>CAWUFW010006500.1:0-600000 GCA_963921515.1 Calotriton arnoldi | reverse complement strand
GGGAATTGCCGTCGCACTCCCCCGAAGACCCGCTGGAGAGGAGACCACCTTGCGTCTGCCCGCCGGAGCGGGCAGACCTGCAAAGGAGTGCCGGCTCCCGCGGCAGCACGCGAGGGTGCTGGCCGAGTGGGGAGCTGGCGGGAGCCACCGGGGGTGGGCTCCCCAGGTGGCTCTGCAACATGTGGGCAGAGAAGAGATGCGAGGGGCCCAGGTGGGACCGGGCCCCCGAAGCACCGCAGGAGCAGCCGGGGGTGGGCTTCCCGGGCTGCATCACTCACCTGGGGTTTTGGGTGGGACCGGGCCCCCCACCGAGGCCTGAGGACGCGGCGTGGGGCCGCCAGCGGTGCAGTAAGGCTCTCCCCGGGAGCAGCGGCGGAGCCGCTGCTATAATATGCGCGGGCTGGATCGAATCGCCCCATAATGCCTTGCAGGCCCGGACCGGCCTGCAAGGAAAAGCGGATCGTCCTCAGCGTGTGGTGGCCCCAGGAGAATGGGGTCACCACCAGGTGTGTGCTAAGGTGCAGGGGGGGCTGCAGGAGCAACGCAGTCTCCCCCAGCATGAAGGAAGAAAGTCCCTCCCTAAGCCTCTGGGGACTTGGAAAGAACAACCCCTCAAGGGCTCAGCCAGCAATCAACTTTCCCCTGGGCTGGAACTTTTGTTCTGCAGCTGGGGGTTGCTTTAAGGATTGTGTCAATGTGTGGAAGGCTGTGCTGGGGATGTCTTGAGAAGGGCATCCCCTGGAGGTGAAGATGTGTATTTGCACCAGAAATGCATTTACCCATGTTATTTCTTTTTAGAGAGACTGAAAGTCACATGTGTAATGTGAAGTAACAGTGTAAGGTGGGGTCATAAGCAAAGTGGGGTTATGTTGCCAGACATTCCTGCTAGGGTGTGTGGCTGTAAATGCTTAATCCTGTGATTTTACCTGTGATGCCTTTTAGAGGCTGTGATTGCAATGCAGTACAACTGTTATCAGCTATGAAAAGTGCCCCATTTAAAGTGATGCCCAAACATGTATTCTTTCTACTGCGTTTGGGGAGGAACAACTCAGACTGTTAGCTACTAAGATGTAGAGGTGCATACTGTATGGTCAGTATACAATGCTCAGTCAGAGTTATGTGTCCCCAGTGCCGGTGTACCTATTTTTTAATGCTTGTTGAGATGATGGGGTGGGTCGCCACTGGGATAGTGCCAGTTGGTAGGGCCCTCGCTCCAGGTTGTGTCAACCCACTGCATTAGGGGGCAAAATGATGTGCATACATGGGAGTGGTGGTACTAGACCCCACCCTCCCTGCGGGAGGGGTGGAGATGTTATGCAATGTCACAAAGTAATTCCAACAGCTTATGTATATTTGTAAATTGGTGCATAGTATTGAGTAGTGTCCGTGTTTAATAAATGTACTCTTACTTTTATAAAGCAAAGTACAGACTGGACAATCAATTATTGAGTGTTATTTCTGCGTTCTTGTAATGGCGATTACTAGCCTACACCACCTCCCTTTGAGTAAGCCTTAGACTGCTCTGCAACGCTACCCTCTGAGAGTCAAGCGCTACAATAGGGTGTTTGGCTCCCAGTGAAGGACAAATGTGACATGTTATTTGTGCAGGCCTCACAGATACTGCCTCGTTTTCCAACAGTCTGTGAGGGGTGCATGATTCTCTGAGTGGGTCTGTGATTGGGTGCCTGAGTGTATGAGTGGGGGTGTGCCTGGGTGCATGAGTCTCTGAGTGGGTCTGTGAGTGAGTGTAAGAGAGTGTGAGTGCATCTGAGAGTAAATTCATTGCTTGCTGTCTGAGTGTGTGATTGTTGTTTATTTTCGGCAATGTTTGGGAATTCATTGCATCCTTGAGCTGAGAGTCACGACGTATCTGCAAATATCACATCTGGAGAGAAGAAACATTTTTCGACATGTTCTACGCATAAGTGGTCCCTCAGAGACCCCTATATTCCAGTTATGGGGTCAGGGTACCTCTGTCTTGACCCCTTCTATTACTGTCAATAAACAGTTTCAGCCCCTGGAACCGTGTCCTGTTACACAAAATGGCAACCACTACTTTCTGCACAGGTTGTGGCCACCTAATCACGGCATTCCTTGTGGCATGTGCATTCACAACTCTCTGCAAAATAGTCATGAAGTATTCCCACTTCTAGATATGCATATTTGTTTTTCCTTAAATATCTTGAAAACTACTTAACAGATTTATACCAAATAACAGCAATTGTGCAATATAAGTAACTGAAACTCCATAAAAGTGTTATGACTTGTTTATTGAGAAAGCCAATATATCGTGCAGTAACTGGGTGTAATATATTGCGGGGAGATTAGGTAGAAGGTGGAAGACAAAGAAAGAAAATCATGCAGCGGCCAAGCACGTTTGAAATGCGTGCAGCCATGGGGGAGTAGGTAAAAGGTGGAGGACAAATCAAACTAGCACAGTGTAACTGAACTCTCTGGTAAGCTGCAGTACAAAGCTCTGCTACCAAGAAACATGAAGAGCGGGTGGTTCAACCAAGTCTTCTCTGCTGACCTCTCCACTGAATACTTAGGGGCAGATTTACAAGCCCCTTGCGCCACTTTTGCGTCACTTTTCCTATGTTAAAAGTGACGCAAAAGTGGCGCAAGGGGCTTGTAAATAAGCCCCTTAGTGATTTCGAACCTCAAGTGCTTTTGGGGCTGCACAAATAAATGTTATTTTCACATTCATTTTTACCAAGAGCGAATTTGTTGAAAGAGAAATGAGGAAAGCTCTGGCACTGTACCGCATCGGGAATGCTTATCCACCTAACCAAAACTAAGGGGCATATTAGCAAGAAGAGGCGATAATCATCGCTAACCCTGCTTAGCGTGATTTTTTTTATCGCCGGCTATCGCTGGAATATATCGCCACGCTAACGCTGTATTAGCAACGATTAGCGCTATGGCGATGAATATTCCAGCGATAGAGGGGGAAATGGGCCAACATCGCTGAAAAACCAGCGATGTTGCATGGAGAAGGGAGAACACCTTGCTGATACGACCCTGTGGTCGTATCAGCATAATCCACCCCCTCATGTTAGGTATGGATAACACCTGCTAATTGCAGGTGTTAAATAAATGGCGATGACCCCGGTTAGCGCGACTTTTCACGTCGCTAACTGGGGCCATGGCCACCTTGCTAATAGGCGATAGGCCTGTTAGCGAGTGTTTCCCAGGTTTGTTCGTCGGGAACGCCCACTTTGCATGTCATTAGCGATAAATATCGCTGACATGCAAAGCGGTAAAAAAACGGGCGCTAATGCCCGCAAACTGTCGCTAACTGCTGGATCCATTCCATCAAGGAGGGGGTCTGTCGAAGAGCCAGGTTTTGAGGTTTCTTGCGAAGATGGGGAGCGATGTTGTCTGTCTGAGGTGGAGCGGAAGGGCGTTCCATGCTTTGGTCGCGGAGAAGGAGCGGCCTCTCGATCTGGTCTTTCTGGTGCGGGGGACCACGGCATAGGAGAGCTGGGCTGATCATAGGGTCCTTTGGGGTGCGTGGAATTTGAGTCGGCTGTTCAGGTATGCTGGTCCGGTGCCGTGGAGGGCCTTGTGTGTGTGGGTGAGCATCTTGAAGGTGATTCTCGCCTCGACGGGGAGCCAGTGGAGTGTGCGCAGGTGCTGGGAAAACGAGTCCATAGAGCTGTACGATTCGGCTCCGAAAGATGCGACCAGTCCGAATGCCTTTTGGAACCGATTTGGACAGCCCTACCGGTTTCCAGGCATCGTACATAGTGTGTACGATGCGGTCGGAAACAAGGGTTCCGGGTCAGATTCGGCAAACACAAATTCGATTCGGAGCCCTTCCAAACGACATCAGAATTGACCCCTTTGTGTATTCTGGTACTGTAACACCCCTTCGCACTGCATCCAGAATGTAACAAATCATAAACGTGAACTAATTAGGTATTTGCAACCTGACAGGAGACAACTGGAGCAGAGATGTTTTAAGGCATGGGCAAAGTTTTATTTATGTTTATGCAACATCCATGAAAAAGTGTCTTTTAAATCAAAACAGGACCTCATATATGAGAAAAGGAAGGGTGCCACCGAGATTATTTGCAGTAACATTAGTGCGCCGCTGCTGTGACCTGGCCAAAGGGGCATGAAAGACCTGAAATTAGATCATAAATTCAAAGCTGTTCCAAACAGGGACCCCCCAAAATACATTTGGCCCAGGGCCCCCCAAATGCTTAACATGTCCCTGAACTGGAGATCTCTATGTAAGACCTGAACTATGCAAGATATCTCAATGTGTGCTACTGCTTCAGATCATGAGGCACTCACCGAACCCTATTTTTTCTGTTTACATTCTGATAGTTAATAGGCCTACATGTACAATAGGAAAAGACAGCACAGCTAACTACAAATAAGAGAATGCAAAGAAAAGCATCACACGCTATTCACAAATGACACTGGACAACTTGATATTCACATAGGCACCCACAAAAAATTACAATTTAAAAACTTTTTCAAGCATGAAGCTGAATGTTCTCTTGACCATGTCTAAATGCAAGCTTTAATGAAAACATCCTTGAGCGAAGTGACTCATTCAAGGGTAGCTATTCAGCGTTCTCGCTAAGCAATGCCTTCCAATTAATTTGATTGGCAGTTTTACAGATTCGTTGTTGAAAATATTTGACTGCTGATATGGTCTACTGTGGAACCAATACTTTTTCAAATGTGGCCCTGTCAATGAATGAAAGCAATTCTACGGTCTGCTTCACCTAACGAGCTTTCTTGTAGTTCCTGCACAATTCCCAGCCCCCAGGCCTTCCCTGCTCAATACGAAAGGACTCTGCCCTACTTTGCCTGGTGATACACTAATCCCTTCACCATTTCATTTGTACTAATCTCACAGCAAGTACCACGGTTCTACCACAACTTGTAAGTGTGATTTTACACATGCAAAGGTACAAACTGTGTAGTTGATAAACAACAACAAGCGTTCATGGACATAAACCACACGTTTGAACACACATTTACAAAAAGGGAAAAGCACAAAAGCAGTGATTGGGGTGGGGGAGGTGGGGTCTGTAGCTACAGCAAGCAGCGAAAGAAGGAAGATTGAGGGGAGGAAAGGACAAACAGCAACAAATGCAGATGGGATGAGAGAATTGGATAGAGAGCCTGCAAAATGATGCGAAATAAACACAAGCAAAGCCAGGCACACAGCTGCGAGGGGTACAGCTCACTCTTCCTGCGTGCTCGCTTGAACAAATACCTTTGATATGACAGCAGCGTGGTCTCTACAAGCGGCGACCTCTGCAACAAAAGCGAGCACTAGAGCAGGTGCCTGCTCCGGCCCCGGGAAGGACTGGTGAGTGCGCGTTGCCCTGGGGGGACTGGTGAGTGCCATACCAGAACTGGGATCATGAGGTAACCACTGAGACCAGCACAGCACGCTGAGTGCATGGCATTCAGCCAGTGCTGTAGCTTCAAAGCAAGGGTGTAGATCTTGTATTGACAACAGGGGTGCTGACAAGCTGAAAAAGGTTCCAGCAAAGCAGATTGAAAGAGCGCTTGGGCCAAGGCAGACTGAAAAAAGAAACACATGAGGAACAACAGGAAATAGTATGCTACAGCCAATAGAAATGGAGGAAAAGTAAGTAGCAAGCACACGAACCAATAAAAAGCAAGGGCGGGATGTAAGCCCCTTTTAAGATTTATATTAAATATAATAGATTTCACAAACATGCAGGCTAAACCTAAAAAAATCGCTTTCTGGACCAAGAGCTACCTTTCTGCAAAATTTAGTGTAATTCCGTCCAGCAGTTTGGGCTGTAGTTGCTTCTGAAATATCTATGGGAATTTACATTGGGAAAAAGCGTTTTGGGACCCCCCCTTTTTCTCGGCCCCCACTTGGCAAATCACCCCGAAACTTTCAAAACAGAAGCTAAATGGAGTGTTGTACTAATTTTAAACATTTTGTGAAGATTCGTCTAACTGCACTAAAGTTATTGGCAAAACAAAAAACGCTTTTCCTATGGAAACTAGATCCTAATTATAACTACCTACTGGCGACGGCCTATATAATCGTAGATAGATAGACAGACAGATAGATAGCTAGATAGATAGATAGATAGATAGATAGATAGATATTCAAGAAGACAATAATCTGATCTCAAATTTGTCGTATCACAATTTGATATTGGACTGTTGTTATATCTCTGATAAATTTTTAAACTACGAGTCATTTACAATGATTTATTAACATTATTCTTCATTGATAACTGTATTATATTTTGCTACATTTACATCCCATATGTTTATTGAAGTTTCATATAATCACTACACTAAAGTATACATAACACCCTTTTCCCATTATCTAAGATGGGATCTAGGCATAAGCACTGACCAGGTCAAAGAGGCTGAAAACATCTTTTGGGTTCTTTTGGGCCTCTATAGTGTGTATTTCAATACCAACGTAGTAAATTCTGGACAGAAAGAGTCCGTTGGATGCCTTAAAAAGCACCTTCTCATTTTCATATTGAACTTCAAATTGAGAATAGGGTTGATTCCTGTATTTTACTGTCTTGATGCTTTTACGGTAGTCATGTGGGTCCAAACTTAGATAGTTGCCTTTGTAGTCGGTGATTTCCACATTCCCATCATTCACCTGACACACCTGAAACCAACAGGTGTAGTCTCGTTTTTCTTTTCCTCGGATCCCATTGGGCGTTGAGCTCCAGTACATGCCGTTATCCATCACAAAGGAGGTGCCCTTCGGAGTGCACTTTAGCTCCACGGAAGGGTGAAGACCTTCGATGAAGTGTGAGTAAAAACTGGAAACATGGGGATCCTTAAAATCTAAAAAAAGCAAAAAACAATTGTCAAAGGAAAATTATATTAATATACCTGTCATCATTTGAGTCATGATATTCTTCGCTTTGCCTCACGTTCCTAAATAGTGCTAACTGCTTCAGCTTAATAGTTTTCAAAACATGGTCAACCTCAAATCCATGTTCATGGCCTTTTCATTTGTATCACAGCTTTTTACCCTGACGTGGTGAGAAAACATATTCAGATAGTTAGCTCTCCCAACAGAGAGCTAACTATCAAAGAAGATGGGAGAGCAAAACAGGCACATTCTCATGCTTTTACCATCAGTGGCTTATGACTCAATCACTAATGCTCGCTAGTGCCCTATTCCTCATTATCCGTCAATATGGGGAGGGACAACTACTAATATTATCACCTGGTTGTAGTAAATAATGTTAAGTTGCAGCCCCTCTATAGACCTTATTTGTGAAGATCGTGCACACACAGGCACGAATGTTCTAAAAGACAGGCACTTACACTAGTGACATGCCTCGCTGGCATATTTTATAAAGTGTATACAGCTATATTGAGCATCGAGGTCCAGATTTACTAAGCTGTCACTCAGCACAGCGCAGCAAGGCAACTTGCTGTGCTGCGTGAAAAGGAAACAGCAGAAATGCTACATATTTACAAAGGTATGCCGCATTTCTGCTGCCTCCTAGGGCTGGTGCACTGTGTGCAGGCTAGCGCCAATGGAGGCATCCTTGTACCTTGGATCAGGGAGACGTAGCATTTTGGTGCAATCCCAGGTTTACTGACCTTAGTACATCTGAGATTGTGTAAAAATCCATGGGTAGATGCAGGGAAACGTTCATACTCCATCCAAGGTAATGTTACCCAACTCAGCCGAAACCATTGCATTACGTTACATTTCACGCAAAATGGCCCTTACATGGCTTTGTAAATCCCAGTTAAGGACTTGCATTGCCTTGTGATGACTTGCGTCATGCAAGGTCGATGCAAGTCCTTAGTAAATCGCAGTCGCAGCTGGTGCAGGTAAGCTCGGCGGGGGGAAGTCGACATACAACTGAATAGGTAAAATAAATAAATAAACAAAACCACTTACCTTGCGCTTGCTGCATCACTGACTCGGCAATGCGGCGAGCGCAAGGTGGTAAGTGGTTTTATTTATTTATTTATTTTATTTTCCTTATTCCATCATCTGTCGAGTCCCTGCCCCACCACGCTTACCTGCTCCGGCCGCGACATTAATTTAGTATTCTTTAAAAATGCTTCTACCTTTTCATTATATGAGCTTTTGGTGAAGGCCATTACAGAAGAAAAGCAAAGTCTCCCACATCAGAACCCTGCTGCACTGAGCGCTGCTATATTGAATTTTTCTTTAATGTATATGATGAGGCTAGGATCCCACTAAATGTTATAGAAGAACATGCATGAGCATATGTTGTCTGCAGTTTTAAGGAAAAGATGGGATACGACATAGAAAACATATGTGACCATAATAACTGTTATGAATTAAGTGATCAACCAGGAAAATTATATGATTGTATTGTAGTCAAAATAAGCGAGGAGGTTCTTACCTAATTATAATGTGGAAACATGCTGACAATGGCTGTTATGTCAGAAGGGGTGAATACCCTGGGTAAAATAAAATATATACATATACCTGGTGTGGGGTAAGTGTATGAAAGATTCGGAATTATTGTCTGCAGTGAAATTATGACATTAGGAAAGAACTGTTTGAAAGCAATGTTCTTTTTTTAATAATAATGTATTTATTTCTCCTGTGCATATACAATAGCATATGAATTAGCTGCATTACTACTACAACCCATAAAATAAATAACGAAAATATAACAAGGCATTAGCATGCAAGCATATAATAACACAAATAATGAAATCTAAATTATTATACACATATTAGGATGCTTCCAATGCTGTACTATATAATATCACTGACTCTGACTGTGCCCTGGGCCCTGCTAACCAGGTCCGGGGACAGTGCTCTGTTAAAACATATATGATAATTAGATATAAGTATCGTTGGTTCTGACTGCCTAACTCTAAGTCCCTAGTATATGGTAGGGCATTTAGGTTTATAGGCCCAGTAGATTCAATGCTCTCAAGTTTGCACTGCTGCGTTGCCTGCTCTCATTTTAAAAGTCAGCCCTGCATTGCAGGCTGCTTTAAAAATAAAACTATATCCAATTTCAACTTTGGAATTAAAGGTAATTTCAAAGCTTTAACTACCTTATTTTAACATATAAGTCACCGTGTTAAAATAAACAGGGACATTATAAAATATGTTTCATATGCCCTGGAGAGGGAAGAACTGCCAATTTAGTTTTTCCCCATTGTAGTACATTAACTCCATGGGCTAAAATGGGAAGGCTTTATTTAGCTTTAATAAAGTCTAACATGTGACTGGACTGAGCTAAAATAATATTTCAAAGTGTTAAATTAATAGTTACAGTAAATCCAGCAACTCGCCAGGGTTGGATTTATTATAACTATTATAGGAAAGAAGTTATAGAACTACTTTCTTAAAGTTACCCACTTGAGCCATGTAAACAGCCTCGTCTGAATGGCTAGCCATTGACAGGCTGAGCCAAGCATTCTTGATTAGGTGTTAAGTGGCCTGGGCTGAGACAAAGGAGACTTCTGGTGGGAGAAGATCTGCTGCCTGCAGATACCAGAACAGGAAGGGGGCTGGGTAGCCAAACTGGTCTTCAAGGGAGAATGACAGTAAGGACAGGAACCAGGCCCAGTCCCACTTCCTGCACCCTCAGTCAGATGGGCGGCCCTGTAATTGAATTAGGAGAAGGGCTGGAATGGGAGTGTGGGGAAATGTTAGCCACACCTGTGGGTTGGACTAGCCAGACCTGAAGCTTCATGAGCGATGCTGTCCATTTTGATTTTTGCGTGACAGTGCTTTTTGGGACAAAAATATGCTACACTTCGGAGGAAGTGGTCATCACAAAGGGTGGAACCCTGCACCCCATTGGTCAGGGGTGCCCCTCTTTTTGCCAGCCCAGAAGCCTGGATTAATATGGGAGAGCTGTCCAGAAACTCAGATCCCTGCCTGAAAATATCAAGAGAAGAAGGACTGTCCTCCTGAACCCCTGGACTGTGCAAGAGAGGACTGCACTCATAAGGACTGCACCTGCTGAACTCACAAGGCTTCACAACAAAAGGACTTTGCCTGTCTTAAAGAATAAGGAGCGGACTCCCTGATCAGCAACAGGTAGTAAAGTGCTGGAAGGGTTCCCTGCAGCATCAACAACAAGAACAACTCCAGCTGACAAGCTTCAACTGGATTTGACTTGAATTGACCAGGTGCATTTTGGGAGTTTTTGTCCCAGACCCCAAGAGGCAAACCAGAGCTTCTGAACCCTTGACTGGTACTGAGGACCACTTTCCTGAATCATGAAACACTTCTGGAAGTAAGTGTAAAAGGGTTACATTGCAGGTGTCCTGGACTCTTGACTTTGTCCCAGTCCAGTGCGACCTTTTTTAACCTTTGAGCTATATTTGCTTCTTAGCGATAGTTTTCTTTTTATCTTTAAAAATTCATATCTCTGATTTCCTGCATTGTATTTTTGTCATTTTGTTGTCATTTTAATCAATAAAAATATTTCCTATTTTTATAAATTTTACTGTATTGGTGTTTTGTAAATGCTTTACGCACCTCTCTCCTAAGTTAATCCTGACTGCTCGTCAACAAAACTACCAAGCGTTGAGCAAGGGTTAATTTACTGAGCCGTGACTGGACATGTTTTGTGATTGTGGTGTTATTACTAGTTGTAGGTACCTACCTGCACCAACTAATAAATTACGATCCAACAATATCCAGTTCAAATTCTATATTATTGGATGCAGATTTTGATACAAAAGATCAAAGTCATAAATGGCATTACTTTAGTTCCTATTGCACAACTAAGTGCAATTCAGGATAGATACAAGTGTACCATGACCTGAACCTCTATTGAGAACACTATTCAGAGCATTACTATTCTGCATACAAGTCAATTATGTTACCACATGTTGCTTCGGAAATATCTTCATTTGCTCTTGTATTGTAGGTAACAGTTTTCATGGTTGTCAATTGTTCCTGGAATGTAAACCTTCATTTTTGCTGTTTTTATAGATCTCCAATGAAGCAGCACCATCCTTTGTCGTGTCAATGGACTTTCCGTTATTCACATTTTGTTTCCTTGTGACCTGCCTTCCTCATTATCAAAACATTTATTTATGACCAATTTTTATCCTCTTACCTTCTGAATTCTCAATAGAATTTCATCCCACAGTTCAGTTATAAGAAGGCATGTTACAAGTAGATGGTCAAGAGAACATCTTTCCTGCTTACATATCCTGCAGCTACATTATTTTGTTAATGTCAATGTATGGATAAAGTTCAGGATTCCGACTTCATCTAAAGCAAACTCTATTATGACTGATTCAATGTTGTAGACTTAAATTCACTCATAGGGACACCTCTTAGGATTTCAGACAAGGTACTTTCTAAATTTCATTTCAGCTTGCCAATCCACTATACATTTGTCAAACAGATCAGTATTTTCTGGTTTAACTATCATATAAATGAATGCCATCTTCAGTTTAGCAACTCCACACAAGATAATATATATGTATTGTGATGATATGCAAACATTCAACAATAGTCACAGAGTAATGCAATTCCAAATTAAACAAGTTATACTTGGAGTCCTAAAAGGTGGAGAGATCAGAATCTGATTGTAGTACAAGGTGTTATGGAGTGACCAACAAGTTCTGGTTGGTGGAACCTAAGCTCCTGGAGGGTTTCTATCAGGAGATTATGTTGGCAAGGTAGTCAAGGGAGTTACCTTGGATCAGTTTCTGACCAATTATCAGAAATTCCCTCTGTTTCACAGCCAGCATCCATTTTCAAGACAAAAGGGAGTGGTGGATGGTGACTTGGTGGAGAGAATAAGGTAGTGGAAGCACATGTGAGATGTTTGTTAATTGGGTAGAAGGGATACTGTGAGAGGCTTGCTTGCAAGCTATTGCAGTAGTCTCATTAATTTAGTAAATTGGTTATTCTCTTGCAGTTGTGGAACAGGAATCATTAGTCATATTTATCTGGTATTTAGTACTTGGTAACACACTGCTGTGGCAGTGATAAGCATTTCCATATGTAAAGGAAAGTTTCTAGTTGAGCAGGTCAAAATGGAGATGTTTGAGTGAAAGTAAATATAATTAAATTGAGGGATGGGTGCAGGGGAGGAGGAAAAGTGAAGGAGTAAAATGTTGTTGGCTGTTTGGACTAATTCAAATAATGCTCAAACACGTAAGATATCATCTACAAAAGGGCCCATGGCCCTCACTAATTTCAGAAAAATAATATATGTTTTTACAGACGTCCATGACTCAGCACCATACAACAACTTTTCTGAAAAATAAACCAACACTAAACAGCTGAATTACTTAGATGTTATCTGGGTCTCACACTTATCCATTTATTTGCAGCTTCATACTCAGGCCTTTATTAGGAAGTAGGGGGTAAATACTGCAGTATTTACTGTATACAGTAAATGAAGATACCCTGGTGTCCAATATTTGCTGGGTGTGGTACATCATAAACCAAGTTCTCCTCTGGAAAAATGAACAATTACACGCGGAATCTGTTTTCCACACCAAATTCCATATGTTTTGCAACTGAACCCACATTGCCCCTAGTAAATATGGGCAAGGGGAGATCGCTTTAATTGGCCAAGGGAAAATTGCCGGCCCACTGTAATTACTGCACCACTTGGAAGTTCAAACACAGTGCAAACGCCCTTTTTTCATAATTCCATTTTGCACCCCCCCTTGCAACTTGGAATCAGGCCCTAAGCAATAACTAGATCTCGCTCAAAGGTATCTATTTTTTTAATTTTATTTAGCAGTTTCATGTAGCACAGAGAAGACTAGAGGGTGTGGGAGTGCATTATATAGAAATGTTAACACTGATTTTTATCTTAGGGGTTTGTTACATTATCAAATATATGCATGACATTTGTTTATAACTTATTGTGTGTTTTCTACAAACATCTATGCACTAGAAGAATACAGTACAGTTTGAGTCCTTAGGAAATGTTTGGATTGAAAAGCCCTGAAGGTTATTAGACTATCTAACTGGTGGAAGGTTCATATTGCTGATAGAGAGCTGTGGTAACTGTGGTGAGAAGTAGTGACGATTAAGTAGGTTTTTCAGTTTTCTTTTAAATAAATCAATGGGTGGAAGTGTACTGATGTTTGGATGGGCTATATTCCATATTCTGGAGACCCTTTCAAAGGAGCGACTGCTTCAATGATTTTGATTTCTTCATGTATGGTTTTCCTCTAGTCTGGGCCTACATATAGCATAGGCACAGAATTATGTTTAGAGCTGGAAGGGCTTGGGAACTCGAGTGAACTGTGGACACTGAAGGATCACAAACAATACACTGAACAACTGAGTTTTATCTTCACAGACTCACCTCCTGGTTATGAGTGTACTTCGGGTGTGATCAAACAAAGACAGTATTAAAGGCCAAAACATATGGAGCAGTAATCCTGCTACAGTGGAGACCGCAATCCCTACGTCCTCTGCATTAGCTCCATTATGTGTAGGATGTGAATGTCTCTTCCTCATGGGAGACTGGGGAACCCTCTGAGACCCGTACGGAAAGCATCTCACAAGTAAAAACTATCTTCGTCCGATGCAGATTCTCATCAGTGTCATCCCCAGGCCTCCGCCCCATTGATGATGTCAGTACAAGGATGGTGGACTGACATCATTCATCTGCTGTAACAAACGGCCACCAGGCAGAGGTAGGGTGCGCTGCGTGCATTTAGTGAGTTTTATCTCCCACCAGGGTACTGTGGACCTTGGCAGAGGTGCTGCCTGAAAGAGGAGAGTGTCCCCTTTCTAGAGCTGCCTCTTTCGAATTGAAGCTGTGCTGCCATTCCGAGCAGGAATCCCCACTAGCCACCAGGGAAATCTTTTCGGGGGTCAGTCCCCTCTTCCCTGGGTCAATAGGGAATCCCACTTCAGCCACTGGCTAACTTCATGGTGCGTGACACCATGCTGCCCTTTCTAGAATAATTACTAGACCGTTCTTTGACATTTAGTGTTATCTAGGACAAATACCGTCAATCAGTAAATAGGTTTGCTATGCAATTGTTTCCACCCAACAGAACTCACTGTAGATTATATTGCTCAAACCCAGGTTCTGAGGGACAAAGGGTTTACCCCATTAGCTTTAATGGCCTTTCACAATGAGCACATCCTCACACAAAGTAGTTCCCTTCAGTTTGAAGGACTACTATGGCAATATGTGCTTTTTGAGACAACAAAAACCTTTCAGTCTTTGTCTTTTCAACTGAGGAGGACCCGGCATTGTCCAGAGCAATAAAGTTTTGAAAAACCATGAGTTTTGGGTGGGTTGGGGCCAGCTTTCCAGGAGGCATTGTTAATTTTCTGCAGTTTATCTTTAGATGGAGGGAATGATCATGCCCTCCTGCTCCCAGTGGGGAAGAGAAAATTGAATATTGTAATTGCATTTTAAGTTGCCTTAATGTTTGTGATACAAGTATTTCTATTGTAAGTTCATCCAGTTGATGAGTTCTGTCCTTTCTGTCATGCCTGAAATCTAAGTCCTTTGATTTTATGTCTCATTTTTAGGTCTCGCCTGAGCCAGCGCATGCGTTGCTCTGGCGAGACTTTTAGTAAGTGGCTTTTCGGAGTGCTACCCACAGGCTTTTGCTGGCCTCCAGCTTGCATTCACGATCGCGTGCACGCGCGATCAGGCGCCATCTGGCTTCCCACCCTTACACTCGCAGCGGCTTTTAATCGCTCGCGATTACTTTCACTTTCGCGGCCGTGTCACTTTCACGGCCGCGCGGCCAATGCTTGTTTACTTTTTTGACTACGTCATGCATTGCTTCGGTCTTATTGGCCATTGACGGCGTTGTGTGTCTTCATTGGTGGACTGTTCTTAGACAGCGTTTCATTGCTACACACGCTGCCGGCTGCTACGGCCTCACAGGGAGACTTTAGACAAATAATTGTTTTATAAGTTTCATCTTTTTCTATTCTCTCAAATCCTTCATTACTTTAGCAACACATGTAAATAATAAATGTGAAACGTAGTATACTGCTTTGCTGAGCTGCTTTTAAAACAAAGAGGAACCAGATTATTGCTGCATCATTTTCATTCTGTTGCCTCATAATTTAGTCACCCTGCCGCATAATTTCAGACTCCAGTTCAGTATAATTCTAGTCTCAGCATGGCAGACATTTAGAACTCTGAATGTCTAACACCCTAACACACCCGAAGGTGCTCTAGAAACAAAGTGCACTACTGTGTGAGCCCGTAGGCTACTGTATTTTCAAAATTTCCACAAGTATAATCAAAGAATTACATACAAAATGTTTTGATTGTTTCAAAAATGTTCAATAATAGGTTTCCAAAACATTATAAGTAACACTGTGCATTATTATCCAACCATTGTTATATCACATTGAATTGGATTTACATAATTTTTTATCATATAAAAATGTTATAGATCACAGCTTGAATGGAGATCCCAATGCATTTCGGGTGCTTTCACCCTTCTTCAGAGGAGGTCGAAAGTACAATGATACCAACATTACCAATTTGATTAAAACAGTGGCTCGATGACTGAAACACCTCGATCATGTCAAACAGGATTGGAGAAAAATAGAGAACAAGATCTCTAGCAAGTATAAACAGCTATATAGGTAAGTCCCATGAAAATTTGTACAGCGAATTATGCGAGTCTGGGCAAAAGTGAAAATATTGTGGTGCTGATCCTCATCCAAAAGCCACCCATGAAAAATGGATCCCTCTCACCACTGACACCCTCCTTCATTATCAAATTAGACATTAAGTACTCTGCCAGGCTGACAAAGTGTTCTATGTCTCCCAAAATTTAAATCTGGCTCTTACCAAGAACATATCTTTTTTTCTGCAAATAAACACCCAGAGGTATCCAGCGTGGTGTGACTTGCGTTGATTCTGCTTATTGTCCCATAATGCGCTACAAAACGTGAAAGTACGTCCATGGCTAAGGCTACTCATTTATTTATATTTTGTGTAAGGAATTTCTGTAATCTGTTGCAAACACAAATTGACAACCAATCAGCATTCCCATGTGTCTCCACATACAAACTGAACACATTTTTTGTGGGTAGCAATTGTGGCGACAACTGGAAAATGCTAACAACGCAACATGGACATATCAAATGTTTCCATTGAAACCACCCTGTTTTTGGAATCTGGGTAGCTGTGGATTTTGGGGCATGTCTGTGCCGTCACCCAGGCAAATATACCAAATCCACACGTTTCTGAAACTTAGACAACCAGGGAAGTCCA
The DNA here is from genome assembly GCA_963921515.1 of Calotriton arnoldi. Taxonomy (NCBI): domain Eukaryota; kingdom Metazoa; phylum Chordata; class Amphibia; order Caudata; family Salamandridae; genus Calotriton; species Calotriton arnoldi. The sequence goes on along the minus strand of CAWUFW010006500.1, from coordinate 583,804 downwards.
GGGGTGCCTGACTTGTGTGGCTTTCACTTGGTAATTTCACCCAGAAGCCCCTGCAAAGGTCAAACATTGGTAAGAAACACACATTTGCCTCACATTTCTGTAATGGAAACTTCTGGAATCTGGAGGGAGCCACACGTTTCCTGCAACCCAGGATTTTTCCAAGCCATCCGGTAAACATAATACCTCACTTGTTTGGGTAAGCCTAGTGTCTGCGACAGGACAGGGCTCCAAATGCAACATAGACACATCACATTTTTGCACTGAAAACTGACCCTTTTTGCAATGTGGGTAGCTGTGGATTTTGGTCCCTAGCTCAGCTCGAACCTAGAAAAACATAGCAAAACTGCACATTTTTGATAGCTAGCCAACCAGGGGAGTCCAGGGGTGCCTGACTTGCAATGGTCTCACTTGGCAATTTTACCCAGAAGCCCATGCAAATGTCAAACTTTGGTAAGAAACACACATTTTCCTCACATTTCTGTTCTTGAATCTGCTGAGAGCCACACATTTCCTACCACTCTATGTTCTTGATGAGAATGGTACCCTACTTGTTTGGATGGGCCTCGAGACCAAGACACAAAAGGCCCTAAAGGGCTACATTAAGAGACAGGCAAGACGGGTAGCTGTGGTGATTGGAGCTGTGCTGTGGCGCCACCAACCTACAAACCACAGACAGTTTTGAAACCTAGACAACCTGGGAATTCCATAAAGCTGTGCCGTGCATGGATCCCATGAGGTTTTCTTACCCATAATGCAACCTCAAACTTTGCCTAAAATCACACATTTTCCTTACATTCTGTGAGGGAAACGTCCGGAATGTGCAGGAATCCATAAACTTCCTACCACCCAGCGTACCCCGCTTGTGCCAATAAAAATGCTGTCCCACTTGTGTGTCTGGGCATAGTGTCTGTGACAGAAATGGATCAAACCGAGGTCAGGATGTCCACAGCTACCCACATTTCAAAAAAGGGTCCATTTTCAGGGCAAAAATGTGATGTGGTTATGTTGCATGTGGAGTCCTTTCCTGACGTAGGTAATAGGCCTACCTACACAAGTGAGCTAGAATTTTTATGTGGAGGCTTGAGGTATTGCTGGGTGGTAGGATATTTGTGGGTCCCCACAGATTTCAGAAGTTTCCATCACATAAATGTGAAGAAAATGTGTGTTTCTTACCAAAGTTTGACATTTTTAAGGGCTTCAGGGGAAAATTACCTAGTGAAAGCTATGCAAACTGCCCGAACTCGACTTTGCCCTCATCAAGTGCGGCAAAGTCAATGCACTGTTTTTAATATATGTCAGTCACCCTTGAGGAAGGCCTCCAAAAGCCCAAGAGGTAGGGTGCATAATATTATAGGTGTGGGAATATAAGTGCCTATATGTGCCCTTCATTATCAGGGGACGCTGTAAGCGATAGACGTTCCATAGGATAACACAGGCTGGCACCCAGGCAAACCTGAGGTAGCCAACTCCTTTATGGTACTGCCTAAATATGTAGTGTTTGGAATAAAACAACATGCCATCATCACCCCTGACACGAAACTCATGCCAGGAGCAATGTGGCATGCATCTAAGTAACTACCTTAGAGGTTGCCCACCTGGTTGCCCCAGCTTTCCTATGCTCTGACTGTCAGCCCATGGTTGCAGCCTCCAAGACAGGATTCTGACCTCCTGCCAGGTAGTGGAACCCTCCCAGGAGCCAGGAACAAAGACCTGGGCAGGAAGGAGGTTAGACCTTCTCCCTCCCAGGCTGGCCAGTGAAGTGGCACATCAAGGCGGAGAGCTTCAAAGGCTACACTGCCGCTGATATGCATCCAGCTTCCTCCAAAGAAAGGAACAGCTATTCCCTACCCCCAGGCATATTTGCACCTGGGAAGGTGGGAACCTTAGATATTCAGGAGGAGTACACACCCAAAGGGCTAGCCACACCTCTAGGGTGGGCTACTTAGTTTGTACAGCAGAGGAAGAGTTCTGCCATTTTTAAAAGTGGTAGAATAGAGGATTCAGGGTAGAGAAAGTGACCTACAACCACCAATGTGGTCACTTCAGGGGCGGATTAGCCACTGGGGCTAGTAGCCCATTGGCCACTTGCACTCATACCCCTAACACCCATAAATCTAGGATTTAAGGGCCACCACTGACATCAGAACCAAGTTCTTATCCAACTTGCATCAAAGAGGACAAAGAAGAGACATGAGACGACGACAACAGGATTTGCACAAACCAAAAGAGGGAGACTCTGTACCTTTTGCAACACTCCTGGAACTGCTCGATCAAGGCTGGCCCTAGGCTAAAGGTCGGTTCAGCCATACAGAGGGACCCCTGTGAGAGCCAGAAGCAACCTCAGACTCTCTTCGACTAGTGGCACTAGTCACCTGTAAACTACAGTTAAAACAAAGCTCTGGATCATGTGCTGACCATCGGGCCCTTCGAGGGATCGCCCAAATCCACATGGTGTAGTGCATCGTAGAGACTGTAATCCTGCCTGCCACAAAGTAACAGGCAGCTACCATGTTCCTTGGGACCACCGGATGTTGAGATATTCAACTGCTGTACTTACCTCTGCCAAGACTTGTTGGTTGCCAGTCTGACAACCGACAAAGACACTCAATGCTTCACCTAGAGGGAACTCCATCTGATCTTCATCTCATATCAGTAGTGGCCCCCCTGTTTTGTTTTTGCATCCTGCTCCCCGCAGCACCGTGTAAGCTGTAAAAGCAGCTTTGCCACAGCTGCAGTTCGGCACCCAGGACAGCCACAGCAACTGTGCACCCAGGCTCCATGGCCCAGGTAAAAGGACTCCTGTGGCCTGGTCCTGGAACCCACATCACCTTTACTCTCATTGGGTTCCACACAACTCGACCTGCAAGTGACTGATTGGCACTACCACTTTTTTCCTGTTGACCACAATTAAAAGATTCTGCAATTTTGAATTGCTGTGATTTATGTTTTCTTCTGAAATCCATAACTATAGCCATATGTATCTGATCACGTTCATTTTGGCGTCTACATGAATATAAAAATCTGCTTTATTTTTATAAATTGGTGCCGGATTTCTTTTGATTCCTGTCAATTACTTATCGTCCATGTTGGTACTCTGAAATGCTTAACACATGTTCCTATAGTAAAGCCTAACTGCTCTTTGCCACACAACCAGGACTGAGCTAAGGATTTGTTAGTGTGAATCCAAGGACCATCTTTGGGGTTTGTGATAGTATTGCATGGTAACGCCTAACCAGCATCACCACATAATACTCCACCTTCCTACACCTACCCACACAATTGAGGTACCATTATCATTGGTAGACTTGGGGTAATGCTAGGTGGGAGGGAATGTGTGGGTCCCTGCAGATTCCAGAACTTCCCATCACACAAATTTGAGAACAAATACTTTTTTTTGTTAAAGTTTGAATTTTTAAAGGGATTTGTGTACAAGCATCTGGTAAGAGCCACACAAATCACCCCACCCTGAATTCCCCTGCTGTCTAGTTTAAAAAAAAAATCAGGCTTGCTGGGTCTCCCTAGGTGTTGTCTGAGCTCAGGCCCAAAATCCACAGCTACACACACTGGAAAAAAAGAGTCAGTTTTCAGTGGAAAAATGTGATGTATCCATGTTGTGTTTTGGCCCATCTCCTGTTGTGAGCACTAGGCCTACCCACACAAGTGAGGTAGCATTTTTATCGGAGGACATGTGGGAACATTTGTTAGTACCAATTGGATTTTGCTGCATTTGTGCCTTCCAAATGTAAGCCAGTGTGAACAAAAGAAGACATTTTAAAAAATACTCTCTGAATCATATACTAGTATGGGTACTCACAAATTCAGAGATGTACAAATAACCACTGTTCCTAAACATCATATCTTGTGCGCATTTCTGAAATACATAGGTTTTATTGATACCCATTTTCCACTCCACATATTTATTCATATAAATTGGTCTATATGCAGTACCCAAAGAAAAAACATTGAACAGTGCAGCTCAGTTGTTGGCTCTGGGGACCTCAGGGTCTTGAAGAACCTACAAACCATATATATCCCCGAAAACAGAAGGGTATACCGTATGTAATGGTATATTGCTTTTGCACATCAGCAATCATGACAAAAAGTTACAGATGAAAATGTTGTCACAAATTGCCATTTTTTGTCCTAATTTTCAATATTCCTTTATTTCAACATTTAGTTTCTTTGGGGAATCTTTGAGGGATCTACACATTTGACCCCGTGCTGAATTTGGAATATTGTCTATTTTTGCTGAAATCTATAGCTTTCTTGGATCAACCATGGGTTTTACACTGGTTTCCAGAACAAACTGAAAGTAGGTTAAAAACATAAATAATAGGAAAAATAGACTACCTCTTTGAAAAATGCCAAAACTGTAGAGAAAAATTCGGTTTTTTGATTCAGCTCTGCATGTTGCCAAAAGCAGGGCAGATGATGTCTTTAGCAAAGCAAACAGTTCGTTCAGGCCATTTTTAGGAAAAACCAAGCACTTTTATCTAGAGCACTTTTTTCCCCCAAAACTAGAAACTACTAAATGTTTCTTATTTTCTTGGTCCCCTCTAAAGGGATTCACAAACTGTGGTTACCTGCAGAATTTCTAGGATGTTTGAAAAAAAGGATGCACATTTGGGATGGATACCTTATATGAACGAAAAGTTATGCCAGCCTAAGTACAAACCTCATCAAATAGCCCAAAAAAAGGCTCAGCATTTGGGGGGGCATGGAAGGCCCAGCAGTCAGTGTTTTTCTCTTATCCTTTTCCCTATTTTGTGTTCTCTACTGAATGTGTGTTGTTACATGGATAGGGATTCAGGACTGACAGAGGAGTTCAGTGGTTTCCTCAACTCGGAATTTGACACCTTCTGAGAGCTGCAGTTTCAGGGTGTCCTTATATAGTGTTCCATGAGTGTTTCATGATAATTTCATTTGCCTACCTTCAACGGGAATACATTTCAGAATTATTATATATGGTTTTTTTTTTTTGATCTTGTGACCAGACTCCAAGCTGCATGTAAGGCTGCTTTGACAAGTGTGTGGTGAATTTATGGAATCCCTACAAATAGGGATGGGTGACTGACATTGGACCATGGGTCTAAGTACTTCAGTCCTAGTTGGGACGGCGGAGGGGGGGGGGGGAATATTCAGGCTTTCAGCCTGTATTGATAGGTCAATCTCTATTGGTTACAAGTGTAGACAAACAAGGTCTGCTAAAACAAACAAGATATCACCAGAGCACAAAGCAAAGAAAGAAAGAAACCTTAGCTGAGCAGAGAGCAGTATCTAGCTTTCAGCACTTTTTTAGCTCAAGGGAATAGATAAAGAGAGCATCTGGTTTAAGGTTTACACATTTATGTCCTCTTGACAAAGGGGAGGTGCTAAATGTATTTGTTAAATTCAAAGACTTATCCTCATTCCATCACTTACCTGTTGCTAGCCAGCTAGCTTTGCACACTAGAGAAACCAAAGTATATATACATACATACATATATACATGTATAAGGAAATGAGGAAGAAGAAGCAATACCAAGACGCTGAACTAACCCCTCACCTGATACTTTGAGCTGCAGAGCAGACTCAACAAATGCAGCCTTTGATTGGATCTGGCATAAGTACGTCCCTTTATCAGAAGCACTGATGTTCCTCAGTCTCAAGCCAACAATTCCTTTTCCAATATCTTCCGTAAGGATCTCTGTCCTCCCACGGAAATAGGGGTCCTGTTTCAGGTTGTCATCGCGCCCATTGCGGTATATGTGCACTACGGACGGCGAGCAGCGCTCAGGATAGACCCATCGAACCTCCATCATCTCAGCACTAACTTCATTGGTTAGATGGCAGAAGAAGTCCGCATGATCACCAACAGCAGCTTCAATATGTTGACTGGGACTATCGACTGTAAAAACATCTGTTAAAACAGGAAATTAGATAAGTTGGATGCATAAGTGTTAATAATTTTTAATGTGACCATACAATCTTAACGGAATGCTACTTCACTGTAAAAATCCCTAAGCTAAGTATATCTCTTTGTCAAATAAAGGAAATGTATTTTCCTTTTTTGTTAGCGCTTGTCTTGTAATGATGACATTCTAGGTCATACTTATAAGGTTAGCACAATAGGTTTGACTGACAAAATATGCGAAAAGTAGAATTTATAGTAATGAATCCTAAATACGAAGTTACAGAGTCAATATTTGAGGATTTTTCACTTTTAATTCTAATTAAAGCCAGGGAAAAACTTCCATTGTGGAAAGTGTTCTTCTGGTCCATGTATAACATAGCATTATTGTTACACTGCTGAGAGATTCAGACTACCCATCAATGTAAGCAGCGCAACTAAACCCAAATCAGACATAACCTTTTCAGAGACCAGTAACCCGTCATTAGTGAAAACAATCGGTGGATCTGGCTGCAGTGCACATACTGGTGCACAATACATTATGGAACAGTACTTGGCTAGCCTTTGCACAGTGAAGCAATGGCAAATGCAAAGTTCCCTTCAGAGAATGGTTTTAAGACCTATGGTCAATGTATCAACCCATGATTCGAAGAACTGATAACTATTTTGGCATTAATTGTCCAAGAATTACATCATGTCCTCCAGCTTGTATTTCAGTTACATGCACAGCTGGCCACACACATGACAGCTGTACTGCTTTGGTGCTTAAAAAGTGGTTTGAGGTGCTGCAAATGTATCCACCTTGTCTGCCTCACTCCTATTCACTTTTGTCATATCCTTCATCCCTCTTGCTGCCACTCGTGCCTACTTTACTCAGTCCTACAATGTCCTGTCCCTCTTAGCATCTCCCTCTTTTGCTTTCACTAAAGCCTCCTCCTCCTCTCTCTTTGCTCCCTTCCCCATTTTATCTCCACTCCTCTCCTGCTTTCTTTTGAACATCCTTCTCTTGCCTGCATCCTATTTCTCTATTTCTAGCCCCACCCTACAACAGCATCTTGCTCTTGGCCCACACTGTACTAAAGCATAAAATAAAATTAAACCAATCTTGTGGAATTTTATATTTTGGTTAACTGACTTTATTGCTTTTAAGAAAAGATGCATCGTTCTAAAATGCAGCTGTTAAATGTTACATGCATTCATTAAGTTAATTCAGAATACATTTGTGAGAAACTCTTTCAGGAGTGTTAAATTAGGATAAACATTAAACGTAGCAATTTACTTTACTAAAACTGAAAAGTAAGTTGCCCAATAAAAAGGAACTATCGTAAGAAAATAATGAAAGAGAAAAGAATACAGAAAGATAGAACAATAAGTAAAGAGAATACTAGAGAGGTAGAAAAGAAAGAGGACACGTCTAACCAAAATAAATATGAGAAAAGTGAAAGGGTGGTATCCTGAGATAGGAATGAGAAGTTAAATTAAATGCATGTATTACATAATAAAATGTATACTCAATCTAAATACTTATTCACAATCAGTGTACATTTAACCATATGATAGAACAACAAATGTTTGATAGGTAGACATATATTATATTCTAGATTAAGATGATTTACGAACTTCAATTACGTTATTACCTGAGAAAAATAATCTATAATGAGGGATTTTATTCAATAACTGCAATGTAACCATAAGAGGCAGCAAAAATGTGTGGGGATATGTCATAGAACAGATTTCTCTCTATGAAAATGGAGCAAAATTCGCTTCAATCAGTACTTGGAAGGTGCAGCTTCTCACCCTTGAGGGTATCCAGGTACTGGGTTACTGAGTTTAGCAGAACAGCCAGGATTTGAGTCTCTTCCTGAAGTCAGACAAGTGAGGGTCTGAGGTGGAGGGAGAGGGCGTTCCAGGACTTGGCGGTGAGATGTGGAGAAGGAGTGGCCTCCGCTGTGGCTACGGTGGGTGCGTGAAGTCTGTGCGCGGGAGGCAGAGTGAAGATTCCTGGATGGTTGGTGGAAGTTCAGGCGGTGGTTCATGTGTGCTGGTCCTTGGTTGTGGAGGGCTTTGTAGGCGTGTATCACTAACTTTAATTGGCATCTTTTCTGGACAAGGAGCCAGTGAAGGTCCTTTAGGTGTTGGGTGATCTGGGTCTGTTTGGGCAGGTTGAGGATCAGTCTGGCCTCTGAGTTCTCATGAAGGCTCCAGACGATACAGTGCATTGCCATAGTCCAGCAGACTGGTGATCAAGGCCTGCGTGACTGTCTTTCTCATTCTTATGGGGAGCCATTTGAAGATTCTTCGGAGCATGCGGAGAGTGTGGAAGGCAGGTGGAAGAGGCTGCGTTGCTCTGATGTTTCATAGGGGATGTTTCTCATGGGGAGAGGAGTTGGCCTAACGGCTAGGGCGGTCGACCTCGAATCTGGGGAACTGGGTTCGAGTCTCGGCAATGACGCTGAACATCCTGTGATTCTGGGCAAATCACTTAATCTCCCTGTGCCTAACAAAAATGAATGTGTCCTCATGTAATGCAACTGGTGCTATGTAAAGCGCTCTGATACCCGATTCGGGTCAAGTTTGAGCTATATAAAACTCTGTAAAATAAAAAAAATATTGAGTTTGATGTCCAGGATGTACCTAGGTTGTGGGTCTGGATTTTTGGTGGGGGAGTGGATCCGGTTCGGCAGGGCACCAGGTGTCGTTCCAAAGGGAGGCGTGGTTGCCAAAGATCAGCATTTTGGTCTTGTTGGTGTTGAGCTTCAAACTGTTGTCCTTCATCCAGTCTGCGACGTTTTTCATGCAGTTGTGGAAGTTGGTCTTGGTGGTGGTGGGGTCTTCTGAGAGCGCGAGGATGTGCTGGGTATAGTCTGCGTAGGATATGATGTTGAGATTGTGGGCTCTGGCGATGTCGGCTAGAGGCATCGTGAAGGTGTTGAAAAGGGTGGGGGTGAGGGATAAACCTTGAGGGATGCTGCAGATGGTACCGTGAGGTATGATGCAATTCATCTGAGTGCGTCTCCCTTGATCCCGATCTGGTGCAGTCTCTTGATGAGTGTGTGGTGTGATAGGGTGTCGAAGGCTGCAGAGAGGTCAAGAAGGATCAGGGCTGTCGATTCTCCACTGTCGAGTAGGGTGCGGCTGTCGTCCATGGCAGTGATCAGTGTGGTCTCTGTGCCATGGTCGAGACGGAAACCAGATTGGGAGCCATCTAGCAGGTTGTTTCTCTCCAGGTTTTCATGAGCTGCTGGTTGATAGCCTTCTCCAGGACTTTAGTGGGGAAAGGGAGAAACAAGATGAGGCAGTAGTTCTGGAGTTCACTCGGGTCAGTGGGGGGTTTCTTGAGGAGGGGTCTGACTTCTGCATGTTTCCATGCATCGGAAAAAGGTGGCTGTGGCGATGGATGAGGTGAGGATGGTGGTGAGTTGGAGGCTGATCTTGTTGCTTCCTAGGTTGAAGAGGAGGTGGAGGCAAGGGTCCCTGAGGGCTCCTGAGTGGATGGAGTTCATGATGGCTGTGGTGTCTGGTGTGGTGAGCTCTTCCCATGTAATGAGATGCTGGTTAGGGGAGGCTTCGGTTGGAGTGAGCAGGCTGAGGAGGTTGATGGGCTGGGGCTCGAAGTTTCTGTAGATGGTGAATATCTTGTTGTGGAAGTTGTTTGCTAGAAGGTTGAAGCATTCCTGTGAGGGAGGAATCATGTTCTCGGTGGCTGTAGGGCAGGAGAACTCTCTGACAATGGTAAAGATTTCCTTGGTGTGGTTCTTGCCTTCGATGCGGTCTGCAAGGATGTCTTTTTTCACGTCTTTGAGTCATTGGTGGTATTCTTTGACTTGAAGGTGGCTTAGTCTGTAGCATCTCTGCTAGTGCACCATCTTCTCTCCAGTTGTTTGCTGCTGCATTTCATTGTACTCAGTTCAATGTCCAAGACACTGGCTAGTTTGGTGGAACTGCCGTTTTGGCTGGTTTGATGGGGGTGACTCGGTCAGTGGCATTGGTGATCCATGTGTTGAAGTTCGTGACTGCTAGTACTAGGTTGGTTGCTGAGTCGGGCTGGGTGGTGTTGAGAGTGTCCATCCCTTGGGTCTGTGTCACTTTGTTTCAGCAGCAGAAGGAGGTGTTGGGGGGGTTGTGCCGGTATGCGGTGATCCTGCGATCATGAAGTGGATGATGGAGTGGCCTGTCCAGGTGAGTTTTGTAGCATGGCTGTATTTGACTCTGTTGCTGGATGTGAAGATATGGTCCAGTGTGTGTCCTGCTTTGTGTGTGGGGTCTGTAACCAGTTGGGTAAGGCCGATGTTGTCTATTCACTCTAAGAGGTTGGCAAAGCAGGTGTTTGTGGGGTCGTCCAGTTGGAAGTTGAGGTCTCCGAGGAAGATGTAGTGCTCGGACTAGAAGGCAAATGCGGCAATGAAGTCTGTGATGGCATTACAGAGGCAGGTGCATGGTCCTAGGGGTCTGTAGGCAAGGGTGTCTTTGTTGGTTGTTTTGTCATCAGTGTGGAGGTCGAAATTGATGTGTTCCATGATTGGTGTGGTGTCGTCTTTGGTGGTGGTGTAGCGGAGAGTTTCTTTGTGGATGATGGTGATGCCCCCTCCGAGTTTGTTGTTGCAATCTTGTAGCTGTTGGGCGTTGCAGTGGCGATGTCGAGGGGGGAGAAGGGGTTGAGCCAGGTTTCTGTGATGAAGGTCACGTTGGGGGCGAGGGTGGAGATGGTGTCTCAGACTTCAGTGGCATATTTGCTGAGAGATCTAGTGTTGATCAGGAGGCATTGGAGTGTTTCTGGGGTGGTCTCGGTCAGCAGAGTGGGAGTGGCGTGGGTTTCTGTGAAGGCTGGAGGTCCAATGTTGCAGGTGAAGAGACAACAGTGGCAGGTGAATGCCCTGCTGTGAAATGAGGTAATGCAAGGCAGCAGTTCTTGCGTCGTCTGGGGTCCAGGGCTCAGAGGTCATTTGTGGAGTACCTGTGGGTGCCCAGAGGGCCAGGGTTCCTGGCGCTGGGTGGGTCAACGCATTGACAGGCACAGACAGGCTTGCATTTAGCATGCCTGCTGTGCACAGCTGTGCTGTGGCCTCTATTAAGCAGGTCCTGGGAGGGGTGCTGGGGAGCGGGTGGCGGGAAAAGGGGACAGCGAGACAGCCAGAAAAAAATGCTAAATAACTGAGGGGAAAACAAGTAACTAGGGAAAAATAGTTGCGACAATTAGCAAGTCAGCCAACTATAGGAAGCACCAAACAGTCAGGAGACTGCAGCTCTAGCCAGCTTAACAGTGCTAGTGTCAATGTCAATGAGATCTTGATTGCAATGCGAGCACTGGAATGGGCTGAGCGGTGCTGAGTGTCACCTGAGGGAGCTGCTGTGGTGGTGATCGGGTGTGCCTCCCTTCAATGGTTGGCCCCTCCCCCATCACTAGAACTATGGCCTTCCTCGGCCCGCCCTTGATGGCAGAGTGACTCCCCGGGCCCTGGGAGGACAGTGTTGCTGCCCTGGGGGGGTCCTGGTTATGAGGAGCATCCTTGGGTGCCGCCGGATTGGCTCCCGCTGATGGTGAGTCCCGGCTGAAGAGGTGGCCTGGCCTGAGGCTTGACCTGGATGTCTCTGAGTCCCGTGCTTACGTTATTAATTCTGGCACCCACAGCCCCCCAGAACTCCAGATACTTGCCACAGCTGAGTTGGGGACAGCCACCTGGACTGCCTTTGACCCTGGAGCTGCACCTGGGGGGCGGTCTCCCACCGACCAAGATTGTGCTACACTCCTTTGGCCCTCCTGACCTGCGGGACGTCTGGTGAGTGTGGTGGCCTGGGCCGGAGTGGTGGTGGGGGAGTTGACGGTGCAGTGGATCCCCAAGCGCCTCTTCATTTGTCCCTGGAGTGAAAAGGAAATGTGATTTGCGACAAACTGACTGGACTACTTGTTGGGACTGCATGGCTGCTTCCCCCCTCCGGGTACCTGAACCTGCTGCATTTGCTCATGTGTATTACCGGCCCCACTGTGGTGTGCTGGCCCTCTGTCACACCTGGGGACACTTGCCTCCTCGGCTGGTGCCGTCCTGGCACTCACTGGTGAGTGGTGGTGACGCTTAAATCCAGACTGCCTCGGCAGGGCCTTGTGCTGGTCTGCCCCCCCTTCCCCCGGGTGGCCTGTCTCTTGGCCCGGACCTTCTGCGGCGCCTGATTGGAACTATTCTTGGTGTCCCCTTGACCTGCTCATTTTGAGGCTTACCACCCTACTCTTCACTGCTGGGTGGCGCTGCTTCCTCCACTGGCTTGTGTTGTGGCCAGGTCCACAGCCACAAGGTATCTCCCTTCTTAACCGCTTTTACACCTTACATCGGAAGTTTCCCTGACAGGAGTGGCCCACGCTGCTCTTGGTGCTGCTCGACATGCATCTGACCTGCAGCCCTCACATTTCACGACCAACTATTTCTGACCTCGGGAGATCGGCTGCTTGTGCTGCCACAGGACCATGGTCAGCGGGCAGTTTCTTTGCTACCGGCAGTATTTGTGAGGCCTCCATGCCACCGTTATCGGTGAGGACAAGACTACCTGTCCTTCTATCTCCCAGACTCGAATGTAACAATTCACCTCTGGACCGGCAAGTGGCGATCCTGGAGGCGCTGGAGGGGGGACTGGTAGCTCATCATCAACTGGACACCTTGCCACTATCCTTCAAGCCATCCAAACTTCGCAGATGGCAGTGGAAACCAAAATTGGGGAGGTGCATATGGACGTGCCTTTGGTCTGTCAGAACCTCAGAAATGCCACGGACCGGATTACAGAGGCCGAATCCTGAATTTCTGTGGTGGAAGATGAAGTAACATCCCTTAAGGCCCAGGTCGCCGGCCTTCTAATACGTACGTCAGAGTTGCACTGCCGCGCCGAAGATGCGGAGAAACAGTCCCGGTGCAATAATGTGCGGGTGATTGGTATTTCTGAAGGGACTGAGCCTCAACGAGTTGAAGACTTCCTGGAGGTTTGGATTAGGTCCTGAATGCTCACTGATCAACTATCCTCCTAGGTCGCAATCAAAAGGGCCTACCGAGCGCGGACCTCTAAGCCTCCTCCGGGTGCCACGACAAGATGAATGATTGGATGAATTTTAAACTTCAGAGACAGGGAGGCCCACTCCAGGCCTGATCTTCGCTGTGGGGATTCCAGAGTTCTCCTCTTCCTTGACTACACCTGAGAGGTACAGCAGTGGTGCCGCTCGTATGCTGAGGTCAAACAGAAACTCAGAGATATATCATCACCTTATTTCCTGCAAGGCTCCGTGTGATACATGCCAACAATTCCCACTTTTTTGAGACTCCAGTGTCATACTGGTTATGGCTCACGGAGGAGCAACCCCGTCAAATTCCTGCAGAGATCTCTCCTTGGGAGACGAGGACCGCTGGACTGGCTCCGAGTTCCTGACACCCAAACCACGAAGATACTGCACCCGTTCCTGCAGGAGGCGCCATGTCCACCGCTTCGCATCGCCCTCCAAATCTCCCCAATGTGGGAACTTTCTCCTTCTTTGCCACATTAGTCCTGTACCTCCGATGTGGAGGAGCAAGTAACAGCCGGAGAGACCCTCCTTGGGACAGCAACCCTCTTGCTTGCTGAGAGTCTGGCAGATACAGATCTTTCTTGGAATCCTGCATTGTGACACCCAGGTTTTTCCAGGTCCGTGGGACTTGACCACATCTTTCATTGATTACTGGTCACTTATTCTGATGGCAATCAGCAATCTGTTATCTGCTGGGGGTCTAGCATTCATGATTCCCCTCTTTAAATATTATTTTCTTCTCTAGTTTTTCTTTTTCAGGGCGACAGATGCTTCTGGGATGGAACTATGGGGTGGGGACGGAGTTGCAGGTGAGGATTCAGTACAATGCTATTGTTGCTTCAATTGTTGTTATTAATTTGTTATATTGTGTGTTTTATGTTTTCACCCTCGCACCAACACACTCACATTTTCTGTTATGCTTTGCATGCCATGGCCTGGCCTTCACTTATACACAGCAGATCTGTGCCTCTGCCCTCATGTCGAAGGGAGCGCATCTCCTCATCTCTATCATACCACATGGTTCGTTACTTTCCTCCGTGATGGGTTAATTTCACATTCTGTCCTGGAATGTTAACAGCCTACTGGATCGAGTGAAACACACCCAGGTCCTAACCTTTGCCCACCAATACCTTCCAGCAGTTCTCTTGCTTCAAGAGACTCACCTCTTGGGTAATCGTTGCTCTGACCTGGCGTGTAGGGATACAACAGGGTTTTTCACATTGGATACACTCCTGGGTCCCACAGGGTTGCCATTTTGTTGCGGCATTCCTTTTCCCTCTCGGTCTCCTGTGAGGTCTGTGACCCTCAGGGCTGCTTCCCCAAACTCACTGGGATGCTTGAGGGTCTGACCATTAATCTGGTGAGTGTTTATGCCCCACCTGTGGCCCATAGCATCTTTCTGCATGATCTGTCTAAGGGCCTCTTAGATCTTTCATCAGGACGAACGGTAATAGGTGGAGACTTCAACGCAGTTCCCATGCCAGAATCTGATGCCTTCGAACCCCCCTCATTATCCCGGCGTTCTGGTGCCCGTCGCCTTTCTGACTGGGCTACTTCCCTGGGACTCTGTGATGCTTGGAGGATTTGGCATCCAAGACGCTGCCAATACACGCATACATCGGCAGCACATCATTTTCATTCACTTATAGACCTTGCCTTCCTGCCCATCCTCGATTGTCATAGAATTTCCCACATCCAGATTCTTGCTCTTGGCATTTCTGACCACGCTCCTATCCTTCTTCGTCTCGATTCCCCTAGGGAAGGCCCACGACCCATGTGGCGCCTGAATGCCTGGTATTTACAAGAGAACAATTTATGTCCAGGCCGTGCCAGAAGAACTGCAAATGTATTTCCACAATAACGGAGGCTCGGTCACCACTATTGGCACTCTATGGGCAGCCAATAAGGCCAATATGCGAGGGTTTGCCAAAGGGCAATCCGCTTACAGGAACGCGCCTGCTCACTTCACATCACTCAGTTAGAGGCACGTGCCCTCCACTTAGAGAGAACTCTCGAGACAGACCCTGGTGGAGATCCCCCCCGACAGCTGGCCCTTCTTTATGAAAAAGTTTGTCTTCAATCTCTAGGAGCTGCCACACACCTTTGCCATGCCACCACGGCCAGAGCCTATGGGTGGGGAGACAAAAATGGGAAACTTCTGTACTGGCTGGAGTCCCACCAACAGGTGAACAGCATTGTGCCAGAGATCGTCAATGATCATGGTATGTCCTTCCAATGCCTCTCGGAGACCAAACAAGCGTTTGCCCTCTATTACCATCATTTATAAACTGACCCTCCTGGGAGAGACTATTCTGTGCAATCCCTTATAGATATTCCCCTCCCTCGCCTCCCTCAGACTGAGGCTCGAGATCTGGATGAGCCCTTCTCAGCTGAAGAAGTGGGGACTGCTTTATCAGCGATGGCACCCGGGAAGACTCCTGGTCCGAACGGCTTTCACACGAAGTATTACATGGCTTTCCGAGACATCCTGACCCCATATCTACTAGCCCTCTAGAGGTGGGTAACGTGGGTACCTTTCCCGCAGAGATTGATACTGCCACAATCGTGGTAATCCCCAAAACACAACTTTCGTCCACATCATGTGCCAAATATCATCCTATATCCCTAATCAACGGGGAAGTGAAGATCTTTGTGACCTTTCCCCTTTGATGCCTCTGTTAGGTGTCCTCCAGGATTCATGGGGCATGAGGGCTGACCGGTCATTTCTGGGGATGGCCCTTATGGTTGTTAAATGCAATATCACCGCCCAATGGGGGTCCACTAGCTACCCGACTCAAACAGGTCCTACCCACATTGATACATCCAGATCAGTGTGGCTTCGTGCCAACTCGTAGTACCTGACACTGCCTTCGCCGGCTTCATGTGGCCCTGGCCCGCCATCATCTTTTATCTTCTGACCTGGCTTTGCTTTTTATTGATTTTGAAAAGGCATTTGACCCGCTGGACTGGAACTACCTTTGGCTGGTTCTGGCACTGGCCGGGTTTGGGCCCTGATTTTGTGGAATGGTCCAGGCCCTGTATTCCAATCCAACGGTAAGAGTTCAGATTAATGGAGTCCTTTCACATGTTGTCGGTAGACTGACTAGGCAGGGTTGTCCACTTTCCCTGCTCTTATTCGCACTTGTGATTGAGGCACTGGCACAGCTCATCCGAATAGATGCATAGACAAATGAGTTGAGATGGAGCAACGGCCTTGAAGACCGAATAGCCCTATATTTGGACAATGTCCTGCTTTATTTGGCAAACCCAGCAATGAGTGGGCTCTGCTGTTTCCATCTACTGCGCTGCTTTGGGAGGCCTCAGGCCTCCAGTTCAATCCCCCTAAATCAATCCTGGTGCCCTTCGCCCCATCATAGGAGTGTTTTGACCGGCAAGACAATATACCCATCTGCCGTCTTAGCTGTATGCATTTGTGCATCTGGGTTGCTCAACACCCTGAGCTTAATTTGGAACCCCTGATGGAGAAAACCAAAACTGACCTTGTTAAATATAAATCTCTCCCACTAAATGCCATGGGCCGTATTGCTCTTTATAAAATCTCAATTTCTTTACACCTTTCAAAATGTGTCACTTCTGATACTACGGAGGTGGTTTCGGACCCTCAATGGGGCAGTGTAGGAAAGTAGAATCTGCATTCATGTTTACCCACACTTTTTGCTTGGTGTCAGTATGGTTTTTACTAGTCTGACTGGGATCCTGCTAATCAGGACCCCAGTCACTGTGCTTTCTCCCAAAATTGACCATGGTAAGTACTTCTGTACATCCACAATTGGCTACTGGTGTACCCTTGTAAGTCCCTAGTAAGTCCCTAGTATATGGTACTAAGGTACCCAGGGCATGGGTACACCAGGGGTCTCCCAAGGGCTGCAGCATGTAATGTGCCACCCATGGGAGTCCACTTAAACTGTGACTACAGGCCTGCCATTGCAGCCTGTGTGAGTAGGTGCTTGCACCCCTCATGACAGATATACGTTTCCTTATATCTGGGGTCACTGCACTTAAAACCTATAAGTCACCTCTTTGGCAGGCTCTTCAGTCCCGAGGGCAGGGTGCTTGGTTATAAGTGTGAGGGTGCCCCTGCATGAGCAGGATGCCCCTACAAACACCGGAGTCGATTCTCCAGGCTTTGTAAGTGTGGTCAGCCATTTTAATACATATAGTCGACATCAGTCATTATGAGATGTCTAGCTATATAGGGGATGCACCGAGCCCGGTCGTGTTTGGTATCAAACTTGTTGGAATCATACCACAACACCAATTCCAGTGTTGGAAGTATGATTCCCATGTACTGGGGGACTCCCTTGGGGTACCCCC
The DNA here is from genome assembly GCA_963921515.1 of Calotriton arnoldi. Lineage (NCBI taxonomy): Eukaryota > Metazoa > Chordata > Amphibia > Caudata > Salamandridae > Calotriton > Calotriton arnoldi. The sequence continues at coordinate 566,540 of CAWUFW010006500.1, read as the reverse complement.
CTGTACTACCAGTAATAGCCTTTCAGGGTCTGGAAGCAAGCTAGTGGTGCTGCCGACCACAGACATGATTCTGCCCTCCTGCTGTTGAGCCAAGCACAAGCAGGGGAAGGTAAAACAATAGGTTTCCTGTCACAGGAGGTGTGACCACCTCCCAGACAGGACTTAGTGTATTAGGCTGGTGTGGGGGTGCTTACCAGCACCACCAGACTTCTTTGAAGGGCACATTTGATGCCCTCTTTGCATACTCCAGTTTGAGGCAGTTCAGGGAGCCCTTGGCTCCCGCTCTGGTGCGAAACTGGATAAAGGACATTGGAGTATCCTCCCCTCTGTCCAGCCCCTCCTCTGGGAGGAACCCTTGAGTCGTTCCAACCCATTCTCTAGGGTACTTAAGGGATTCCCTGTGAGTGGCTCATCAGATTTGTTGTGGGACAAGACTCAAGCCTGAAACCCAGTCACTTTTCGACTGTCTGGACACTTGGACTTCGCTGGACTTCGCCTGGAACTGAGCTCTTCCAGGATCTCCACCAGACCTGTGGGCATCAAGGACACCCGAAGTAATCTTCCTTGGAGTGAAGGAGTCACTCCTCTGCATCTGCAGGCACCATAATGAAGCTGACCAGTCTGCTGCTTCTGATGTCCCACAGACTTCGAAAGGCTCAGCAACACAGGTGGTGGTTCTGCAACTCCCTCGAGGCCTGACCTGTCCCCTCTGCAATTTTGAGGCCAGTGTCCCTCGTCGGCACCACTGGGACTGAACCCCTGTGCACTGCATCGACTTGCCGTTGCCAAGGCTTTTTGGCTCTTCACGCCAGAGATCTTCGGGCAACAAGAAGCTCCATCCTCTAGCATCTCTTGCTGCCAAGTACCGCATCCTCACTGCATCCTCTGCACCATGGGCCTTCCTTCTTGGTGAGCTGCTCGAGGTCCGCTTGTGACTCCTGTGCCTTCAGCTTGTGGGTCCTCCTGAGGGTCTTCTCCTGCTTCAGTGGGCTCTCCTGCTTGCACTGGCCTGCTCTGACTCTCCTGCTTGTGGTGAGTCCCTTGGGCCTTGCTGGTCCCAACGTTGCTACTTCTTCGTTCTCCACGCCAGTTGTGGCTACCAAGGCTTGTTGGTGCTCTCGCCGGACAGCGACCCCTTAGTCATCGATACCCGAAGTGGGACAGCTCATGCATGGCTCCTGATCTTCCTCAACATCGCCTGGTTCTCACAACTGCAGCGACAAGTTCACCATCAACAAGTCTTCCATTGTCGTCTACGGAGGTTTCCGACATCTTTTTACCCCTATGCACCTGGCTTCCCTGGTGTAGGTAACCTGGTCTCATGGGCATCCACAGGTGGGGTGGCTCTCCAACCTTCCATCCTCCAAGGGAATTCTTCATGGTCCTCTGGGAATGGTTCTTCTTCTGCAAAACTGCAACCATGACTTCTCAATTGACTTCCATTGGGCACGCAGCCATGTTCCCACTCTGCACACAGCCTCCGTGTGGTTCCTGGGTACTTACTTTGGGTGGATTCCTTGTGTCACCAGCTTCTCTGGGTCTTCTGGTCCCAGTCCCATCCTCTCCTGCAGTTCGCATTCCACTTTCTTAATATATGGTTTGGTCTCCCCCTGGAGACCACTGTATTTTGTGCTGCGTACCTTATTGCATTGAAGTATTGTTGTGTATTTGTGTTGCAATCTCCAGGCAGGAGATATACCAATGTGTTACCAATGTGTTAGTGAGTGTTCTGTAATAAATAGCCATATATTTATATATCCACAGTGTGGTTTTTCTTCGTTTAACCTACACTACATGATTAAACACTCCTTCGAGATAAGCCTAAAGGCTGTTCTCCACAGCTACCACTTTGAAAGCTTTTCATGGTAATCAAAGACCAGGTTGCCTGGATTAGTGCAAGGTGCTTCACTTAAATAAGTGTGCACCATGTACTAAGCGAGCCTCCTACAGGCAGCGATCTCCTTCCTCTGGCATGGCTCCAGTGCCAGTCTTGCATTCGCACATTGCCAACGAGGCCGCTATGATGGCGGGCTGGGTATGGCCAACCTCTACTACTTAGCATCACATCTCCTGGTCATTCATGATTGGTTTAACGGTTGATGGTCAGACCCTGCCTATAGACTGGAGTTAGCCCTATTGGGGTTCCCCCAAATATTACCCATGCTATATGGCTGGCCCATCCCTGACTGTACACCCTCAGTGACCAAGGTGGCCCTACAAGCTTGGAGACCTGCTCTACGACATACTCGATGGAATGTTACACTCCTGCAGCAAACACCTCTCTGGCATGGTACCTGGTTGCGATAGATGGTGTCCTTACAGGGATTTGGACTATTGGACACCATCGGGATCTCCCAACTGCGAGATGTTTGGTCAGGGACGCACATGTGCACCTATCAGTAACTTCGAGCTACATTTGCATTGTCCTATACAAAGTTTTACAAATACCTTCAATTAAGATGCGCTCTTCACTCACATCTCTCACAGATTAATTCACTGCCCAAGTTCAGTCCACTGGAGGCTAAGCTTCGAATGGCCCACTTGGGCAAGAATGGAATCTCCAAAATGTATCGTACATTGATTGTTAATACTCAAGGCACCCTGGATCGTCTCAGAGCCTGATGGGAGAATTGGCTGCGACCTCTCGAGGACTAATGGCACCGAGAGTGATCACAACTTACTCCAGATTACGAGTGATTCACAACCAGTCGCAGCTCCTAGTGGGAGTGCTGCGGGCGGTGGGGCGGGGTGGGGGAGGGGCAGGGTGGGGGGTAGTAAACTCCGGCCTACGGCCGACCGGAGTTAATTACATAAATAAATAAATAAAACGAATTACATTGCGCGCGCTGCAACGCCATTTTGCGTTGCAGCGCGCAATGTAATTCGTTTTATTTATTTATTTATGTACTTAACTCCGGTCGGCCGCATGCCGGAGTTTACTACCCCCTCCCTGCCCCTCCTCGCCCCACCGCCCCGCAGCACTCCCACTAGGAGTCGCGACTGTTCACACCTATCACCTTTATACTGCCTATCTGTCCCTAGTTAGGCTTCATCAAGCGGGCTGCTTCCCCTGCTTACATGTTTTCGAAGTGGTGCAACTCATTCCGACTTTTATCATGCAGTTTGGCTATGTCCCACAATTCAAATATTTTGGACTACGGTGGTGGGGGAGTTGTCTGATGTGCTTGGTTGGGAGGTCCCCCTTTCCCCTTTGATGCTTCTGTTAGGTGTCCTCAAGGGTTCCAGGCATGAGGGCTGACTGGTCGTTTCTGGGGACGGCCCTTATGGTTGCCAAGATCGAAAACACTGCCCGATGGAGGTCCCCTTCCCCTCCCACTCTTTCCCAGTTGCACCGAGGAGTGGACTGGTGTGCACAGGAGGGAATGCCGGTCTATGAGGCCAGGGGCTGTCCCAATAGACACAGCAGAGTGTGGGGGAAATGGTTGGGCCAGTAAACCTTTTTTCTGACTGAGGGCGGGTGTACTGCGGTTGTTGCTGCTTTGTAATGATGTATTGTCTCAACCGAATGCCAATGCCTGGAGAATGTGCCATATATTTTCCTTTGATGAACTAAGTTTGTGTCACAATGTTCTTAATGCTTTCTGTCTAAAATCCAATAAAAATGTGTTTATAAAAATACATGCCATTTTGACTTGGCTAAATAAACCTTTTGTCACGCCTAAGCCTTCCTTTTTTTTTTTACATACAACATAAGTTAACCCTAGGATAGACCCTAAATAAGGCAGGGTGTAGTGTATTTAAAAAGTTGGTCATGTCCATCAAAGTTTTACATGGCCTGGTAGTGAAAAACTCTTACATTTGTTTTCCCTCCTGTGAAGAATTTTTCTCCCATAAGATAACATTGGGTTAACTTATTAAATTTAATAAGTGATAACTTTCAATTGGGAGCAGGTAGACCGTTTGAGTTTGGTGTCTAAAAAAATTGCAATTAAAAGCCCTCTTTAATGGTAAAATCCTTAAATCGCAATTCTAAAAATGCCACTTTTAGTAAGTTGACATTTTCTTGTTCTAATCATTTGGTAGCTGCTGCCTCTATCTAGAGTCACATGACTAAGTGTAGCTAGCAGTTGGTCTATGGGTATCGCTCCCAGACGTGAGACAAAGGGCAATATGTGTTGGCAGGATTGGCCATCTCCGACTTGATGAGGGGGAGGAGCTGTCACCTGCCACACTTGCATATCACAAAGGCTCTGCCTGGGCAAACTCAAATAGGATTTGACATTAGTCTTTTGTAACCCCATACAAGCTGGGGACAGGGCAAGGAGGCAGGAAATTGGTGGTGCAAACCTCCAGACCCTTCTTCAACTTTATAGCTGGTACCAGGTATAAATATTGGACACTTAGGGCCACATGCATCAAAGGAAAAACCGGTCGCAAACAGGCAGATTCTCAGAATCTGCCCCTTTGCGACCGGTATTTTTGCATTTGGGATGCATCATCCCAAATGCAAAAATCGCAAATTAAGTAATCGCAAAACTTGCGATTCCCTAAATTGCGATTGCATTTATGGAATCGCAAATTGTGATTCCTTAAATTAGGGGTCGGCGGAATTTGCGTAGTCCCGCTACGCAAACCTCCGCGAAACGGTAAAAAATCTTCGCGAGCACGCAAAAGTTCCGCGAACACACGGAATTGCTTGTTCCGCCTGTTCGCGATGCTTTTTTCCTGTTCGAGAACGCTGTTTGCGTGCTCGGGGAGAATTATCTCGCGAACACGCATTTTGAAAGCGCGAACAAGCAAAAAATTCCGCGAAGCCACGGATCGCGGCATTTTGGGCAATTTCGCGTTCTCCGCGGAACGCGAAATTACCCAAATTCCGCAAATTCCGCGAGCGGAACGGAATTTAACGCTCAGGCCTACCTTAAATGCAATGCATTAAACAAAATTATTTAGCGATTTCGCTAGTAAGAATCGCAAATTACCATCAATCTAAAATTGATGGTAATTTTCGATTTCTCTGAAAAATGCACTCAAGTGCATTTTTCAAAGTCACATGTTACACACACACACACATGCCCTTAGGGCATGTGTGTGCACAACATGTGGTTATATTGTGAATTCAGGGGTGCAACGGGGTATCCTTTTGGAACCCTTGCACCCTTGAATTTGCATGTGCAATTTGCGAGTACCTATTAGGTACTCGCAAATTGCGCATGCAATTTCTATTGATTCCTATGGGCCTCTGGGCCCATAGGAATGAATGGGTAGCAATTCCTTAATTGCGACTCGCAATTTGCGAGTCGCAATTAAGGAATTTTAGGGAATCGCTATTTTTGTAAGAATTCCTACATGTATAGGCATTTGTGATTCCTTATTAGCGAATCCTTAATATTTGCTAATAAGGAATCACAAATGACATTTTTGATGCATGTGCCCCTTAGACCCAACTCTTGAGTAAACCTCTGGATCTGTGGAAGACTCAGAAAGATTGTTCTGCTTCTCTGCAAGAAGGACTTCCATTTTGCTGCCCGGCTGTCTGAGAAAAAAGACTGCACCTGCATCTTTATCCCAGGATCACCAGTGTGACTCCAAAGGCCAGTTGGTTAGCTTTGTGATCAGAAGACTCAGGGACAGAACAGGCTGCCACCATCTTGAACCCAGCACCTGGACTCTGCTGTGAGTCTTGTCCCCCAGGTGGGTCCACCCCAGACCTGTAACCTTGGAAGTGGACCTGAATGAGCCCTGCAAGCACAGCTGTGGTCCTGTGGACAGAACCAACGCAGCACGATGCATTGTCTCCCAGAACTCCACATCAGAGCCACAGTATGACGCATCACCTCACAAATTCTGCATCGGAGCCACTGCCCAATGCATTCCCAACATAGGATTTCGCATCCCAGCCCACAGCCTCCTCAGAACTGCTGCTGTGCAACGCATCCTCGACGAAGGCCTTCAAATCGCAAGCCCCACAAATTCTTCAGAACCAGCTGGTCCGTGACGGATCTTCGATGTAGGACTTAGCTTCACAAGCCCCTCATCGACAGCATCAATTGAGTTATCATATCAGCGATGGGCGGACCTGGATGTCGCTCTCTCTCTCAATTGCCTTGTTGGCCTGACGCATGCAAACGCAGAAGTATACAGCTCCGTCACTCCTGTCTCTTTTACGCGCTACAACTATGGGAGAAACCAATGGCATTGGCCCAGTGGAGAGTTCAATGATATGGTGTTTGAGCAACAATTAATTTCTCTTTCAACAGCTTCTTGAAAGTGGAATGCAATTCTTGGTGTCTTTGAACAACAGGATGAACATCTTTGTTTAAATTTAACTGCACTTTCATAGTCTTAAGCTTTCCTAACCCATGAAATAATGAACAAAGTTGACTCACTATTTCATGATACACATTCATGTTGTAGTTCACTGATATCCGTCCCATATCAGCAGCAATGTTAAAACTGAACAAACAGGCACTTGAAGGCGTACTTGAAGTACATTAAATAGGTGCTTGTACTCATGTTTTCTTGTGTTTCATCGTAGCTACAATCAAACCTTGACATTCAAATGCGTTGACGCAGCCCTTGGATATACTTTAGTTTTAGACTGCATACGTTGTGGTAACGGAGATAATTCTTGATATTTCTCCTTAGGCATAATGTTTATCGATGCACCGCTATCAATAATAAAAGGTATCGAACACCCATTTATTTTTAGGGTAATTTTCGGACAATGTTTTTAAGTCTTTGGTACTTTTTCACATCAACCTTTCTTTAGTCTGTGTTCTTTCTCACATTCAACTGGTCTCACACGTGCCTGCCTCTCTAAAGTAAACATTGACTTTGCAAAAAAGTCCTAGTCACATTCACTGGAAACCGATACTGAGGAAATCTTTGCCAATGATTTAGATGACGATTGACTTAGTTTGTTGTCGATTTGCCCCAGTTGTTGGGACCGCTTGGCCTTGTGGGAGCGCGTCAAACATCGTTGAGGTGGAGGTTGGGCGGCCATTTTGTCTTCACGCTGTGACACATACTTTTTCTCTTCACCTTACAAACTGTCACAAAATGGTTTGCCTTGCAGCAGTCATTGCAAATCTGTCCATTGTGTGGAAATGACAATCCACATCTGTAACACATTTTCTTTTTCTGTGGAGACATCTGTCATTGAAAGATTGCATAAATACTTTACACATTGCCTCTGAATTAAGCGTGACTGTTCTGTGCCAAGCTACCGGAGGGTTGAGGGTAGGTTAATTTAGGGTTTGGTTGTAACTTCACCCTGAGAAAAATTGTGGTTGTTGCTTAAGAAGGTTTCCACCTCCCTCAATGAATAACACCATTTCTTACACCCTGGGTATGCTTAAACAGAGACTGCACTTTGCCAGACATGATGACAGCATGAGCCCCCCATTCCCCACTGCAATGGAGATCACAGTGATGTGCCTTGTGTCCCCACTTGTGAGCAGCAGTTGACCTGCAAAACAAGATGAGCTGTTGAGCACAGAGGAGAGGCTTACTGGGAAGGGGAGGAGTGGTGAGCAGAGAGAGATCTAGGACTTCAACTCAGAACACCCTCCTACCTCAGATCATCTCCATCAGTACACACCCAGCAAAGGTTCTTTCTCATCACCCAAGGCCCCAAGGTAGAATTTTCACTTGTCCCAAAGAAAACACAACTAGAATATTCTCCCAAGCCAGGATTCTGCCCTGGTGGATCCCACCCCTCCACGTGCCGCATGTTGCCTTCCTTGAACCATTACCCATGTTTGCACTAGAAGGAATCCCTTCCATTCAGTATCCTACATGCTTTCTTTAAAGAGGGGTTTTGTAATGTTTCTCCAACATATCATGTAAATGAATGGACTCCGAGTACAGGCTGAGAGCGTAGGGTTTGCTGTGCACTCATTTGTCCATTAATACACCCACTCGCCCATTGATACACTCGCCATAACATTCATCTATCCATTTATCCACCTATTGACTCATATGATATTCACTACTCCCTCTTACTTAAAACCAAGCACATGAACTCCCTCATCCATTACGAGGACTTTCTCTGATCAAAAAGTCATACCTAATCACTTCGTCAATGCCTATTTAACTTGGAGCACCAATCAAAATCAAGCACAAATTAGCACCTGCAATAGCCACATACATGTGGGCAGATTAATATGTGAATAAGGCAAAAACCAGGGCGGGGAGGGGCTGACATGTTTCCAGTTCCTTTGTGTATATGGCTTTAGCTCGACAATAATAGCTAAGTCTAACTATATGTAAACGAAGTAAAATCATAGACGTATCTTATTAATGTAATTATCCTTCATTTAACCTCTTGGAAACAAAAGTGGTGGTTTAGCAAATTATATTGTTGGGAATGGAATATGGCTGAGACTGAAATCCCTGTTTCTGCACTTGACCACTTTATTCTATCCGAGAGGACTCCCTTGTTCTTCTTTTACTTGCATACATAGGGAATGCTTCAAGGATTTATTGATAATACGATTTTCACAAAAATAGATTTTAATAAGGCTTCCGACAGCACAATAACATATATAACCACAAGCCAGCCCCTTGAATGTTTAAAGCACTTATTCCAATATGCTTAGGCCTATGTTTGGAGCAAATTTGTGACTTTTTAGAAATTTACAACAGATTTCAGGTGCACTCCAGGGAATCTCCGGCAGTTGCAGATTCACAGGAGTAGCAACATTGGTAATGATTCACGCACAGGAATTTGCTACAGGTGTACGTTTTTGCACGGGCAAAGGTGATGCTAGATTTTTAAAATTATATTTTTATTTTAATTAATAGAATAGAGTGGCTAGCGAAACTGTTGTCGCGTGCTGCAAAAGTCTGCCATACTGTCTTGTGGTTTGCGGCGGCCTGGCCCTGGCCTGCCTTGCTGGGTTGTCCTGGGCCTGGCTGCCATGCTGCTTTTCTTTGCACACGTTACTCTGAGCTGTTGTTCTATCGACATCTGCTCTTGCCATGTTATTTTAGCGCTGTCTGCATTTTCTGTCTCTCACCTTTTCTCCTGTTCGATTTGGGCTCAGACTGCACAACATGTACAAGGTCGAATAACAGCATCTCCTTGTTCTTGCTGATTTGGCCTGTCCCTCGCACCTAGACATAACACCATGTACAGCTGCCATGGAGAAATTAGTGTGTTTTTAATATTGCGGTTCGCCCGCTCTAGACACAGTTGGAGAAAACCTTTCCAGGGAGAAGAGCTGTGATTGTCTGCTGATGTAGTTTTGCATCTAGAGACTGAGGTATGGGGGTTCGCTAGTCAAAGCCCAGAGGTCTTCTATTTTTATAATAAACTAGCTTACAGCACGGGGAGGGTGGTAATGTTAGTTAGACATATATCCACTGCTTTATGAGATGCTTTCCCCGTTTGTATTCTATGGAGTTGTAACCATGCTGATTATATTATTCATATGCATTATGATAATAGTACTGACACGTGTACTGTATCTTAGAGCACGTAAGTTGAAATAAACATTTTGAACTACACAGTGTCTCTTATTACGCACGTTGTGGACAGGTACGAGTGTGACGAAAGAGTGTTCTTGCCTCTGCGAGTCCTGAGAGAGAGATACCGTGTTCTGGGTTGTCTAATCATTGGTACATTGGTGCTAATGGGACGCTAAGGCTAGTTGGGTTGGGGTTTTGGGTGCTAAGGTCTATGGTTGGCTCACCACTATATTCCGAGGTCCTATTATCCTGTGCATAGCTCTGTATGTGCAGAAACCTTATGACAATACATCCAGAAGCGGCTCCTCCGCTAAGGCGGAGGAGCATCACTCAACCTCTCCGAGCAGATGAAAGAGGAAAGCGTTGTTCTCATTTTATTTTTCCTACTTCAGTGGCTCAGTTGGGGGGAGCTGGGCTATGTGACGTCAGAGCACTGCAGGGGGAGGAGTGGTGAGTGCACTCTGTAAGTGCACATGACGCTTGGGCCGGCCGTGTAGGGCCATGCGCACTTTGCATGTTTGCATGTTCTGCACCCAGGCTGCATTACAGCCTGGGTGGAGAACATGCCCAGGCCCCAAGCCCATATCTGAGCACCGAACCACAGTGCTAAGACCAATCACAACACTGCAACGCAGCGTTGTGATTGGCTGTGGGAGACTGGGAGCCTAGGTGCTTCCTGCTGCCGGACTCGAGCAAGACGAAGAGGACCAGGTAGAGGCGGCGATCAGCGCAATTCCAGCTGGGTTGTAAAACAAATATATTTTTCATTTCTCACTCCTCCTCCCCGCCCCACCACTCTATATATCAATAATTCTATCCAGGATAACAAGCACAAGGGTGCACAGCATTTGGGGTAAGGAGGCAGCGCCACACCTTCCAACACCTGGAGTTACCCATTTTCACAAGTATTTGAGGTATTATCTTAACTCTTTAATAATCACAATCAGCTGAGTATGGTCCAATTGACATTTATCAGCTCCGTGTGATACATACAGACAGCCAACGCGTGTTTCGCCATGGTATTTATAAAACCATCCACTTCATCAGGGCCTAATCAAACAATTATAAAATCATCTATCATCCAGAAAAGATCCCCATAGTCTCTCTAAGTCTACTGGTAACAAGGTTTACTCGAAAAGTATCTCTAAGGCAAAATATGCAGTCTATTTCATTTTTATTTTTGTTTCTCCAAGGGGAACATATTTAGCCTCAGTAGGAATAATTCCTGTATACCACAAACTATATCGATGATAATGGTTTCTCTTTCCTATTATGAAAGCTAATCTATTTATTCTCTTTAGAGGAGTAGATTTGCGTGTCTTTTTGGGGAGAGAAACTGTCTGCAAATGTTTGCGATTCCTTAACCATAGGTGTTTGTTGGTGGCTGGAAGGCCCACGCCCCTGCAACTAGATTTGCTCAAAAGAAAATCCTCCTAACTGGTATAATATCTGTGTAAGCAGACCTATTTGTGAGGATGAGATCCAACCACATCTGAGGCTGTGAATTAGTGCTGACATTTTGCCTTGCAGCTTCTTTTCTTGGGGCATTGGGCATAGCTCAGTGAATTGGGTCTTTCATCTTTTTGTAAACAGATGGAATTTAAAGGAATCTGTTGGGTTTTGGCAGGTATTGCTCACATACTTAAGAGATTTGTAGACAGTGTCATGGAGTTGGAGGTCTCAGTTATCTTCTGAGGTAAGGGAGATCACTGCCTCGCCAACCTTTGCACTGCTGCTTCACACATTTATCACCTATTGCAACAGGAATGATTCCTACCTGAAGATTCACCTCCATGACTCGAAAGAAGAAGCGCGAAGACAAACTCCAACGAGTAACGGATCACCACCATCCTGCAAAAGAAGCAAGGGCAAGTGTTATTATGTGCAATAAACTGCATGACTTGTGATCGCCTGTTCCTTTCGAACATGGGATTATATTTATGGAATAATTCATCCTCAGTTGTTAGCATCAGCAATAACTGTGTATTTAATTAAGGTAGGTTTGGAAATGGCACCATCTTACAGGTCTTAAGTGATGCTCTATTACTTACCGGTAATCTTCATTACTCCAGGTCCCATTGTCCTCGTCCCATTCATTACAAAGTGGAGATAACCATCTCCCAACAGAAAAAAAGACCAGAGGAATGCTGGGACCCTAACCCCGCCCCTCCCACTGGGAGTACATAATCAGCACTTACCCAGCATTCCGCCTGAACCACCAAGCCCCCCAGGAAGGCCGGCTGTCCGGGAGGGAGGGCGGGGTGTATGAATGGGACGAGGACAACGGGACCTGGAGTAATGAAGATTACCGGTAAGTAATAGAGCATTACCCCCAGGTCCCTTATGTCCTCGTCCCATTCATTAACAATGTGGAGAATACCAAAGCAGAAAACCCGGCCTTCCAAACCCTCAAGCACACCCAGGAAACCACACCAAAGGCAGCAACCCAAGGAAAGCAAAAAGGGGGGAACCGCAGGAAACAACCGGTCAGCAAGCCAGAACAGGCCAGCAGGGACACAACCAAGGACCGGAAACCGGCCCAAGGAAAACAGAAGGCTACAGCCACAACAAGGAGGCAGCCAACCAGAGAAACCGGAAACAGAGCACCCAGGCCAACCAAAGGAAAACCCCAACCCGCCAAACGGGGGAAAGCCCGCCAAAAAGGCGACTAGGCCAAAAAAGGAAGCCGAAAAGGAGGCACCCCAAAGAGACCCCAAAGGCAAAGCTCCAGAAGGGAAACAGGCGCCAAAGCAACCAACACCCCGGACCGCAGTGGACCAGAGAAGACGAAGCCCCAACAGGACACGTCCAAGGGAACCCACCGGACAAAGGCCGACAAGCCCAGCACCACCAGGGGGGCACACAGGACCCGGCAGCAGCACAGACACAGAGCGAGCCCCAATCACACACGAGAAAGCAAAAGGAAAGAGGACAAGGCCAGCCAACAGAGCGCAGGCACATCCAGAATGACCCGGCCTCCAGAGAGCCCAGAGGACAAAGACCCCAAACCCCGCAGAGGAGATCCAGGCCCCAGGAAAGAACGGCCAGCACCAAACCAGAGCCGCCAGACAACAACCACCAAGCACCCAGCCCAGAAGGCGGAGCCACAGCGAGAGCCCAGGAAGGGGGCCAAGAAACAACAAAGGCCAAGGAACCCACAAGAAAGCCGGGGAAACAGGAACACAACCTCAGGAACGGTGCCCCACAAGGCCCACAGAGCCAGCAGGGAGCAGGCCCGCGAACCCAACAGATTTATTGGGTTGTACTGTTGACCTTGGGTATATGTTTATATTTCCCTTATGCACATGGTTGATGAGTAGTGTTAGAGCTTGTGTGATTTGGATGAGTATTTGAATGTATGGATAGCTACGTGAAATGAGTCTTTAAAGTATAATCCAAAGAAAACCCTCTTTGCGATACAGATGTATTAAACCCTATCCCTTTGGTTCTAAAGGGTCCCTCTCATTTTCTTTTACACTGAGAACTCACAACCAGTGAAACACCAGGAATTGAACACATAACTTTTGGAGAAAGAGAGTTCAACCTAAACCACTAGGCCACGGTGACTCATCAGAGGAGAGCCCGCAAAGCCAAGGCCAGAAGACTCGCCAGGGTATCCTCCGAGAAGCAAGCGGAGCGCAGCAGCAGCAGGGGAACAAAAGGACCACGCCAAGGAACCCACAGAAGCCAGGAACAGTGCAACGAAAGTGCCAGAGCCACGAGCAACAAAAGACAGCAGCACACATCACGGAAGAGACAAGCAGCCGGACACCGAGCCAGCCAGCCCACAAGAAGGAGCCCAAAGGCAGAGGACAAGCCCTCCCCAGGCCACACGAAGCCAGAGCCAACGCAAGGAAGGAAGAGAAGAGCTCCACGCATGCAGGGGGCCCAGAGCCCAAACCAGGAGCACACACAGGCCAGCGCGACAGGGGAAGCACGCAGCGACAGCGAGCGTGCAATGGAACCGCACAGGCCACAGGACCAGCTGCCAGGGCAAGTGCAAGGAGCAAGGCAACAACACATCACAAATAAAGGAGCAGCCTGGTCCCCAATGTTCAGACCGGCCATGCCAAGGAATGCCCAGCGGGCACAGTGTCACACCCTGGCAGGGTCTGTCTGTGGGCACGAACCTTGGACCAAAGCATCAGGGCTGCTGCACCTGAAGTCCGGGCCTGGCGCCACCGGAGACGCATGCACAGAGCTGTAGAAACTGTGGGGCCGAAAGTCTGATGTCTTGCGCAGTAGGGCTCCATTGTCGGAGGAAAAAGAAGCATCAAGGGACCACAGCAGAGCAAGAGCACAGAACACCAAGGCTCCGCCAAGCACTGCACGGAGACAGCACACCCTGCAAACAGCCAAACACCTGCAGGAAGTGGAAGAAAACACCGCTATACGGCACTCGCCCGGAGTGGGGGCCGGGACACCACCAGGAACAAGGCCCCCACTCCAACAGCCCGCCCAAGGCATCCACCAAGGACACGAAAGAGCTGGGAAGGCCAGGAACACATCAAGCGTGGCGCGCCTTCCACCCGGCCAGGCCACAGGAAGACGTGCTCGTGACCCGGAAGCAACCGGTAGGCCACGCACCAGCCGCAAAGGGCCGGCCGGCATGGCAGATCCGGCCACGAACATCCCCGCCTCCCAGCAAGTCCGGCAGGCCAGGAGGCAGACCAGCAAACCCCCCGCCCGCACAGCCAGGCAGCCGGGCGGGGGGAGGAGAGAAGAAACGCCACCCCAGCCCAGCAGGAGCAGCACCAGCAACCACGTCCATTCTGTCGACAGACAGAAAAAAAGAACAGGCGGAATGCTGGGTAAGTGCTGATTATGTACTCCCAGTGGGAGGGGCGGGGTTAGGGTCCCAGCATTCCTCTGGCCTTTTTTTCTGTCGGGAGATGGTTATCTCCACTTTGTTAATGAATGGGACGAGGACATAAGGGACCTGGGGGTAATGAGTGTTGGAACTTCAGGTAGACAGTGATCCCACACTTTGTAAGGTCTCTCCGTGGAAAGAAAGGGCAGGGTGCCTGCCACTGACTGAATCTAGGCTAGAAGCGTACGGAAATTACTTGTTCATCTGTTGATGTGATATTTTTGTGTTGGATAATCATCATCTGCTCGTTTGGGTAACCACCACTTCCTTATTGCGAATGCTCACATCCACCTTCTATTAGTTAGAATGATCAAGGGTTTCAAGTTATAACTCCTCAACTCATGAACTAACACTATTGAAGCCAAAGTGCTTAATTTGTACTCAATATTGAAAACAAGGGTAACCCCAACATTTTTGAGTACCTGGGGTGATACAATATGGTTTTTTTAGAACAGGGGTTCATTATGTAATTAACCACAGAAAAATAGTAAAGTCTATATCATATATAGAGAATCAGAAAGAAGTTATTTTTACTATTATTTATTTATTTAAGAGTTTTATATAGCGCTAGCCAGACCCAAAGGTATCAGAGCGTTTTACAACATATATCGTGATGCAATCAGTTATACAGTATTACAATAAACAGCATTGTCTTGTGTCGATTCTTGTTCAGGCGGTCTTGGGCGCAAGTCAAAACACAGGCGCTGGAGAACTTTCTTGTTGAAGTGTCTATGTTCTGCGCTGGGCAGGATTCCTTTGGTGGTAGAGCTCTGTCACATTGTAAGGCATCTCTCCATTCAGATGAGATCGGTTGAGGAAGAGGTCTTTGAGCTGGCTTTTGAAGTTTACGAAGGAGGGATTAGTCCTGATGTGGACTGGTAAGGAGTTCCAAATTTTGGGTGCATTTCCCGAGAAGGAGCGAGACAGAGTTTTTTGTATGCAAGTTTTTGGTGGAATGAGAAGAAGAGTGTTGGTGCTCCTGAGGTTCCTCGTTTGTCCTGCCTACTTGAGTTTGGAAGCCAGGTAGGCCGGTTTACCAGTGTGAAGAGCTTTATGTGTGAGGCAAGCAGTCTTGAAGTTGGCACGCATTTCGATTGGGAGCCATTTTAGTTCTCTTAGAGAGGGAGAAATGTGGTCGTATTTCTTTACTCCAGTGATCATCCTGGCAGCTATATTTAGAGTTGCTCGGAGGGGAGCTAAGTGAGATTTTGCCATGCCCGTGAGTGTTGCGTTCCCGTAGTCCAATCTGGACAGCACCAAGGATTGTGTGGCCAGTTTAAGGTCGTTGGGGGGAATGAAGGGTTTTATTTTGTTTAGTAATTTTAGGTTCACAAATGCGCTCTTCGCTGAGTTCTTGATATGTTTGTCCATGTTTAGGCTTGGGTCCAGAGTGATTCCTAGGGATTTTACAGAGTCTGCCAGGGTAAGATTGCAATTAAGAGCGTCAATGGTTTTTAGCCATTCTGTGACTAGGGGGGTCTGCTCCTTGTTGGATATGAAAAGGATTTCTGTTTTGTCTTGGTTGAGCTTTAAGTGGTTGTGGGACAGCCAGTGTTGGACTTCTCGTAGAGTGTTGTTTAATTTTTGAATGTCTCCAATTGAGGATGTTTCTAGGTAGATCTGGGTATCATCTGCATAGAGGTGGAAGGGGATGTTGGCTTTTTTGAGTATGGAGGTGGGGGCTCCATGTAGATGTTAAACAGTGATGGGGAGAGAACTGATCCTTGTGGGAGTCCTCTGGTTATGGGGAGAAGGTCAGGCGTGAAGTTGTTAATTTGTATTCTTTGGGAGCGGTTCTGAAGGAAGGAGGTAAACCATTGTAAGACCACCTCATCTGCACCAATTCTCTCTCGGAGTACATTTATGAGCAGAGTGTGGTCAACCGTATCAAAGGCTGCCGATAGGTCAAGGAGTAGGAGTAGGCAGCCACTTTCTGCATCAAGTGATTTGTAGACATCATCTATGACATTCAGGATCGCTGTCTATGTGCTGCAACCTTTTCTGAAGCCTGATTGGTGAGTATCTAGAAGGTTGTTGCTGTCAATGTGTTGGTTAAGTTGGAGGAGAACGCATCTTTCCAGGATTTTGGATAGGAGAGGGAGATTGGAGACCGGCCTGAAGTTGTTGGGCTTGTTTGGGTCCGAGCCCGTTTTTTTTAATAATGGCGTGACTTTGCTGATTTTCAGACAGTCTGGCATGATTCCAGTACTCAGGGAGCTATTTATAATCTTGTCCCAGAGAGGGGCTAGGGTGAGCTTTTTAGCCAGTTGAGCGGGAATAGGTTCAGCTATGTGTGAGGAAGGTTTGGACCTGATAATCATTTCCGCGATGTCTGTTTCGGAGATGGGGTTGAAAGTCTTCCAGCTGCTCGGAGGGTGCCGAAGGGGTTGTTTCCTTCGTTGCTAGGAAGCAGGTTATCGTTGGCTGACAGGAGGTGGTCATCAAGGGAGCGTTCAATCTTGGTGATTTTATTGTGAAAGAAATTGGCAAAGGTGTCACATAGTTCTTTGTAAGCCTGTATGGTTGATGTGGGAGGCTTGGCTGTTTGTTGTTTGATGAGATTGAAGAGTTCTTTGGGACGGTTTTTGGCATTGTCTAGTGCACTACGGAAGAAGGTAGATTTTTCGTTCTTAATATGTTTTTTATATTTCCTGCGTTCTCATTTGAGTTGGTCAAGGTGGGTTGAGGACGGGTTGTTCCGCCAGAGTCTTGCTGCAGCTCTGAGATGTCTTCTTTCAGAGTTTAGGTCTGTATTGAACCAGGCTCTCGATGGGTTCTTCCTGACTCTTTTTTGCTTCAAGGAGGCTACTTGGTCTAGTATGGTTGTCATTGTTGTATTGTAGTGTGAAGTAAGCTCAGTTGTAGATAGGTCATTCGTGTTGGGGGGAAGTAGTGATCTTACCCTTTCTTCCAGGTCAGCAAGGGGAATCTGTCTTAGATTTCTCGCCCAATGAAGGGCATCCTGTGGACGGGGAAGGCAATGAGTCAGATGGTTAATGTGAAATAGAATGAGGTGGTGGTCTGACCAGTCGACAGGAAGGATGTGGTCTATAGTAACTGTATCTTCCTGAGCTATAATGGCGTCCAGGATTGAGCCTCTATTGTGCGTTTGCTCTGTGCAGTGTTGGATCAGGTTATTGTTGAGAAGTAGTTCGTTTAGGGATTGGATCAGAGTGTTATTTTCATCATTCCAATGTAGGTTGAGGTCCCCAAGTATTATGTTGTTGGAGTCTAAGAGTGAGCAGTGAGTTATCAGGTCAGAAAGGTGTTGTCCGAAAGGGGGAATGTTGCCTGGCGGATGGTAGAGGAGGTGGCAGTGTATCGTTTTGTTCTTCGTCTTAATGGTGGAGGATAGATATTCAAATGTATTGTAGGAGAAGGAGTCTATTTCGGTTATGGAGATGTTGCTCTTGTGGATGATTGCAATATTATTAGAATATACATAGTACGTGTAACCTATATTATTAGATTATACATAGTACATGTTACCCATATTAACCAAAATGATTTAAATGTCTATAAGACAGGAACTGATTATACTGTAAATCTTTTTATTTTTGCAGTACAAAGAAATTATTTGATGCAGTATGTTCCAAATGATCAAGTGCTCGCAAATTTGAAGAAGTGTGCAGTGATAAGTGACAAGTGAAAAAACATTGCATCAAAAGAGCTAAAAAGACACATGACTACTGTTTTTTTCTTTATTTTTGAAGTGCAAGGATTGGAGTCTATAGGTGTCTGTTGTCAACTGCGTTTCGACCTCGAGTTAATGTGAGGTCATCATCAGGATAGGGCAGTAAGCCCCGAATATCTTCTGTATCACAAGTAAGAGGGGTATCTTAGTCATCCCTCATAGGCATAAAGGTGCCAGCTGGTCCACACAACTCCAATTAGGGGAAATTTGGGGCAATATTGTAGAGTGTGGGATAGAAAAGGACATAGTAAATGTGGTTACTGATGAGAATGATCATATCTTGTCCAATGATTGTAATGTTGATGTTAAGTTGGTTGGAATTGATGAGGAACCTTATGTTCCACCAATGTGTGAGATTGGTAATGAGGGAAAAAATAGAAGTCAAGCCAGATTATGGGTCTCCTTCAACACAATTTTTTTAAATAAAAGTCTGTTTACCATGAAACTTGAACCCAATGACATCAGAGTTTTTTCTTTTGGTGAAAAAGCGATTAATATGATTGGGTATTTTGTGCCTGAGATTAGTTTTATACACAGGGCTATTTTATGCAATGTATATGTAGTTATTGATGGTCAACAGGTATTGGTTTGGAGACATCAGGGCAAGTTAGTAATGTCATTAATTCCTAATGCTAAAAATCCACAGTGTTTATTGTTGAAGGAGGACAAACGGTCAATAGTTTAAAATTCAATCATGATCGATTGGAAAAGTTGTTAAATACTCACAAAGCAATTATTTCCTGATGAATTAGGAAAAGTGATTGGTTTCACACATCAGATCCAGCTTATACATAATGATTGTCCTGT
Source organism: Calotriton arnoldi (assembly GCA_963921515.1). NCBI lineage: Eukaryota > Metazoa > Chordata > Amphibia > Caudata > Salamandridae > Calotriton > Calotriton arnoldi. The sequence goes on along the minus strand of CAWUFW010006500.1, from coordinate 547,734 downwards.
TAAACATAAACAAAGGCATGTGCCACTGTCTGTTAAGGAAGAATTTTCAATGATGATAAAAGGTATGTGCAAAGAGGCATTATTGAATCTGTGGATTCAGCTGAATGGGGTTCTACCATTCTATTAGTTAAGAAGGAAACAGGCAAGTTGAGGATATGTGTGTATCTCAGGTCTTTTAATGAACAGATTGTAGTGTATTGCTATCTATTACCACACATTCAGAAAATATTTGCGAAATTGAAGAGAAGGGCATTATTATTCAGTTGGACAAGTGTAAATTCTTACGGTAAATTCTTACGGTCGGAGGTGGGTTATTTGGGTCATATAATTTCTGATGCTGGTATTTCACCAAAGAAAGATTTACTTGAAGTAATATTTGGAACATGTCTCTCTCTGCAGGGTTAGCCCCAAACCCTGAGAGTTAATGCATCTTCTTCTACAGGAGCAGAACCAACGCATCACATTGGAAACTAGGGCATCACCCTCTGAACCAATGCATGGCTGCCTTTGCATGGGGAGAGCCAACGTATTTGCCTCTGTTGTGGGATCAGAACCAAAGCAGCGCCTCAGCTGCACCCCAAATCTTTCTCCATGTTGACGCAAAACAGGATCAAGGTACTTTTGTTAAGCGTGCCTAAGCGGGTCCCTCTATCCGGCCCACGCTCCATCAGACTGAACTATTGACTTTGCCCCAGTCCAGCCTGACCAGATATACTACTGCTTCTAAGTGCTAATTTACAGTTATTCTTTAAAAATTCATATCTCAAGTTCTACTTATTGGATTTTTGTCATTTTTGGTCTTATTTTATTTATTAAATTCTCTTTTTCTAAACTGATGTGGATTCTTTTTGTGTGTTATCACAGTTTTACTGTTTAAAGTATTGCACAAATACTTTACACATTTTCTCTGAAGTTAAGCCTGACTACTCTGCACCAAGCTACCGGAGGGTGACCACAGGTTAATTTAGGCTGTGTTTGTGGCTTGGATTGTGGTTCCTGCTTGGACAGGATGCATACCTCTGCCAACCAGAAACCCAGTTTATAACAGCAATTAAATCTATTCAGTCTACCAGTGATAAAGATCAGCTTAGATCTTTATTTTTGAACGTGCGAGTACTATTCCAGATTTCTAAAAATATTTAGTGGCACTGCTTTGCCTCTCTGGTTACTATTAAAAAAGGTTGTCAAATATGTAGATTGTTGAGAGCAAGAACAAGCTTTTGTTACATTGAAAACACAGATTGTTAATTCTTCACCTTTGTCTGCATTCTCTTGCAAAGCATGCAATGTTGTGACTGTTGATGTCAGCGCTAATGGTTTAGGTGCTATTTTGAGTTAGTTTAAAGGTGATGTTGAATTTACTATCACTTTTGCCTCTAGGGCTTTACCTGTTGCGAAATGTAAATTTACAGCTGCTGAACAGGAGTCTTCAAGACATATGTTTGGGGTAAATCATTTCAACTGAGGACAGATCATAAACGTCTTATTTCTTTACTGTCCACGAATGGTGCTGAAAAGGCTTTGTCAAGAGTTATAAGAATCCTAGCTAAATTATATTAATATATTTGCCAGGTATTCAAAATGTAGGAGATGACTGTTTATCAAGATTGTCGAGGAGTCAAGACAAACCAGCTGATGAAGATGATGTGGAAGAGTGTTTTGTAGCATCTGTTGATGATGCTGTTTTTATTGGTTGGTCATATTCTTACTACAGCTAAATAAATTGAAGCTTCATTGAAAGATGACCAACTTAATTCTCTTATACATTATGGAAAGTTGACCTTTAGAAAACCATATATCTAACCATCTATCTGACTCAAGTATTTTGGAAGATCAAGAATGGTTTATCCATTGAAAAGTTAGTTATGAAGGGCCAATGTTTTATTCCACCTAAAAATATCAGACATGACATTTTTTCTATTGCACATTTAGACCATCTGGGGCAATATGGTACCATTAAAAAGGTTAGAGAGTTGTTTTAATGAGCAATTATGGATGCTGACGTACGTTTTGTTAAGAAGTTTAATTTATGCCAGAATTCTGATAAAGTTTTGACGACATTAAGTGACTATAATATTAGGATAGTGATGGATGGTGAGCCATGGAAGGACCTGGCTATAGATCTTTTAAGCCCATATGACGGTGTTGTTCCAGGAAAATCCTATGCCCTAGTGGTTATTGACTATTTTTCAAGATAGCAAAACTCAAATGAATATCTACACTCAATAATAATGAAGTCATTACATTTTTACAAGAATGTTTTAAAAGGGAGGAAATTCCAGCTTTGTATTTACCTCACATGATTGGTTAGTGGAAAGGTTGAATACATTGATTGTGGAAGGTGTTGAGTATTTATACCAAGCAAAAGATAATGTAATGTGTTTGTGCAACAAATCTGATAATTGTCAATATATGAATTCCAAGTGTGCAAGGCCAAATTCTTTGCAAGTTGGAGATTGTGTCAAGATCAAGATTCCTGGACATGGCATCAAGGGAGAACCAAAGTTTTCTAAGGCATGGAAAGTCGCCTTTGTTTTCCTAATATTGGTTCATGGTGGAGCCAAAATTTGCTAAAGTTAACAAAGATGTGTGTGTGAATGCTGATGAAATCTCTATGTTGCCAAGAAGAGGGACAGAGGGGCAAGTTTAGAGAGGTCCAGCATACGTGCCCAACGGGTACAGTAAGCAAGAAAGGTATGAAGTTCCTCTAAGTCAAAGTGAACAGACAGCGAGATACAATTGGTGGGATCAAACAAAGGATCATCCCACGATGTTAAAGGGTGAGGGGAGGGGTTTCCCCTTTCGGAACTAGGGCTCTCACACACCTAGCAAGCTAGGTGTCATGCTTCATCATATGAGCCAGCCCCTCGTCAGGTCGGCGCTGCAATACCCGACGGGCACCCAGTACGGGGCTCTTTAGCGGGGATCTTTTGTTCCTGTCGTTGGGTGCAGTGGGGGTAAGGGGCCTAGTGTGTGTAGATGTGAAGGGAGTGAGTTAAAACAGGTCAGTTAGTCCTAACAGTTATTTATTCAAGAAGGTAAACTGCCTGTTAGACCTGGCATCCTTGGCGTGGGTCTCCCTTCCATTTTTTCGTAATGCCTCCACTGTTGCCGATATGTTTTTGCTGGACTAGATGCTCATGGGCACTTTGCCGCTGCTAATCAGTGCCAAAGTGCAAGTGCTCCCTATCGGTAATTGATATATGTATTAGTGACTCCATGATTGGATGATTGGTTTACTTGTCAGTCCCTAGTACAGTGCACTCAGTGTGCCCAGGGCTTGTAAATCCAATGCCGCTGGTGGGCTTGCAGCACTGGTTGTGCCACCCACAGAAGCGGCTGGTAAAATGTGTCTCAGGCCTGCCATCGCAGAGCCTGTGTGCAGCCTAGGGCTGCCATGTCGACTTGGTGAGTACACCCACTTACCAGTCCCTAAAACCTTCCCTTTACTGCATGTTGGTCACCCCTAAAGTAGGCCCTAGGGCAGGGTGCATTGTAAGTATAAGGTAGGACATGCCCTGGTGTGTGTGGCATGTCCTAATAGTGAATTACAGCCATTTTCGCTTTTCACTATTGCAAGGCTACCTGCTCCCCATAGGCCAGAATGGGCAGACTGACTATTACACCTTATAGTCAGAACTGACCCAGGGAACATGGTAGAAAAACGAATTTAGTATGCCTGAACTCAGGATGATAAAATACATCTTTTAGTGAAGTTGGTTTTAACATTCTGTGTTCGAAAATACCACTTTTAGAAAGTGGGTATTTTCTTGCCTAACTATCCAAGCCTGCCTCTGCTAGGTTGTGTATTCCTTGTCTGGAGATTGAGTGACAGGGGCTGGGGGTGGCTACCGGAGACAGGGTGAGTCAGCGCAGGGCTGAATAGAAAGATCTGCAGCCAGAGTGGAGGGAGGAGTTGCACCTGGGTCTGAATAGGGCTGTGCCTGCCTTCCACAATGCTGGCTCCACCTCCTGCCGGGCGGCTGAGCACTCTGCCCCACATTCTGAAAGGAAAGAAGGAGTCAGAAAAACAAAGTGCTCCAGGACTGACCAGAACTGGTTTTGGACTAGGCAGAGGCCTCTCTGCCTCCAGAGAACAAAGAGAATCAGGGTATAAGAGGGGCACCCAGACCCCAGGAAAATCAGATCACTTTTGGGAACAAGAAGAAACCTTTGCTGAGGAGCGGAACCAAGAAGAAACTGAGGAGAGACTATCCCTAAGCCTGAAGTGCTGCTTGGGGGATTGGCCTGCAGTGGTTTGCCTGACTGCCAAAGAGAGGAGAAAGGAACTTTTGCTTTGCTGTGACTTTCATCAACTTGTGAAGGATCTCCAAGGGCTTGGAAGAGAGCTTGCCCCTGACCGAAGTCCCAGGACCATTGGACTTCACCCCTTTGTGAATTGCTGCTGGAAACTCTGTTTCAGTGGCTACAGAGGTAGGGAGCTGTGACCGACTCTCACGACCGACTCGGTGTCCTGCAAGCACCGCATCGAAGCACCGTCTCGCCCTGCAACGCACGGCCCTGGTCTCACCGACTCCGTCAACGAGCCGCTGCCTGCACCGCATCGAGGGACAACGCGTCCTGCAACGCTTCGCTACGCCGAATCGAACTGGTCCGACCGACACGGTCACTGCTGCTGAGTTCGAGTCCTGTGACCGCACCGGAGTTGGGCACCGCCGCACGCTTTGCGACGCACCGCCCGACTCGCACCGCTGTCCGGACTGATCGACGCCAGCTCCTGAATCCGGCTCCGTCGCCGCACCGCAACCTGCCAGCACCGCATCGAAGCACCGTCTCGCCCTGCAACGCACGGCCCTGGTCTCACCGACTCCGTCTCGACGACGTCAACGAGCCGCTGCCTGCACCGCATCGAGGGACAACGCGTCCTGCAACGCTTCCATTTTTGCATCGCGACCGCGACGAACAGCCATCCGGCTCGCACGCCCGTGCCTGCCGCTTCAAGTAAAAGGTACTGTGACCGAGTCTGTCTACGCTGGGTTGGCCCGCCTCGACGCGGTCAGCTGGATTTGTTAGACTCTGTTTGTTCTCGACATCGCCGTAGCCGGAGGAGGCTACCGACTCGCACAGAACCTTGAATTAAGCCTTTTGATCAGAACTAAGTATTCTTAACAGTATTGTGGATTATTTTTGTCGTTTATGGTCTTGTGATAAATCTATATAAAGTATACCTATTTTTATAAATATATAACCTGTGTGGTGTCCATTTGTAGTGTTGTCACTTGATTACTGTATGTGTTCACAAATGCTTTACACACTGCCTCTGAACTAAGCCTGTCTGCTCGTGCCAAGCTACCAAGAGGGTGAGCAGGGGTTATTTCGGGAGTGTACCTACTTTCCCTGACTAGACGCAAGGGTCCCTATTTGGACAAAGGTACATACCTCTGCCAACTAGAGACCCCCAAATCTAACATTGGTGGTCAGCGGTGAGGATTCTGGACTTGCATTTGTGACTCATGTACAGTGATTGGTGAACACTACTTAGTGAGTGCAGACCAAAACGCAACCACATACTTTAATAGCAGTTTTTCTGGGACTTCCTATTTTTGCAAATGCCAAGTTCAGTCACTATGGAGAAACCAGCATCAGTAGCCTCTATTGAATGTGATTGGGAAGAAGAGAGGCTAGAATGCTACACCCTTAAGCAGCTCAAGCAATTCTGCAAAAAGTTTAAAGTGTCCATGACCGGGATCTCCAGGAAGGAGGACCTCCAAAAGGCGCTGAGGGCCTGGGTCGAATCAAGGAGTGCCCCTGTGGAGGGGGCTGAGAATGCAGAAGGGCAGCTGGAGGAGCTATTGGGTCTAGGGGCTAGAAGACCACCTTCCCCAGTAGGTAGCAGTGTTTCTGCCAGAGGACTGTCTCCAGAGGAGTTGGAGGACAGGAAAGAGAGTAGGGTGCACGAAATGGAGCTGACCAAACTCAAGCTGAATAAGCAGTTAGAATTCGAAATGCAAACAAGGAAATTAGCCCTAGAGGAAAAGAAAATGCAGTTTGAACATGAGAAAGTTTTGAGGGAGTTGGAATTGAAGGCCAAGAGCTTAGAGATTACTCCCTCTGGTGGCAGTGTACCGCCTGTGCCTGTTGAAGCTAGGGTGTATATTCCCAAAGATGTGGTGAAGGAGTTTTTTAAAAATGACGACATAGGGCAGTGGTTCAAAGCCTATGAGGTAGCCATGTCTTCCCACCGGGTCCCTGAGAAGGATTGGGGAGCGGGGTTGTGGGGACGGTTCCTCAGTGAAGGGCGGGATACCTTGTTGGATTTGCCCTCTGAAGTCTATAATTCGTACAGCCACATGAAGGATGCCTTAATGACTAGATATGGTTTGACCCCTGAGCTTTATAGGCAAAGGTTCAGGAACTGTAGTAAGATTGAAAGCAGTACCTGGGTTGAATATGTGACCTTCTTTTTGCAGAGCCTTGGATGGTTGGGTAAAGGGTAGCAAAGCGACTGATTTTCAGGCGCTCTTTGATTTGATTGCCTGGGAGCACTTGTCCGGTAATTGTTTTCCTGAGCTACGCCAGCACCTGATTGATAGTAAGCTGACTAACCCTAGGCAGCTTGTTGAGGAGGCGGACCGCTGGGTGAGTACCCGGGTCCACAAGGGTCACGTGGGAGACTCCGCCAAGGGTGGGCAGGGTCCCCAGCAGAAGAGTGGGGGGACAAGGGTAAACAGAAGGAGTTCCATAAAGGGCCCCAAAGTAGACCCCAAGGGAACCAAGGGAAAGGTTCCCAGCCTCCCCTGAGAAGAAGCCAGTGGCCCTGACAGGCCCCCCTGTTCACCAGGGACCACTGGTATGTTACAAGTGTGGCGCCCCTGGCCACAAGGCAAACGATCCTCGTTGCCCTTTGCATGGAAAACCAGCACCCACCAGTGCAGTCCCCCGGCAGTTGGCTAGTGTAGCCCTGGGGGAGGAGTTGGGTGCCCAAGGTGGGGGATCCCACAGTGTTTTCCCTTGTCTCCTTAGGAGACTCTGAGATGGTCCCTAGGACCCCGCTGCCTGAGAACACTAAGAAATACAGGCAGTGGGTGACCATCAATGGCCATAGGGTGGAGGCTCTGAGAGACACAGGAGCCAGTGTGACAGCTGTCAAGTGTCACCTGGTGTCTAAAGAGCAGGTTATCCCTGATGCATTCTATCCGGTTGTTGCCGCTGACAACACAGAGAGTCACTGCAAGGTGGCTCAGGTTCCCTTTGAGTGGGGGGTCTCGGGTACTCTTCAAGTAGCTGTGAGGCCAGCCATGCCTGTTGACTGTTTGTTAGGGAACGATTTGGAGAGCTCACCTTGGGCTAAGGTGGAGCGGAGTGCGCATTTAGAAATGTTGGGCTTGCCTGATTGGGCATGTGTGACCACCCGGTCAATGGCAGCTAAAGGTGTTCAAGAGGACCTGGAGCCTGAGAGGGAGGCCCAGGTGCCTGCCGGAGAGAGAGGAGGCAGGGGGCACGGAAACCGGCCCCCGAGGTTCCCACGGTCCAGGAGGAGGCAGACCCTGAGGGGGATGCCCTGGAGCCTACAGGGGAACAGGTAGCTGAACTGGGGGACCTACCTGAGCTGACCCATTGGCAGCAAGAAGGAGGACCCTCCAGGGAAGAGTTCTGCAAGGAGCAGAACACATGCCCTTCTCTCGTGGGTCTGAGGCAACAGGCCACAGACCAGGCAGCAGGTGATCAGTCTGGATCACATTGGGTTTACTGGGAGAATGGTCTCCTGTATTCAGAGCCTAAGGTTGCTGAGCCTGGGTCAGCCCGTGTGCTGGTGGTACCCCAGCGCTTCAGAGCCTTCCTACTGGGGTTGGCTCATGATGTACCGTTAGCGGGACATCTGGGGCAGGACAAGACCTTTGACAGGCTTGTTACCCATTTCTATTGGCCCCAGATGCGCAGGAGTGCCGCCACTCACTGCAGGACATGCCAGACTTGCCAGGCAAGTGGAAAGAGTGGGAGGAAGCACAAGGCTCCTCTCCAGCCATTCCCTGTGGTCAGCACCCCTTTGAACGGGTGGGTATTGACATTGTGGGGCCACTGGACCCCAAGACAGCCATGGGCAACAGGTTTATCCTGGTCTTGGTGGACCATGCCACCCGGTACCCTGAAGCCATCCCTCTGAGGACAGTGACGGCCCCCGTGGTGGGACGGGCACTGATGGGAATTTTCTCACGTGTGGGATTCCCTCAAGAGGTGGTGTCTGACAGAGGTACCAACTTCGTGTCCAAGTACATGAAGTCCCTGTGGCAGGAGTGCGGTGTAACTTACAAGTTCACCACTCCTTACCACCCTCAAGGAAATGGTCTGGTTGAGAGATTCAACCGGACCCTCAAGGGCATGATTATGGGTCTGGAAGAACCCATGAGGCGTAAATGGGACGTCCTCTTACCATGCCTGTTGTTTGCATACCGGGAGGTGCCACAGAAATCTCTAGGGTTCAGTCCCTTTGAGCTCCTCTATGGACACCCGGTGCGAGGACCTCTGAGTTTGGTCAAGGAAGGCTGGGAGCAATCTCCCAGGAAACCTCCCCAGGATGTATACAGTTACATGCTGGCCTTCAGGGACCAGACTAGGCGTTTCAGAGAGCTTGCTGAGGCAAATCTGGAAGCCAGCCAGGAGGAGATGAAGCGGTGGTACGACCAGAATGCCACTCTGGTAGAGCTTCAGCCTGGTCAGAAAGTGTGGGTCATGGCCCCTGTGGAGCCCTGTGCGCTCCAGGACAGGTGGACCGGCCCTTTTACGGTGGTGGAGCGCAAGAGTCCAGTTACCTATTTGGTGGACTTGCAGTCTCCCAGGAACCCCTTGCGGGTCCTGCATGTGAACCGCCTGAAGCCCCACTTGGAGAGGTCCCAAGTGGGCATGCTCTTAGCTACAGATGATGGAATGGAGGAGGAGACCGAGCCTCTTCCTGACCTCCTGTCAGCCCGAGAGCAAGATGGATCAGTGGAGGGAGTAAACCTCTCTACCTCCCTGACACCTGAGCAGCAGGGTGACTGTCGCCAACTGTTGGGACAGTTCCCTGACCTGTTCTCCCTGGTTCCCAGTGTCACTCATTGGTGCGTCCATGATGTGGACACTGGGGACAGTCTTCCTGTGAAGCACAAGGCTTACAGGGTGACTGACAGGGTCAGAGCCTGCATCAAGGAGGAGGTCTCCAAGATGTTTGCGCTAGGGGTGATTGAGTCCTCTAACAGCCCTTGGGCCAGCCCCGTGGTCTTGGTTCCAAAAGCTGCCGCGCCTGGTGCCACACCAGAACTCCGGTTCTGTGTGGACTACAGGGGACTCAATGCCGTCACCAGGACTGACGCCCACCCCATCCCCAGAGCTGATGAGCTCATAGATCGGTTAGGGGCTGCGCGGTACCTCAGCACGTTTGACTTAACGTCTGGGTACTGGCAGATCGCCTTGACTGATGGGGCAAAGAGAGGTCAGCATTCTCCACACCAGATGGGCACTACCAGTTCCGGGTGATGCCCTTTGGGATGAAGAATGCCCCTGCCACCTTTCAGAGGTTGGTCAACCAGGTGTTGGTTGGACTGGAGGATTTCAGTGCCGCCTACCTGGATGACATCGCAGTGTTCAGTGCCAGTTGGGAAGAACATCTGCGCCACCTCTGGGAAGTGTTGATGGCGCTGCGGAGAGCAGGCCTCACAATCAAGGCGAGTAAGTGCCAGATTGGGCAGGGTTCTGTGGTGTACTTGGGACACCAGGTTGGGAGCGGCCAGGTGGCGCCCCTCCAACCGAAAATTGATACCATTCTGGCTTGGGAGCCCCCAAGACCCAGACAGAGGTGAGAGCCTTCCTAGGACTCACCGGGTATTACCGGAGATTCGTCAAGGGGTATGGCAGCATTGTTGCCCCCTTGACAGAGCTGACTTCCAAGAAGCAGCCCAGGAAAGTGATTTGGACTGACGCCTGTCAAAAAGCTTTTGACACCTTGAAGACTGCCATGTGCACGGCGCCTGTGCTCCAGGCACCCAACTTCTCCAATGAGTTCATTGTTCAGACCGACGCTTCAGAGCATGGTGTAGGGGCTGTTCTATCACAGATCAATGAGGAGGGCCTAGACCAACCTGTAGCCTTCATCAGTAGGAGGTTACTTCCCGGGAACAGAGATGGAGTGCTATTGAGCGTGAGGCATTTGCTGTGGTCTGGGCACTGAAGAAGCTGAGACCATACCTGTTTGGGACTCACTTCCGGGTTCAGACAGACCACAGGCCCCTCAGATGGTTGATGCAGATGAGGGGTGAGAATCCAAAGCTGTTGAGGTGGTCCATTTCCCTACAGGGGATGGACTTTACGGTGGAACACCGCCCTGGTACAGAACACGCCAATGCTGATGGACTGTCCAGATTTTTCCGCCTTAGCGATGAGAACTCCCTAGGGGTAGGATAGTTCTCCCCACATTTCAGCTGGAGGGGACACGTGTTAGACCTGGCATCCTTGGCGTGGGTCTCCCTTCCATTTTTTCGTAATGCCTCCACTGTTGCCGATATGTTTTTGCTGGACTAGATGCTCATGGGCACTTTGCCGCTGCTAATCAGTGCCAAAGTGCAAGTGCTCCCTATCGGTAATTGATATATGTATTAGTGACTCCATGATTGGATGATTGGTTTACTTGTCAGTCCCTAGTACAGTGCACTCAGTGTGCCCAGGGCTTGTAAATCCAATGCCGCTGGTGGGCTTGCAGCACTGGTTGTGCCACCCACAGAAGCGGCTGGTAAAATGTGTCTCAGGCCTGCCATCGCAGAGCCTGTGTGCAGCCTAGGGCTGCCATGTCGACTTGGTGAGTACACCCACTTACCAGTCCCTAAAACCTTCCCTTTACTGCATGTTGGTCACCCCTAAAGTAGGCCCTAGGGCAGGGTGCATTGTAAGTATAAGGTAGGACATGCCCTGGTGTGTGTGGCATGTCCTAATAGTGAATTACAGCCATTTTCGTTTTTCACTATTGCAAGGCTACCTGCTCCCCATAGGCCAGAATGGGCAGACTGACTATTACACCTTATAGTCAGAACTGACCCAGGGAACATGGTAGAAAAACGAATTTAGTATGCCTGAACTCAGGATGATAAAATACATCTTTTAGTGAAGTTGGTTTTAACATTCTGTGTTCGAAAATACCACTTTTAGAAAGTGGGTATTTTCTTGCCTAACTATCCAAGCCTGCCTCTGCTAGGTTGTGTATTCCTTGTCTGGAGATTGAGTGACAGGGGCTGGGGGTGGCTACCGGAGACAGGGTGAGTCAGCGCAGGGCTGAATAGAAAGATCTGCAGCCAGAGTGGAGGGAGGAGTTGCACCTGGGTCTGAATAGGGCTGTGCCTGCCTTCCACAATGCTGGCTCCACCTCCTGCCGGGCGGCTGAGCACTCTGCCCCACATTCTGAAAGGAAAGAAGGAGTCAGAAAAACAAAGTGCTCCAGGACTGACCAGAACTGGTTTTGGACTAGGCAGAGGCCTCTCTGCCTCCAGAGAACAAAGAGAATCAGGGTATAAGAGGGGCACCCAGACCCCAGGAAAATCAGATCACTTTTGGGAACAAGAAGAAACCTTTGCTGAGGAGCGGAACCAAGAAGAAACTGAGGAGAGACTATCCCTAAGCCTGAAGTGCTGCTTGGGGATTGGCCTGCAGTGGTTTGCCTGACTGCCAAAGAGAGGAGAAAGGAACTTTTGCTTTGCTGTGACTTTCATCAACTTGTGAAGGATCTCCAAGGGCTTGGAAGAGAGCTTGCCCCCTGACCGAAGTCCCAGGACCATTGGACTTCACCCCTTTGTGAATTGCTGCTGGAAACTCTGTTTCAGTGGCTACAGAGGTAGGGAGCTGTGACCGACTCTCACGACCGACTCGGTGTCCTGCAAGCACCGCATCGAAGCACCGTCTCGCCCTGCAACGCACGGCCCTGGTCTCACCGACTCCGTCAACGAGCCGCTGCCTGCACCGCATCGAGGGACAACGCGTCCTGCAACGCTTCGCTACGCCGAATCGAACTGGTCCGACCGACACGGTCACTGCTGCTGAGTTCGAGTCCTGTGACCGCACCGGAGTTGGGCACCGCTCGCACGCTTTGCGACGCACCGCCCGACTCGCACCGCTGTCCGGACTGATCGACGCCAGCTCCTGAATCCGGCTCCGTCGCCGCACCGCAACCTGCCAGCACCGCATCGAAGCACCGTCTCGCCCTGCAACGCACGGCCCTGGTCTCACCGACTCCGTCTCGACGACGTCAACGAGCCGCTGCCTGCACCGCATCGAGGGACAACGCGTCCTGCAACGCTTCCATTTTTGCATCGCGACCGCGACGAACAGCCATCCGGCTCGCACGCCCGTGCCTGCCGCTTCAAGTAAAGGTACTGTGACCGAGTCTGTCTACGCTGGGTTGGCCCGTCTCGACGCGGTCAGCTGGATTTGTTAGACTCTGTTTGTTCTCGACATCGCCGTAGCCGGAGGAGGCTACCGACTCGCACAGAACCTTGAATTAAGCCTTTTTGATCAGAACTAAGTATTCTTAACAGTATTGTGGATTATTTTTGTCGTTTATGGTCTTGTGATAAATCTATATAAAGTATACCTATTTTTATAAATATATAACCTGTGTGGTGTCCATTTGTAGTGTTGTCACTTGATTACTGTATGTGTTCACAAATGCTTTACACACTGCCTCTGAACTAAGCCTGTCTGCTCGTGCCAAGCTACCAAGAGGGTGAGCAGGGGTTATTTCGGGAGTGTACCTACTTTCCCTGACTAGACGCAAGGGTCCCTATTTGGACAAAGGTACATACCTCTGCCAACTAGAGACCCCCAAATCTAACACTGCCTGATTAAAAAATGGGAGAGTGGCGGTAAACTAGAGGCTATGTATGTAGATAAGTACGCCCTACTCTCAGTCGGTCAACATGTTTCGTGCCCTGGGTGTCAGGAGGATCAAGGCACTTCTTCAGGACCAGGAAAACGCTATCTACACAACGTGGTAAGGGCAAAACTACCTACCACGTTCTCAGGTAAATAACCTGCAGGTAGGGTGAGAAAAGGTAAATATTAAAAACACTTCATGTATCTCGTAGATCTGTTCAACGGCAGGAACAAAAGATCCCCGCTAAAGAGCCCCGTACTGGGTGCCCGTCGGGTATTGCAGCGCCAACCTGACGAGGGGCAGGCTCATATGATGAAGCATGACACCTAGCTTGCTAGGTGTGTGAGAGCCCTAGTTCCGAAAGGGGAAACCCCTCCCCTCACCCTTTAACATCGTGGGAGGATCCCCTGTTTGATCCCACTAATTGTATCTCGCTGTCTGTTCACTTTGACTTAGAGGAACTTCATACCTTTCTTGCTTACTGATGAAATCTCTATGCCAGATTTTGTTGTTGATTTAGTAAGGAGTCTTGTGAATAACAATATTTTTTGGGTGCACCAAACATCAATACTGTACTAAGTGAATGATCTTCAAGAGGTAGTAGAATTTTACTCAATGCAAAACCTTCTAAAAAGTTGAATGATTTTGAATGATGCTGTTATGTATTATTTTGTAAACTTTCGTGTAGCATGAAACTTCATAATTTTCTTTTGGTTTTTTAATTTGTTTTGTTTCTTGAAAGGGAGGTGGTGCTTTCAAGTTTTACAAGTTCTAGTATTGAAAGACTCCTAAAATGTTTTTCCTCCTGTAAGGTCTAAATTTCCCATAGGATAACATTGGCTTACCTTATTACTTTTAATAAGTGTTAACTTTTGATTGGGAAGAGGTAGACATGTCATGTTTGGTCTCAAATGAAGTGTAATCTAAAATCCTCTTTACTGGTAAAGTCAGATCATAAGCCATAATTCTGAAAATCCCACTTTTAGAAATTTGGCATTTTCTTGTCCTAACCATTTAGTACCTGCTGCCAGTGTTCTGAGTCACATTGCCCTGCTATTAGGCTTTGGGTATTCCTCCAAGACAGTGAAACAATAGGGCTTAGGTGTGGGCAGAATGGGCCATCCTGACAGGATGAGTGGGGCAAAGGTGTAACCTGCCACACTTGCACATGAAAAGGGTTTGCCTCCACCACGCACAAAGACACCTAACACTAGCTTTTTGTCAAAGAGAGGGGGAAGGAGCAGACTACCTCTCATCCCAGCACAGTCCACCCCATTGCATTCTAGTAAACATGGTATGCTTACTTCAAAGTTGCTGTGGTTTTTCACCATGGTTGGTACATAGAGTGCTGTTGTCTCTAGACATGTGTTTCTGGGATTAGTCCTCCATCAATAGAGAGCAGAAGTAGTGGAGAGAAAAGAAATATCATCCGATGTTTGCTGGAAATTCTGCCCAAGTCTTCACAATTCGCAGTACCACTCATAGGCACACAGGTGCATCCCTGGAGAGCTTGTCAGCTCATTGGCTCGGTAGCTTTAAACAGAGTTGGCTCAGTAGCTTTAAACAGGGAGGGGGGAGGGAGCACTCTGCCTCTCATCCCAGCTCCGTACACCCCATTGCTTTCTGGTAAATGCAGTACGCTTACTTCAAAGTTTCTGTAGGTTTTCACTACAGTTGGTGCAGATAGTGCTGTTATCTCTGGACACATGTTTCTGGGTTTATCCCTTCATTAGTAGAGAGAAGTGTCATATGAGCACATTCTAAGATCAGGTACAACACCACCACCAGTCTTTTGTTGAACACTAAACATTGACATTCGACACACTGTCATTGAGTGCCTGTGCAGTATATTATTCTCTGAAATGGTGTTGTTTACATTTCCATTTCGTAAGCATATTGTCACATATTTTGAACATGCTGTACAAGGACTAAGTTCAGCGTGCAAAATGTTGTCAGTTATCATTGGCCTCTCAACGACAAAGCTATCACATTAGAATAAACAATAGCAGTCTAACTGGGACTTCAGCATGGCCACATGGGTGATGTTTGTTATATAAACAGCATCACTTCCTTGTTTAGTTAGAGGACCATCTTGCTGGCACTGTGAGGCCACCCCATGCCAGAATTCTAGCTCAGCTAATTCCCGTTCACCTCAGCGAAGGATGCTGCCCAGCTCTACACCAAGACAAGCTCCCTGATGATACTTACCTTCAGGTAACGGGAAAGCTAGATCACCCTACAGGGATTTGGCTGATTCACCCACCCTAGACATACTAGGATAGGTAGCGCTAAGTAGGAGTACATAATATTATAGTACTTATATGCAAGCATATATTCTCTGTTACAGCACAATGGTTGAACTGTTTATCTTCTTCACCATTTTCGTTATGCTGATCACATTATTCTGTTTCTCTCTATTGATTATTGCAGCACGTCTTATACTCAAGAATCACAATGCTTCAATAAATATTGAAACGCCATGTTGTGTATCTCTTGTGTATCTCTTTGGGTGCATGAGTTACTAAGCAAAAGTATACTCGACCTGTTACCACAATTTCCTTGGGGAGTCAGGATTGTCATGTTTTGAGGTTGCACAATTCATTTGTTACCTTGTCAGATTAGGGGTACAGATGGTGCACTATGAGCTAGCAGGACTTATGGCCAACATATCCCAAGGGTGTGCGTGGAATCAGACTCACACAATCCTGACTTTATGTTGTTCAACCAACACACAGTTTTTACTGAGGAAGTATAAGCTGTACAACAGCAGAAGTAGTAGAGAGAAAAGAAAAGTAATCTGGGTTTGTGGGAAATGCTGCCAAGTCTTCACAGTTTGCAGTACCACTCACAGGCACACAGGTGCATACCAGGGGAGCTTGTCAGCTTGTTGGCTCAAGGAAACCTTTTAAAAACAGTGGGAGGAAGGAGCACACTGCCTCTCATCCCAGCAGAGTTCAGCCCATTGTATTCTGGTAAATGCAGGACGCTTATTTAAAAACTGCTGTAGTTTTTTCCCACAGTTGGTGCAGATAGTGCTGTTATCTCTAGACACATGTTTCTTGGTTTAGCCCTTTATCAGTAGAAGGCCGAAGTAGTAGAGAGAAATGAAAAGTCATCTGGGTTTGCTGGAAATGCTGACCAAGTCTTCACAGGTAGCAGTACCACTCACAGGCACACATGTGCATCCCAAGAGAGCTAGTTGGTTCAAGGGAGCCTTTTAAACAGAAAGACATCCCAGACGTTTGTCACCCCAGACCTCTCACAGCCTTGGCAGGGGCACATGTTCAGTAATTGTTTTACAGAACTGTGCCAACACCTGATAGATAGATAGATAGATAGATAGATAGATAGATAGATAGATAGATAGATAGATAGATAGATAGATAGATAGATAGATAGATAGGTAGATGGTTCAGGTTCCCCCAGCACAGTGTGTGCCAGGCCCTAGATGACAAAGACAATTCCCAGAGTACGGTAGGGGAAAGGGTTCCCTGCAGCCTGAAGAGTCAGGTTCACCAGAGCTTTGCTTTGGCGGTCGTTGCAAGCGGAATTATCTCGGCATGAATGGGCCTGTTTGCGGTCTCAAAGAGACTGAAGCTTCAGGATTTCTTCTTTTTCACTTGAGGAGTGCACCTTGATGCCTGCCAAGGGCCCAGGACCTGGGGAGGCACCTCTTAGGTGTCAGGGACTGACTGTAGCAGAGGCCTGCAGGGCTTAGGCAGATCCAGTTGCAGGTACAGGAGGTCCAGCTGCAGTAGGTTAGCTGGCCAGTTGCAGGGAGTCCCCTGGAGCTGGTTATGATACTGTAGCTTGGAACAGAAGGTCAGCCAACAGACCCTTGAATTCACTCAGGCTAACTTGGGATGAAGTGAGCAGGTCCAGCCCTCATTCTCAGTGAACATGGCAGACCTCCAGCAACAGCGCAGTCGTCTGGCAGCAGGGTAGTCCTTCTTCTGCAGTGCATACAGGTTCTGGAGTTTTCTGAAGGGTTGGTCTGAGGGTGCAATATTTATACCTGGTGCTAGCTTTGAAATGGAGGAAACCTCTACACTTTCCCCCACATCTGGAATTTCCTTCCATCCCCTGCCTGGGCTCCAAGGGGTCTGGAGTTACAATAGCCTGGTGGCAAGTTTGTTGTGACTGTGCTGAAGCAGCTCTTTTAAATTTAATTGGGGCAGAGAACAGCTCTGACCCTCCCATCAAGTGTGTAGTTTCAAGGGTGGGGGGGGAGATTTGGGACATTACACCCCGCTGCAAAATATTCTGTGGTGAATAGTTGGGTGCAGGTGCTTTCAGTCAGGTATGGTTAGGTGTTTGTCGAATATCACCCTTGATTTTAACATGACCACAGTGACAAAAACACAAACTCTCTCTTTCCCTCTCTCTCTTGTCTCTGCCTTACAACCTGGTATTTTGAAAACTATTGTGTTTTTAATTACCCCTAACAATTCGCATTCTTGTGTATCCACTGCCTCTTAAGCCATCCTCATGTCCTGCTGCTCACAAAATGTATTTTTAACATTTTACGCTAGAGTGATTGTTGGGAAATCTGCAGCTTACACCCCCTCAATCTTACTGCCTAAGCTACACCCCTGCTTCCCATATTGACAGGATGGCTCATCCTGACAACACCTAGTCCCCCTTTGTCTCACTGTCTGGGAGGAATACAGAAAGGCCAACTTCCAACTACACCTAGTCATGTGACCCCGGATACAGGCTGCTGGCACCATTGATTAGGACAAGAAAATGCCAAATTTTTATAAGTGGCATTTTTTCAGATTTCTGACTTACAAGCTGACTGTACCATTTAAGAGGGTTTTAAATTACAATTCATTTGAGTATACACATGACATTCCTACCTGTTCCCAATCAAACGTTACCACTTATTAACTGTAATAAGGTAACCCAATGTTATCCTATGGGAGAGGTAGGCCTTACAGTAGGGAAAAAATAATTTGGGAGTTTTTCACTACTAGGACATGTAACACGTCAATGTGCATGTCCAACATTTAAAATATACTGCACCCTGCCTTTTGTTCTGTTAAGGCCTACCCTAGGGGTGACATATATATATTAAAAAGGAAGGTTTAGGCCAGACAAAATGTATATTACACTGTTTGCTAGTTCTCACTTGTGCTGATGTGTCCTTATAGAGGGGAGCGACCTACTTCAGGAATTCTGCCCCTTATTCGCATCTTTCCAACACCTTCCTCATAAAGTGCCAGAGTACCCAGTGAAATGCTCAATGGGCGCCCAAGCTGTCTAAAGCTCACCTCACCTTTGTTTATTTAACATGTTCCATTATTATAAATGTTCTCCCAATGTTCATGGTAGTGTTTCCTCTTGCAAAAACTCTCTGGTTTGTGTGCATCAGCATCTCCGCTGCCTTCAATAGTCATTTTGCGAATATTTTGTCTAACATTTTAGTGCCATTGGTAATCATTGGACTGTAAAATGTATAATCCTCCTGAGTATCTGGGAGCTCCCCTTTGTTACTGCTTCATTGTACACTGCCAACAGGCATGGGGCAAAGATCCCTAAAGTCAGAAAGTTTTTGTTTTTCTATAGATAGTTAAATGTTGATACATATTCCAATGCTATTGCCTGTCATCAATTCACTGCTGGAAAAAAATAAATGAATAAAGGGGCTGATTTGTAGTTTGGCAGACAGGGGTATACTCCGTTAGTGCGACGTGTAAAGTACTCTGTTGCCCTGGCAGAGTCCCTGCTTGCCAACTGTTGAAATTGGCACTGGCATCATGGCGGTTCCTGTCAATGCATTATAAGTTTAACGTCAACATGATGGAGCGGCACGGCACTCTTACAATGTTTTTCTTTTAAAAACCCAAAGTGGAATTTTGTTTTGAAAAATAAAAAAAAACAACGCCCCCCTTGTCACAAAGGTTTTCTTTCCTTGTGTGGGAGGCGTTTTACAGTTTTCACTGCCACTTACCACCAGGTTTTACCTGATGGTGATGGACAGTGAAAACTCACGATGTGTTCACACAATCTTGATCAAGTGGGCAAACACATGGCAAAACCTTCGACGGCCCTTACTCTGTTGAGCTGCTGGAGGGTTAAGTCAGCGTCGGAGATAGACTGGCCTCTTTCGTTGACATAATGATGGTCTACCCAACTGAAAACGAGGCAGGCGAACATTCAGTTTGGGGAGAGGGTACTCTGTCACAAAGATGAGGGAGTACCCACTCCGACGAACTATAAATCAGGCCCTAACTATTCAGAGGCTGACTGGGCTTTAGCTTAATATGGCAGCTCCCCTGCTGTTTCAAGGTCTCTTCAGTACAATTGGTCACATTGTTGTCTAATAACATATCTAAAGGTATGAGGATTCCTTGTATGCTGCAGCCTTTTCAAGCACATATTGCATTAACAGGCTCTCTGCACTGAGCTGGGACATCCCATTGGCCGCTGGTTTGTCTCACATTACTTGAGGGCAGCATTTACCTCTCCTATGATTTTTCAGGCTGAGTAAGACAAAAAGTGGGATACAAACCTATAATGTGATACGATCCTACAAACAAGCTTTGGCAAAGGTTTGCGACATATTGACTTATAGGTTTTGCCAATGGTTTTAGCTACACTGCACAGCTTCCCTGTTGCTCTGCAGCATGGCTACAGTTGAATAAAAATGGTAAAGAGGAAATGCTCCATGGGAGCGGCAAACACAAGATTGACAAGCTCGGGCCCGAACAAAACGCAGCAAATGAGTGGGACAGGAAGCCCAACCAATGATAAGCAATGGGCAGTCTCCAAGCCCCTCTATATTCTTGGTAAGCCACAATCTGTCTGCAACAAACGGAGGAGGACTTCTGGCGTGTAGTGATCCTTTTACAGCTGTTGGGGCATCCTTTGTTCAAAAAGTCAGGAATATCAGGCCTGTCTTCCTCGCCGATAGCCCATCCTCATTCAGTTGCAAATCCCTCTTTCTGTAGCATTCAGTCCTAGAGGGATATCAAACCATGTAAGGATTTGCGTGACCTCTAGCTGTGGTAGTGGGTGAGGAGTACCGGTGTGAAGGGGACTATGTTTAGTGAGGAGGATGCATTGTACGTTCCATTTTGGCAGAAGAAAAAATACTGGAAATGGTGCTTGGCTGCTGCTTCAGCCAAAGCTTCATGTGAGTTTTCCAACTGGAATTATAAAAATAAAGGTAAGGCTAAATTTTGGGTTTAGTGGTGAGTAGTGGTAAAGGGTGGTAAGGGTAATTTTAGGTTTTAGGAGTGGGTAGTGGTAAAGGGTGGCAAGGCTAATTTTGGGGTTTAGGTGTGAGTAGTGGTAAGGGTAATTTTAGGGTTTAGGAGTGGGTAGTGGTAAAGGGTGGCAAGGCAAAGTTTTGGATTTCGGGGTGAGTAGTGATAAATGGTGGTAAGGGTAATTTTATGGTTTAGGGGTACGGTAAAGGGTGGCAAGGGTAAATTGTGGGTTTTGGGGTGGGCAGTGTTAAAAACTCTAGGGGTTAGGAGTGAGTAGTGATAAAGGGTTGTAAGGGTAATTTTAGAGGTTAGGGGTGGGTAGTGGTAAAGGGTGGCAGGGGCAATTGTAGGGTTTAGGAGTGGATAGTGGTAAAGGAAGGTACGGGTAACAGCCTTTGAAAAACCTACTCACCCACTTGCTATGGCGAGACAATTTTTTTCAGGGAGAGCCAGTTTTCAGACCTACTTTCCCCGTATGGCGAGAAAGCTGAAGCCTGAACTGCTACATTAATTCATAGCCTCTTACTCCAAACTCAATAAATGTGGCTGGAGGCCCTTGTTGAGCAGCCAAACCTTCAACAATGTATAATGCAAACAAAGAACAGGTGTTCTGGTTGGCTGATTGCAGAGCTGGCTCGGACAGCAGAGCCGGGTTGCAATTAACCAGAGGGCAGCCCACATTTGTGATTTTAAAGCATCATCCATCATATCTTGGTGAGTTTCTAGCTCATGTTCTGCTGCTTCCCATTGGCAGGGCTTTAAGTCGGATGAAATAACTGGGGGGTCTCTCAAAGGGGCGTGGCCAATGTAATTAAGGGCGTGGCTTAAAAACATGATACAACAAGTAACATCATTCCTACAACAAGTCAGGACTATTGGCTTTGTCAATGGTTGTTAGTTGCATAAGATAAATAAGTAGCAACTATGGCTTGTATATAATATTGAAAAAGCTTCCACTTAAAGCCCTGGTGACACCACGACGATGTTGCTGCCCTGAGTTTCAATAAGAGAAGGGAAATCCAGAGAGAAAATGACTCTCTTTAAAGGATTCCCCCTCCCCTACAACGCTCACCTGGCATGACGTCATGCCGTAACTTCTCCACTAGTGAGAAGTGAGCAGTGTGAGCACGCGCACATCGATGTGCCTGCTGTCACTGCAGGACCGCCTATGCCAGGGCACAAAACAGAGCCCGATAGAGACCCGTTTCGAGGCCCCCTTTAAAAATCTGCCGGTGCTCAGCACCGGTGAGACCCGGCCCACTTAAAGCCCTGCCCATTTGCTACTTACAATCAGCCTGGGCGGGATATGTAACCTGGAGTGTGGGTACACTGGCCCTGTCAGCCCCTGCCTGCAGTGACTCTGAGCCTGGACAGAACTGTGGGAGAGTCAGCATCCAGTGATGTCTGGGGTCCTTGCTTCCCACCCCCTCACAGGTGCCACCTCAGAAATCTCCATGCGCCTCAGGCTGCGCTTTTGAAATATAATATTTTACGCCCCTGCCCTTGGCTTGCGTTTTTGCAACTCAAAGCGGGTTCTACACCATCTCTTTCCACAGTGGGCAAGTCCCTCTGGTCAGGATGGGCCACTAGCTCCCTCCCCTAAACATTTCCCTCCAGGTGCTTTGACGAGTGATTGTAACAGCTGCGGCCACTGCTGGAGTCACTGATCATAACATTTTGCAAGCAAACATTTTGAATTGTTGGTTTTCACACCACAGGGAGATTTTGTAACTAGTATAAACACGTTTTTCCTTATAAATGGGAGTGTAGAAATAGCTGGGTAGCAACACCTAATAGAATGCACCCAGAATACTGATTTGCACAGGATCACACAGGGCAAACTGGATTAAGACTCTTGCTTGCTGATTCTGCGGGTTAACAGCCACTAGACCAACTTGTGCTAGAACTGCTAGTGCAGCAACTGTGTGACTTTGAGTACAAGTCATTGTGTTCAAGAAGTCGGAGCGTCCATGTTAAAATCGTGGTGAAAATACTATAGTGTTGGTAAGGAAAGTGAAAACAGACAGGGTTACA
The DNA here is from genome assembly GCA_963921515.1 of Calotriton arnoldi. Taxonomy (NCBI): domain Eukaryota; kingdom Metazoa; phylum Chordata; class Amphibia; order Caudata; family Salamandridae; genus Calotriton; species Calotriton arnoldi. The sequence goes on along the minus strand of CAWUFW010006500.1, from coordinate 525,633 downwards.
AAGGAACCCATAGTGAATGCACCGAATGCTTATAATCGAATCATGCCTCTCACTCCTCCTTCCACTCCCCCCGCACTAATCATGGGTGAACGCATCAGGTTTGGTCCTAGTGAGGTGATGGCACATTAAGGAGGCCCAGTGTTTTGCAGAGGGATGCCTGTTTATTCCCCCTATTTCCCAGAAGTTTGTGGGTGAGGTGCAGCCTGAAATACAGTTTGTGTTTCTCTGCTGGACCTATTTGTGTTGCTGTGTTGGCCCTGTCATCCAGGGAGTCTACATCGATATGCCTGCGGTGATGTGTATGTCGTTTGTAAGTGTGCTGTGCGCATGTTTGCAGCACTCTGAATCATTTCTGTTCATGCCAGTGTGCGTGTGATTTGTCATTGTAATTGTGCGTCTGCTTAGTTAGTCGACGTGTGTGTTACAGGGAGAGATATGGAGCCAGTGCTCACTTGATGAAAGTCTTACAGAAGGAGCAACATTAAAGGCTATTAAATCAAACAGAAAACGTTTGTGCAGCTCCTATTGTGAATGAACATAATTGAAGGTGTTCATATTGGGATAATAAAGAAATCGTAGGGGATTGGTGAAATAAAATATTTGCCTAAAATCACACAGTTTGTTGAAGCTGGGAAGCCGGGATTAATTTTATTCTACACAAATCAGCCACTAAATGGGTGTCTATTTGTCTATCCTTTTTAACTCACGTGTTAACGCTATGTTTTGAACTCCTTGTGCATGAGGATAGAGCGAAGGTGGCAGGCGGAAGCCACATGAAGCTCAGCTCGCTTGGAGCTCGAGGTTCCAAGTGGACCTCGAGCTGAACCAGAGGCCGGCATCTGGCTCGCGCTTTCAGTGGCTCACCCACCGCTATTCAGTCTTGCAGACACTATTGCCTGCTGCAGAACCAGCTTGGAGTTGTCCTGCTTATGCTGTCCGCAGACACAGCCTTTGTGTAAACCTATGCTGATTACAGCAGGGAGCACTGAAGCTGGCTCCACTCTGGAGCACCCACAGCATAAGCACAATGAAGTGTGAAATCTCTCCCCCTTGTCCTTCCTGAACTACCACTTAAGGACATACGAAAAGAACAGGTCTGACCAAGAAACGTTCTCACCTTCAACAACAGAACCTACAGCCACACCTTCATGCACCAGATGGCAGAGCTCGAAAACAATTCATCAGCAGCCCCTTGCTAATAAAGCTCCGGCAACTTCCAAATGTTGTCCTGTCTCCAAGCCTCTCCACTTTCCACCCACAGGAAGAAAGGCAATGCATTTCGGTTGTCAGGGGAGACTCTCCTCTTCCCCAAAATTGTGCTATGTTAAACATGGGTCGCTGCTAATGTTTAAAAAAAATGTGGGACTAGTTCACCAGGTGAAATGTACTGCATGTGAGTTGAGTAGATTCTTCAGGTTACTAGATCTGCAGGTCTAATAACATTTTAAAGATTGTTCAAGGCATGGGTAATTTTAGGGTTTAGTAATGGGTAGTGGTAAAAGGAGGGAATGGTAATTTTAGGGTTTAGGGGTGGGTAGCGGTAAAGGAAGGTTAGGAGTAAATTAAACAAGCATTTGCAATGCAATCGGTCTCGCCTTTGGGACCTTATATGTATTTAGGTATGCAGCACATTAGCCTGGGTGCTGAAACATCTACTGTTCTTTAACATGAAGGGAAAGTAAGCCCCAAACTGCGTGACACGCCAGGTATGGGAACACATGGAGAGAAATATTGCCTTTCAGCGGGAAATGGTACAGTTCAAAGCTCTGTTTTTAATATAAAATCAGGGCCTTTGGGGGTCATATCACAGAAAATACAAGATTTGGAAAAAATGTTATTGTCTATGGGTGCTCCTGGAAGATAATTTCTATGGACTGGAATCTAGAAAATGCTAAAGAGATTCTGGTATTTTACTGATCTCTGCTGGTCGTTTTCTATCAAGAAAGTTAAATAGAGGCAGTTGCCAAAAAAATTACAAAAAGAAAGTCCCTCAGTAGAAAGCAATTCTGGTATTTTACTGACCTCTGCCGGTCATTTTCTATCAAGACAGTTAAATAGAGGCAGTTGAACAGAAAAAAAAGTCCCTAAGCGGAAGCAGACAAGTCCTAGGGCTAATCTCCTGAGCCCACAAAGTACATACACATATAAGCATATAATAAGTATATACTAAAGTATATACAAGAGGTCTCGAATGCTCGACCTAAAAACTTGCTGGGTGAACTAGAATAAGGTTCCATGCTACATGGTTAGGAAATGCAAAAAAATATATGTATGTTATATTATAAGGGTCCTTCTTTTATTTTTGTTAGGAGAGTGCATGATTAAGGTTTTGCCTGCGGGGTGGTGTAAAGTTTAGTAACTGAGCACTAATAAAAGTCAGGAAGTTTGTGAATTTTGCACAATTTCACCTACTGGTGAAGTTTCCTGCAAAATGTTTTTGCTTTTGTAGGACAATCTTCCTTTAAAGATTTTTGCGGGTGAATTCCCTAACTACATTTAAAATGTGCAACGTTTTTCTTACAAATCACAGGCTTCAACAGTTTTTTTAAAACTCTGTGACGTTCCTAAACAATGTGCACTTTGAAAAAAACTTCAGGAAACTTGCGGAAGGGCACCACCCCTAATAGTTGGTCAAAGTTCATCATACTTCAAACTTTAGCAAATTCGCTTTGTTTGTTCTGTTTAAAATGTTGATCAAAGTTGCTTGCAAGATAATTTTTCTTAAACTGAAAAATGTTTGCAAGAGTGTTTTTCCACAGAAAAGCTTCTGTAAGATTTTTTTGCTGAGTATTTCTCCTTCAAACCTAAATTTAGTAAAAGTTTTCTCCCATTTTTGGTTTCCTTTTAAATTTCAAAATCTCCATCAATTTCAGAAAGATTACAAAGTTTCGAAAACTTCAGTAAGTTGCAGCAGTAGAACCTATTTATCTTGGCACAACCTCAGTTAAAACTGCATAAGAGAGACCATAAAAATAATTCCCTCTGCTTCTGTGACATTACAACTCCAAGAATACAGTCTGGGTGAGCTCTGCAATGAAAACTGCAAGATATATATATTTAAAAATCCAAGTGCAGCTCAAATTTTCATTCAATAATGCAATTGTGTGCTGTCATTTTCAAGTCTCCGCGTATTGCATCAAGTAAACATAAGCAATGATGGAAGCAATTTGGTTGTTCTTTTTCTCCATAAGTGCAAACTGTGGTGCCACCCAAAAAGTACCCATCAAGGCTTCCACATATAGTGGAATACAGTACAATCATAGGTTTCATTTCCTACAGTGGTAAGGTGACATTTGCCTGCAATGTGGCATCTTGAGTACTGCCTTTTGTAAGGTTTGGCCAAGAGGAAGCTAAGTCTTGCTTAAAAAACATCCATAAACTTGTCCAGGAGTAAGACAAGTTCCTTCCTTTACCTGGATATTTCCAGAAGCTCTCCCAACTTGGGAGAGCCAATGATATGGTGGGAAGCCGGGTGGGGCACCTCCAGGTTTGCGGTGCTTGCCCCAGGCTTGGGGACGGCCGAGGGCAAGAATTGCCTGTACGGCGCTGCCCCGGAAGCTCTCAAGGGCTTCTAGGGTTGCATGGGGCAAACCACGCCCCTTAAAAGAAGGCGTGAGGCGGCAGGTAGGTCTCTTTGTTCCTGCTTACTGCGATGGACGCAGCACTCCTTCTTCTCCCTCCCCATACTGTGGATCATCAATGGCACCACCCCTACGCCGCTACCATACTCAGTGATGAGGCCGCTGTACTGACAACGGCCTATCAGCGTGCTCTGCCCAGGAGCCATACAGGCGGAGCTCTGTTTTCTGGGGGGGGTCGGGCAGTTTAATGTTTTTCTTCCTTTTTGCAAGAACGGAGAAGGCGCTGATCTCGGCATGGTATCGGCGGGATGGAGGATGCATTGATCTTGGTGTGCAGCAGGGGGCAAGCTTCAGAGAGCTGCTCCTCGCAGTAGTCAGCCCTAAGAAGTGGGCCTCTGCCACCTGGCAGGGTGGTCAGGGCTACATTGCATTGCTTTTGTTGGCTATCATCAGGTATCTTTTGGTACAGTATGTGCACCACATGTGTTGCTGTGTATAAAGGGAACTGCGTTTTGCCTTTTTAAATAGATGCCTTTTATGTGTGCTGGCCAATGTATGTGTATATTCGCCAGTCAAGTTCCTTCCTTTTCCTGGATATTAAACACGCCACTAAGGGGGTCTCAATGCAATTTGGTGGGGGGGCAGAAACAATCATTAAGACTAGTCCATCTTTTAAACAATGAAAGACAGAAACATTGGGGCATTGTCAAGAAATAGTAGCATGACCGCGAAAAACCAATATATTTCCAACATTTCATGACAGGTTTTTATTTCAGGGTATTCAGGATACAGTAATATATATTTATTTATCAATAGCTTTCCATCCTTTGCATAAAATGACAGCAGAGGTAAATGTCGCACGCCATTCCCTATTTGTTTTCATTTTTTGGTGCTTTTAAATAAGTACCACAATACTATGCACAACCAACCCTACATGGGTAAACCTCCTGGTGTATAAAATGGCTTCTGAGACGACTAAGACCCTCATCACAAGCAAGCAAACCAACCTGCAGAAGTTACCACCTGATTCCAAGTTCTCAGGGCTCACGTGCGGATTCAGGGTTATTGCCCCTGCTTTCCGTACCTCTTTCTGATCAGTCTTCCCTTTTTTGATATTAACTGATGAAATGTGCACTGGGAATACTTGCGGGTAATGAATGGAATGGAGATATATTTATATAGAGCTCTGTTGACCCAGAAAGGCATCTTGGCATTATAAAAATCTCAGACTATTGGCAAAGTACAGATCACATTACCTCCCCACTGATTCGCAGAAAGAAAAGTGGTTGAAGCCTTCCTAAAAGGCATATAGGAACTTGTAGATGTAATACCAGGAAGAAGACTAACCACAAACAACTATATCAACTACAAGCAGTTCAGAGCACAGGTGCCTGGCATATTCTCCGCGTAAGAGATCACATTTCCCTATAACAGACTTTTTTACTGGCCACATGTCACCTAGAAGATCCTGTTGCCCGTAACTAGTAAAGATAGAAAATTAAGAGGTGACTTATGTTTACAGGCCAAATTTCAACAACATGACACAAGCAGGCTTTTATATAGTAGCCACAAAGTTTATAGGATCAGTCTGGATTTATATTCAGTGCTGGGTGGGATGCGGCCTCTCTGCACTAAGTGATCGAAGTTCTAGTTGCTTAAAAAGTGTGGCTTTAGCGAACCCTGATGGATTTGCCAAATCTAGACCTTTGAGAAATGTGCACTTCCTAAAGCAGAATTTCGTCATTATGAAATATTCCGATTTTCTGAAACAAGGATGTGCTCCAGATTTAGGTTCTGAGAAAATTCTGAGCTGAGTCCGCCTCAGCATTGACCCCGGCACCTTCATCTCACTTCCCTTTTTCCCGTTTGAGCTGGTATTAAGAAAAAGTGTTCATATTTACTAGCAAATCGTCTCATATGGGTTCCGAAGTAGCGTGCTACTCGCCGAAAAAGCGATTCAACACCCCATCAAGGGTAGCAATCGCTATATAAATGCACACCTTTTTCCCTCTTCTATCCCTCCGCTATCCTTCTCAATCCAAATAACTGACTAACATATATATCCACCACTCAAATCACTTTCACAATCACTATACTAATTCACCACTAATCTTTTATGGGTTCTGGAGTAGCGTGCTACTTGCCGAAAAAGTGCTTTGACGCCTCGTCAGGGGTACTAAGCGCTATATAAATGCATTTACAATACAATATATATAAATATATACGTGTAAATATAAATATATGTATATATGTATATGTGACACGATTTGCTAGTAAATATATATATATATATATATATATATTCACTGAAAAAACCATAGGTTTCAGGCACGTTATAGTTAGAAATTAGCATTTAAAAAACCTTACAAATTCACTGAAAAAACCATAGGTTTTAGGGACAGTTATAGTTAGTTGGACATTGCACTCGTACAAAACCCGTGAAATTCCCCGTTATAGTTAGTTCAGGTAACTATAACTCGCGCCCCGCAATGCACTGCTGATGACGTCACATATTACATCACTCATGACATGGTCAGTGACATCACTGATGACATCACTGATGACATCTCAAATGACATCACTGATGACATCATCCATGTGATAATTTGATGCATTTTCACACACCCTAATATAACCTTTCATACACCCACTCTAAATTACAGACTGCCATTCTCAAAACCATAGACACTCCAACACCAATAACTACATACCCACTCACTGATTCTTAGGTCTACACACACATCCACTCACTCACCCGTACAGTCACTCATACTTACGGTCACTCAGTACAGGACTATCATATGCACTCATACACCTATATAGACACTCACACACCGCCACTCATCCATAGAGGTACTCACATACCTAGTCAGTCATGCAAATAATTAATCACACTCCCATTTACTCACCTATACAGTTATACACACACAAGCTCACTTACTCATACAAATACTAGCACATTCTTACGCTCTTATACAATCACTGATACAAGCACACACTCATCCATACAGCCACTCTCACAGTCACACACTCTCACTTATAGCCATTTAAATACTCCAACACACATATATACTGCCTTTCACATATGTAGTTACTCACACATGTACCACTGAGATATACATTCACTCACCAACAAACCTATACTCACACTCACCCACCCATACAGCCCTTCACAGATGCACACTTGAAACTATGCACCCAGTAAATCACCCACTCACACATCTATGCACAGAGTCACACACACCCCACCCACACAAACACTCAGGCACCCATACAGATACTCAGACAACCAATCAATAACCCATGTAGACACTCATGTAGCTATTCACAAACCCATGCAGCCGCTTACACACCAACAGACAGACGGATACAGACATTCACACAGTTTAGTCACTAACCCATGCATTCAGTAAGATATGTTTAATCACTCACTTAGAGTCAGTCACGCACCTACTAAATCATCCATTCAGACACTTATACACCCACTCATTCTTCAATACGCCTTTCCCTATATATATTAAACATATTTAAACTTTACAGAAACACACAGTCACTGGATGATGTCATCAGTGATGTCATTTGAGATGTCATCAGTGATGTCACTGACCATGTCATGAGTGATGTAATATGTAACGTCATCAGCAGTGCATTGCGGGGGCGCGAGTTATAGTTACCTGAACTAACTATAACGGGGGAATTTCACGGGTTTTGTACGAGTGCAATGTCCAACTAACTATAACTGTCCCTAAAACCTATGGTTTTTTCAGTGAATTTGTAAGGTTTTTTAAATGCTAATTTGTAACTATAACGTGCCTGAAACCTATGGTTTTTTCAGTGAATTTCAAAGGTTTTTTAAATGCTAATTCCTAACTATAACATGTCTGAAACCTATGGTTTTTTTCAGTGAATTTCAAAGGTTTTGTAAATGACAATTTTTAAATGTATTAATTGTTATATTTATTTTTTTGATACTGATTTACTACATTTTTTTAAACTATTTATTTTTAGATATTTTATTTTTTAAATTACATTGTAATTACATTATACATTACATTACAAAATATACTTTCTCAGAATGAATTACTTTAGTTTAAATACTTTGCAAATAGGCAATAGACTTTTAAGTACAGTAGTTACAGTTGTTGCAATGGGCAACACAATTTCAAACACAATGCAACATTGAGCTCAATGTGAATTTCAAGTTAAATGCAATTAGTTACTTTATGGATTACTTTTCTAACCACAGGACTGGATCCTAGATTCAGTCATGGGACATCTCCTGTAAACAGTTGAGTAAAAGCGTTTTGGTTACAGTAGTGATTTTTAAGGAATATTATTGTATTTTAAAAGTTGACACTTAGAAACTTTTTCACATAGAATCACCAATGTTATCCTATGGGAGGAAATTCACTTAGCAGGTAAGTAGTGTTATCGTTACTTTTTCTTACTCAGTGGTGGATCCTGGATCCAGCACTGGTGCATCTCCTGTAAACAGTTGAAAGAATGCGTTTAAGTCATACAGGCGATTTTTAAGGAATATTTGTAGTTTGTGAAAATCGACACTTTGAAACTTTTCTGCTGAAAACCAGACAATGGATTCCTATGGAAGGAAATACAAGTTACTGGTAAATACGGTTAGAATTACTTTTCAGGGTCAGTGCTGGGCTAAAAGATGCAGCACTGGGTTCTCTCCTAATAACAGGTGAGTAAATCGGAATTCGTAGTTCGGCTGATTTTAGAGGAATTTTATAAAGTTCAAAAACACCACACTTAGAAGAATTTCCAAGTGAAACCAGTCAAAGTTAGCCTATGTAAGGAAATTCAAGTTACTGGTAAGTACGGTTAGAATTACTTTTCAGGATCAGTACTGGGCTCAAAGATGCAGCACTGAGGTCTCTCCTGATAACAGGTGAGTAAATTGGAATTCGTAGTTCGGCTGATTTTAGAGGAATATTATAAAGTTACAAAACTCCACACTTAGAAGAATTTTCAAGTGAAACCAGTCAATGTTAGCCTATGGAAGGAAATTCAAGTTACTGGTAAGTACGGTTAGAATTACTTTTCAGGATCAGTACTGGGCTCAAAGATGCAGGACTGAGGTCTCTCCTGATAACAGGTGAGTAAATCGGAATTCGTAGTTCTGCTGATTTTAGAGGAATATTTGTATGTTTCAAAAATCGACACTTAGAAACTTTTTCAGCAAAAAGCAGGCAATGAAATCCTATGGAAGGAAATTCAAGTTACTGGTAAGTACGGTTAAAATTACTTTTCAGGATTAGTACTGGGCTCAAAGATGCAGCACTGTGGTCTCTCCTGATAACAGGTGAGTAAATCGGAATTCGTAGTTCGGCTGATTTTAGAGGAATATTTGCACAATGGTGAAGGAAGGGGGTGGGGCCTGAGGTGACATCTCTGCAAACACGCCCTGTGGCGCGTTTTAAGTTGGAGAATTAAATCCTCCTCAATCCCGAGGGTCCCTAGGGGCCAACTAGCCCACCAGGAACCTCCAGTATGCGCCAGGGGCCTGCGTTGCAGAGAGGTGTACAGAGGCCACGCCCCTTTTTATAACACTCTGCAACGTAGCTCCGTGGCGCTTACTGGAGGTACCTGGTGGGCTAGTTGGCCCACAGGGACCCTCAGGATTGAAGAGGATTTAATTCCCCATCTTAAAACGCGCCACGGGGCCTGTTTGCACACATGTCACCTGAAGCCCCGCCCCCTCCCTTCACCACTGTGCAAATGCGCCCCGTGGCGCGTTTTAAGTTGGGGATTAAGTCCCCTTGAATCCTGAGGGTCCCTGGAGTCCAACTAGCCCACCATGTACCTCCAAATAGCGCCACAGAGCTGCGTTGCAGAGAGGTGTAAAAAGGGGCGTGGCCTCTGTACACCTCTCTGCAACGCAGCCCCCTGGCGCATACTGGAGGTTCCTGGTGGGCTAGTTGGCCCCCAGGGTCCCCCAGTATTCAAGGGGAATTTGTTCCCCATCTGCAAACGCGCCATGGGGCGCGTTTGCAGACTGCTGCAGAAAGGGGGCGGGGCCTCCGGCACGATGCCGGTCTTTTTTTTTTTTTTTTGTATGGGAGGGGGGCTGCGTGGCCCCCTTCCCTTGGCCACTTTTGGCCCCGGGGACCCCATCCCCCGGGGCCTGATGATTTTCTTTCTTTTTTTATAAACAAAACGGGAAGGGGGCCGCGTGGCTCCCCTTCCCTGGGCCTCTATTGGCCCCGGGGATCCCATCCCCGGGGCATGCCCACTGTTTTTTTATTTATATTTTTGGAGGGGGCTGCGTGGCCCCCTCCTCAGGCCATTTAAGGCCCCGGGGACCCTATCCCCCGGGGCCGGCCTTAACGTTTTTTTTATTTTTTTATTTTCTTTATGGGGAGGGGGGCTGCGTGGCCCCCTCCCAGGCCACTAATGGCCCCGGGGACCCCATCCCCCGGGGCCTGGCCTCTGGTTGGGGACTGTGGGGGTCCCCAATCCCCCACAGTCCCGCCGGCTCCCCGCGTCCTACGGGAGCCGGCATTGCTTTTCCATAAGGGAGCTGCTGACATGCAGCTCCCCTTATGGAAAGCAATTCTGCTTTGCTTCATTGAAGCGAGAGCAGGTTTCCCTGCTCTCGCTTCAATGAAGCAAGCAGTTTGCAATGACAGGACGGGAGCCGCGAGGCTCCCGTCCTGCCATTGCAAACAGCAGTGTCCCGGGTGGGCACCCCGGGACACTGCAGGAGCCGGCCCTGGGGGTGGCGGTCCCCAGGGCCACCACAGGCTCCAGGAGGGGGCCGTGCGGCCCCCTCCCATGTCTTTAAAGCCCCGGGAGGTGGTGGTCCCCGGGGCTTCGGGGGTCCGAAACGGACCCCCACATTTATTTTGTTAGTGCCCCGGCGAGGTGGCGGTCCCCGGGGCTGCGGGAGGGCGGAGAGCCCTCCCGCACCATTTATTTTTAAAGCTCTGGGGGTGGCGGTCCCCGGGCTTAGGGGGCCTTAGAGGCCCCCACATATTATAAATAACCCCCCGCATGCCCCCAGGACTTGGCCCACCCGGGGCCAATTAACAACGAAGCGTGGGAGACCGCGCTTCGTTTTTTTTTCGGCGGGATTCGCGCACCCTAAGCGCATCCCGCCGATTTTTTTCTTAAAAATGCTTTTTCTGCCCAGGGGTCCTTGTGGGACCCCCTGAGCAGACCTAGGGGTCAGGGTGTTTCTACCCTGCCCCCTTTGTGCGTTTTGCGCACTTGTTTCTTTTTTTTCTCGGCGGGATCCGCGCACCCTAAGCGCATCCCGCCGTTTTTTTTTTTTTTAAATGCTTTTTCTGCCCAGGGGTCCTTGTGGGACCCCCTGAGCAGACCTAGGGGTCAGGGTGTTTCTACCCTGCCCCCTTTTGCGCTTTGCGCACTTGTTTCTGTCCCTTGGTTCTACCGAGGGATAAAATGGCTGCCAACACTTCCTGATTTGGAGTGTTGACAGCCAATTAGCATGCAGCTCGTGATCGGGAGGGTACGCGGACCCTACTCGGCCATAGATATATATGTGACTTTACTTTTGATTTTCTCAGGAACTACTGAACGGATTTACACCATTTAAGCAAAAGGCACGACACTGAACCAAGGGCTACCTCTTTGCCAAATTTGGTGTAATTCCGTTCAGCAGTTCGGGCTGTAGCCGCGATGAACGGTTCCTATGGAAAAATGAATGGGGAAAACGCGTTTTGGGACCCCCCTTCTTTCTCGGCCCCCGCTTGATGTATCACCCCGAGACTTTCAGGATAGGAGCGGACCGGAGCGCCCCAACAAGTTGGAAGCTTTGCGAAGATTCGTCAACCGGCGCCAACGTTATTTCAAATAGAATGTTGCGGATTTCCTATGGAAAATAGGTCCTAACTATAACTATCTACTGGCGACCGCCAGTAGATAATATATATATATATATATATATATATATATATATATATATATATATATATATATATATATCTCAGACTGCTAATAAACAAAGCACCATTAGGATGGAATGCTATCAGTGATACCACATATATTGGCCTGCAACTTTTTATCTGCAAGTTGCTCCTCTGAGAACCAGCTCTGAAAATGGTGCATAGTTTGCTCATCCGGTTTGGACAGCTAGTAGCCAATGGGCTGTAAGTTTAGAAAGCAGAGTTTCTCTCAAAACATGAAAGAACCTGTTGTCTTATTAGAAATATTTTTGCCTTAAGACAAAAGGTGTCCAAAAAGGCAAAATGTTTAGGGATCCCTCTTCACTTTCACCAAAAGTGTTATCTTCTGTGCTGTCTCTGAAGTTCCTAAGTACAAAGGGGCTTTCTACAGCTCGCTGTTTGGGCCTCTAGCTCCTCTGCCAGCTTGTAGATATTCTGATTACTTCAGGAACAAAGCGGCGATCCCAGCAACATCTTGATTTTCAACTTTGCACAAGTCCAGTGGGTGGACACCTGTTTCCGTTCTGGAGCTCTGCGCTGACAGGTTAAATAATTCTGCCGCCTGTTTGCACAAATGTGGGTGTGTTTGCATTATGACTTTTTTAAGTGAGGATCGAATCCATATCTCTTATATAACCACCACGCGCCGCTGCACGCTACCGTCGCTTCTTTGTCTCAAACCACTTCGATAGTTGGGAGAAATTTTTAAATACATCGTTTCATTTGTTTATATTAAAAAACATGTATTGGTTACAGTAAAAGTAACAAATTGCTGCCTGTGCACTTCGTCCGTTTGTCAATTCCGGTATCTTAAAAAAAGTGACTTTTGGAATTTCTCGCCATGGATACAGTGCAATTACCAACCACTGTTAAGCGTTGCGTTTGCACCATTGATTGCCACACTGTGGGAAACTCGTATCTGAGATCTTTACAGCACCGTTGGTGACATCCGACCTCTGGGAGCTCAAAAATTAAAAGTAAAGATGGTCGCCAAATGTAAAGTCTCCAAAGAAGGTATATACAGGAAATGTAAACTGCCTACACAGCAGTCCGTTCCCACGAACATTTCTGGCATCAAGTAGTGGGAAAGCCCCCCTTCAACCACCCCATATCCCCCCAAGGCGTGTACATCTACAGACTACTGGACTCCTGTTTACTTACAGGGCTTATCTGCCATCTACTAATGTACACAGTTTACTTCACTGATGTAAATCTCTGACCAATAAAAATGCTCATTCACATTAGCTTGTCTAAAATCTCAAACAATAAAAAAAAGTCCTGTGTACTAAAAAGTGCCATTTATTTCGGGTCGCACGCTACCCAAGAAGGTAGGCAGGCTTCGCACCCAGCAGGCACTGCTTTGAATCCGAGCTCATTAGCTAGAGCGAATTGTGTGATTCTTAGCCCATCATCTAGCAGCCCAGTGACTCCATTACCCAAACTAGTAAAAACGTGAGTGACTCGGCTGACAGTGTGTGCTACACCAGAAAGTCGTTCCAGCCATTCACGTACCTGACTCATGCGATGGTGCTGGGTTTTTGCAGGCCACACTATACTAAACATATATTAAGATTAAGGTAAAACTGGAAATAATATTTAAATTGTGTATTTATTTGTAAGTGTAGGTATAAATGTATTGTATTCCTCTTCAATAGCCAATACACACGATGAAAAGATGCGGATGCCAGCTTGCACTGAATTAAATTTGCTTATGTATCACGCTGCTGCGTACTTCCGGCTTACGTGTACTCTCAGCTGCAGATCAGCTGCTGGGCCGAGAGAGACCAGCATTGCTCTCTCAGCTGAAGACAAATGGATATTCTTAATCGGATGTTTCATGCCCCTCTCCCCCTTAGTTGCATACACATAGCCCAAGGACTTGGACGCAACAAGGGTGAACTGTTTAATGAGGGGAAACCGCGAGGAGTGCAGGCAGCTGCTTTTAACCCCCTTTATTGCTGTGGGCGGAATGAAAGCATTTTGGGATCGCTGGATTTTGTTCAAGTAAACAAGCGGGGGATTTTATTTTTTACCTCAGTCTGTTTATACAGGGCGCGATGCAGCTTCTGAGACATTCTTTGCACTTCAGCTTATAAAACATGCACCAAACACTGCCCGAGCGATAGCAAAGGGAAAACAAGCATTTGCAATGCAATAGGACTCGCATTTACGCGAGACCTATTGCATTGTGGCCGGGCAGGGGGGCACGAACAACGGGAGTGCTGTCGGGGGGGGGGGGCGAGAAGGCACGGCAGAGAATAGTACTCGTAGTAAAGGGGCTAGTAGCCGTGTAAGGATACAAATGACGACATGAATGTCATAGGGGCCGACCGGCGAAGGGGAGGACAACAGCGGGGGCTCGGGACTGGGCTGGGCCCCCACCGATGAGCTGAGCGCTGGCCTAGCACCCTATAGGGGAGAGAGAAGCAGTGAAAGGGCGGCTGATGCTGCCTTGCCTGGGGAATTAGCCTGAGCTACAGCTGGGGAGCGCACTGAGGCTGAGACCAGCATGCTGCTTCTGCCCACCACCACCCGGCCTTCTACCCCTCCGGCCAACTCCACCTCCACCTCGGGGATCCCTACAGACCCAAGACCACTGCCCATAAATGCAACACCACCTGAACGCCTGGCTGAACAACGGCAAGAATGTCATCCTCTGTAAATATGTAATATATAATTGTCCAACCCTAATCGCTTTCTAAAATGTAATCTTGAGTGATTTGCAACTTGTATATATGAAACTCTAACCACTAGTATCTGTAGTAGATGTATGTACTTACTACCTTCATATGTGAATTTAGAGTTTTTAGGTCTCGCCTGGCGTTAGCAGCGCGCATGCGTTGCTCTCGCCATGTGAGGGCCTTTTGGAATCAATACGGATTCCAAGCTAGACGTGCACGCGGACGGATAGAAGATGTGCACGCGTAGGACTGGATGCTTCACTGGCGGCGTGACACTCCAGGGTTTTTTTTCTTTTTTGGCTCAGCAAACTGTATTTTTCAATATTTTATGCTTTTAATAAGCAGCGCGGCATGCTGCCCTGCTTACTAAAAGCATCAAATATTGAAAAAAAAGAGTCGGCAATCTTTGATTGTGCTCATTGGAGCAAGTGTTTGCATGCTTGTTTTCTGATGGAATCGTCTCCTTTGAAAAGCTGCTACTAGCCCTGACGTGTTTTAGGGTTCAGCTTGACATCATCTTCACGGTGCTCTGAACAGTGATATTCAGAATAAGAAAATGTCATTCCTCTCCCCTCTGCCTTTGGTCACACATCTCAACGTCCTGGGGACAGACTGTAAGTATATTTCGTCTTGCATGCTAGTTTCAGCTAACCTTGCTATGCAGAGCTTGGCTAGTACAACCGAGCAAGGGGCAATCTCCTGGTAAGTTTGAGGGCAGGCCAGGAAGGGGTCAGGGGGTTTCTTGTGAGGCCAGCTGTTTAAGGGATCCAGTCCAGAGGGGAACCCGAAAGAGCGGCACCAAAGTGCCATATAGAAATCAACATGATTTGCGGTTGCGAATAAATTATGCTCTTGTGTACTGTGAGTGACCAAGAAAAGCTGAAGACGTTTTTATAGGAGTTTATCGTTGTTCCCGTGAAACTGGCTATGCTCACTCAGTACAATACGGGGCTCGTATTACAATTTCAGGGCTCCTTTTAAATTCCTGCCCAGCCTGTCCAGAACCAACACGTATTTATTTTCTGTGCGTTTTGAGCACAACATTTTGAACGTTTATTGACAACACCGCCATACCCAGGGCCACTGGAATTATGCGATTGTGCGGCAGCGACAATTTACCCATCTGTCAAGTTGTTCATCCTTCCATCTATTAATGCTTTCACATGTTGATCATTTCATTCTTCCATTTATCCTTCACGCTTCCTTCTGGTCTTCCTTTAACCCTTTCTTTCTTTTACCAATCTTTCTTTCTCCTTTGTTTCTGCCCATTTTTTTCTGATGTGTCTTTTTTTTCTCATGCTCACTTTTTCTATTTGTATTCTCTGTTTTCTCTCCTATTTTTATAATTTCTCTTTCTCTATTTACATGTCAGCCCATAGCCTACACACCTTTGTTATGCTGTTCCCCAATAATGTATTTATAAGCATTTTGACACAAGTGGCCCATAAATATCTAAATAATGTTTTAGTGGGACCCAGTTCACCAACCCAATGGCAGCCCCCATTTAAGCTGTGAAACTGGAGTTTCAGCCTGTGACATACCCTAGACATCCAACCAAGTTTGTTAGTGTGTAAAACAAGTTTCGCATCACACATGCATGGGGAGGAATTCAGTGCTCCCAAGTGCAGTATCAGCGCTCTATTATTACCATTTATCTGAAAAGGTCCTCTCCCTACCCACTATGCTAGACATAGGCTCGCCTTAAGTTCCCACTCCTCTCTTGGGCCTGCATTTCAATACTAGGTCCATCATCAATTACTGTGCAAGCATACAAGAGCTTTTTATTGACAACCCCTTACACTTCAAGCCCGTCACCTAGACATCGATTCACCAATATGTGCCACATAATGATATGCTACATAATTACACTGCACTCAATGCAACATACACTCCAAATACCACTCAGTGCCACATAATTACACACCACATAATTACACTCTACTGAATGCAACATACACTCCACACAATACCACTCAGTGCCACATAATTATGTGCTACATAATTACACTGCACTCAATGCAACATACACTCCAAATAATAGCACTCAGTGCCACATAATTACACGCCACATAATTACACTCTACTGAATGCAACATACACTCCACACAATACCACTTAGTGCCACATAATTATATGCTACATAATTACACTGCACTCAATGCAACATACACTCCACATAATAACACTGTGCCACATAATTACACGCCACATAATTATACTGTACTCAATGCAACATAAATGCACTCCACATAATACCACTCAGTGTGAGATAGTTACACGCCACATAATTACACTCTACTCAATGCAACAAATACACCCCACATACCACTCAGTACCACATAATTACAAGCCACATAATTACACTCTACTCAATGCAACATAAATACACTCCACATATTACCACTCAGTGCCACATAATTACACGCCACCTAATAACACTCTACTCAATGCAACATAAATGCACTCCACATAATACCACTCAGTGTGACAGTTACACGCCACATAATTACACTCTACTCAATGCAACAAATACACCCCACATACCGCTCAGTACCACATAATTACAAGTCACATAATTACACTCTACTCAATGCAACATAAATACACTCCACATATTACCACTCAGTGCCACATAATTACACGCCACATAATAACACTCTACTCAATGCAACATAAATACACTCCATATAATACCACTCAGTGCCACATAATTACATGCCACATATTTACACTCTACTCAATGCAACATAAATACACTCCACATAATACCACACAGTGCCTGTTAGAAATGGGATTTCTGGTTGGCTAAGGCTGCGCCAAAGCCAAGCAGAAACCACCACTCTAGTCAGGGCAAGGAAGTTACACGCCAAAGACAACCCCTGCTCACCCCCTTGGTAGCTTGGCACAAGCAGTCAGGCTTATCCCGGAGGCAATGTGTAAAGCGTTTGCGCAACACACACACAGCACAACACCCAAGGCACACTACAAAAGGAACTCCACACAAGGTTATATATAAAAATAGCCTTTGTATTATCAGAAACACATTAGAATAGTACTCACATACAATACACTGTGCCAACTGGCACGGGACAATATTTACAGGGGATTATGTACACATGACAGGGCCACGTGGACCACTGTCAGAACCATCACTTAGTGAAAGGTAATAGATGTAAAACACATAATAAATGTAGGACATGTCAGAAACGTACAACCAGTAATCACTGGCAACCACTGTACTTAGCATCAGCCTGTAACATAAACCATATTATGCACAGCATCACATTAGGCGCAAAACCTTATGCGCCAACCTCACCAGCATAAACACATTATGCAATTATCTCTCCAGTCTAAACGCATTAGACAATAACATCCTAAGTATAAATCACATTAGGAAATAATCTCAGGGGAAAATAACTCACAACCTAAAAGCATTAGGAAGTAATAACCTCACAAGTGTAGAAACCACATTTTAGAGGTAACCAAAACAGGGTGCGTAAAACATACTACATGCATTACATTTCCTAGCACCACATACTCACAGTAGCACATAACCTCATAGTAGAAAGAACCATAGCAGAGGTATAAATCACATTAGCCTATAAATCCTAGGCAAGAAGCTCACTAACACACAACTCACATTAGGGCCTGGCGCCCTGTAAACCTAGCAGTCCCCTTGGCCAACTGGCCATCTCACAAGGGCTCAAATGCCCTATGTCCAAAAGTCAGGGCGCGCTGCAAGGGCAGCGAGAGTCAAGGGTGCGCAATCTGCGCAAACCTAAACGTAGCAGCTAGCACTAAGTGCTGCGCAGCTGTGAAGGAAAAGTACGGGGGCAGAGGAGTGCACCTCACTCCTGAATTCAAAATATGTCCCCTAAAAGAAAGACCTAAACGGTGCAGCTGCCCACTACTTGCTGGGCAGCGGTAAACATTCAAATGAGGCATGGCCCCTCAATGGCCCTTTAAACAAGTGTGCCCCCTTCGTTGGAGCCACATGGGGCTCTGAACACTAATAGCCAAACGTTGGAGCCACACAGGGCTCAGTAAACAGATCGTGCCCCCAAACACTGTGACAGCTGCCCTCTAGCAAGCGGGGCAGCTGTAATTCAAAATAGGGGCCCGGCATACGGTGCCCTTTGGCCCCCATGGGGCTCCTCATTAAACTGGGCCACACTAGTGGGGGCGCGGGCTCGTGAGCCCTCCTCTGGGGCTCTAAGAAAAGAACTGCCCCCATCGTAGCAGCTGCCCCCTAGCAAGCGGGGCAGCTGTAGCACATTGCCAAAACTGGGGGCACGGGCACTATTGGCCCTCGGGGCTTTTATGGGCTTCTAAAACAAACATGCCCCCTCGTGGGAGCGGCCCACTGTCAGGCGGGGCCGCTCAGCAAATGGGCCTCGACACGGGGCCTTGAACCGGCACTCACATCACAGAGCCATTACTCACCGGCTCTCGTGGCAGGACCTCTCTGCTCCGGTCTCCGCTCTTCGCTCCTCCGGTCGCCGGTGAACTCCGTGGGCCTGCCTCCCCTTCTGGCAGGTGGGGGCAGGCTTGGACAGTAGCGGAGGGAGCCCGCGAGGCTCCGTAGCCTCTTGCTCCTTCTTGGGCTCCAGACCTCGTCTCACTTCACCCGGGCCTCCCTCCTGGGGCCCGGGACTTTTTCAATGGTGCGCGTTGAGGCGGGGTAGGCTCCTGTCCTCCTCTTCTCCTGCACTTCACCCGGGCCTCCCTCCTGGGGCCCGGGACTTTTTCATCGGTGCGCGTGGAGGCGGGGTAGGCTCCCGTCCTCCTCTTCTCCTGCACTTCACCCGGGCCTCCCTCCTGGGGCCCGGGACTTTTTCATCGGTGCGCATGGAGGCGGGGTAGGCTCCCGTCCTCCTCTTCTCCTGCACTTCACCCGGGCCTCCCTCCTGGGGCCCGGGACTTTTTCATCGGTGCGCGTTGAGGCGGGGTAGGCTCCCGTCCTCCTCTTCTCCTGCACTTCACCCGGGCCTCCCTCCTGGGGCCCGGGACTTTGATGTCGAGCCCACGAGGCTCTCCACTTCCGGCTTCTGGCCCGCCCACAACCAGGCCACGGTGCCTGTCTTCCGGGTCGCGCTCAGCCGCAGCCCGGCAGTTTCTTTCGGCGGCTTCTGCTTCTCTGCCGCGATGCGGGGTGGGCACCCGCTGAATTAATAGAGCATAAAGCGGGGTGGGCACCCGCTCAAAAGGCACAAACTGCGGGGGAATCACTACGCTGGGATTCCCTCTGGAAAGGATTGCAGCTCAGCGCTGCGGAGCCCTCGTGCTCCTTTGCTGGGGGGGATAATTAAAAATAAAGCGCTCGCAATGCGCTAGAAGCAAAGTCCTGCAGCAACAAAAGCATCAGTCTTTAGATGAAGGGGCAAGGCAGGGCCCAGGGAGGCAAGCCCTCCTGGCAGCCCCCCCTGGGCCCCCACAGCAGCACGCCCCGCAGGAACAGAACAGGAACACTGAACATCTTCATGGGGTCACAGCCCCTTCTTTTATACCCCAAAATCCCTTTGTGACAGCACAGGGCTGGGGAAAAACCAGACGCAACTGGTTTGGGGGAGCTTTGGAGCACTTTGTTTTGCTCAGCTCCTCTCCCCTTTCACAGGACAGGCTAGGGACATCAGACGCACCACAGGAGGTGGGGCCAGCATTGTACAGGGCAGGCAACATCCTATTCAGGGTCAGGGGTTCTCTCCTCCCACCACTCTCAGCTCAGGTGTCCCATTCAGCCTAGCGCTGACTCACCCTGCCCCTCCTGCAGCCATACACACCTCCCAGCTCCTGTCACTCACAGAGCAAGACATGTAATCCACATCAGGCAGGCAGACACAGAGCACACATAAATGCCAACTTCTAGAAGTGGCATTTCTCTACCAGCCACTATAAATCTGCGCACACCATTGCGCAGCATTTATTCTCACGAATTCAGACATACTAGACTTGATCATGCTGCACCTCTCATAACAGGAATTACCACTGACACACTCATCCTCAATGCATTCCTATGGGAGGCAGGTCAATCTCACTAAATGTGCACAGCGCGCGCACGCACTTGGCACTGGACCACAGTGCTAAAGTGCCCAGAGGTCTAAAATCACCAACACTACGCAGGGAAAAGGCTAAGGGACAGGCAAAATGTTCAGGGGTGAACCTGCCAAAAAGGGCCAGGTCCAACAGTGCCACATAATTATATGCTACATAATTACACTGCACTCAATGCAACGTACCCTCCAAATACCACTCAGTGCCACATAATTATATGCTACATAATTACACTGCACTCAATGCAACATACATTCCAAATAATACCACTCAGTGCCACATAATTACACGCCACATAATTACACTCTACTGAATGCAACATAGACTCCACACAATACCACTCAGTGCCACATAATTATATGCTACATAATTACTCTGCACTCATGCAACATACACTCCAAATAATACCACTCAGTGCCACATAATTACACGCCACATAATTACACTCTACTGAATGCAACATACACTCCACACAATACCACTCAGTGCCACATAACTATATGCTACATAATTACACTGCACTCAATGCAACATACACTCCAAATAATACCACTCAGTGCCACATAATTACACGCCACATAATTACACTCTACTGAATACAACATACACTCCCCATAATACCACTCGGTGCCACATATTTACATGCCACATAATTACACTCTACTCAATGCAACATAAATACACTCCACATAATACCACTCAGTACCACATAATCACACGTCACAATTACACTCTATTCAATGCAACATAAATACACTCCACATAATACCACTCAGTGCCACATATTTACACACCATATAATTACACTCTACTCAATGCAACATAAATACACTCCACATAATACCACTCAGTACCACATAATCACACGTCACAATTACACTCTATTCAATGCAACATAAATACACTCCACATAATACCACTCAGTGCCACATATTTACACACCATATAATTACACTCTACTCAATGCAACATAAATACACTCCACATAATACCACTCAGTACCACATAATTACACGTCATATAATTACACTCTATTCAATGCAAAATAAATACACGCCACATAATAACACTGTGCCACATAATTACATGCCACATAATTACACTGTACTCAATGCAACATAAATGCACTCCACATAATACCACTCAGTGTGACATAGTTACACACCACATAATTTCACTCTACTCAATGCAATAAATACACCCCACATACCACTCAGTACCACATAATTACAAGCCACATAATTACACTCTACTCAATGCAACATAAATACACTACACATATTACCACTCAGTGCCACATAATTACACGCCGCATAACACTCTACTCAATACAATATAAATACACTCCATATAATACCACTCAGTGCCACATAATAACATGCCACATATTTAAACTCTACTCAATGCAACATAAATAGACTCAACATAATACCACTCAGTACTACATAATTACATGTCACATAATTACACTCTATTCAATGCAACATAAATACACTCCACATAATACCACTGTGGCACATAATTAGACGCCACATAATTACACTCTACTCAATGCAACATAAATGCACTCCACAAAATACCACTCAGTGCGACATAGTTTCACGCCACATAATTACACTCTACTCAATGCAACATAAATGCACTCCACATACCACTCAGTACCACATAATTACACGCCACATAATTGCTCTCTACTCAATGCAACATAAATACACTCCACATAATACCACTCAGTTCCACATAATTACACGCCACATAATTGCACTGTACTCAATGCAACATAAATACACGCCACATAAATGCACTCTATACCACATACCACCAATCAACATAAATGCACTCCACACCATGACACAATTTCACTAAGCATAATTTCACTCAACACCACAGTTCCAGGCCACACAATTCAACCCCACACATTTCCAATACACACCGCATAATTACACACCAAACAACATATTTCAACTCCACAATCCACAACGTACCTCCAATCCACACCATATAGTGTCACCACCTGAGCACCAAACATCATTCACCACCACCATTTTGCATCAGTGCACCACCTAAGCATCACGTCAATCTGCCCTTGGAATCTGGCATCTGTTGATTCTCCCTTAGTGTCCATCCGCTGCTCGTGTTCTAATTAAATTACTGTTTTCCAACCTCCACTCCCCCGTTATTTATGTCGCGTTCCCCCTTAACAAAAAAAATTATAACAAACAAGCATGAGAACAGGCAGGAAGAAGTTGCCAGCAGTGCAAGTACAAAAAAACTAGAAGACATTTTTTATGTTAAAATCTTTTTTTAATCAGGTTTTTCAGTTGTATATAATGTCGTCTTCGTTTGTATAAAGGTAACAAGAATGCTTAACACTTTTTATTATAACTTTTCAACATAATGCACAGCAGCCACAATGCTCTACAACATAGCCAAAAGTTCTGGCTAAACACATAAGGTCCCAAAGGGGAGACCTATTGGCTATGCCAATGCTTGTTCTGTTTGTATCTTTTCCTTGAGTGAATTTTCAACTTGTATATATGCAACTCTAACCACTAGTATCTGTAGTAGACGTATGTACTTACTACCATTCTTATGTGAATTTAGAGTTTTTCTGTTTGTATATTTTCCTTGAGTGAATTTTCAACTTGTATATATGCAACTTTAACCTCTAGTATCTGTAGTAGACGTATGTACTTACTATCATTCTTTTGTGATTTTAGAGTTTTTCTGTTTGTATCTTTTATGTAACTCATGTACTCCGAAGTCCTTATGTAATGTAACTGGTCCTTTTGCAAAGCGCTCTGACACCCTTGTGTAAAGTTCGCGCTATATAAAATCGCATTAAATAAAAAATAGGGAGGGACTAACAGGCCTTTAAACCAATGGAAGGCAGCATTTAGTAAATTACAAAGACACAAGCCAATAAAAAAAAGATGGGTGGGGGAGTGGGCGTGGCTTCTCTCCCGTACTCAACTACCCCAGATTAACCCCAGAGCAGCGCTTGCGTGCTGGCTCAGGGCTCAACCTAAAAAGGGAGGCTAGAAGGGGTTCCCCCCCAAAAAAGAAAACAATTAAATTAAGTATGAAGTTTAGGGGTGGGTAGTGGGAAAGTGAGGTATGAGTAATTTTAAGGTTTAAAGCTGGGTAGTGATAAAGGCAGGTTAGGAGTTAAAAAGTACATATAATAGTAATTTCATATATTTAGTATAACTATAATAAACCAATATATATCAACCAATTCCAGTCTCTCCTGAAGAAACAGGCACCAACACCACAAGGATGATTTTCTGCACAATTTTAACGCGTTTCGGCAGTTCTTACTGCCTTGTTCACACACACTGAGCGCCATTGCTCACGCCACATATATACCATGATGCACTTCAAGAACATCATAGACATGATAAAAATACTCATAATTGTTACATCCAGTCTTTTTTCTTTTTTCTCTCCTTTGCACTTTTTTCTAATTTTCATTTTCTGTTTAACATGTTTTTATAAATCTTTTTCATTGCACATTTTATTGTTCTGTGCTACTCCTACTTATTAAACCTCTGTGAAAAGTGCCCGTGCCCTGCAACATGGTAATTCACAATAGTTCTAAATTGCGATTCCATTCATGCAAATGGGTTTCAAAGTGCCAGTGCTATATATATATATATATATATATATATATATATATATATATATATATATATATATATATAAATAATTAAGGCTAGGAGGAACCCGTTAGCATAGGGAGGACATTTTTTTGTTAACTAATAACTTTGGCACCCTTTGACTAATCATCACAAAACTTTATAAAAAAAGTTAATCCACCTCAGCTCCTTCCTGGACAAAAGTTTTAGAGTGATACATGAAGCAGGGGCTAAGAAAAAGGGAATGGTCCCAAAACTTGTTTTCCCAATGCAATTTTCTATAGGAAAATTAGACATAGCTACAGCCAAAATGGCTGAACAGAATTACACCAAATTTGGCATAAAGCTAGATCTTGGTACAGAAAGTGTGATTTGTATGTGATATGGCATAAATCAGTTGAGTAGTTTTTTGAGAAATGAAGATTTAAAATGTATGTATATATCATGCCACGGAAGAACCGAGAGCCGACACATCTAAAGATAAGATATGATTGGCTGCACCATATCAACAAGGATGTGGCGGAAGCCATTGTAGGACTCGGGGACACAGACCCTCTCCTGTAAATAAGGAAAAAAAATATGGGGTACCCAGCACCCCCCAGGCCTGATGGAGGGGGGTCACAGACGGATCCCTCCCCATGGCCATTTTTTTAACAGTAAACGCATATCTGCGGAGGATCAACACATATTTGCAGCGCTGTTTAAAATAAAAGGACATGCTCCTGAGCTTTTGAAAAATAAGGGGCATATTTACATAGAAGTGACGGAGTGCGGCGTTAGCCTCCTTGGCTTAACGCCACGCTCCGCCACTTCTGCAACACAGGGCTGTACCATATTTACAACAATATGGTGCAGCCCTGCATTTCCCCCTGCACTGGTGCTAATTTCAGCTGTGTAGCGCCCATGCAGCCCCCTTGCACCATAGTGCAAAGGTGCCTGCATTGTGGGAATGATTGTTTATGTGCAGAAAGGTATCTCTTGCACATAAACAATCTTAAAAGGCAATTTGTAACTTCTATGTGTGCTGCTTTGTGCAGCACACATAGAAGTTGCAACTCGTCATTTTTATTAAAATGATTGTTTATGTGCAGGAAGGGACACCTTCCTGCACATAAACAATCATGCATGGCGTGTTGCTGTTTAAGTGGCTTAACACTGCTTTGTAAATAAGGCGAAGCCCGTATCGCCACATGAACATAGAAAAAAGTGACGCTCCTGTGTCGATAGGGGCTTGAAAGTATGCCCCTAACTCCCCCCAGTGTGGGCTAGGGCCCGTGGGGGTTAGTGAAACCTATATTTTGAGGGAGGGGGCATGTGCCCCCCTACCTGAGCCTTCAGGTGTCCCCAGGGACTACAACCAATTGTTTTATTATGGGGAGGGGGCATTCAGCCCCTCTCCCCGAGCCTCATTAGGCCCTGTGTCCCTCATCTCCTGGGCCCTAAGTAATAGTTTAGGGGAGGGGACCCCCCCTCCCTGAGTCTCTTCAAGGCCCCGGGGACCCAATTCCCTCGGCCCAATCAAATAGTTTTGGGGAGAAGAGCTACAGCCCCATCGACCTTGGCCATTAACTTTAAGGAAAAGGGACATCAGGCCCCCCTACCTGAGCCTTAGTCTGGCCCCAGGACCCTATAAAAGCAGTGTCCTGGAGACCTCATCTCTCGGGACACTACTGTGTTCCCTGCCCAGAAGAGTGTGGTTAAGGAATGTATACTTTATTCCCTGCCTGCGCTCTCCTGGACAGGGAAGCCAACTTTGCTCCCTCCTGGTGAAAGCACAGAAAAATGTTTCTCCTGTTCAGATGGGAACAAAGGAATAGAGCTGGCTCCTGCTGCACTCAGAATGGGTGTTTGCTGGACAGCCGGCAGGGACCTTGGGACACCCAAGGCCCCAAACTTAATATAAACTATGGGTGTGCTGGGTGGAACAGGGACACCCAAAAATAAAAATAAATAATAATTAAAAGGAATAATAAATGAGTGGTAGGAGCCGTTCATTTATTATTCACTGCTATATGTAAGGAGCACACCATATTTCATAACCGTCACTATTATTAAATATTGCAATATGTAAATTTATTAAATGACGTTTGATTACAGTGATTGATGACTTTTTGAAAAAAACAGTAGATCTGCTATATATATGTTCACGTGCTGACCACATGATAAAACCAACTGGCCTGACACTTTTTATATTTTGGTATTTTGACCCTGTGACAAAGCCAGTAGATCTGCCTTACTTAAAACAACACCCTACATATTGTTCCATGACATAGTCAGGCCTGCGTGGTTGAGAGGTCATGCTGTGTGGTGGGTAGGCGCCCAACGCCCTCAAGCCCGGGCATACGGCTAACGCTACGCCTGCACTGGGATGGATATCTTAAGTTACTTTAAAAAAAAATAGAAATTCACAGAAAAAACCCCACAGATTATAGTGATGTTATAGTTAAGTGAAAATGTCAGTTAAAACAAACCATTTTAAATTAACAAAACCATTAATATTCACTAGTTATAGTTATCTCAAGTAACTATAACTCGTGACCTAAAGTAACTCTCACTCTCGCCATGCACTGCTAATTACCTCACATAATACATCACTCATGACATGTTCTATGTCAATATTGATGGCAATACTGTGCATATATATGTATATAGAGTTTATAGGGTTCTTACTTACCTTATAATACTTGCCATGTGTGGTAAAGGTGCTTGGTAAAGGCATGTGTGGTAAAGGTGCTTGGTAAAGGCATGTGTGGTAAAGGCTGGGTGGAAAAAGCATGCATGGTAAAGGAATGCGTTGCATCATCATACAACCACTCTAGCAAAAGGAACCACTTATACTGAAGGTACATCTGTGTTTGAAGAATATCTTACCTTAGAAGACGACATAACTACTAAGAGACAGTTTACTCCATGATAAATGCTGTAAAATCTAGGTATATTGATATAGGCGGAAGCTTAACCCCTGCCTATGCCACAGCTTGCAGGAAGGCAAACGAGCCAAATACTAAACAAGTGATACTATCTGCTGCCAGTCTGTGCTACACTACACATTGCAATGCTTGGTAGGGCTGATGTTATCCTAGCTGTTAGAAACTGGGCTTCTTTGCAGATTCCCTCCTCCCTTTTTGTCCCCATTAGAACTGCTAAATGCTGGTTTTTTACTCTGATAGTGCACTGGGACCTACTTACCAGGCCTCAGTGCCTGTGCTCTTTCCTCTAAAAGTGATAGTAATTAGTACACGCATTCAGCAAGGTACTTTGCCCCCTTATAAGTCCCTAGAGTAACCCTGTAAAGCAAGGTTTGACTGTAAGTGACCGGCGGGCCATAGAGCAACTTGGCTACTGTGGAAACTCGAGATAGCCAGCTCTGTTGTGGAATGACCGAATTGTATCATGTTTGGTGTCCAACACCATGCTTTTTCACCCCAACATAATTCTCGTGTCGAGAGTGAGCTGGAACAAAGCAGAGGGATGCCAACCTGTGTGGGTGCCCCCCAGGATACACAGCTCCAGTGCCTTGGTGGGCTTCCCCAAGCCGTTTGCCATCAAGACAAGATTCTGCCCTCCTGGTGGGATGTGCTAGCACTTCCCCAGGACGGATACAAAGGTCTGGGCAGGAAGGAGGACCAGTACTCGAATTGTTTTCCCCCATTCATTTCAATGGGACCAGTTTTATTTTAAGTGCATATATTTTTTAACTATTCGAAAATTCACAACTCCAGTTGTATGTATGATACAAAGTTTGTTTTGAAATCTATATTTATTTAAAAATACACTCTGTTTTTTATAAATTGGTGTCTGATTTCTTTCAAGTTGTCTCAATTACTTATGAACCATAATGGTACTTTATAATGCTTAACATAAGTTCCCCCAGTACTGCCTGACTGCTCTTTGCCACACTACCAGGGTTGAGCTAAGGATTATTGTTGTGGAATCCAAGGATCATCCACTCTGTATAGTGAGAATATTGCATGGTAAGGCCCTGCCCCCAGCCATGCCACATAATATTCCACCCTGCAACAAGCGCCTTTCAGGACGTGCTCTAGTAAATATTTGACTAACACATTGTCTTCCCTCAGAAACAATTAATGGCAAATTGGAAGAGTGGATTCTTCTTGCAATTACTTATCTGCAGCTCTCACTACTCCTGATTCAGTTTCAAAAGACAATTCCATTTATAATATGTGCATAGTATGCACGTTCTGTCAAATACAATACAATTTTATATATTGTTTATATATTGTCTAGAGTCCCATTATGTTTTCTCCAGCCAGCTTAATAGGCATCACCAATTTGCCCACAATTCTTGAAAAGGGAGACAGGGACAGCCTCTAATTTTTGTTCTTTATCCGACATGTTGAAAGTAGTCTAATGTGCTTAGAATCTGCTATTCCGGTTTAGTTTTTCCAGCAACTAGAATATGTAATGCTAGAAAATGCAACAAAATGCAATGACCCATTTCCTCCCCCATGATGCCCTTGGTTGCACCAGCATGTCCCTTATAAACGTTCTGTTTCACAGTTCTCTGTTACGACCACTCATTCCCTCAAATCAGTTTCCACTGCTTCAGGAGAAGACAGGGGTCCCCACAGGTCACGGTGACCCGGTCACACGAGTGCTCACAAGAGCTCACAAGAGCACACCAGTGTCTGTGCACTGGAGGTCCAACAGGGAGAATGTGCAGAACTGTGCCTCCTGCGTAGGCATCTGCGGAAACACTATTTACTTTAGAAGTTCTAAATATCCCAAAGAGTTGACCTCTCTGGTGTGAAATTGAATGTCTTCACCCACCTGTGCGCTGTGAGAGGGACGCCTGGCTTTTCGTCTGCCTCCAAGTTGATTTTCGTTCTGGGAGTCAGGATTTCAGGTTTTGTGGGACTGGGTTTACTGGCTGGCGTCCAGAGCTGACAGCAAGTAACCAATCGGCAGCCTCCTACTACGTGAATCATGTTGCAATTACTTCTCGGGAAGTGACCTTCTAGGTTGACCTGTAGTCTGTTTATTGCGCTATCCAAAAGTTAACAGATTTAACGTTTTAACTGCAAATGACCGCTTTAAAAGTATTGCGGTCTCAAGGCAGATCTTCAATGAGGGGTTTTAGCACAATAAATTTTACAGTCTAATGTGCCCCTCGCGTACCACTAAAAACTCAAGCAGAATTATAGTAAAGATTAACTTCCCAAAGGGACATGTTATATGAGTATACTGTACTGTTATTTGAGCCGAATACAGACTTGCAAAGAGTGGGGTAGTGATATATGTGTGCAATAAAGAGATGCAGAGAGTGGGATAGTGATATATTTGTGCAATAAAGAGATGCAGAGAGTGGGGTAGTGGTATATGGGTGCAATAAAGAAGTGAAGAGAGTGGGGTAGTGATATATGTGCGAAATAAAAACATGCAGAGAGCGGGGTAGTAATATATGTGTGCACTAAAGAAATGCAGAGAGCGGGCTAGTGATATATTTGTGCAATAAAGAGATGCAAAGTGTGGGGTAGTGGTGTATGGGTGCAATAAAGAAGTGAAGAGAGTGGGGTAGTGATATATGTGCGAAATAAAGACATGCAGAGAGCGGGGTAGTGATATATGTGTGCACTAAAGAAATGCAGAGAGCGGGCTAGTGATATATTTGTGCAATAAAGAGATGCAGAGAGTGGGGTAGTGGTATATGGGTGCAATAAAGAAGTGAAGAGAGTGGGGTAGTGATATATGTGCGAAATAAAGACATGCAGAGAGCGGGGTAGTGATATATGTGTGCAATAAAGAGTTGCTGAGAGCATGGTAGTGATATATGTGTGTAGTAAAGACATGCTGAGAGCAGGGCAGTGAAATATATGTGCAATAAAGTATTGCAGAGAGCTCGGTGGTGATATATGTGTGCAATTAAGACATGCAAGGAGCGGGGTGGTGATATATGTGTGCAATAAAGTGATGCAGAGAGTGAGGTAGTGTTATATGTGTGCAATAAAGAGATGCACACAGAGGGTACTTATATATGTGTGCAATAAAGACAGGCAGAGAGTGGGGTAGTGATATATGCGTGCAATAAAGAGATGCAGAGAGTGGGATAG
Organism: Calotriton arnoldi; assembly: GCA_963921515.1. Taxonomy (NCBI): domain Eukaryota; kingdom Metazoa; phylum Chordata; class Amphibia; order Caudata; family Salamandridae; genus Calotriton; species Calotriton arnoldi. The sequence continues at coordinate 495,683 of CAWUFW010006500.1, read as the reverse complement.
TGATATATTTGTGCAATAAAGACATGCAGAGAGCGGGGTAATGATATACATGTGCAATAAAGAGTAGCAGAGAGCAGGATAGTGATATATGTGTGTATTAAAAGAGATGCAGAGAGAGGGGTAGTGATATATGTGTGACACCACAAGGGCTGTTCTAGCCCCAACGCTGCTTTCTTTTGCCCTCACTTGCAGTCCGGAGTGGGGACTCCAACGCGGGCCTTCCGAGGACCCTGCCCAGCATCAAGGCAGCTTCTAGCACCCTTGCCTCGCCCGTGCATCGCTGGGGTGGGACTCGGTCCCCCAGCAGACCTTGCGCATGGCGAGGGAGGTGACGTTTCCCTCCCAGCGCCTAAATCACCTGCGCACTCCCGCAGCGCGGGACACCACAAGGGCTGTTCTAGCCCCAACGCTGCTTTCTTTTGCTCTCACCTGCAGTCCGGAGTGGGGACTCCTTCCTTTTAAGAGCCACCGATGCATTGGATAAGGAGATCCTATCCGTAGATCGTAGGCTATCCATGGGGGAAATGGGTGTATCTGCTAATCTGACTGACCCTTCAACCAGTGAGGCTTCTGTTGTGACTGTACCAGATCCCTTACTCCCAAATCCAGAGCCAACCACCACTCGGTCCAAACGATTGATCTCTCGTACAGCCAATGTTTTACTCTCCCCCCTGGGTCCATCAGAACCCCACTAAAGAAGAAAAAAGGAGGGGGGAGGCCAAGAAAAGAAAAAACTGTCGCACCTCAAGAACCTAACGCATTTTCCTCATCCTTTTCAGATTCTTTGATTTTAAAGATAGAACACTAAAAAACCCTCCCAGCAGACCCGGAAGCAAGAAAACCCCTTGGTTCACCAACGAACTCAAGGAATCCAAGAAGAACTGCCGCACTCTCGAGAAAACCTGGCGACTCGTCCAGACCACAGACAACAGGACCGCCCTCAAGCACGCCACCCGCAAACACCACCAGCTGATCCGTGCCACCAAGAAGTCGGCACTCAAAGAACGACTGGACAACAACGCCCATGACAGCAAGGAACTTTTCAGCATCGTCAAAGAGTTCTCCAACCCCAGCGCCGGAAACAACGACATCACCCCCTCGCAAGACCTCTGCAACTCACTCTCCGCGTTCTTCCACCGCAAGATCACCGACATACACAACAGCTTCGACGCACAAACAACGCACCCTACCGCCGAACCAATGCCCGCCACCACCACCCTCTGCAACTGGACCCCGATCAACACCGAAGACACCACCCGCACGATGAACTCCATCCACTCCGGATCACCAACCGACCCCTGCCCACACCACGTCTTCAACAAAGCCGACGCCACCATCGCACCCCATCTCCGGGACATCATCAACTCCTCCTTCCACACCGCCACCTTCCCGGAGAGCTGGAAGCACGCCGAGCTTACCGCCCTCCTGAAGAAACCAACGGCGGACCCCACCGACCTCAAGAACTACCGCCCCATCTCGCTCCTTCCGTTTCCGGCCAAAGTCATCGAGAAGACCGTCAACAGACAGCTTGCCGCCTTCCTCGAGACGAATGGATCCCTCGACCCCTCGCAGTCCGGGTTTCGGGCCAACCACAGCACCGAGACCGCCCTTATCGCAGCCACCGACGACATCAGAACCCTAACCGACAACGGGGAAACAGCTGCCCTCATCCTCCTGGACCTCTCCGCGGCGTTCGACACCGTCTGCCACCGCACCCTAGTGAAGCGCCTCAGCAACATCGGAATCCGAGAGAAAGCACTGGAATGGATCATCTCGTTCCTCGCCGGAAGAACCCAGAGAGTCCGCCTCTCCCCGTTCAGATCCGAAGCCACCGAAGTCATCTGCGGCGTTCCACAAGGATCCTCACTCAGCCCGACCCTCTTCAACGTCTACATGAGCCCCCTCGCAGCCATCGCACGCCGACACAACCTCAACATCATCTCCTACGCCGACGACACCCAGCTGATCCTCTCCCTCACCAACGACCCCACCACCGCCAGAGCCAACCTGCACGACGGGATGAGAGACGTCGCCGACTGGATGAGGAACAGCCGCCTTAAACTGAACTCAGACAAGACGGAAGTCCTCATCCTGGGCTCATCACCCTCCGCCTGGGACGACTCCTGGTGGCCCCCGGCCCTGGGCACCGCACCCAAGCCAACGGACCACGCACGCAACCTGGGCTTCATCCTGGACTCCTCCCTGTCGATGACCAGACAAGTCAACGCCGTCTCATCTTCATGCTTCAACACCCTGCGCATGCTCCGCAAGATCTTCAGATGGATCCCCACTGAAACCAGGAAGACCGTCACCCAGGCACTCGTCACCAGCCGACTGGACTATGGGAACACCCTCTACGCCGGAACCACAGCCAAACTTCAAAAGAGACTCCAGCGCATCCAGAACGCCTCCGCACAACTCATCCTGGACATCCCCCGACACAGCCACATCACCGTACACCTGAAAGACCTGCACTGGCTCCCCGTCAGCAAGAGAATCACGTTCAGACTCCTCACCCACGCACACAAGGCCCTCCACGACCTGGGCCCAAAGTACCTCAACGACCGCATGTCCTTCTACACGCCCACACGCCAGCTACGATCAACCAGCCACGCCCTCGCCACCGTACCACGCATCCGCAGAACCACCGCCGGAGGAAGATCCTTCTCCTACCTGGCGGCCAAGACCTGGAACTCCCTCCCCACTCACCTTCGGCGAACCCAGGACCATCTCGCCTTCAGGAAGCAGCTCAAGACCTGGCTGTTCGAGCAGTAACTTACCCCCTCCCCCAGCGCCTTGAGACCCTCCCGGGTGAGTAGCGCGCTCTATAAATGCCGTGATTGATTGATTTACAGTTTTACTTCAACCATTGATAGACAGACTTTCCAGAATTGAGGCTAATATAGAGACTTTTCGTTCTGTAGGGGGGAGACCAAAATCACCATAACTTCGGCTGCCATATTAATTGCTCAGCTAATCAGGGCCCAACGACAGTGAGTAGAAATACTAATCTAGGAGGAATCCCATCAGACCCCCCCACTACTCAGCCGCAACCTGTTGCTCAAAATTCTAACTTCTTGGTCTTGAAACCAACTAGTGACAATAATAGTGGCACTCCATCTCAAGGAAAGTTTAAGGATACGACCCTGCCCCCCTCAAGATCCGATACAAGGCCAGACCAAAGGACTGAATGAGTAAAAAGGGGTACAAATGACAATTATACGAAGTTGGCACTTCCCCCGGCAGCCTGCCCCTATGTCGTAATATTAACAAATGTTCCCAGATTACACAGCACCCAAAAGGAGACTACAGAACAATTGATGTCTACAGGAAGTCACTGGCTCGATAAACATGCAGGGGGTAGGGGAGTGATGTTGTCACATATTTTAATGGCCAGAAGAGTAGGTTGGGTTGGGGATTCAGAAAAATGTATTGAGGGAGATTATGTGGTGGTCAATTTTAATTCTTCCCAAATGGTCCGGTATTTATTATAACGGCTTCTGACTGGTCCAACACCGCTCACACAGATATCGCTTTACCGCAGGGGTATTTTTACCAACCCATTACACTGACACTGCGAGGTCGACAACCCCCCGCCCCGGACTCTGCTCCCTTCCCCCTATTCAAGCCTCCTTGGGTCTGTCTCCCATTTCCTTCCCTACATACAATTGATTCAATGTGTTAACAGATTTAGAGGGTTGTGATTGACATAGATTGAACAGGAGAGTCCCCACTCCTGTTCAAAATCCATCTACACGGGATTCTGAAACTCATATGTCTGTAATTACAATATATGATCAGGCCAAACCCATCACACTTATGACATGGAATATTGCCGGCCTGAGCAGCAAATTGTCAGATCCAGATTGGATAGATATTGTTGCTATGTATGACTTGATTTGTTTTCAGGAAACATGGGAAACCGAGCGTATTAATTTAGATGGTTACCGCTCTTTTCACACTGATGCCCTTCCATCAAGATCAGGAAGAGCCAGAGGAGGGATTTTAACTTTACTTAGAAATACGCTACGACTGGAAGTCGTGTCATATTATAATGTCTCCCCTTTTTATCACTTATTACTTTTAAAAGGTCCAGATGAAGACACAATTCTCTTAGTTAATTATTATAATAACTTTACAGGAGATATGAAAAAGACCAGCTGGAGGAAGATATTAATAATTGTCTTAGCACTTTAAAACATATTTCAAACATTTTGTGGTTGGGTGATTTTTACGCACATTGCTGTCAGCTTTCAAATTCATCAGCATGTGGTTTTAATGATGGTGAAGGTGATCCCTTATATCATTTTAACCATAATCAGTATGGGGAAGCTCTGAATAGACTCCTAGTGATTAATAACTTAGAGATTTGTAACCCGATTGACATCTCATCTGGTATGTTGCAAAAAACATTTGGCACACCCTCCCGGGGGACCTCAATCGATTATATAATTATCGCGGAACCCTTTAAAAAACTCATTTCCAGCTGCAAGATTAAGGGGCTCATTAGGATGGCGGGCGGAGGCACAACCGCGGTGCTGGCAATGGCGGAAAATGTCCTTTTCCGCACTCCAGCAGCGGTCCTCGCGTCCGCCATATTACGATGGGCAAACATAGCCCATTTTCCGTCCGCTGCAGAGTTACGTGAACCGCCAGAAATTTGCGCCCGCCACCGTACAAATCACGATGCCGCAAACAGCCCATCACACCGCAGCGGAGAATCCACCCACCCGGAGACGGCGGAAGCACTACTCTGGAGAGTGAAACCAGACTCCTGGTCTCCTCCACCCGGTCCGGACCGCAATGGATCCAGCTCTTCAAGCCTTTCCGCTGCTGTACCTTATCCACTACCAGCAAGTAATGGACCGTCGCGGACAACGCCGCAGGTACGCAAATGCACAACTCCGCACACAACCACAAGACACAACTCCTGTGCTGACATACGGTTCCTGTCCACATCAGACACTCTGGTGGGGACAGGATCACATCCCCAAGTGTACCCACAGATGTCCTACCAGTGTGACAATAACCCCTCCGCATCCGGGTCACCCACCAACCGCGAAATCACTGCAATGTCCCGGTCACGTCACCACAGCGGTGAAGACGCGGGAAAACCTGCGCACAATGTAGTAGGCAGGGCCGGCGCCAGGCATGGGCAGTCCACAAAGATTCACAGGGCTCCACCTCCACCCTATACACACTACGCTTCCCACACCCATTTGGAGACATGTTGCGTGCTCCTCCTGTGCCCCCCCTGCATAATTAAGCTGCCAGGTGTAGCCAGACCGTGCACCCCACACACCAAAGGAGCAGGGAGCCTGGCTTGGAAGGTGGGGGTGAAGAGGAACACCCTGCACAGAAGTTCAGGGGCTGGACAACCCTTCCCCTCACACCTACCTTCCACACATGTGAAGCAAAATGAGTATAATTCAAAAATGAAGACTCACACTGCATAGGAACATCCACTGAACTGTTCACACTGCCTGTCAAGTCACTCACAAACACCCCACACTGACACCCAGCCACATACACATACCATAGCCCAGCACCAATGGAGGACAAGAAATGGGTCAGCCAAAAGTGAAGTGGACAGTGCTGGAAAGCCATGGAGCAAGCCACATAACTAGTGTACAACACATGCAAGAGAAGGAACATATCACACCACCCTTTGGGCATCAAATCACACATGGGTGGCACAGTGAGTGAAATTAACCCAAAGTGACCTACATGCAACAACTCAGGGAGACATCAAGGCAAGCCATGCATAGGCACAGGAATGATAGCAAGTGTCTGAAGTCATACAGTGACCAGCCACACATCTGTGTCAACTTACTTGACATGTGTATGTCATCAGCACAACACACATGGATCATTGTCACCCTCCCTGACTGCCAAACACAAGTAGGACCTTCACACATACCCCTCCTCTACCCCCCTCACACCTGAAACACTCAACACCTGTGAGAAACACACATAATGGTCAAAATGATGTCCTGTGAGTTCAATGACAACCAATCACACTCCCTGTGGTGCATCCACAAACATCACACCCACACTCAGGGATGCCTGAACCAATGCTGACACAACAACAATAGCCAAACACAAAGCTCACAAACAACATACACAGAAGTCCAACAAGCCCAGACATGTGCAGCCAAACAGTGGAAAGGCAATGTGACCCTAGACAGAACAGGAGTACACAACATTGTCACTCAGGCCCAATGCACAGACACCATACCCCAACACAAACAAGAAGTGCATCATCTCAAAACAATCATGAACACTAACTGGGATCAATGGGACAATCAGCTAACACAGACAGAGACACCACACCACTCATTGAGTGAACATGGTGTCATAGTGTACCACAAGCATGCACATGCACATTCCTGACAAGTGACAGGTCAAAAATAGGGGGACAAACCACTAATGTGCACTTAAAACAAGCTCAGGAACAGGAATCCACCTTGCTGCATGTTACAGACACACAAGTAATGCACACTACACATGCAACACACCTCTGAATGTATCACACAGCAACCACTTCTCACACACAATGTTATGCAAATAGAACATCACACACACATAGCATCTGTCAGTAGAAAGAGCCAACACAGGCCAAACACTGCATACATCCACAACAAAAACACAACAGATGCACATACCAATCCATCACATTGCAAACTCAGCTGGACATCAGGGGGATGCACACACACCAGGCAAGTACAAGGCAACATACACTGACAGCACTGCATGCACACCAAGCAGTGTGCGCACACCAACCAAACCAGTAGCACACATATCTGAGTGCCACACCATTAACTCTCACAACACAAATCATCACAGCAGACAGAGAACATCACACTCAGGAAGGGTAGCAGTACCTCAGCAAACACACATACAGCTTACCCATCACCCACAGATGCACAACTCAGGGGCACCCAGGTGCAAACAAGATGACTAGAGGACTGTGCTGCTCAAACATATGCACTGCACATGAGCAACCATGACAGCAAACCAGTAGAAGAAAATAACACATAACTAATTGGGAAACTGTCCTGAGTGGCACATTGGTCCTGTACACAGTTCAGCCTCACACAGCATAGTGTCACACTATGAAGTGGTGGGGGGCCTCACACACTGGCAAGCCATGGGGTGGAACACATGAGATTGAAGTGGTGTGTACTTCAGTAGTGGACAGGTGAGGAGTGTACAGTACACAAACACATAGAGGAGTTACTCACAATGTGTAGGCATCAGAAGCACATATAGGGGATGGCATGACTCCACATTCCACATACCATACTGGAGCCAAAAATGGGTCAAGTGACAGCAATGCAAGAGAAAACTCACAAATAATGTCAGTGTGGCTGAGCAGGTCTGCACAGTGAGCACAAACAGTAACAAGACACATGGCTGATCAACAAAACACAATACAGACTTGGCAGTCACACACTCTGCATACTCACAACTGGCAGCAACAACAAGTAGGTGTCCCACAGGAGTGCAAGGACACACCAACACACTGCACAGTGCCCAACCTGCAACTCCTACATGTGCCCACAATCTAATGCACATGGCAGACAATTGAAACAAACAGGCACTGTTAGAAATGGGATCTCTAGTTGGCAAGGGCTTGCACCTTTGTCCAAGTAGGGACCCTTCTTCCTAGTCAGGGTAAGGGTGTTACACTCGTGAAGTAACCCCTGCTCACCCTCGTGGTAGCTTGGCACGAGCAGTCGGGCTTAATTCAGAGGCAGTGTGTAAAGCATTTGCACATAACCAACAGTAATACAGTGTAAGCACTACAAACGGACACCACAACAGTTTAGAAAAATAACCAATATTTTATATACTCAAGACAAGGCCAATTACGACAAAAATCCACAATACTGTACTTTAAAAACGAATGCTTGATACGGTAACTTCTTCTTTGCAGGAATAGCACAAAAGCAAAGTTCGTACGAGTCGGTAGCTCCGTCCGAGCCTACCGGGATGCTGAAAACCACAGAGTCTAACAGTTCCAGCCGACCGCGTCGATACGGGCCAGCAGAGTCGTGAACAGACTCGGTTACAGTACCTTTCTCGTTGTGGCTGGTACGGAGTGTACGAGCCGGTCGGCGTTCGTCGCGGTTGCGGTGCAAGACGGAGCGATGCAAGGTGCGGTGTCCCTCGATGCGGTGCAGGCAGCGGCTCGATGAGCGTCGTGCAGACGGAGTCGGTGAGTCCAAGGCGTGCGATGCAGGGTGAGACGATGCTCGATGCAGTGCTGACAGGTTGCGATGCAGGCGACCTAGCCGGAGTGCGGGAGCTGGCGTCGGACAGCGGTGCGAGTCGGAGCAGTGCGTCGCAGACGTGCGAGCGGTGCCCCAAATGCGGTGCGGTCTCGACTCTTGAGCCAGTTGCAGCGACAGCGTCGGTCTGGTCCGGCTGGCACAGTGAAGCGATGCGATGCGAACTGCGGTGCCCACAGGTCACGGTGCAAGCAGCGGCTCGATGTTGGCGGCGTCGGACGTCGCCCACGGTGAGACCAGGGTTGCGATGCGAAGCGGGGCGATGCGGTCTGCAGTGCAAACAGGTCACCGGCCAGGGATGGATTCGGTTGACGGAGTCGGTTGCAGTTCCCTTCCTCTGTGGCGACTGAAACAGCGTTCCAGAAGCGGTACCCAGAGGCTTGTGAAGTCTTTGTAGTCCCTGAGACTTCTTAACAGGAGGCCAGCTCGGTTCCTGGCCCTTGGAGATACTCAGCACAAGATTGTAGAAAGTTCAGTCCAGTCCTTTCCCTGCCCAAGGCAGAAGCAGCAGCTGCAGGCCAACCCAACAAAGCAACAACACAGCAAAGGGGCAGTACTCCTCCTGGCAGCTCTTCCAGCTCTTCGTCTTGGCAGGTTCCTTGATTCCAGCGAGATCTAAATTCATGGGGTCAGGGCCCCAATATTTATATCCCAAATTCCTTTGTTCTCTGAAGGCAGAGAGGCCTTTGCCTAGTCCAAACCAGTTCTGGAGCACTTTGTTGACAAGTCTCCGTCCCTTCTTTCAGTGAGTAGGCCAGGGACATCAGACGCACCACAGGAGGTGGAGCCAGCATTGTGGAGGGAAGGCACTGTCCTATTCAGGGCCCAGGTGCGACCCCTCCCACCCATCTACATGTAGATCTTGCTATTCAGCCCTGTGCTGACTCACCCTGTCTCCTGGCATCCCCCAGCCCCTGTCACTCACATTCCAGACAAGGAATACACAACCTCGCAGAGGCAGGCTTGGATGGTTAGACAAGAAAATACCCACTTTCTAAAAGTGGTATTTTCAAACACAGAATGTTAAAACCAACTTTACTAAAAGCTGCATTTTATCATTCTGAGTCCAGGCATACTAAACTCGAATTTCTACCATGTTCCCGGGGTCAGTTAGGATTATAAGCTGTAATAATCAAAACTGCCCGTTCTGGCCTAGGGGAACAGGTAGCCTTGCAATAGTGAAAAACGAACTAGGCTGTAATTCACTATCAGGACATGCCGCACACACCCGGGCATGTCCTACCTTTCGCATACACCGCACCCTGCCCACAGGGGTACCTTGGGCCTACCTTAGGGGTGACTAATATGTAGCAAAGGGAAGGTTTAGGGACTTGCAAGTGTGTGCACTTGCCAAGTCGACATGGCAGCCCCAGGCTGCGCACAGGCTCTGCGTTGGCAGGCCCGAGTTACACTTTACGGGCTGTTTGCGTGGGTGGCACAATCCAGTGCTGCAGCCCACCAACAGCATTTGGTCTATAGGCCCTGGCACTCGCAGTGCACTTTACAAGGGACTGACACATAAACCAAATAGGCCAATCATGGAAACACCAATCCATAACGCATTTTATACAGGAGCACTTGCACTTTCCCACTGGACAGCAGTGAGGAAAGTGCGCAGAATCATTACACCAGCAAAAACAGAGTCCAAACCGGGAGGTCAGAAAGCAAAAAGTCAGGGGAAACACGCCAAAAGATGCCAAGTCTAACAGGCACTCATTACCTGGATCATACATGTGTGCAGTTGGCATTGCAGGGGCACACACACATTGTTAGAAATGGGATCTCTAGTTGGCAAGGGCTTGCACCTTTGTCCAAGTAGGGACCCTTCTTCCTAGTCAGGGTAAGGGTGTTACACTCGTGAAGTAACCCCTGCTCACCCTCGTGGTAGCTTGGCACGAGCAGTCAGGCTTAATTCAGAGGCAGTGTGTAAAGCATTTGCACATAACCAACAGTAATACAGTGTAAGCACTACAAACGGACACCACACCAGTTTAGAAAAATAACCAATATTTTATATACTCAAGACAAGACCAATTACGACAAAAATCCACAATACTATACTTTACGAATGAATACTTGATACGGTAACTTCTTCTTTGCAGGAATAGCACAAAAGCAAAGTTCGTACGAGTCGGTAGCTCCGTCCGAGCCTACCGTGATGCTGAAAACCACAGAGTCTAACAGTTCCAGCCGACCGCGTCGATACGGGCCAGCAGAGTCATGAACAGACTCGGTTACAGTACCTTTCTCGTTGTGGCTGGTACGGAGTGTACGAGCTGGTCGGCGGTCGTCGCGGTTGCGGTTCAAGACGGAGCGATGCAAGGTGCGGTGTCCCTCGATGCGGTGCAGGCAGCGGCTCGATGAGCGTCGTGCAGACGGAGTCGGTGAGTCCAAGGCGTGCGATGCAGGGTGAGACGATGCTCGATGCGGTGCTGACAGGTTGCGATGCAGGCGACCTAGCCGGAGTGCGGGAGCTGGCGTCGGACTGCGGTGCGAGTCGGAGCGGTGCGTCGCAGACGTGCGAGCGGTGCCCCAAATGCGGTGCGGTCTCGACTCTTGAGCCAGTTGCAGCGACAGCGTCGGTCTGGTCCGGCTGGCACAGTGAAGCGATGCGATGCGAACTGCGGTGCCCACAGGTCACGGTGCAAGCAGCGGCTCGATGATGGCGGCGTCGGACGTCGCCCACGGTGAGACCAGGGTTGCGATGCGAAGCGGGGCGATGCGGTCTGCGGTGCAAACAGGTCACCGGCTAGGGATGGATTCGGTTGACGGAGTCGGTTGCGGTTCCCTTCCTCTCTGGCAACTGAAACAGCGTTCCAGAAGCGGTACCCAGAGGCTTGTGAAGTCTTTGTAGTCCCTGAGACTTCTTAACAGGAGGCCAGCTCGGTTTCAGGCCCTTGGAGATACTCAGCACAAGTTTGTAGAAAGTTCAGTCCAGTCCTTTCACTGCCCAAGGCAGAAGCAGCAGCTGCAGGCCAACCCAACAAAGCAACAACACAGCAAAGGGGCAGTACTCCTCCTGGCAGCTCTTCCAGCTCTTCGTCTTGGCAGGTTCCTTGATTCCAGCGAGATCTAAATTCATGGGGTCAGGGCCCCAATATTTATATCCCAAATTCCTTTGTTCTCTGAAGGCAGAGAGGCCTTTGCCTAGTCCAAACCAGTTCTCGAGCACTTTGTTGACAAGTCTCCGTCCCTTCTTTCAGTGAGTAGGCCAGGGACATCAGACGCACCACAGGAGGTGGAGCCAGCATTGTGGAGGGAAGGCACTGTCCTATTCAGGGCCCAGGTGCGACCCTTCCCACCCATCTACATGTAGATCTTGCTATTCAGCCCTGTGCTGACTCACCCTGTCTCCTGGCATCCCCCAGCCCCTGTCACTCACATTCCAGACAAGGAATACACAACCTCGCAGAGGCAGGCTTGGATGGTTAGACAAGAAAATACCCACTTTCTAAAAGTGGTATTTTCAAACACAGAATGTTAAAACCAACTTCACTAAAAGATACATTTTATCATTCTGAGTCCAGGCATACTAAACTCGAATTGCTACCATGTTCCCGGGGTCAGTTAGGATTATAAACTGTAATAATCAAAACTGCCCGTTCTGGCCTAGGGGAACAGGTAGCCTTGCAATAGTGAAAAACGAACTAGGCTGTAATTCACTATCAGGACATGCCGCACACACCAGGGCATGTCCTACCTTTCGCGTACAACGCACCCTGCCCACAGGGGTACCTTGGGCCTACCTTAGGGCTGACTAACATGTAGCAAAGGGAAGGTTTAGGGACTTGCAAGTGTGTGCACTTGCCAAGTCGACATGGCAGCCCCAGGCTGCGCACAGGCTCTGCGATGGCAGGCCCGAGTTACACTTTACGGGCTGTTTGCGTGGGTGGCACAATCCAGTGCTGCAGCCCACCAACAGCATTTGGTCTATAGGCCCTGGCACTCGCAGTGCACTTTACAAGGGACTGACAGATAAACCAAATAGGCCAATCATGGAAACACCAATCCATAACACATTTTATACAGGAGCACTTGCACTTTCCCACTGGACCGCAGTGAGGAAAGTGACCAGAATCATTACACCAGCAAAAACAGAGTCAAAACCGGGAGGTCAGAAAGCAAAAAGTCAGGGGAAACACGCCAAAAGATGCCAAGTCTAACACATGTCCCCTCCAGCTGAAAGTGGGGAGAACTACCCAACCCCATTGGAGTTCTCTTCACTAAGGCGGAAGAACCTGGACAGACCATCTGCGTTGGCGTGTTCTGTACCAGGACGGTGTTCCACCGTAAAGTCCATTCCCTGTAGGGAGATGGACCACCTCAGCAGTTTTGGATTCTCACCCCTCATTTGCATCAACCATCTGAGGGGCCTGTGGTCTGTCTGAACCCGGAAGTGAGTCCCAAACAGGTATGGTCTCAACTTCTTCAGTGCCCAGACCACAGCAAAAGCTTCCCTTTCTATGGCACTCCACCTCTGTTCCCTGGGAAGTAGTCTCCTGCTAAGGAAGACTACAGGCTGATCCAGGCCCTCTTCGTTCAGTTGTGAGAGCACCGCTCCCACACCATGCTCTGAAGCGTCAGTCTGCACGACGAATTCCTTGGAGAAGTCAGGTGCCTTGAGCACGGGCGCCGTGCACATGGCTGCCTTTAGGGCATCAAAAGCTTTCTGGCAGGACTCAGTCCAGATCACTTTCCTGGGCTGCCTCTTAGAGGTCAGCTCTGTTAAGGGGGCAACGATGGTGCCATAGCCCTTAACAAATCTCCTATAATAGCCGGTGAGACCTAAGAAGGCTCTCACCTCTGTCTGGGTCTTGGGTGGTTCCCAAGCCAGAATGGTGTCAATCTTGGGTTGTAGGGGCGCCACCTGGCCGCTTCCTACCTGGTGCCCCAAGTACACCACAGAAACCTGCCCGATCTGGCACTTACTGGCCTTGATCGTGAGGCCTGCACCTTGCAGAGCCCTCAACACTTTCTCAAGGTGCTGTAAATGTTCTTCCCAGCTGGAACTGAACACAGCAATGTCATCCAGGTAGGCGGCACTGAAGTCCTCCAGCCCAGCCAACACCTGATTGACCAACCTCTGAAAGGTGGCAGGGGCATTCGTCAACCCAAAGGGCATCACCCGGAATTGGTAATGACCTTCTGGGGTTGAGAATGCTGATCTCTCCTTGGCCCCATCGGTTAAGGCAATCTGCCAGTACCCAGACGTTAAATCAAACGTGCTGAGGAACCGGGAAGCTCCCAACCGATCAATGAGCTCATCAGCTCTGGGGATGGGGTGCGCGTCAGTCCTGGTGACGGCATTGAGCCCACGGTAGTCCACACAAAACCGGAGTTCTGGAGTGGCACCGGGCGCCGCAGCCTTTGGGACCAAGACCACTGGGCTGGCCCAAGGACTGTGGGAGGGCTCAATCACCCCTAACGCCAACATCTTAGAGACCTCCTCCTTGATGCTGGCTCTGACCCGGTCAGTCAACCTGTAAATCTTGTGCTTCACAGGATGGCTGTCACCAGTGTCCACGTCATGGGTACACCAGTGAGTAACACCGGGGGTCAGAGAGAACAGTGGGGCGAACTGTCCCAACAACTGGCGACAGTCCCCCTGCTGCTCCTGAGTCAGAGTAGGGGGAGGATCACACCCTCTACTGACCCATCATGCTCCTTGGTAGACAGGAGGTCAGGAGAGGCTCACTCTCCTCTGCCACCCCATCATCTGTCGCCAAGAGCATACTCACTTCGGACCTCTCGAAGTGGGGCTTGAGGCGGTTCACGTGAAGGACCCTCAAAGGGTTCCTTGGAGCCTGCAAATCCACCAGGTAGGTGACGTCACTTTTGCGCTCCTTTACCTCGTATGGCCCAGTCCACTTGTCCTGCAAGGCACAAGGTGCCACTGGGGCCATGACCCACACTTTCTGCCCAGGTTGAAATTCGACCAGAGTGGCATTCTGGTCATACCATCTCTTCATTTCTTCCTGGCTTGCTTCTAGGTTCGCCTGAGCGAGTTTCCTGAAGCGGGCAGTTTGGTTTCTAAAGGCCAGCATGTAGCTAAATACATCCTGGGGAGTTTTCCTGGGAGCTGCCTCCCAGCCTTCCTTTACCAAACTCAGAGGTCCTCTGACAGGGTGGCCATACAGGAGCTCAAAGGGGCTGTACCCAAGAGACTTCTGAGGCACCTCCCTGTATGCAAAGAGTAGGCATGGCAAGAGGACGTCCCACTTACGCCTCATGGGTTCTGTTAGACCCTTGATCATGCCTTTCAAGGTCTGGTTGAATCTCTCCACCAGACCGTTTCCTTGTGGGTGGTAAGGAGTGGTGAACTTGTAGGTTACCCCACACTCCTTCCACAGGGATGTCATATACTTCGATATGAAATTGGTCCCCCTATCAGAAACCACCTCTCTGGGGAATCCCACACGGGAAAAGATCCCCATTAACGCCCGGCCCACCACTGGCGCCGTCGTTGTCCTGAGAGGGATTGCCTCCGGTGACCGGGTGGCATGGTCCACCAAGACCAGGATGTACCTGTTGCCCATGGCTGTCTTGGGATCCAGTGGCCCCACAATATCCATCCCTACCCTTTCAAAGGGTGTTCCAACAACCGGAAAAGGTTGGAGAGGAGCTTTGACCTTCCTCCCACTCTTACCACTTGCCTGGCAAGTTTGGCAAGACCTACAGTGTGCATCTGACTGCCTTCGCATTTGGGGCCAAAAGAAGTGGGTGACAAGCCTGTCAAAGGTCTTGTCCTGCCCCAAATGTCCTGCCAAAGCCACGTCATGAGCCAGACCCAGTAGGAAGGTCCTGAAGCGCTGGGGTACCACCAGCACATGGGCTGACCCAGGCTCAGCAACCTTAGGCTCACTGTATAGGAGACCATTCTCCCAGTAGATCAGATGTGACCCGGACTGATTACCAGCTGCCTGGTCTGCAGCCTGCCGCCGCAGACCCTCCAGAGTAGGGCACTCGCTCTGCTCCCTGCAGAACTCCTCCCTGGTGGGACCCCCTTCTTGCTGCCAATGGGTCAGCTCAGAGATGTCTCCCAGTTCGGCTACCTGCTCCCCTGTAGGCACCGGGGCGTCCCCCTCGAGGTCCGCCTCCTCCCGGTCCGTGGGAACTTCGGGGGCCGGTTTCCCGCGCCCCTGCCCTTTCTCTTGGCAGGGACTTGGGCCACTGTTTCAGGCTCCAAGTCCTCTTGATCACCCTTTCTGGCTGCCATTGACCGAGTAGACACGCATGCCCACTCTGGCAACCCAAGCATCTCCAAGTGAGACCTGAGCTCAACCTCCTTCCATGAGGACTGCTCCAGGTCGTTTCCTAGCAGACAATCTACAGGCATGGTAGGGCTCACAACCACCCTCAAGGGACCTGAGACCCCCCCCATTCAAAGGGAACCTGCGCCACCATACACTGGCGCTCAGAGTTGTCGACAGCAACTACTTGGTGGAATGCTCCTGGGACTACTTGCTTCTCAGAGACCAGGTGACACCGGACTGAGGTCACACTGGCTCCAGTATCTCTGAGAGCCTCTACCCTGTTCCCATTGATGGTCACCCAGGTGCTATATTTCTTTGTGTTAGGGGGCACCTGGTTTCCTGGGACCATCTCACTGTCCCCTAGTGAGACAAGGGTCATTTCTGCGGGATCCCCACCCTCCTGTGGGCACCCCTCCTCCCCAAGCGCTACACTAGCCAACACTTTGGACTGTCCACCGGTGGGTGGCTGTGTCCCCTTTGGGCACTTGGGGTCCCCCTTAAAGTGACCTACCTGGTCACATGCATAACACTTGCGGGGGCCGGTCTCAACAGGCTTCCCTGTAGAGACCCCTTTCTTCTTATCACCGGGGGCTGGGAACCTTTACCCTGGGTACTAGTTTGGGGCCCTTTAGAGAACTCCTGTGCTTTACCCTTGTCCCCCCACCTTTCTGCTGGGGACCCTGCCCACCTTTGGCTGAGTCTCCCCCAAACGCTTTCTTGTGGACCCTGGTACTCACCCAGCGGTCCGCTTCCATAGCAAGCTTCCTGGGGTCAGTTAGCTTACTATCCACTAGGTGCTGGCGCAGATCTGCAAAACATAGACTAGACAAGTGCTCCCATGCAATCAAGTTGTAGAGCCCCTGAAAATCTGTTACACTACTGCCCTTCACCCAACCATCCAGCGACCTGCAGAACACATCCACACATTCCAACCAAGTGTTGGCATCAGACTTCTTACTGGACCTGAACTGATCCCTGTACTTTTCAGGAGTAAGACCATACTTAGTGAGAAGGGCATCCTTCATGTCAGCATAGGTGAGGTGATACCCCTTACCCAAAGCTATCAGAGCATCCCTTGCTTCTTCCGGGAAAAGTGGCCACAATCCTGCTCCCCAATTCTCCTCAGGGACCCCATTCATGTGTATGGCTGCCTCATAACCCTGAAACCACCTTTGTATGTCATCCCCCTTCTTGAACTCCTTGCCTACGTTCTTGGGAATGTGCACAATCCTGTCTGCCTTTCTGGACGAATTGCTGCCACCATCTGAGCCTGACTTACTTCTAAGTTCTAGCTCCTTCAGTTCTCTCTCATGCTCTAAGAGCATCTTCCTCTCCTCTATGGCCAATCTCTTCTCCTCCCGCTCACTCTCCAGCCTGAGCTTCTGCAGCTCAAACTGCCTTGTCTCCCGCCTGTCCTCCAGCTCCTCTGGGGACAGACTGCTGCTGCCTGACCTGGCGGGTTCCCCCCTACCCAAAAGCACATCCACCCTGGAAATAGGCTCCTCCACCTCCTCACTGAGATCACCAGGCTGCCCATTGGCATGTCTGGCTGCTACCCAGGCCCTCAGCGCCTTCTGTAGCTCCTCCTTCCTTGTGAGGCCTTTAATTTGGACTTTCAGGTTTTTACAAATCGCTCGTAACTCCTTTACGGCGTAGGATTCCAACCTGTCCTCCTCAAAGATAACTTCCAGAGATGCAACGGATGATGCAATTGATTCAGGCATGACGAAAGTCGTGAGTTGAAAACTGGCAAGATCAAAAATAGGCCAAAAGAAAAAGAACCAGTATGTGGTACGTAATGGTCTGCGATATGGTAGTAGTGCACACCAATCACTGTAAGTCAAGTGCAAACACATGTCCTATCCTCACCGCTGCCAACCAATGTTAGAAATGGGATCTCTAGTTGGCAAGGGCTTGCACCTTTGTCCAAGTAGGGACCCTTCTTCCTAGTCAGGGTAAGGGTGTTACACTCGTGAAGTAACCCCTGCTCACCCTCGTGGTAGCTTGGCAAGAGCAGTCAGGCTTAATTCAGAGGCAGTGTGTAAAGCATTTGCACATAACCAACAGTAATACAGTGTAAGCACTACAAACGGACACCACACCAGTTTAGAAAAATAACCAATATTTTATATACTCAAGACAAGACCAATTACGACAAAAATCCACAATACTATACTTTACGAATGAATACTTGATACGGTAACTTCTTCTTTGCAGGAATAGCACAAAAGCAAAGTTCGTACGAGTTGGTAGCTCCGTCCGAGCCTACCGTGATGCTGAAAACCACAGAGTCTAACAGTTCCAGCCGACCGCGTCGATACGGGCCAGCAGAGTCATGAACAGACTCGGTTACAGTACCTTTCTCGTTGTGGCTGGTACGGAGTGTACGAGCCGGTCGGCGGTCGTCGCGGTTGCGGTGCAAGACGGAGCGATGCAAGGTGCGGTGTCCCTCGATGCGGTGCAGGCAGCGGCTCGATGAGCGTCGTGCAGACGGAGTCGGTGAGTCCAAGGCGTGCGATGCAGGGTGAGACGATGCTCGATGCGGTGCTGACAGGTTGCGATGCAGGCGACCTAGCCGGAATGCGGGAGCTGGCGTCGGACAGCGGTGCGAGTCGGAGCGGTGCGTCGCAGACGTGCGAGCGGTGCCCCAAATGCGGTGCGGTCTCGACTCTTGAGCCAGTTGCAGCGACAGCGTCGGTCTGGTCCGGCTGGCACAGTGAAGCGATGCGATGCGAACTGCGGTGCCAACAGGTCACGGTGCAAGCAGCGGCTCGATGTTGGCGGCGTCGGACGTCGCCCACGGTGAGACCAGGGTTGCGATGCGAAGCGGGGCGATGCGGTCTGCGGTGCAAACAGGTCACCGGCCAGGGATGGATTCGGTTGACGGAGCCGGTTGCGGTTCCCTTCCTCTGTGGCAACTGAAACAGCGTTCCAGAAGCGGTACCCAGAGGCTTGTGAAGTCTTTGTAGTCCCTGAGACTTCTTAACAGGAGGCCAGCTCGGTTTCAGGCCCTTGGAGATACTCAGCACAAGTTTGTAGAAAGTTCAGTCCAGTCCTTTCACTGCCCAAGGCAGAAGCAGCAGCTGCAGGCCAACCCAACAAAGCAACAACACAGCAAAGGGGCAGTACTCCTCCTGGCAGCTCTTCCAGCTCTTCGTCTTGGCAGGTTCCTTGATTCCAGCGAGATCTAAATTCATGGGGTCAGGGCCCCAATATTTATATCCCAAATTCCTTTGTTCTCTGAAGGCAGAGAGGCCTTTGCCTAGTCCAAACCAGTTCTGGAGCACTTTGTTGACAAGTCTCCGTCCCTTCTTTCAGTGAGTAGGCCAGGGACATCAGACGCACCACAGGAGGTGGAGCCAGCATTGTGGAGGGAAGGCACTGTCCTATTCAGGGCCCAGGTGCGACCCCTCCCACCCATCTACATGTAGATCTTGCTATTCAGCCCTGTGCTGACTCACCCTGTCTCCTGGCATCCCCCAGCCCCTGTCACTCACATTCCAGACAAGGAATACACAACCTCGCAGAGGCAGGCTTGGATGGTTAGACAAGAAAATACCCACTTTCTAAAAGTGGTATTTTCAAACACAGAATGTTAAAACCAACTTCACTAAAAGATACATTTTATCATTCTGAGTCCAGGCATACTAAACTCGAATTTCTACCATGTTCCCGGGGTCAGTTAGGATTATAAACTGTAATAATCAAAACTGCCCGTTCTGGCCTAGGGGGTACAGGTAGCCTTTCAATAGTGAAAAACGAACTAGGCTGTAATTCACTATCAGGACATGCCGCACACACCAGGGCATGTCCTACCTTTCGCGTACAACGCACCCTGCCCACAGGGGTACCTTGGGCCTACCTTAGGGGTGACTAACATGTAGCAAAGGGAAGGTTTAGGGACTTGCAAGTGTGTGCACTTGCCAAGTCGACATGGCAGCCCCAGGCTGCGCACAGGCTCTGCGATGGCAGGCCCGAGCTACACTTTACGGGCTGTTTGCGTGGGTGGCACAATCCAGTGCTGCAGCCCACCAACAGCATTTGGTCTATAGGCCCTGGCACTCGCAGTGCACTTTACAAGGGACTGACAGATAAACCAAATAGGCCAATCATGGAAACACCAATCCATAACACATTTTATACAGGAGCACTTGCACTTTCCCACTGGACCGCAGTGAGGAAAGTGCGCAGAATCATTACACCAGCAAAAACAGAGTCAAAACCGGGAGGTCAGAAAGCAAAAAGTCAGGGGAAACACGCCAAAAGATGCCAAGTCTAACACACATCAACACTACTGACAATGACAGCCCATTCACATTGTATGACCACTCAAGTTCCCACATTCAAATGTACCCATGTGACTAGGAAGACAGGCCTACACAAGATGACCACACATCAACTCTGCTGTTCAGACACCAAGAAAGATCACACAGATATGATGGACCCTGGCCACCCCGCAAGTAATCCTGTGGATAGAATTCACCTCTGTCCTGGTATTGCATCCTAACATGACATGTGTACAATTTAGCAAACCTGACAATAGAATGATTAGGATAAGAGTAGATCATCACAAACAACCATCATTGCACTCTCAAGCCTCAGAGTCAAGAAGAACTAAAGTGCCTGTCACCTCTGGCAAACTCTGAAAAAGTAAAACAAGCAATTGGCAATGTTAAAGTGGCATACAGAGCATGTGTCACATGAAACCATACCCGTACATACAACATTTTATTTAGCAAGGACATAGACAAAGCAGACAGCAGGAGTAACTGTCTTTATTACACATGACCCAGATAGGCATCAAAACTTGAAAACATCAAGGCCATTGGCCTGTCCATAGTGCAAAGTATGTACATGTGTGCATGAGAAACAGCACAGGGAATGGGCATCCAAAGTGACAAAAAGCAAGGCCATTGGCCAGTACAAATTCCAAAAAAGTACATGTGTGGATGAGAAACTGCACAGGGAATGGGCATCCAAAGTGACAAACAGCAAGGCCATTGGCCAGTACAAATTCCAAAAAAGTACATGTGTGCATGAGAAACTGCACAGGGAATGGGCATCCAAAGTGACAAACAGCAAGGCCATTGGCCAGTCCATAGTGCAAAGTATGTACATGTGTGCATGAGAAACAGCACAGGGAATGGGCATCCAAAGTGACAAACAGCAAGGCCATTGGCCAGTACAAATTCCCAAAAAGTACATGTGTGCATGAGAAACTACACAGGGAATGGGCATCCAAAGTGACAAACAGCAAGGCCATTGGCCAGTACAAATTCCAAAAAAGTACATGTGTGCATGAGAAACTGCACAGGGAATGGGCATCCAAAGTGACAAACAGCAAGGCCATTGGCCAGTCCATAGTGCAAAGTATGTACATGTATGCATGAGAAACTGCACAGGGAATGGGCATCCAAAGTGACCAACAGCAAGGCCATTGGCCAGTCCATAGTGCAAAGTATGTACATGTGTGCATGAGAAACAGCACAGGGAATGGGCATCCAAAGTGACAAACAGCAAGGCCATTGGCCAGTACAAATTCCAAAAAAGTACATGTGTGCATGATAAACTGCACAGGGAATGGGCATCCAAAGTGACAAACAGCAAGGCCATTGGCCAGTCCACAGTGCAAAGTATGTACATGTGTGCATGAGAAACTGCACAGGGAATGGGCATCCAAAGTGACAAACAGCAAGGCCATTGGCCAGTCCATAGTTCAGGTCCGCACGTGTGTGCATGATAAACTGCACAGGGAATGGGCATCCAAAGTGACAAACAGCAAGGCCATTGGCCAGTCCATAGTGCAAGGTATGTACATGTGTGCATGAGAAACTGCACAGGGAATGGGTAACACCGGACACTGCCATGGGAATCACCACAGCTCCGGGGATACAAATGGGCAGTCCAGGCACCGCTGTGGGAGAGATGGGTTTGGGAGGGGGACTTTGCCTCAGACTTGGCTGTCAGTTGAACTGGGAGGTGGCTGATTGTCGGGGCCAGTTGGAGGACTGGACCTGGGAGAGAGAGGACCAGCTGAGGTAGAGGCATCAGTGGCTGTCGGAGCAGGAGGGCTGCTTGGACCGGGTGGCATGGTGGCACGGGTGGACGGAGACATGCTGCCATGAGACACAGTGTGTGAGGGTGAATGTGGAGGGCTGCCTCTCCACTTCTTGGGGATTCGATAGCCAAGAATTGTCTTGGTAGGAGTGGGAAGTGGGGCGGGCACAACAGCCTCACTCACCACCAAAGGTGTATCAGGTGCAGGTGGCTCTCCCTGTGGGGATTTGCTGGATCTGGTGGTACACTTGGGCTGGCCTTGCCTTTTCCCCTCCATCCCCTGTTGACCAGGTGAACCCCCCACATTGCTCTCCTATCCCTGCTTCACAGGGGTGTGGGTGGGAGTCGAGGTTGTGGGTGAATCTGCCTTAGAGAGCTGTTTGTGCTGACTCTTTGCAGGCACCAGCTTCACAGCAGGCAGGGCAACTGTTTGTTTGACTTTGGGAGCAGGTGTGGGGATGGGAGTGTCCTAGGATGGGGGAGATTTCGATGAATGTGAGCCTGAGGCCTGTTTCTTGGCCTGATGCCCCTGAGTGTCACGTGAAGGGCTTTTGCCTTTGCGCTCCTGTGTGCCTGTTTTTTGTTTTGAGGATGGTGTCTGTGCTCTGGGCCGCTTGGAGTGCTGCTGTTGTGTGCTGCATGTGGAGTACTTGGAGCCTGAGGGCTGTGGTGTGTGGTCACTCTCGTCAGTTGCTGCCACTGGCAGGGTGGATGCTGAAGGGACTGGAGCTGGACTCTGAGCCCGTGGCAGCTGAATGACTGCCGTCACTGTGGAGGACAAAGACTGGACAGTTCTGTGTAGCCCACCTACGTCAGAATGAATGCCCTCCATGAAGGCAACTACCTGTGCCAACTTCTTGTCATGATCCTGGAAAGCATTCAGGAGAGTAGTCTGACCCACACACAGCTGGCACAAAAGGACCACCGCCTCCACACTGAGGGCAGCAGGGGAGACAGGGGCAGGAGCAGCGGTGCCTGGGGGAAAGGACACTCTACCCTTCTTAGTGCTGTGGGCACGGACAGCACTAGTGCTAGTAGCTGGGAGGGTTGGCACTGGACGATGTGTGGTGGTAGAAGAGGCAGATTTCCCACTCCCTGTGCCCGCCAACATCGAGGAGTCACCGCTGGAGTCAGATGATGTTGAGGTTGGTGTTTCCGGGAGTGATTCTTCCAGGGCACTCCTGTCCCCCTCCGAGGTGCTGGTCACATCAGTGTCAGTGAGCTCATGTGTAGCAGTCATGCCAGAAGCTTCACCACTGGTGTCCGTCCCCTGTCCTTCCGTGCCCTCGGTAGATGCTGCAATAGACAGAGACGTAGGTTCATTATAGTGTCATACTCACAAACATCATATGCAAGCAAAGCACAAAACTCGAATATGATACCCCCATGTTGCCCACCACCCTGTGCAGTCTGCATGTGCAACCATAATGCAAAACTCAGAAGATGCATGGAAACATACATAGTTGGCATAAATGACCCATGTGACGTTCACACAGCCAAATAGCAGGCCCGTGCCTCCTTGTAACCTGACATACTGATCTCCATAAGCATACCTACGTGCCTGTAGGTGTGATAGATATACATCTAAACATGTTGTCACAGTCACATATGGAGTCACTTTAAGGAGACAACACAGATACTGACCCCAAAATTTCTTTTAACAATGGCCATGAGCTACTGATGTCCACCATGTTGTGCTTTGAAGCACAACGACTGTTGCACATTGGTGTCAGATGTGTAGTTCTCACAATTTCCAAGTCAGACACTGCACACATCGACGAAAGCACACTAAGATGATGCACACTGCTGTTCACTGCCTGGTGATGTCTATGACACCCATAATGCAGCAGATGTCATAAGGCCACATCTCATCTTGCAATGTCAAGGGCCATTATATTAAACACATGAGAAAGTACATGTAGCGAAAATGCATACCAGCTGCACTCAACACAGAGGCCACTTACAAGCCATTGCATCACACTAGAAACATCACAGAGCTCAGCACTGGCTCAGGGTTGGGTTACATGCAGTCACTCACACCCAAAGTCACCCTTCGCAGAATTCTCACCCCCAACTTGCTGCTGATGGGCCCTCAATCGTCCATCCAGCTCTGGCTGTGTCACTGCCAAGATGCGGGCCATTAGTGGTGTCATGCTCCTGCGCGCCAACCGTCCAGTCCGAGGGAGCATCCCCAGCGTCATCTCTGCCACGTTTTTGCTCAGCCAGCAGATGTCATCCCACCTCTTATGACAGTGTGTGTGCCGTCGGTTGGAGACACCCAGAGCCCGCACCTTGCGTGCAATGGCCCTCCATAATGCCTTACGCTGGCGGACTTTAAGCTGCAGGCATGGGAGACAAGAAGAGGAAGTTTCAGTGACACTATGTTATGTACCACTGTGTCTCAGTACAGGAGCATGCACAAACTTAGCACAGCTATAAAGAAATGTTGAGCGGAGGCCATACAGCATGACACGTAGTACATTTGCATCAGATAATTGCATAGAAATGCATGCAGGTATGAGGATGGACACAGTACCTGGCCATCTCATGCACATGCAGTATGCCAGCACAGAAAGCAATGTGAAGAAGGCCCTCATCTGTGATGCAGTATGTGAGGGAGCAAGACATACATCACATTGTAAATAATGTGTCGGGCATACTCACTGTGACCAACACTACACACCCCTCAATGTCCTTGGCCAGTAAATGGCTCACTGTGTCATGGAGGTCACATTTAGGGACATGATCTTACATTACCACACCCTTCTCACAAGGTCTGTCTTCTGCAATCCTCAGGCCTAAGATAGCTCATTGATGAATAGGGTGGCAGACAACACATGTGTCTCACTCTGTCCATTTACTGATGGGTCCCTGTCGAATTGGGCAGCATCTGTTCAGGCCAGGGGGACTCACACTGAGGTTAAACGTGGGCCATCAGAACATTCACATGCATGTACAATATGAGAGGGCAAACAGTGCCTACACATGCGAGTCAGTACACATAATGAAAAGAATGGAAGTAGGATGTTTCAGAAGTACAACAATCTGATGTGTCATAGGTGAATTTCTACCAAGAGTGTCACCCTCAGGCATTTCAATCTTGTGCATAATGCTTACATATCCATGGTGGCAATATGAAAGTTTAACACACATCCTTCAGTACCCTCTGGACAAAAAACTTTTGTAATGTCACAAATGAGCATGTGAAAACCAAATGGACTCAGACATCCATAAGCACAGGCAATGCCTGTTCTGACTTCCACTTTCCAAACCAGCAGTGTTACTGTATGGCTGCAAAAACACTGCATGTCCCTCCCATCCTGAAATGCAGCCAGGGATCTGTGGAAATTAGGCTACAAACCCCATTTACCTGAAGTCAGCATGATAGGCAGTGTATCACACAAACTTGCACTCACAGGCACATACTTCAGCAGATCAACTTCATGTGTGCACTCTTTGCACTCTCCAACTTTCACTCTGAAACACTTGCCATTACATCAGGAGCACCATATAGCCTCTCATACTGTGAAAGCACCTCGTCCACCAGGACCTCCAGCTCCTCTGTGGTGAAGGGACGAGCCCTGATGTTCTCAGTTCTCGCCATCACTGGGTCCAGGAGACAGGAACAGCAGCAGTTGGTGTTGAAGAGTGTCAGGCAGCAGTGTCTGGATGCAGTGGAAATGTGTGGCTTTCTCCCAGACATATATAGCCCCCTGGGGATGTTTCAGTGGTACTCAGCTGCTGCAATTGGTGTTCAAGGTCAGCTTTTTTCAAATGTGACCAATGACCGGCCCCGCGGTGGCGGTGCACGCCTACCGCGATTTTCAAAAGTGTATTTCACTACCGAGATTGCGGTTCCCATTGGCTGAAATGGCATGGGCATTGGCGGTGTCACACCGTGGGGCCCAAGCGGTCGCTACCGCAATCGTGCATCTTTCAATTGTATCCAATGACCGGGCCCGCGGTAGTGGAGCACGCCTACTGCGATTTTCAAAAGTGTATTTCACTACCGCAATTGCGTCTCCCATTGGCTGAAAGGGCATGGGCATTGGCGGTGTCACACCGCGGGGCCCAGGCGGTCGCTACCGCAATCGTGCATCTTTCATTTGTATCCAATGACCGGCCCCGCGGTAGCGGAGCACGCCTACCGCGATTTTCAAAAGTGTATTTCACTACCGCGATTGCGGTTCCCATTGGCTGAAAGGGCATGGGCATTGGCGGTGCCACATCGCAGGGGCCAGGCGGTCGCCACCGTGATTTGGCATCTTTGAATTGGTGCCAATGGCCGTGATTGCGGTGGTGGTGCACGCTTACGGCACCTATGGACACATCATGCTGTGGCAATGGCAATAGCCAGTTCTCAGCATTGAACAGTAGACATTTACTATGCATCATGCCACCAGATAGTGTAATTCAATGCTAGTGTGACATTTAACTCACTGATGACTACACATGCCATGTCAGTGCACAGGATTACATGCATTGGCATGTGCTCCCTCACATGTCACTTATGATGTTGTTGTGCATGTACACAGATCTGTTGTGTGAGTGACTCTCAAATATGTACACATGTCAATGTGTGAGATGGCTAAGCAACCCACAGTAATGATGGACTGACTACATAATGTGCCTATTTCACTGTGTAGATTGCTGAACTCATGTTTATACTTGTTATTTAGGCACACACTGTGCTCATTGTGTTGGTAACGGGTACCCTGTCTGAATCACGCAAGAAGGTGTGGCAGGTACAGCAGCTACGTAGAAGCCAGCAGTGTTGCTGTTTCAGACATGTGCTGTGTCAACTACTCTCAGGGCTGGTGACACAAGATGTTGGAATGTACCATTTGGCAGTCACATAGTCAGAATCTGTTTTGGGGGTACTCAATATGTACATACTGGACACGTGTACAACTACTTTAGATCAAGGTGTCTCTACATGTGACTTGTGCTGTAAGCTGTAGTTTCCGGCCAGTCATTGTTGGCGCTTTGGCAGTCAAAACGTAAGATGTTGGACACATCTCATAGGGGGATTGAATTGACATGTGTCCCCTTTCATTTTACCTAGGAGGCGACCAAATGTGCATCGTCCATTCACATTGCTTGCGGACATGGAGGATGAGGACATCATACGTAAATTCCGTTTGGATCGACCTACCCTTCAAGACCTATGTGCTCAGTTGGAGCCCCATCTGAGGCCTTGCAGAACATATCCGACTACTTTGACACCAACATGTAAGGTGATGGCAGCCCTGCATTTCTTTGGAACTGGTTCGTTCCAGTACACGGTGTCCAGCGCAGGTGGGATGTCTCAACCTATGTTCTGCATGGTGCCACGTGATGTCCTGTCCGCTATGATGACCTACAAGGACACCTACATCCATTTTCCCAGGAGACATGAATTGGCAGCTGTGAAGGGTGAATTGTATGACCTTTCCCACATACCTAAT
Organism: Calotriton arnoldi; assembly: GCA_963921515.1. Taxonomy (NCBI): domain Eukaryota; kingdom Metazoa; phylum Chordata; class Amphibia; order Caudata; family Salamandridae; genus Calotriton; species Calotriton arnoldi. Next base: position 468,632 of record CAWUFW010006500.1, on the reverse strand, counting down.
GTTGTGGGGCCATTAACTGCACACATGTTGGCCTGGTTCCACCACAGGCACGTGAGCACATCTACAGGAACAGGAAGCATATCCATTCCATCAATGTGCAAGTGGTATGCCAAGCGGATATGATAATCTCCTATGTCTGTGCCAAATTTCCAGGATCAGCACATGACTCCTACATACTGCGTAACAGCATCGTACCACAGCTGATGGCAAATCTGCATCCGGAGCATGCGTGGATTGTGGGTGAGTACGCAGAGTCAAGTAGCGTGCTGTATATGTGACATGCTGTCCTCTGCCACAGTTATATTACAAAATTGGTCTGTGCATCTCACACCTAGGTGACTCTGCATATCCCAACCGGCCTTGGTTGCTGAGTCCACTGAGGAATCCCAGGACCCCGGGTGAAGTCCGCTACAATGATGCCCATGGGAGGACACGTCGTGTGGTGGAGCGTACTTTTGGTCTTCTGAAGTCTAGATTCCGGTGTCTGGACAAGAGCGGAGGTGCACTACTCTACTCTCCCCAAAAGGTGTGTCAGATCATAGTTGCATGCTGCATGCTCCACAACCTGGCCGTGCGCAAAGAGATCCCCCTGCTCCTGGACGATGATGAGCAGCAGATGCCCCCGCCTGAAAACCCACACATGTCCAGTGACGAGGATAGTGGAGAGGAGGAAGGTGTCGACCTGCGTCAACAGCTCATCAACCGCTACTTCCCTTGAGTGTGAGTGACATTGTACAACAGTGCCATTGTCTGCTATCTTTGATGGTTGTGCAAAGGCCTAGGGGAGCTTTTTGACTGCTGCCTGTTGTTGGCTCTGTGCTGATGGCTGATGTTTGTGGCACAGTGTAGTCATGACCAGCCACATGATGTCTATGTTGATATTGTTTCTCATTGTAATGTGTGCTGGTTTGTGTACCTTGATGACTAGTCTTGTGTACTGGCTGTGATGCCATCACCTGACAAGTAAATGTCGTTCTCTTGTGTCTTTCTAGGTCCCTTCAGCCTCTCAATGCCTCGTCACAATCAGAGCTTCTGGTACATTGGAATCAGAGTCAACATTGTACATCCTGTGATAAACATTGGGCTGACAAAAAGACATAGGTGTGTAAAGAGTGTTTATTTACAAAGAGTGTTTGTGACAGACAAGTGATGTTTAAGAAAATGGTGCAAAGTGAATCAATGAGTTGTCAGTGATGGTAGATGAGACAATAGAGTAGTCACCACATTGATATGGTGACACAGTACAACAGACACCTGCCATCAACATGGCAGTGTGGGTAAGGATAGTCAACAAAGTCAATGTCAAGGTGAAGAGAGGTGCCATCATGGCTGGCTCTTTGACTTGCGTGTGGCTGGTGCTTTGCCACGTGATCCTCCCGTGGGGTTTCTCAGGCAGCCCCTTTTGCGTTTTCCAGGGGGGGCCTCTGCTGCGGGCTCAGCGGTGTCTGAGGAGTCATCCTGTTCCAGCTCACCCCTCTATGTGGCCGCAGCTGAGGTGGTGGGAGTATCATCCTGCGGGCCACTGGAGGGAGGTTGAGCTGTCCTTTGGGCCGCATGACTGTCCCTCAGAACACCCACAAGCTGGCCCATGAAATCCACGATTTGGCCCATACACGTGTCCATGGACCTCAGCAGCAGGCGGAGCTCACGCACTTCTTCCAGAACCTGGCCCATGTGTCCCTGGGTTTGTTCATATGCCCCAAGGACTCTGGCGATGTTGGCCAGGGCTTCGGCCCCAGTGTCCTGTCGATTTTGTCCCCCAGTTGCCCTCCCACCTGCCCTGCTGTTCCGGACCTGTGGCATTGCCACTCGACGCACCCACACACTCTCCCTGCCCTCCTCAGATTGTGGTGTGGTGTTGGTATTCTCTGAGGCAGGGAGAGTGTTGCAGGCAGCACTGATGGTGGTGGTGGTGGTTGAGGCCGCACAGGTCGTTGCAGCAGGGGTCAGCGTGGTTGTTGTTGCTGAAGTGGTGGTGGTGGGGACAGTGGGGGCCTGGGACGTGGTGCGCCCTGGCAGTCCTGATGGGCAGGTTCTTCCTCCGCATCTGAGAGACTTAGGGAGTCTGCATCCGAGAGTCCATGTTCCGGGGGGGAGACTTGCTCTGCAGGTCAGTGTTGTCATCTGCAGCAGTCAATTGTTGATCTCCTGTTGGACAGAGGTGAAATGGTCATTGAAGAGCACCCCACAAGCTTAGTGTTAGATGTTTGGATGTTACATGTTATACACCACACAGTTTACATTGCTATCACTTTGTATGGCTGCACGGTACTGAGCATCATGACATGATGTGGAGGTACCTACATTACTTGTCCATGGTGTGACATGTCAATAGATACCATGTTTCACGTACAGATTGTGTGATTACAAGGACATGTCGTCATCTAACGACTAGCAGCACATCAACTTTATGTGAAGTGTCTTTTTTGTTTACTCTGCATGGAAGACGTTACATCTGAGCATGAACTAGCCATTGTAATCTTATGCATACCTTTGTCATATCATGTACTTTACTTTCTTTTACCAACTGGCCATGCTTGTTTTGTGTTCATATAGGCCTTGATGCTCTGCCCCCATGGCACTTACAGATAGCATACAGTGCTGTGCATGATTGTGCCCTGAATTTCTTCAACATGTGATTTGGTGAGTCAAACTTTAATTTCTGTGACAGTTACATACGCTTTTCTGTCTGCACACTGGAAGTGGCTATTGGATCTATGCCAAGTTGGATGACATGTGAGGGCTGGTGTGGTCATATGGCTCCACGCTTTTTGAGAGGAATGGCAGGGTGCATACACTGTCTACCTACCTGTTCTGTGACACAGTTGAGGGGGATTGCTGCCACATGGTTTTTGGTGTGGGGGGTGTACCATCCTGCTGAGCTGTCGGACACGGGTGCCTGGTGGGAGTTGTAGTGCAGTCTTCCCACCCACAAACACCCCTCCCTGTTAAGATGGCTACCTACCTGTAAGTTTGATGGGGCAATGCAATGGCTGCCACATGGTTGTGGGTGTGGGGGAGAGTGCTCCATCCTGCTGGGCTTTGGGACCGGGGGCCTGGTGGGAGTTGTAGTGCAGTCTTCCCACCCACAAACACCCCTCCCTGTTAAGATGGCTACCTACCTGTTAGGTGAAGGTGAGCAATGCAATGCCTGCCACATGCTTCTGGGGGGGGAGTGCTCCATCCTGCTGAGCTTTGGGACAGGGGGCCTGGTGGGAGTTGTAGTGCAGTCTTCCCACCCACAACCACCCTTCCCTGTTAAGATGGCTACCTACCTGTAAGTTTGATGGGGCAATGCAATGGATGACACATGGTTGTGGGTGTGGGGAGTGCTCCATCCTGCTGAGCTTTGGGACAGGGGGCCTGGTGGGAGTTGTAGTGCAGGCTTCCCACCCACAAACATCCCTCCCTGTTAAGATGGCTACCTACCTGGAAGTTTGATGGGGCAATGTAATGGCTGACACATGGTTGTGGGTGTGGGGTGGAGTGTTACATCCTGCTCAGCTTTGGGACCGGGGTGCCTGGTGGGAGTTGTAGTGCTGGCTGCCTGTACACATGCCCCCATGGTAATATTGCTAGCTACTTTTGGGGTGAATCAGAGGGAGTGAATGCTGGATCTGTGAGACATGTTTTGGGGAGTGTGTGGTGCACATGCATGCATTTGGGCCTCGGAGGTGTCGCTTTGTAGTTGTGCAAGACAGTACATAGCAGTGTAATGGTAGACATTTGTTGGTACTTACCAGCCTCCACTCCCCCGGCTATTCCTGTGAGACTCTCTGGATGCAGTGTGGCAAGCACCTTCTCCTCCCATCCGGCGAATGTTCGTAGTGGAATGGGAGGGCCACCGCCAGTCATCTGAGCCAGCTTAAGGTTCTTGTTGTTCCTCTCTTTCACCTTGCTCTTGAGGTAATTCCACCGCTTCCTGATCTCCTTCTGGGAGCGGTGGATGGTCCCTACTGCATTGACCTTGTTGAGTATCCTTGCCCACATTTGATTTTTAGTGGCTTGTGGTGTCTGTTGGACCAGGCTTCCAAACAAATGTGGTTCTACTCTGATGACCTCATCTACCATCACTGACAACTCATTGTCAGTGAATTGGGGCATTTTCTTCTGTGACATGGTGTGCAAATGTGTGAAAAGTGCATTTGTGAAGGTGGTGGTGGTGATGTTTGTGGTGTGCGTGTGTTGTTGTGATGGTGTGATGTGTGGTGATTTGCCTCTCCTTTGTGCTGTGGGGTTGGTTCCTTCAGTAGTGGAGTAGTGCAAAGGATTCTGGTCAGGGAAGGGGCTGGTTTTATACTCAGCTATGTGGGTGGGTCAAAATGGTGTATTCCTGTCAGGTGTGTTGTGTGGGTTGAGCTGGGATTTGTATTTTTTAGTTGCCATGGGGATGTGTCATTGGGGTGTGTTAGGTGTTTTTTTAGGCTGAGCCAGGTTAATGGCCACACTTGGTAGCCTTGTAGTGTGTTTTGTTGTCGACAGCCATTACTCTTCCGGGGCGACCGCGGCGGTTGGAATACAACAGCCCTTCCGCCGGCTCTCGCATTCATCAATAGTTGCGATCGCGGCGGTTGGAAACAGCGGATCGTTCCGCTGTCACCGCAATGGTATCCTAATTTAACGTGCGGTCAATCCGCTGGCCGTGCGGCGGTTTTGGGTCTTTCTGCAGCAAATCCGACTGCCACGGATGGATTTTCACCTGCTCCACACGCTCCCGGCGGTCTTTCGTGGAATCCGTCCGCCGCGGTCGGAGTTTTCTGGCGGTTCACCCTAATCTGACCACCGGTTTTCCCGCGGTACATGCGGACGGTTAATTTCCGCTCCCATGGCGGTCGGAATGGTTTTCCGCCCGCCATCCTAATCGACCCCCAAGTACCTAAATTTTAGTAACCACGCTGCCATCTTTGGCAAACTGAACTGGGCAGGAATTCAGTTGGAGCAGCCAAGGCACGTTAAACCCACAATAACAAAAACGAATGTGATTACCCTAAAATGGGCCTTAGCAGATAAATCATTCCTTGTCCCGAAAATAATTGCAAAGAGTCAAAACGCCATTCTAACGTTTCTAGAAACAGCATCTAATCCAACCCAGGTAACTATGGCATTTGAGTATATACTATCGGAGGTCAGGTCTCATCTATCTAGCAAAAAAACGACCCCTAAAACATCAGGGCCCAGATGGTTCGATCAATCATGTAGTAAGTCCCTAGCAGCTTTGCATCAGGCCCTTGGGTCAATGCCTAGAGATACGGCTTTAGTCAAACTATGTTGTTTTCAATATAATGAGGCCAGGAAGACTAGAATTAAAACTTTAAAGGAAGAAGAGTGCTGCCATCTCAAAAAACTCTAGGGACTTTTGGAGTACTATTAATGCCCCTTTCCTCAAACCATCATCAGCACCAGCATTGGATTGTCACGTAGATGAGGAATCATGGTTTATATACTTTTCCAGCATATTTGATCCCAATCCGGAGGGGTGATATCACAGAACGTACCCATGTTCCCTCTCACCAAACCCCCCTTGATCTTCGATCATCATGAGTTCAGAGAAGCCCTCTTGCAGTGCTCTAGCAACAAAGTGCCTGGACCGGATTGTACCCCTATAGATTTCTTCATTGACCAGCCGGACTTATGGGGTCCTGTGCTGACAAACATTTTTAACGCAGTCGCCAAGGTGGGTCCACCAGACTCATGGAAGAAATCAATTTTAGTTCCAATTTACAAGAAAGACGACAAATCCAAGGCCAAAAACTATAGGCCAATCTCATTGCTGGATAGCACAGCAAAACATATAGGCAGGGTTTTACTGAACAGACTAGAGGAATGGGCAGCCAAAAATAAGGTCTTAATCCCGGTTCAATATGGCTTTAAAAAGGGAATGGGTTCTCAGGACCAGTGCCTCAACCTAAGTCTACTAATCGCCAAGTATTCCCGAGTAAAATCTGGCAGGTTATACTTAGTGTTTATGGACTTGTCCGCAGCATTTGACTGCATGGCACATCAACACCTATGGAAGATAATGGAAGAAATGGGCATAGACGAGGCCATTACATTTTTTATCAGGCAGCTTTACTCATCAGCCACGGCCTGTGTCAGATACAGGAGAGAGGGGGAGTACACCAGGGCGTTTCCAATCAACAGGGGAGTCCGGCAGGGCTGCGTACTTGCCCCATTCCTTTTTTCCATTTATACTAATGGGGTAGAAGCACCCCTGTCGGACTCAATACCAGACGTTCCCAAAGTTAACGTTTGCACCCCAATTCTCCTGTATGCTGATGATGTGGTGCTAATTGCCCGCACGGGCCTCGCCCTGCAAAAGTTATTAGATATCTATGGAACCTACATGCAAAAACTAGGGCTAAAAACCAATGAGGCCAAGTCTTTTATTTTAATCACTGGCCGGAAGGATAGGAAGGTCCCAAGCTTCCACATATCTGGCCAGATAATAGCCCATACTGATACCTTTTCTTACTTAGGTGTAACATTTGATAGGCAACTATCATGGTTCAATATGCTCACCACTAGGGGGTTATCACTTGAGAGAAGCATTATTGCTCTTCATTCATTTATTAAAAAATTGGGGGCGAAACCCATCGACATGGTAAAAAAAGTTTATGCAGCTAAATCAGTGTCGGTAGCAACATACGGGGCAGGCATATGGAGTTATATTAACCCCTCTGCCCTCCAAACTATAGAGGACACTTTATGTAAAAAACAAGTGGGCCTCCCCGTGAGCTGCTCCAACTTTATTGCCCATACAGAGTTGGATGTCCCTTATATTACCGATACAATTACTTTGGCTCCAATTATCTTGTGGCATTCCATCTGGAGAAGAGAATCTATCTATATCACCCAAAAGTTAATTGAAGACTGCCTATCTCTGGAAAATGCCCATAGGATCCCTTGGATCTACTACATTAAATCCACTCTTTCTTCTCTAGGCTTAGAGCGTCTATTTGTTGCCCCTAGTGACTGTTTGAACCTCTCAAAACGGGTGATAAAATTCTGTTTCCTTAAACAAAGGGCTGCCGCCAGATTGAAAACAAACTGCACAAAAGTATCGGTCATATCATACTTAGAAGGTTCAATGGTACAGAAAGGGCCAACATCATACATATTTACTGTGACAAATTCACGTCATAGATTCTTTTTAATCAGATTTGGATTGAATTTTATCCCTTGTATGTTGGCCCATCCAGCTGGAATTTATTCCAAAAGTGAATTACCACTTTGTCCTTGTGATGGTGTTTCTGCACAATCAAATCTACACATTTTTTTCTTTTGCAAATTTTACATGGAACCCCGCAAAAGATTTATTCTGCCTCTGATGTGTAAATATTATTTTAAACAATGTCGTGTCGCAATGTATTTTTTACAATCTTTGCTTAATCCCATGGTTTGCTTCTCTGTGGCGTCTTTTTTAATTCAATCACGAAAGATCAGGCGATTGTATAACATTCGAGAATGAATTTCAAACCGTCGTTTTTTTATCAGCTGGTTTTTATCAACTGTCTCCTAACTATGAATGTTATGATCCTTTTCACCATCTTAACTTGTGATGTATATAATTCTCTTTTTGTATAGATGTTTTTAACTGTTCTTGTCTGTACTTTTATGATCTTATATTATAAGCATAGAATGAAGCAAATTGACTGACTGACTGACTGTGTGTATAAAAAAGATGCAGAGAGCGGGGTAGTGATATATGTGTGCAATAAAGACATGCAGAGAGTGGGATAATGATATATGTGTGCAATAAAGAGATGCAGAATTCGGGATAGTGATATATGTATGCAAAAAGAGATGCAAAGAGCGGGGAAGTGATATATGTGTGCAATAAAGAGATGCTGAGAGTGGGGTAGTGATATATGTGTGCAATAAAGAGATGCAGAGAGCGGGGTAGTTATATATGTGTGCAATAAAGAGATGCAAAGAGCAGGGTAGTGATATATGTGTGCAATAAAGAGATGCAGAGAGCGGGTGGTGATATATGCGTGCAATAAAGAAGTGAAGAAAGTGGGGTAGTGATATATATGTGCAATAAAGAGATGCAGAGAGTGGGGCAGTGAAATATGTGCGCATTGAAGAGATGCAGAGAGCGGGGTAGTTATATATGTGTGCAATAAAGAGATGCAGAGAGCGGGGTAGTGATATATGTGTGCATTAAAGAGTTGCAGAGAGTGAGCTACTGATATATGTGTGGAATAAAGACATGAAGAGAGCGGGGTAGTTATATATGTGTGCATTAAAGAGTTGCAGAGAGTAAAGTAGTGATATATGTGTGGAGTAAAGACAGGAAGAGAGCAGGGTAGGGATATATGTGTGCAATAAAGAGTTGCTGAGAGCAGGGTAGTGATATATGTGTGCAATAAACACATACAGAGAGCAGGACAGTGTGTGTTTTGGCTTTATGATCCCCAGTTTATTTCCTTGTAGCACCTACGGTGCCTGGGAGGTGCCTGGCTCCCCTCTTTTGCCCCCTTGCATTTCTGCCTTACCACTCTGACGAGCTTTGACTCCAAATATCCTCGTTCACCACTGCTGGGTGATGCCCACTCTGGAGGTTGACCCCGCCCCGCCTTCCTCCGATTGGCTGCCTCCTCTGACGAGGCTACTTGATCATGCCCGATGCGCGGACGCATCGGACCTGATCTCGGAAGAATAGTCCTCACTCTGTTCTGGAGCTCTAAGCCCTCTCCTGCCCGAGTGTCTCCCTCACTCGTTCTGGAGTGTTTTTAAACTCACCTTTTGCTGTTGTGCTTTTAACTATATCATTTCCTTATAACACTCTATGTGTGGGAGGTACCTGGCTCCCGTTTTTTAGACTGTGTTTTGGCTTTATGATTCCCAGTTTATTTCCTTGTAGCACCTATGGTGCCTGTGAGGTGCCACACTCCCCTCTTTTGCCCCCTTGCGTTTCTGCCTTACCGCTCTGACGAGCTCTGCCTCCGAGAGATCCTCGTTCACCACTGCTGGGTGACGCCCGGTCTGGAGGTCGGCACCGCCCCGCCTTCCTCTGATTGGCTGCCTCCTCTGACAAGACTACTTGATCATGCCTGATGAGCGGATGCCCTGCTGGCGCGCCAAAGGCAAGCCCGTCTGCGCTCGCGGCCGGCCAGGGCCAGGGGCCAGTCCCCCTGCCCGTTTGAATAGCCACCGACTGCAGTTCTCATCGGATACTCTTAGGAACCTGGCCCCTCCTACCCTAGAGGCCTGTAAAGGCTCCATCCAGGTAAGTGATGACAAAAAACACTGTTGCCTTTGCTCCTTCTCTCTTGAGCCGACCAAGGCCAATAATCTTAGTCTGACGGACAGCTCAGGTGCCCAAAAGAGCTCCTTTAGGATTTCTGCTTAACTGACGCTCCCTCCCGAAACACAAGGCAGATATTTTCAACAATTTAACGGAATAAACGCCTGACGCACTCTTCCTAGTTGAGACTTGGCTGGATGATTGCTCCGAGCCGGGTATTTTAGAGGCGCTACCTGTAGGCTACAACATTGTAAGATGTGATAGAGTAGGGCAAAAAGATGGTGGTATTGCCATCATTTTTAAACATATTTGGACCTGTTCCTTCAATAAAGTAGACTCTCTAGACTGTGAAGCGGCCCAATTCACTATCCATATGTTCAGTAATCAATCCCTGACTGGCCTATTGCTGTATCCCCCCTCCAGGCCCGACAACTAACTTCATCACTAAGCTAATGGAATCTGCCATGTTGTTAGCCTTAAGACACAAAAAATTGATAATTTTAGGGGCTCTTAATCTTCACTTTGAATTGCAGGACTGTCATACAGCCCTCTCCCTAATTAGGGACCTGCATACTCTTCAACTATGTCAATTAGTTAAAGGTCCCACTCACTAAAAAGGTCATACACTAGACCCTATCTTTTCTAATGATCCCTCTTTAGCGGTGGAAGATGCGATGAAACTACCTTGGACGGACCACTTTGTAATCCCTTTCGGGTTCTCAATTGATACTAAGTGGCCCAACGTAGTAAACCCACCAGTCCTAAGTAGGTACTGGACCAAAATTATGCTGGAAAAACTGATAGAAGCCCTCTCAAAAAATAAACCGAACATCGAAAGTGAAGATCAGATGGCAGTGGCCACTTCAAGATATGAGACATGGTTAACTGAAACCATCAACACTCTAGCACCGCTAGTCGTGGGAAAGAACGGAAGAGATTCCCCCTCCTCGCCATGGTACAACGAACACTTAGCCACTTTAAAAAAAGAATGTAAACACCTTGAGCGCGAATGGCGGAAGAACTACAGTTCGCCGGCCTGCGCTCGCCTCAAAGCAGCCCTAAAAACCTATCATAGACAGATTAGGCTAGAACGGAAAGAATACTATGCTCAATTGATTGATTCAGCGCGTAAGCCTACTAAAGAGTTATTATCCCTGCTCAAATCTTTAATGAAGGCAGAACGCACTTCAGCGAATCTCGTTCCATCAAGTAAGATGTGTAACTCCATTGCTACCTTTTTTTCTAATAAGGTGGCTAAAATATATGAAAATTTCTCCAACTCTTTTAGTGAGGAATGCACAGATAGGTGTAGGAGACAACCTAATGCTTTAATAGACCTCCCGATCCCTTCGGTAGCGGAAGGGAATAATGTCTTTGTATCCGTCAAATCGGGCTCTCCGCTTGACTCATCGCCATCCGGAATTTTGCAATTAGGGGCCTCTGTGATAGCCCCTCTTCTACAGGAGCTTTTGACGCTATCAATCAGTTCGGGCACAGTACCCAAATGCTGGAAACATGCCATGGTAATGCCTATTAGGAAAAATCTCTCAATCGACCCATCGATATTAGATAATATGAGACCCATCTCGCTTCTCCCATTCAGTGCCAAAGTACTTGAGAAGCATGTCAACAACTGTCTGACTAGTTTTATTGAATCCAATGGGCTGCTAGATCCCACCCAATCGGGCTTCAGAGCAACATTTTCTACCGTATCTGCCCTTCTTCTATCGGAAGAAACACTGAGACAGAATGCCGATATGGGTCAGACGTCTGCTCTGATATTACTCGACTTGAGCGCAGCCTTTGATACGGTGTCACACGATATATTAATTTATAGACTGTAGGGGACCGGAATTAGTGGCACTGCCCTAAAATGGTTCAGTTCCTTTCTACAAGACAGATCCTTTCAGGTTACTCTCAAATCCTGTGTGTCAGACCAGTTCCACTCAACGAAAGGGGTGCCACAGGGCTCCATTTTGAGCCCTACTCTCTTTAATATATACATGAAACCCCTGGCTGACATCATTAAAAGGCATAGGGTTCAAGTGGTGTCATATGCTGACGACACCCAACTAATAGTAAATCTGTCGGACCCTTCTGCCATCACGGCTGTGAGGTTTCGAGCATGCCTATCTGAGGTTGCAGTTTGGATGACCAATAACTGCCTAAAACTGAATGCCAACAAAACGGAGATTCTACTGGTGGGTAGAACTCCCTCTATATGGCCATCAGCATGGTGGCCAGCATCTCTAGGGAAACCCCCAGCCCCCAAATCTAAGGCTAAGAATTTAGGAATAATCTTTGATTCTAAGTTAGCCTTTGAAGATCAAATCAGGAAGACTGCTGGGAAATGTTTTGGCACTCTGAAGGTGCTACGAACAATTCTCGATCTAATTCCCACCAGATCAAGAAAAACCATAGTTCATGCACTTATCACCTCACAGCTGGACTATGGGAAAGTACTTTATCTGGGTGCTCCCAAAGGGAGTCTCAAACTGCTGCAACGAGTTCAGAATGCAGCAGCTAGACTAGTCCTAAACCTCCCTAAGAGATCGTCTGCTTCTAATGCTCTTAATTAGCTTCACTGTCTTCCAGTGATGAAAAGAATCCATTTTAAAGCTCTATGCATCTGCAGACGAAGCTTAAAGAAACAGGGCCCGAGCTACCTCCACTCCCTAGTGCAAACCTTTGTCCCTACGCACATCCTCAGATCTTCTGATGCAAATTTAGCTAAGGAGCCTAATGTCAGTAGGGCCAGAAAGAGAGCTGGGTGGTGATTTATGTGTGCAATAAAGACATGCAGAGAGAGAGGTAGAAATATATGTGTACAATAAAGAGATGCAGAGAGTGGGGCAGTGATATATGTGTGCAATAAAGAGATGCAGACAGTGGTGTAGTGATATATGTGAGAAATAAAGACATGCAGAGATCGGGGTAGTGATATATATGTGTGCAATAAAGAGATGCAGAGAGTAGGATAGTGATATGTTTGTGCAATTAAGAGATGTCGAGAACAGGATAGTGATATATCCGTGCAATAAAGTGATGCACAGAGTGGGGTAGTGATATATGCATGTAATAAAGAGATGCAAAGAGCGGGGTAGGGATATATGTGTGCAATAAAGAAATGCAGAGAGCGGGGTAGTGATATATGTGTGCAATACTGAGATGCAGAGAGTTGGGTAGTGATATATGTGTGCAATAAAGAGATGAAGAGCGGGGTAGTGATATATGTGTGCAATAAAGAGATGGAGAGAGTGGGTAGTGACATATGTGTGCAATAAAGAGATGCAGAGAGTAGGATAGTGATATATTTGTGCAATTAAGAGATGTCGAGAACAGGATAGTGATATATCCGTGCAATAAAGTGATGCAGAGAGTGGGGTAGTGATATATGTGTGTAATAAAGAGATGCAGAGAGCGGGGTAGTGATATATGTGTGCAATAAAGAAATGCAGAGAGCGGGGTAGTGATATATGTGTGCAATAATGAGATGCAGAGAGTTGGGAAGTCATATATGTGTGCAATAAAGAGATGCAGAGAGTGGGGTAGTGATATATGTGTGTAATAAAGAGATGCAGAGAGTAGGATAGTGATATAGTTGTGCAATTAAGAGATGTCGAGATCAGGATAGTGATATATGTGCGCAATATAGAGATGCAGAGAGCGGGGTAGTGATATATGTGTGCAATAAAGAGATGCAGAGAGTGGGGTAGTGATATATGTGTGCAATAAAGAGATGCAGAGAGTGGGCTAGTGATATGTGTGCAATAAAGAGATGCAGAGAGTGGGGTAGTGATATATGTGTGCAATAAAGACATGCAGAGAGCGAGGTAGGAATATGTGTTTGCAATAAAGAGATGCAGAGAGTGGGGCAGTGATATATGTGTGTAATAAAGAGATGCAGACAGTGGGGTAGATATATATGTGAGAAATAAAGACATGCAGAGATCGGGGTATTGATAAATGTGTGCAATAAAGACATGCAGAGAGTAGGATAGTGATATATTTGTGCAATTAAGAGATGTCAAGATCAGGATAGTGATATATGCGTGCAATGAAGTGATGCAGAAAGTGGGGTAGTGATATATGCATGCAATAAAGTGATGCAGAGAGTGGGGTAGTGATATATGTGTGCAATAAAGACATGCAGAGAGTGGGCTAGTGATATATGTGTGCAATAAAGAGATGCAGAGAGTGGGCTGTATTACATGAGTCGATGCAAGAGATACAGAGATTAGTGCAGTGGTATACGATACAGGGAAAAGCTGCACAGGAATGTTATATCATTGCAATATAGAGATGGAATGATTAGGACAGTGTTAAATGAGTGCAATAGCAAGATTTACAGATCAAGGTATTGTTATATGTGTGCACTGAAGATATGCAGAGAGATGGGCGGAGTTATACAGAGTCATTGCATCGAGTTCCAGAATGCTAGCTTCACTGACTTTAGAGGGCACATGTTATGCAAAACCTTTATTGGTAGAATTAAGTGCATTGGCAATAGTAGGGAGAACAGGCTTCAAAGCTGCGTGTGAAACAATGGATAATGTCTACATGGTAAAATGGTTAGTAGAATGGGGTGTTGTAAGTATGCTTCTTAGATTATTTAAAAGTCTTTGTTCATCCTAGCAGAAAGCTGCTGTGGAAAATATGTTATCATATGGATCCTTACAACCTTAAGGGCCCTTAAATATCTTCAGACTGAAGCATTGGTGGTGGTGGTGAAATATAAGGAATGCAGAGGAAGAGTACGACTGGAAATAGTAATTGTAAATCGCATAATATATAATAATTCTAGGACTAAGACATGGTGCAGATATGCACTGTGTTTATTGTATACAATCAGTTCGACATACTGATGGTTGAGAATGCCAATTCTGCTGAATTGAAAGAACTAGGTTTCATTATTCAAAGGAAGATCAGAAAACAGTATAAAGTGTTCCATTGCAGAAGGGGAAAGAGTTCCGGCTGATAAAATTGGGCCATTTGTAATTAGGTGCAGAAGGGCTCCTCCTGACTCATAATCAGCCCCTAAGGTCTTGATGCCTTATCCTTGTTTGTAAACTCCTATTGGTCAAAAGGTGGGATGTATACATTTTGGAGAACTTGTTTCCTGTTGATTCCTATTTTATAATTTGGAGGGCTTTGGAGAACCCAGGAAAGAAAATCAGGTACCATTTCTATGCTCAGCCACCTTATGACCACCACTTGCAATGCCCAATTCAGGTCTTCAGGTTTTTAACACAGCCCATCTCTGCACTGGCCCTGTCATCGTCCATGCACTCCCTTCGGTACTGCCTCTTACATATCACTCCCTGTAAACACCCATAAGGACGCTTCTACAAAGTCCTATCCAGAAACCCTTTTGCACAACTCTCATCTTACATGCCTGGCCGAAAGTGCCCTGTTGCATTCCCATAAAGACCTCCTGCACTGGCCACATCCACATAACATTGTCAGGGGTGTGGAATTTAATAAAATGTCTACTTGACCATGGGGCAGGTTGCTTCATACATCTACTTGTCCTGTAACAAAATCCATTTGCCCTTTTGGTGCCATGTAGTGCAGCAACAGATTATGCCAGCAATCTCATTATATCCTCTCTGATTATGGCAGCGGTCATACCATAGTAGTGTTTGAATACTTGCAATCCCCTTATGTTGCCACATTTCCGCAGATCTACATACTGGGGCTAAAGGTAGTGGTAAACAATAGTTCCAGGGTTAGAATGCCCTTTTGAGTCTGTAAACCTACTAACTTGCATGTTTTAAAGGTTTTCAACAACTCTTCTCTAATCTTTTCCCATACTAAGAAATATTGGAAATTTACTTCTGACAATGGCAGACGTAAACCTTCTTCTAGAGTTGGGGAAAAAAGCGGTTGGAAAGAAAGTGAACTTGCAAACACTCAGATTTTCGCATGAGCATATCTACACATGCATATTTGCTCATGCTAAAATGCAGTTCACAAATATTTTCTAGGAGTACTATTTATTGTCCTACTTCTGTAAATTGTTGGGAATTCACAAAAGTCGTATAGCTGCCCTTAATGCAAGGACATATACCATGGGTGCACTTTTGAGACTTTCTTTAATAATTGGGCCCCTAATTGGGTCTGGCGTTGACCGTGACCTTTTGTGTTTATTAAAATTCTGTCTCTCTCGCTCTCTGTATCGGCTGGCTTCACTGTGAGTGACAGCATTCTGCTCTTTCACAAGGAGCATATCGGCACACAAAGTAGTTTTGTTCAGTGCCAGTAACTACTGTGGCAGTGTGTGCTTTTTGAGACCAAAACATTTTTTTGCTTTTGCCAATGTTTGTTATAATGGTGAGGGCCTGGCAGCTCCCACACCAATAAGGTTTTACAAAAACCATGCCAAAACAAGTCACACATTGACAAAACTAAAAAACTGACCACCAATTTCAGACCTGTTGGCTTTGCCAATGCTTGTTTATTTTTTTCCCATAATCTTATTGCAAATGGTTACACTGATTTTCCATTATGAATGTTTTTGGGAAATACTAGCATGCATTAACACATGTTACTAAATGATGCTGCAAAGAAATGGTACCTGAAATTTTACAGTAGTTTAGCGAAATGTTTTTTTTCTGCTTTCATTTATTTATGAACATTTTATTTTGAAAACAAAGAATCATCAATCTTGCTTTCAAGCTTCTGCAAATATTTGCATCAAACCAGAGAGCATTCTGGGAGCATTATACTTAGCATCATATTGCTAAACTTGTGTACACATTTTTATACTGGAACCACTGTCCGTAGTGCAGTCGGAGCTTACAAAATTTACTTAGAGTGCTTACCCTAATAATAAAGGCTTTTAATTAATGAAGCATAAATACAAGTTGGAACAGCATTAACATATGGGCAAAAATATTAACTTAACTGCAGACAGTGCCCTTCCCTGATCCATAATGTCGTACTTCAAACTGGCAGCCAAAGGGTTTGTGTTGCAGGGGGCTGGGCATACTTGTCCCAAGGACAAAATACACATGAAAACTTGTTGCCCTTGACCCCAAACAATGCTTCCTTGGCGTCGGCCTATAAGAATTCCACATCCCTGATTGTGTACCCAAGTCACAATATTTCCAGTCATGGACTTTTATTTTACAACAGGATACATTCTGGGCATGTCTAATTGTGTTAGTTGGATTGAAACAAGAGTATATAACACACATTATGATTATGATTGCCTCAGTATGACATACCAGCGTGAAGTACCACTGTACTCAGAGGGTTTAAGGTGGGGCTCATGAGAATGCACAAGCCTGCTGCCTGGTTCTCTTCATTTAAAACAATGAAAATAAATAGTGAAGGCACCTGTACATCTTCAACTGACTTTGCTTTCAAAGTGATATTGTAGATCCCGCACAGAATTTATCAGAAAGCAAAGAAATTAAAGACACTTGGAAATCATATCCTGCCTCTGCAAAATGGAAACAGACGTTGGAAATTAAAAGCGGTGTGCAATCCTGGTGATGCAGAATCATAGACATAAAAAGAGGTGTCATGGATAGGAGCAGAGTCAATACAAGTCAGTTTATAGCATGAAGGATTATGCACTATGGGCCAGGCTTGCATTGCCTTTGCGTCATAAGGCAAAGCAAGCCCTTAACTGGGATTGCCTTGTTTCACAAGACAATTTAGGCCCTTAGCCACCTCGCGTGGATCTGGCTGGTTTACTAAATCCAAGGTAACGCAAGGCAGCGCATTTCGCTGCTTTGTGTCACTTTGCGGCAGAAAGTCGTTTCATGAGTGGAGTGCGGGCGTACCCATGCATCCACCCATGGATTTTGGAGCATTCCCAGATTTACAGAGGGTTGTAAGCCTGAGAATTTGTGAAAATGGTACACACCCCAGACCCAGATGTAACAAGGAGAGATATCTTTATTTCTCCTCATTACTTCCTTTTCTGTGTGTAATGCATTCCGCATCACAGATAGAGGAAAATGCCTTAAAGGATTGTTGTAGTGCAGACAGGTGTTCCTTCCTGCACAAAAAAAACCCTGCTCGTAACACAGGCATCCTTGTAATATTTTCCAAGAGTGCCTGCGTTGACGCTTGACAGCACCAGAATAAAGAGGCAGTAGAAATGCACCATAGCTTTGTAATTATGGGACATTTCTGAGGGCTACCTTTCACACTACACATTGATTGAAATGTTAGTAAATCTGCTTCTATATTTTTTATAAGCTCTACCCCCAGAACAGGACCACAACATGAGTTAGTAAGATGTTCTGGCTTTTTATTTGAATGAGTTCTGTGAAAAATTGAGTTGCTGGTTGATTGGGGTGTGAGCCTGGTCAAGCAGCAACCACAATTCTTGTCATGGTGAGGCACAAGCCAACCCTCAATTAACCTGTGCTCAACCCTCTGGTAGCAAGTCACAGAGCAGTCAAACCTAATTTAGAGGCAATGTGTGAGGTATTTGTGCAGTACTTAGAGCAGTAATAAAGTGGAAACATCACTGTTGGGATGCATGTCTCTGGAGAGACTGCTTCCCCTGCTTTATGCTAATCTCCAGGCAAGTCACTCAAAAGCTACTGTAAGATTTCTAGATCCCTACCTCAGTGAGCATGACAATCATACATGTCCACTGAGGGTCTCCCTGTTTACATGGATTGAGACCCTAGAGCTTGGCTCTGAGATAGAGGGGGCATGCCTAGTGCACCCCTATTTTTCAGAGAGTGCCTTCTGCCCTCTCTATCCAGGCTGTGGTAGACTGATAGTGGTGGCAGCAATAAATCTATAGTCAGGAGGGGTGAGTCACTAGCCATCCTCCTGATCAAGTCTGTGCAGTCTGCCATGTCTGTGGTCCTGTTGCCTTTGTCTGCCTGACGTGTGTTTGAAAGCCTGTGGGTGTACTGGGGAAGAATGGTGAGTTGAGCCAGTGTGTGTAATGCGAGCTGTTCTGCTGGACATCCCAGCTCTTCCCCTGCCCCACCCCATTTCCTTGGAGAGGCCTGGTGGGCTGGGGTAGACACTCAGCTCTTATCTGGGTTTAGCTGCACTAACTCTGCTAAGAGGACCCTCCCCCCCGGTCAGTGCCTCCTGGTCTGGAGTTAATTCAAATACCTCTTTAGGGAATAGCACAGGCTTGTATCAGGAAAGGCAGTAGGTCATCTGTGCATGCTGTGGTCATGCATTGAACACGCCATGAATGGTTTGTGATTGGAGGTGTAAGCAGTATGTACAAGCAGCAGACCCTCTGATTGGATGAGCTTATCAATGAGAGGTGATAAAAGTCTGGCCTGAGTGGTCAGCTGTTGTTCAAGACTGTTTTATTACTGAAGAGGCGGCCACACCAGGTCCGTCCAAAGGAAGCCAGCCGCGACCTGCAGTGTGAAGGCAAGAGATAAGACACTTGCTCACTGCGTCTGGAACTTAAGTAAGTTTTCTCTACGACGGATGGATTCTGCTACCAAGAGTTCAATGAGGAACCAGGGCATCAGCAGCATGGGAAAAGACCAGCTGTTTCTGTGAGACTTGTGGAGCGGGCGCTTTTGAACAAGGAAATTGCAGACAGCTGCGCAAAGAGAAAAGGAAGTTTGCAGCACATCAAGAGAGCTGGTGTGGAAAGGAAGCTTGCAGCATATCAAGGGAGTTGGTGTGGAAAGGAAGCTTGCGACACATCAAGGAAGCTGGTGTGGAAAGGAAGCTTGCAGCACATCAAGGGAGCCAGAGAAGGGGAAGCTTGATTCTAGTCCTTGAAGGTGAGATCAAATCCCATCTAAATTCCTCCCCTGCACTGTGGGAGCCTGTACAAGCAGTAACTGGGAATAGAGGCCAGTGAAACAGGCCCCCACCTTTCTTTTTGTGATCTCTGGGGTATCAGGGTGAACTGGCACTCTGTCCAGCCAATACCCTCCTACAGCTAGCCAGTGGCGACTGCACTAGTGGGACTCCAGTAAACTGTGCCAGGACATCAGGCACCTGTGGTCAGATCCCTGACACCACTAGAGCAGTGTCCTCACTCAGGACGGGAGGGCACTTCTGTTGCTTTGGGTGGGTGTTATGGGGCTGATCAAGAACCTTTGACTTCACATCATATGCTGAAACTATATCCTTTCAATCCAAAGATTGGTATCAAGGCTCTAGCGAATGAGAGTAACCCTGTGCAACATTGTCTGTAATATGCAATGCTAATTGTGTTTTTCAAGTTAATTGTGTTTTTATAATGCTTGGCATCTAGGCGCTATAATACTGTTTGGGGTCAGAACTCTGGCCCAGAGGGGTGTAGAGACATCTGGGTTTCACTGTTTAGCCTAGTTTTATTTGTAGTATAAATCTCTTGTGTGTATCATAGTACTTTTCTTTTATAAAATGTAAAGCACTGACTGGACATTGATTTTATCAGCTGGTAGTACGGTGTGCATTGTATTCTGAATGTCTAACCCCACCTCACCTCCTTGAGTAAGCCTTGGACTGCTCTGTCTCGCTACCCTGAGAGAGTCAAGTGCTGGAGAGGAGTACTTGGGTATCCAGTTTTGGGTCCATTAGTACTGAGGTCCCAGGACACCAGTGCAGAACACTCCACTTGATGCGATTGGAGCGCAGTAACCCCTAAGTGCTCTGGTGCCCAGGAAGCTGGGTCTAACAATCACACAAAAACCTTCTTTGATAAATAAAAGATCAAAACAACAAACAAAAAAAACCAACAAAAATCCAATTAGTTGGACCAGAAATATTCAGTTTTAAAGATTTTAGTAAAAATAGATCCAAAAAGCACAAAGCGCCAACTATGGATATATGGCCGCGCAGGACCGGGACTAAGTTACAAGTTCAGGCCAACCGCGATGGAGCGCGGGCTGGCTACACATTTAGGCCTGCTGAACAAAGTACCTTAAATCCTGGTTTGCGGAGTGTTGAGAGGTTCCACGCCGAAGATGCGTTGCGCAGCCAAAGTGTTGCGTCAGTTCCAAGATGCAGTGAGGCTGTGATGTGAGGGCCTGCTTCGTTGTTGAGGATCCTGTCGACAGGGCTTGCTTTGGTTCTGTAGAGCTGCAAGACTGCGATGCGGAGTCTGTCATTGTTGTCAAGCCTGCCGTCGACAAGAGATGTGAGGGCATGCGCCTGGCATGAATCACATAGTCGGGCTATGATTCATTGTGGGTATTTGCGACTGGTCCAATCCACACAGCAGCAGCAATGCTTCAGTTCTGCTCGAGTTTGCTCCACGCAGCATAGGAGATGTGCCTGTTCCGCTGGATCCACAGAAGTTGGCAAAGCACCAAAAGCTCACTTTCAAGGGTCCAGGACTGGGGTGGCACCACTTAGCAGGTTAGACTCACATATGGCAGAATCCATGTGTAGGTGCAAGGTTGTTGGAAGTTTATTGTGTTGCAGAGGCTTCAGATCAGGAGGCCAGCCACTTAACCCATGGAGCCTTTCTGGGTTCAGGATTCAAGAGATGCAGGTCCAGTCCTTCTCACCCAGGCAAGAGGGCAGCAGGTCAGCACAGCAGGGCAGCAGTTCCCTCATAGCAGCAGTCCAGCAAAGTGGCACTCCTTTTAGCAACACAGCAGTCTTTCTTCCTGGCAGAGTATTCACAGGTCTAAAAGTGTACTGAAGACTTGGTGTCTGAGGTCAAGAATTTATGCACAATGGGGAGAAGCTTCTAGAGTCTTGCCTTTGAAGTGCACAAATTCCCTGCCTTTCTGGCTTCAGACTAACTGCAGGGGAAATGCAGCCCTTTGCCTGGCACAGCCTATTCAAGATTTAAGTGGGGCTGGGCCCAGCTCCTCCTTACCATCTTTCCAGTGATGGCCCATCCAGCTATACATAAGCTCCCCATTGTGTGTGGCTGTCTAGGAGTAATACATAAAGCACAACTGTCACCAACACCAAGTCATGCGACCCAGAGACAGGCTGCAGGCACCAAAAGACTAAGGCATAAAAATGCCAACGTTCTAAAAGTAGTATTTTCAAAATTGTAATTCAAAATCCAGCTTCACCATAAAAAAGGATTTTAGATTTCAATTACCGAGACACCAGACATGAACTGCGTACCTGTCCCCATTTGGAAACTACACTTATAAAATGTAATGAGGTAACTCCAATGTTATCCTATGGGAAAAGTAAGTCTTGCAGTAGTGAAAAATGAATTAATGAGTTTTTCACTACCAGGACATGTAAAACTTAAAAGTTAAAACTAAATGTCCTACTTTTGAAATACATTGCACCCTGCCCTCTGGGTTATTCAGGGCCTACACTAGGGGTGATTTATACGTACTAAAAAGGAAGGTTTGAACCTGGCAAAAGGTTTACTTTGCCAGGTCAAAATGGCAGTTTAAACTGCACACACAGAGGCTGCGATGGCAGGTCTGAGACATGTTCGAAGGTCTACTTAAGTGAGTAGCACAATTAGTGCTGCAGGCCCATACGCAGCATTTAATTTACATGCCCTGGGCCCAGGTAGTGCAACTTTACTATGGACTTACCAGCACTTTAGCACTGTTTAGCAGTGGTAAAGTGGACAGATTCCTAAAGCCGTCAAAAACGAAGTCAGCAAAACAGGAGGTCTGAAGGCAAAATGTTTGGGGTAAACCACGCCAAGGATGCCAGGTCTAACACGTTCCATAATTGCTAGCGGGCACCTTACAGTGAATAATAAGAGTAAGCATTTGTGAGAGAGGAAGCAGTTCAAAATAAGTCAGTGCCATTAAGTCAGAAGGTGCCTTACAGGGGGAACATAGTGCTTAATTTAAAAAGAGAATGAGTGCCAGTGCCGAAAGCTCTCCTCGGATGCCTGCGCCTGGCACTATTAACCCCTTGCCTGCTTATGACGGAACCACGCCGTCATGAGCCACGGGCGGCGTGTGCTCATGACGGCGTGGTTCCGTCATGCGGCTGCCGCTCTGCCCACGCGGCATTAATTCCCCGCCTGTGCGGGCGAATTAATGAGCGGGCGGGGCCGTGACGGAACCACACCGTCATGAGCACACGCCGCCCGTGACTCATGACGGCGTGGTTCCGTCACGAGCATGGCAGCGCCGCGCTCACCCCCTACACCCCTGCGCCGCGGCGAAATTCGCGCCGCGGCCAAGGGGTTAATGTCTGCATGTCAAATACCAAGGCTGCATAGTCCTGAATCAGCCTTATGCCTCTTTAATCTACTACAAGACACTCCCTGTCCCTTTATCTCACTGTTGCAGGCTCCTGCTTTCTCCCTTTGTTACAGTTTTTTCCTTCTTTTGCTTCCTACTTTCCTGTTTGTGTGTTTTCCCTCTCTTGCGCTTAGAACATTTCTTCTGAGGAAAAATTATTACGAGTCCCCAAGAGGGACTGTGGGTGGGCTCCACTGGCAACTTCCGGCTAAAATTAAGCACTTGAAGAACACATTTGCCAGTGAACAAGTGCCCTGTAATGAGCAGGTATATTAAAATGGGCAGCTTTGAACACATGTATTATTTCACTAAAGGTGGCATTACTGAAAAACAGAGATGTATCCTCATCCATAGACATTATAGGGGATTTCTGGATGGCATGTTCAGTAGGCATCTGGTATTTATCTTTAACAGTATTGTGAGGAAGTGGATTGTTGCTTGCTTCATTTCCTCAGATTTGTTCATTTAGGACTGTCTGCTGTGTGGATCTCTACCGCTAGTGAAACATTAATTGGAGTTTTTAGTGTTACCTGACAGTGCCAGTCTTTTAACCCAAGGCCTGATTCTGTGTGTTGAGGGTAAGAGGCTCTGTTATGTTTACACAGGAACATCTGTACACACGCATGATCAATATGAGGAAGGAAGACTTGGCCTTGTATCTGCACAAAGGTAGTCTTTTGCACATGGAATGCTCAATAAATTGATTGTGGCCTTTGAAGACACCCAAAAGAAATATCCCTAATTGTTTTTGACTAAACTGTAAAGGCCTGATTTAGAGTTTGACGGATGGGTACAAATATGACAGATATCCCGTCATCCATATTACAAGTGCCATTGGATATAATGTACTTGTAATACACACTTCATTGCTCAGCAACATATAATTTTGGATTGGCTCAACATGGTTTATAAGGAATGTGCAATGTTTAAAAGGGTCTCAAGCACAAATAAAATATAAATGTGGCCACATTTGTGCTCCTTCATGCTTTTAGTTTTTGGAATATTTCCCTGATTCAGCACTAATGTGATTCTCTGCTGGGCCTAATTAGTCACTCTGATGGTCAGCTGGCAGTTCAAAAATCTTCCCTAGACAGTGAGCCTGTTTAGGTTGCATTAGCATTCTCCTGGTTGACGAAGGGACATCAGAGAAATCTGCATCGGGTGATTTGCTGATAGGTCTCAGCATGCCTTTCTCAAAGCACTTGTGAATGCTCATCACATTTGAGTGAGCAAGTCATGCATACATTCAAAGAGGAAACAGGCAGAACTTTAGTACCAGTCAAACCAGGGTTTCCCTTTGAAGTCTTGGAGGGAATAAATCAGGTTTTGTAGTATTATGGTCAGAACTAAGCTACAACGAGAGAGCTTCCAGACAACCACTTCATATTTAAAAACAACCCCAAACGTGGAGGTGTGATTCGGCATCTTTGAATTGAGTAGGGATGTTATGTTATGTTAGTGGAGATTTATAGAGCGCACGTACACCAACAGGTCTCTTGGTGCTGAGTTAGTAACCACTGCTGAACTGCATCTAGCTGTAGGCTTGGGTAAACAGCCATGTTTTCAATTTTTTTTCTAAAGCACATGTAATTTGCTGTCTGCCTGTTCCAAAGTTGGGGTCCTAGCGTAGAGAAACATGAGCCACCCATCCTTTTGCATCTGAATCTCGGGGCTACCAGCAGATTCATTTGCGCAGATCTAAGGTTTTGTTTTGGGATGTATGTGTGGATCCTTGTGGAAAGGTATTTGGGACCTTTATTGTGGATTGCTTTAAAGATAACACATCCTGTTTTGAACATGGATCGCTGTGCTACTGGGAGCCAATGAAGCTCCTTCATCAGCGGCTTCATGTGGCAATGTCTAGGCTGTTGAAAGATTATTCTATCAGCTTGATTTTGTATCATCTGAAGTCTGTGATTTAGGTTGATAGGGAGACCCAGGTATTTAGCATTGGCATAATCAATTTTGGACAGGATCAAGGCGATAATAATTTGAGTGCTGGCCTCCCTGGAAAAAAATCTTCAGATTTTCCTGAATTTCCTGAGCTGAAGGAAGCAGGACAACGTAACCATGCTTATCTGTGATTGCATGGATAAGTCTGCGTCAATTTGGATGCCAAGACTTTTTACCGTGCTCTTGGGGTTAGGTGGAGGACCTAGCACTTTAGCCAGTAATCGGGAGTCCAATAATTTAATTTATTATTGGAGATGACAATCTCTGTTTTATCCGAGTTAAGTTTTAACTGGTTGCTATTCATCCAGTCTCTGATGAATAGCATAGTATTTTTGAAGAACTTCTTAGAGTACGATGTCTCATCAATTGTATAAATCAGCTGCATATCATCTGCATAATTATAGATTTTTACCTTCAGTTGTTGTAAGGTATGTATCAAGGGGCGGATGTAGATGTTGAAGTGATGGGGGGACAAGGAAGAGCCCTGTGGTATCCCACAGTTCGTGCTAACTGTAGCTGATCTATAGTGTGCAAGTCAGACTGATTGAGTTTGAACTTTTAAAAAAGGATTTCATCCTCTTTAAGGCAGTTCCCTTGAGGCCTGCCGCAGCCATTCGATCCGCTAAGATATCGTGATCAACAGTATTGAATGCTGCTGACAGGTCCAGTAGGATCAATGCTTGTGTGTATCCCTTATCAACGCCTTCTTTTAGGTCGTCCACTACACTTACAATGATTGATTCGGTGGAATGAGAGGGCCAAAAGCCTGCTTGGTGGGGATCTAGAAAGTTGGTCTCTTCTACAAAGGAGCAGAGTTGTTTGGCCACATGTGCTTCTAGAATCTTGGCTGGATAAGGAAGAAGCTAGATGGGCCTATAGTTATCTAGCTGTAGAAAATTCACACCGTTTTTTTTTAAAGAGGGTTATGACTGCTTCTTTGAAGGTGCAGGGGCATTCTCCTTGCGTGAGAGCTAAGTTCAATAAGGAGAGAGTGCTATCTGGGAATGAGGTGAAAATAGATTTTTGTATGTGAGGTGGACAAACATCTAAAGGTGAGCCTGATTTTACTTTATTTACTAGTTCTGTCTATAGATAAGTAAACACACCAATGTAGAGGTGGGAATTCCAGTTTTATTGTTAAACTATCAGCTAATGTGATCCCTAGTGGAGAAATGGTAGTGAAAGAGAGGCGCTTTTTAATGGTTGCTGCCACCCCGCCCCCTTTTTTTCCAGCGGGTCTGTTTGTCTGTAAGAGGTAATAGTTGTCTGGTAAAGCCGCTGTTATATCAGGGGTAGATTCATCTGTTAACCAAGTTTCAGTCATGAACAAAATATCAGGAGAGGAGGTGTCAAGTAAATTGAATAACTCCAACTGTTGCTTAACCATAGAGCGTGTGTGTAGTAATCAAGTCCACACAAGTTGATGTAGTTCAGGATGATTTTTTGAAGTAGGTTACAGGATATGTAGATCAGATAGATAAGTTCAGTACAGGTCCTGAACTCGCCCCACCAGGAGCAGCCAGCATGCTGCTCAGCCCATTCTCAACTGTGGCTTTTCTTCACAGACTCCCAACATTCCGTAATACATCATCACAGTAACATTCCACTGGCTTAGCATGTGGTGGAAAATGGCATACATTAACATGAACAGGAAACTAGGATACTACATATCCCCCTTTCTTATATAACAAAAACAAATAAGATGGAAACCGAAAAGGGAGAACCATAAATGAGAAAAGGAAAATAGGAATTAACGATGCAAGGAAGAGAACAAGGAGAAAACAGAAAGTTATATAAGAAAAGAGGAAGCAACAGATGAAGAAACAGATAAATGCAACCCATCCTCCTTTCTATAAATAAGACAGAAAAGGATGAAAAGACACAGCGAATGAAAACAACGAGAAAAAGAATAGACGAGAAAGCACCAATAACTACCCCCAAAACACACCTACTGGCCAGGCAGACATGCGAGGAGATAAAGCATAGCACAACACAACAAAACATTTGACTACATCCAGACAGACACAAAGTGATGAAGGACAAGCAACCAGAAGAGGAAGAAAGAACCCAAAAGACACACTCCGATAATGGAAAGACAGAAGAAAGAAAAACAAACAACAAGAAACAAGAATCCACGGATGACAAAAAGAAAAGACATCACGAGGAGAACAGCCAAAGCGAGAAAACAGAGAAGATGAGATGAAAATACAATAAGATCACTCATACTTCCCTGTTAAAAATTTAACATAGTAATAAAATATAAACATAACATTGTATTGCGAAGTTGACAATGTAATGATAAAATGAAAACTAGGATACTACAGTGTGTTTAGATATATTATGTTTAAATCCTTTAGTGAACGATTGTAGACTGTGGTGGTAATATTCTTATGATTAAGTAAATAATTGTCAGGCATAAAACTACTTGGGTCCAATGCTGGGCCAGAGTTGAAAAGGCCAAGTCTGTTGAGCCTATGTTTAACTGAGGGGTCAAGTTGCTGTTTAGCTTGTGGGGCCAGAAGTTTCAGTTCTTCAAATGTATAGGTGAGTTTTTGGGCATACTAACTGGCCCCTGGCCCCGTCCGGCCGTGGACTGGCGCAGACGGGCTTGCCTTTGGCGCGCCTTCGGCAGAGCAGCGTGGTGGCTTCTAACACCGCGTCCACACTGCTGCCATTGTTATACCCTAGTAAAGTGCACTACATGTGCCCAGCGCCTGTAAATTAAATACTACTAGTGAGCCTGCAGCACTAATTGTGACACCCACTTAAGTAGCCCTTTGAACAAGTCTCCGGCCTGCCACTGCAGAGCCTGTTTGTGCAGGTTTAAACTGCCATGACGTCCTGGCAAGTTAACCCTCTTGCCAGGTCCAAACTTTTCTTTTTATTACATTTAAGTCACCCTATAGGTAGGCCCTGGACAGCCATAGGCAGGGGGCAGTGAATGTAGAACGTAGAGCATGTAATTTTAAGTTTTTAATGTCCTGGTAGTGAAAAATTCTTAAATTTATTTTTCACTGCTGCAAGGCCTGTCTTTTCCATGGGATAACATTGGGATTGCCTTACTAGTTTTGATTTCCTTTCTGGAAGAGATGGGACCCCCAAATTTGGTGTATCTGTAATCACAATTTAAAAACACAACTTATGGTGAAGTTGGATTTTAAATTGTATTTCTGAAAAGGACACTTTTAGAAAGTTGCCATTTTTTTACTGTAACCATTTGGTGCCTTCTGACTTTTTCTGAATACACATTTGGGGTGGGTGACAGCTGGCTTTGTGCATTCCCTCTAGACAGCCACACACAAAGGGAGCTTAGGTATGACAGATGAGCCATCCACATCCTGATAGGTCATCCTGGGCAGGAAGGAAGGGAGGAGCTGACACTCACACCTGAATAGGCTGTGTCCTGTCCCCACACAAAGGGCTGTATGCCCCCCTGTAGTGAATCGGGAGCCAGGGCAGGATGGGCAGGGACTCTGCATTTCAAGGCATCTCATTGAAGTCTAACCCACTTCAAAGGCACAACTCGGTATAAGTACTGGACCTCAGACACCACCAACTCAGAACACTTCTGGAACTGTGGGCATTCTACCAGGAAGAAAGACTGCTGGCTGCTGAAATAACTGCCATTTGTCTGGACTGCTTTGCTGTGCTGGCCTGCTGCCCTTGTGCCTGGGAGTGAGAAATACTGGACCTGCATCTCTACATCCCAGAACCTAAGTGACTCCAAGGGCTTGCTGGCTTGACTCTCTACCAATGTCTCTGGGACTTCAAAGATTTCCTCACAAATCTGCATTAGCACATGGACTTTGCTTGCTGCAAGACCTGTCCTGCCAAGTGGTGCGAACCCAGTCCTGGGCACTTGTAAGTGGATATAAAGTGCTGCAACTGCCAGAACCCATGCATCAACGTGGTTGCACCGATCAGAACCCATGCATTCTCTGCTGCGAGAGGGAAATCGATGCATCACCGCTGTTGCAGGAACCAGATCGACACATCACACTTGGAACTGTCGCATCCCCTCCAGAACCACCGCTTTGGAACTGACGCATTGCTACCACTGTGTAGAGAATTTTGGCACATCGCCTCTACAGTGTGGAGAAACCCAACGCATCGCATTCAGCACTGCTGCACCTCAAAACCAGCGCATCACTCATGGAACCGATGCATCACTAACATTGCATGAAGAAATCCGGCCCATCACATGAATTGCATGGGGATCACTGACATATCACTTGGCGGCACCACGCATCTCAGTAGACGCAAACCAAGGATCAAAGTATTTTTGTTCAGCGGGCCAAGGTGGGAACCTGTATCCAACCCATGCTCAATCGCGGTCGGCCTGAACTCTGGCTTTGTCCCGGTCCAGCGCGACCAATGAACTCTTTAAGCGCCTATTGCTTCTAAGTGCTATTTTAGCATTTCATCTTTACACATTGATATCTTGACTCCTACTGAATGGATTTTTGTAATTAGTTATGTTATGTCATGTTAATTAAATTTATAAAGCACGTAGCTGCATCAGCAAAGGGGCTTCCCAACGCTGATCACCAGACTAGAGTACCACACCAAAAGTGCAGCAAAGGGGATGAGAACCTCCTAAAAAATGAAAAGCCAAGTTTTTTGCTTTTTCCTGAATTCAAAATAATTCTGGATATTTCATAGCTCGAGAGGCAAACTCAGAAAGAGCGGCCGCCGGCACGTTTCCGGGGGTGTTACTCCCAGCTTTAGCTCGGCTGAGCAAAGTACTCTGGTTGGAAGATGAGGTTGCATAAGATCAGACAGGGTGGGAGCACCTTGATCGTTCATGATCCATGTGACATGCTAAGGGCTTTAAATTGAATTCACCTCCTGAACGGAAGCCAATGGAGCTTTTGAAGAAGACCCCAAAATGGAGCAAATCCTCGGGAGGGAAAACAGAAATCTGGCCGCAGCATTTTGGACCAACTGTAGCCTCTTTAGGATAGATTTCTTGCAACCTAGATAGAGGATGTTACAGTAGTCTAGAAGGGATAGAATGAAAGATTGAATAATCATCTGGCAAATATGCGGTTTGAATAGAGCAATAATAGGTTTCCGTCTTCTCAGAAGACCAAAACAGGTGCCGCCTGAGTGGCGACTTATTTCTTGAGACTAAGTTCATCGTCCAGCCACATGCCCAAGTTTTTCACTACAGATTTCCCCATGCCGAAGTATGTTTGCCAAACAGTAGGATTTCTGTTTTACTCAAATTAAATTTTAAACAGTTGTCATCAATCCAACTGGCCAGGGGGCGCGAAGTCCGGGGGGTCTGTAGGCGAGGGTGCCGCGCAGTGTGGTCCTGGGGCTGGTTTTGATCTGGAAGTGGAGGTGTTCTGTGTTGGAGAGGGGGTCGCTCGTGCTGGAGGTGGAGAGTTGGAGGGAGCTCTTGTGTACGATGGCGAGCCCTCCTCCTGGGTGGTGGGGCGGTCCTTTCTCTGGGTCTTGTTTCCGTCGGGGATGGCGGTGGCGATGTTGGGGGCGGAGGTGGCGTTGGTCCAGGTTTCTGTGGAGAAAGCGGCGTCGGGCGAGAGCGTGTCGACCGGGTCCCAGATCTCTACGGCGTGTCTGTGTAGGGAGCACACGTTGAGGAGGATGCACTTCAGGACTTCGGTGGTGCTGGCGTCCGGCGAGGGTTCAGCGGTCGTGGGGGCGCTGTCGATGGTGAAGGATTGTCGGCAGTGTCGACAGGAGAACTGGCCATGTGTGGTGTTCAGTGTAGATCTTTGGCAGTCGTTGTTTCTCCCGGGGTTGAGTGCGTGGAGAGCGGCGGAGTTGTAGCGGTGGGGGTTTCTAGATCCAGGGTTCCTGGTGCTGCCCGCGGTCGGGTCGCAGACGGGCTTACCTTAAGCGCCCCTTCGGCGCGCCAGCGGTGCGCCCGCTGCGCGCGGCCGCCATTAAGTAGGGGAGGGACGTGCAACTGGGAGGCGGGAGCGCGGGTGGTCAGGGGGGAGGGGTCACGGGGGCAGAGGTGTCGGCAGGAACGGTGGGAAAAACCAACAAGAGACAGCAAAAACAAAACGGATGGGCACAGGCACAGAAAAGCGAGTTCAACAAAATGGGCACAGAAAAGCGAATCAACAAATGGGCACGATGCAAGGACGAAACAAGGATGAAAATACGAGCACAACAAAAAAGGGCAAGCGCAGCAATGGGCACCAGCAAGATGCACGAGGCACTGCGCGGTCTCGAACCCTACCTGGGTGGGGATCAGAGGCAGAGCACAGCACAGCGGAGCTGCTGGGGAGAGAGCAGGCCTCAGACCGAGGGTCAGAGGTCTTGCACGTGCTCCCCCGCAACGGCCGCCATTAAGTAGGGGAGGGACGTGCAGCTGGGAGGCGGGGGTGGTCAGGGGAGAGGGGTCATGGGGGAGGGGTCACGGGGGCAGAGGTGTCGGCGGGAACGGGGGGAAAAACCAACAACAGACAGCAAAAACAAAATGGATGGGCACAGGCACAGAAAAGCGAGTACAACAAAATGGGCACAGAAAAACGAATCAACAAATGGGCACAATGCAAGGACGTAACAAGGATGAAAATACGAGCACAACAAAAAAGGGCAAGCGCAGCAATGGGCACCAGCAAGGTGCACGAGGCACGGCACTTTCTCGAACCCTATCTGGGTGGGGATCAGAGGCAGAGCACAGCACAGCGGAGCTGCTGGGGAGAGTGCAGGCCTCAGACCGAGGGTCAGAGGTCTTGTTGGGACCAAAAACCATTTTGGGAAATGTCCAGAATGCCGTTGGCTTCTAAGAACTCCACTAGATGTTTGCTCAAATCTTTTTCTGCCACCCTGGCTAGAAAATAGAGTAAGGAAACAGGACGGTAATTACAATGACTAGAATGGTTGGGGTAGAGCTTTTTCAGGAGGGTAATAACTTTTGCCAGCTTCCATGCCTAGCGAACAGTGGCTTAGGACAATGAAAGACTGATTATCTCAAGGAAGCAGGGAAGTACAAATTCCTGCAGTTTTTGGATAAGGTCCGGTTTGAGGGGATCATCTGGTGAGCCAGAACTCACTGAGGTTCATTGAGCAGAAAGTGAGGGTAAATCAACAGGGAGCAGTTTATTGAGAACTGGCCAAGGTAGAGCCTACTCTTGACGTTCAAGTATGGGCTCGACACCAGCAGTAGCATTAGGCTGAAACTGGGCATAAATATCAGTGATCTTTTACACAAAAAAATCTACGATTCTATTACACTGGTCATTAGATTAAACTGTTCAAAATTAAATAGATTTCCTTGGCAGGGTTCTTGCTTGAAATTTTAGAAGAGAAGAACTCTGCTCTGGTTGTTCTTATCAATTTATGATAAGCTTTGAGTGCAGTGAAATAAAGTGCCATTGCCCCAATGTCATGAGATTTTCTCCAAGTGCACTCAAGCACCTTGCAACAGTTTTTCTCAGTAATCAGTGTTTCATTGAACCAAGAGGCCGAGGGCCTACTACTGGCTTTTGCCTAGCGGAAGGGTATGAACTTATCAATGGCCGAAGTAACCCAATCCTCCATGTTTGTATCAGTGGCGTCTCCTAGAATGTAGCTGGGTGGGAGTGGATAAGATATAGCTGCCAAATTCTGCTATGTTCAACTTATGCCACGGTCTTGTAATAGTAAATGAGCACATGGACGTGGGTTTATGCCTCGTTACTTGAAGAAACATAGAGATCAAGCAGTGGTCTGTCCAGGTCATAGGTCTAGGAGGGGCCACCTGAAGATGATGGAGGTTTGAAAAGACTGGATCTAAAAGGTGACCCACTAGATGTGTGGAACCTCTCACTAACACATCTATAACGATGCCAAATCATCCATTAATTCATGAGCTCCAGTATCACTGTGTTGATCAAAGTGAAGATTTAGATCACCAATGATGGTAAGCTTGGATGATATGAGTGCTAAAGAAGTCACTGATTAACCAAATGCTTTCAAATGCATTTTGGTTGCAGTGGATTCGTGCACTTGATTCCCCTGGGTTTGGCAGCAGCGCTGTGATGACGCTCGTACTGTTATGAAAGATTTGCATGCCTTTGTTGGAACATATGCTTGTGGCACCTTCCATTCAGACCAAGGTCTGGCTTTTGCCTCTAAGGCTTACCGGGATTCGATGAAGTCGATGGGGGTGCAGGTGCATTTTCATCTCCATATCGGCCTGAGGGCAATTCAGTTGTGGAGCGGATGAACCATGACTTAAAGCAATCCTTAACAGCAAAGGTATTAGGTACAGGCCGGGGCTGGTTGACTCATCTCTATGGGGTTCAACCTGCACTTAATAATCTCCCTCGAAGATCTCTGGGTGGGCGGAACCCATACAAAAGTCTCTTTGGCATTAATATGTTTGTGCCTCACCTTGATGGTCTAGATGTTGTGGTGGCTGCTGCAGCATTTGACGTAGATAACCATTGTGCTAAGTTATAGGATCTACAAAAGAATAGAGATGCTCTAGCAAAATCGCATTTGCCTGCGTCGTCGTATACAGCAGTCTTAGTCCCTGTTTCTGGCTGGCTTCCGAAAGTTGGAGAAAAGGTGGCGAACAAAAAGGAATTTGGACCCTCCTACTATGCTCCGGTCCCAGTCCTTGGTCTAAAAGGCACTCAAACTGTAATTGTATCTCAACTGCCTGGATACAAAGATAACCGATTCATTTCCGTTGAACATGTCAAACTACACTATATGGCCGATTCTCAATAGGTGTGTTCTTGCCTATCTTGTGCATACCTATGTGTCAAAAGTATGTGTTCCCAAACAACAGCTGCATTTGCTTGTTTAATCTAGGGGCGTGGACCTGACCAGAACATTATATCAAGGGGCATTGTTGTTTGACCTTGTCTACGGTTTGCAGACTAAATCCCTTGAAAGAACAGAACACAAAAACAACTGTAGGTTCTATGTGAAAGTACAGTGTGGCACTGTAGGAGAGTAGGATCTGCCTCTTATGTTGCCCCCACTTTTTTTCTGATGTTTACACTGGTTTCTGGCTATAGTCAGGCTGGGACCCTGCCAATCAGGGCCCCAGCCTCTCTGTTCTCTCTAAACGACTTGGAGTGCACTCTAGGTGCACTAGTGATTGGATACTGTGGTACCTTATGAGTCCCTAGTATATGGTACCTTAGGTGCCAAGGGCATAGGTACTTCACAGGCCTACCAGGGGCTGAAGCATGTATTATGCCACCCCTGGGAAGCAGACTAAATCTGACACCACAGGTCTGCTACTGCAGCCTGGGTAAGGTGGTGCATGCACCCATTACTGTGATATAGGCTACCTATATCACTACATAGATACACACATATAAACCTATAAGTCACTCCTATGGCAGGCCTTATCAATCCTGAAGGCAGAGTGCTTGGTTCCTATGTGAGAGGGTGCCCCTGCATGAGCAGAGCCCCTCTGCAGCATTCGGAGACCCTTCTCTGATGCTGTTTGTAGTGCAGCCTGACCATATACTCTTAAGCGCATTATAACCTCGCGTTAAATGCTAACTTTGGGATGGCTGCACGGAAACATGTCGTGTTTGGTGTCAAACATCTTGGAATACTACCCCCCCCCCGCCAGTTCTGGCGGCGGAGGTAGCATTCCACCCTTCTAGAGGGATAGACATGTACCTACTGTGGAAACGCAGTAGAATCCTGAAGAGCCCTGGCATCACAAAATGGATGCCACCAGTCACAGACACTGGGCTGCCCTCCTGCTGATGACCGAAACTCGCAGTGGAGGAAGCCCAACAATAGGTATCCTGACACAGGAGGGTGTGACCACCTTCCAGACAGGGTTTAGTGTATTGGGGCTGGGTGGGTGCACTCCTAGAGTGCTTTGAAGTCCTGCACTGGGGGAGCAGAAGGCTCCTCTGTGCATATGCCAGTTCAAACCAGCTCAGGGGCTACCTGCCCCTGCTCTGGCGCGAAACTGGACAAAGGGAAGTGGGTGTAGCCACCCACTCCCCTGACCCTCCCATAGGTGGGGTCATAGAGCTAGTCCCTCCCTTTCTTTTAGTATAAGAGGGGGAACCTGTGCATTGCAAACTAGATACCACTGGACGACGCTCTAAAGAAGAATCCTGGACCTTCGACGTTCCACTACCTCTGGAAGACTGAAGAATCTCCCTTGGAGTCAAGGAGTGACTCCCCTGCTTGGCAGGCACCAAAAACTACAACGACGGTCGCAAACTACACTGCTCCCACCGGAGTCCGAGGTCTCTGCAGCCCAAGACAAGGATTTCCTGACTTCACAAAGGCCATCGTGAGTCCCTAGTGAAGCTGAGGCCAGTGGACCCCACGAGTGATGAGGAACCACAGTCCCTGGGTACCGTGCACTATTGTTGGGTGCAACCCCTTCACGACGTTCTACGAACCTGTGCTTTGGACCACGTGTGGTCCCAGCCTCTAGCAGGAATCCCTTCGAAGATCAGAGGCCTACCCTGTCCCGAGTGACCGTGGGCCCCTGTTGAAGGAATCCTCCCGAGGCGTCTTTGCGATCCCTTGCCAGCTGGCTTGTGGGTCCCCTGAAGACTTTTCTAAAGAACCAAAGGGCTCCCCTGGTTGCTCCAGGCCTGCCCTGACTGACCCTTGCTGGGTGAGTTCCCCAGACCTTGCTGGTCTGCACCATTTACTTTTTACGCTTTCCACAAGACTTGCTGCTACCAAGGCTTGTTGGCTCCAATCGGGTTGCTGACACCGCATTCAGCTGCAAACTTTGTGGGACACGCCGAATCCAGCTCCTGGTTGTCGTCAACGCCTCCTGGACCTCGTGGCCGAAGAGTCAAGACACCCGTGAACGACCTGAATCTGCCGACGACGGTGGGCATTCATCTTCCTTGCCCCGAGTCACTGCCCAGTGACTTTGAACACAGTCCCCTCTGCTTTCAGGTCTTCCTTCTTCTGAATCCAGGCTTGGATTCCACCGGACACTTCTTCGGACTTCACAAGCAGCAAGTCTTCATTGGCTCCCATTGAAAACGACGCCGCGACCCGATACCAAAGGACACCTATGCACCCGGCTTCCCTGGGTGAGGTAACTCCAGCACTACGGTGCTCCTGTGAGTGTTGGCCCTAGAACTACTTACCCTGTAAGTGACTTGCTTGTAGCTACTCCCAAAGTGCCCTTAAACTCTTAAATTCTAACCGCGACTTGCCCCATTGAAGTCTACGGCGATCCGCGCCTGTGTTCACGCACTGCACGCGTCCCCCGTGGGTCCTTTACTTACCTGCCTTGGGTGGTTTCGTGAGGCCCCAACACTTCTGAAGGCCCTAGGCCTTGTCTCCCTGCAAGTCGTTGTTCTTAAGTCTCTTTTTTAGTATATGGTCTGGTACGCCCCTAGGGCCCCAGCCATATTGTGCTTAATTTATTGTGAAACGTTGATTTGTGCATATGTTCCTGACTTCTAATCTCATAAAGAGATTAGTAGAGAGTTGTTTAGTAATAAATACATATATATTTGATATATATACCTGTGTGGTGTCTTTTCATTTGGTGATTCAAGAGATTGTGTGGTAAAACAAGCTGCTTTACATTCCTCCAAGACTTAGCCTGAAGGCTGCTCTCCACAGCTACCACTAGGATAGCTTTCTATAAAGGTTGTCTTAAACCTACCAACCATAAGAGTCGAATTGTACTGGTGCAAGGTGTCCACTTTAACTAGTGAACAGCATATACCAGGCCAACTTCTCACAGGCACACAGCAAAATACATTTGTATAGTAACGTGCGCAAAGCAGAGAGCAGTCTACAATGTGCTCATGCTAACATAGGGAAAACGACAATGGGTCTTCATGGGACATATGACACCCTCCCGTTGGTCAGGATGGTAGCACCAAAATGACAATGGAAAGCAGGTGATAAGCAGAACCAAAGCGTAGTGTCTGTGAAAAAATATTTATAAAATATGTGTCCTGTATGAGGACTGTAGCCTAATGGATTGAAACGATTTTTGTGAAAAATGTACAAAATTACAGCATGTTGCGGAGACCCATGGTATAGGATGCTAAGTGAAAAGACAATGATTCCAGTAAGAAATCCAAACCTTCCAAATTGGAAATAGTTGCCATCCAAGTTAGCAAGTCAAAAGAACAAACATGCTCTTCTTATCCAGTTGTCGACAAGACCATCAAGGGACAAACTGTGTTGATTTCAATGAAACTGAGATCCAAAAGACCCAGCTCATTTTCTCAGGGATCAGTGCCAACTATTTGCCATAACGCTGGATTGTACACAAGCAGCATACCCAAGGAACAGTCCTGGTTATGGGCCACTAAGGGACCCATCAACAGTTCGAAATCCAGGGCAGCATACGATCGTGTAGCCAAGCAGACGTCCATGGCCCATTGAAAGGGGCACCGAATGCATTGGAACACAGGTTGCACACAGGTGAAGTAAGCATAGCGGACGATTAGACAGAAGTCGACATCCAAAGCATTTAAGGTCACCATTCAAAAAAGTTGTAGCAATTTGTAGCATCCACTCACGGTACAGTTGCAGCAATGCCTGCCCGGGATGGACCACAAATGGAGAAGCCATTGCGGAATATAAGGAACAGCACAATGATGCCACAAATTGAGACGATCAACAGCAAGAACCCACTAAACACGCTGGTGAAAATAGAATATATGAAAGCTAGGATTACTACAAAAATAGTTTGAAAAGATGTCACGAGGCCGGAGCCCACAAGTTTGAAAGTGTGCCAGGCCCGTGGTATCGGATGTCAGGAGCGTGTACCTCGGG
Organism: Calotriton arnoldi; assembly: GCA_963921515.1. Classification (NCBI taxonomy): domain Eukaryota; kingdom Metazoa; phylum Chordata; class Amphibia; order Caudata; family Salamandridae; genus Calotriton; species Calotriton arnoldi. Next base: position 431,582 of record CAWUFW010006500.1, on the reverse strand, counting down.
AGCAGTACCCTCAAATGCCCACCTTCTGGCAGCACTGACTCTGTGATTAAAAACACCAGAGGTTCGGAGTGGCCGGATGAGGGGAAGGGTTTAGGGAGGTTACTGCGAGGAGGGAGACCTAGAACCTAATGAAGACAAACTTTAGACTAGCGCTAAGATTATCAAGAATAACAGTTACTTTCATACGTGTGCACTTCAGGCACTCTTACCTGTATGGGATTTAAGGAGTGAAGATTATATCAACTTGGAGCTTGGCTTGTAAACTTAGTTTGCCATAGATGTACATAATTGCACTGTTTAAAGTTTTTATCTTTTGTAGTGTCTCTTTTCTTTTACACTTGAACTTCTGACAGTTGGTCATATCAATACAACCTCTGCTTATATCACTTGAACTTCTGACGATTGGTCATATCAATACAACATCTGCTCATATAAAGTACTTGTCCAATGAGATTCATTATTCTTTATAGTTTCCTGAAGGCTGTTTGAAAAACACAGCATTCACATTCTTTAATCTTTTGGCGTACTACTCCAGTCTTGATTAATTGATTGCAGAACACTGTTTTTTGAAGCACATCCTTCACATTCACAAACTGTTTTTTGACATGATACTCAGTTTTTTTGATTCATACATCATCATTGAAATAATATTCAAGACTTTACCACATACTTCATAACGTTCCACTCAGGGATTTCTGAATACATGGAATCCTTATATGACCTTAAAGCAGAGGTCTTCAAACTTTTTGAATCCGAGACCCCCTTGTCAAACCTTTTTAGGAGTAAGGACCCCCTCCTGACAAAAGTTGCAGAGCCAGTCACCCAGTAGGAATTTAGCATCTCTTCACTCGTCACTAATGGTCGTATGTACTTTGTACTGGATACGCTGCCCCGCCCCCAGCAATGGAGTCTCGGCGTTCTAGAGCCACGGCGTTGTAAGCGTGGAGGTCCGGTCGGCGGCCCCTGCGAAAGTACGAAAAGCACGGAGCTTATGTTGGCAGCCCCCTGCGATTGAAACGCGGCATTTCGTTTTGGATCTCGCCGCGACATCGTTTTCGTTTTCCTTCCCGAACTGGCAATCGGGCGGCAAGAGATGCTGGAAGGTTAATGGTGGAGAGGCTGCAAGCGGTAGACAGCAGGTTGAAAAGGTTGTAGAGGCGCAGGCTGCAGGCAGAGGAGGGTGAAGAAGTGCAGTGTCTGAATTTCGCCGCAGCTGTCAGCCTCTTTCCCCGGACAAGCATCGTATTAACAGGGGATGTTGGTGGCAGGCGGCTGAAGCGTGAATGTCAGCTTAAAGCATTTGGAAACTCACCGCTGCCGTGAGGGGAACGGTCACTCTGTACATCTCCCGGTCTGCTTGCCGTGAGGAGAACGGCACAGTGCAGATTACCGTCGGAACTACAGCCCCCAGAACCCTCTGACTTCGCGCACACAGTGACGCTTTACCCATGCCAGGAGGTGCGTTAGGAGGCGCACAGTACTTCCGCGCCGGTGAAGCCCGGGCCAAGGGTGGGCCCGTCTGCGCCCGTCAGAGCCTGAAGGAGGCTGGCTGGGCCAATTCCCTTGGCTGTTATTATTCAGTTTGTCTTTTTGTCTCGAAACTTACACTGGAAGGAATGAAAATATTGAGAGGACGGAGAAAGTAGCTAAAACTAAGGTACTAAACCGTATTGACTTGTCTACTGTCAACTGTAGGGATAATTAAAGCCCTTGACGATAGGGCACCCAAGGGCTTCCGGAACACCCGTATTTTTAATAATTGTGTGTAATGGGTAAAAGGAAAACTCTTGCATCACAAGGGGGGGCCACGGTGGGCCGTAAGAATGGCAAAATAGATTTTTTTTTAACAAAAGCTGCTCATGCTATTTCACAAGAAATCGCATTGACAGAAAGAAGGCTCTCACTTGAGGCAGTGAAGTGTGCCCAGGTTTGCACTAGAGATGGGGATGGGATTCAAATAAACCCCGTAGATAACAACGATGTTGTAGATGTTGCAGATGGATTGGGGGCATCACACGACATCATGATAGGTGTGCCTTCATGTTCAATAACTACTTCAAATGATCTCTGTACAATACCAGAATCTGTGACCATTACGGTTGAAGAGAATGAAGTGGCTCAAGACCTACCCCCACCCAAGAGAAAGCGTGTGACCTGTAATAAGGCTACAAAAAGGTTATCATGTGTACAAACCCGGACACAAACTCTTCCACAGCAGGGTGAGGAGTTGGAACAACATTTGGAGACTTTATTTATAAGACTTGAGACAATGACAAAGGCCCTTCTAGTTCCAGTAATTCACAAACTTGAATTGGTTGAGAAATTAGTGTATGATATGTCCGCTAACTTTGTTAAAAACATGGTCCTGGCGTGGCCGGGCAAGATGGCCGAACGGACGTAGCCCGTCTCGGCTCCCGGTGCACGCGCTGCTCTGGTGGGCATAACAGCGGCGAGAGCTTGGCGACAACGCTGCTACCAGTCTCACTCAGTGGGGGAACATGTGAGACACCAGCGGAACTTGTTGGCAGTCCCTGTGCGCCACGGAGGACCTCTCCTGACCCCTCGCTCCTGCGATAACGGCAAGCGTAATCCTCCAAGATGGCGGCGGGAGACTATCGGCAGGGGAATCTTCCCCGGTTTCTGGCGGGCGATGAGTGAATCTGTTCCCCCTGACAGCAGATGGTGACACAATAAGGTACCTGCAGGCGCGAGGGGTTTGGCGACGGCGTTGACACCCGGCAGGTCTTCGACTCCCCGAGGCTGCCTGACCTTAAAATGGCGGCCGCGCTGTAATGAATGGCGGCTTCCCCGGATGTTGGTAGCGCTCACGCTGATGCCTCCGCTCCTGGATCCCCCTGAACCCGACGCCTGCAGACTGGACCCCTGAGGGCCCACTGAGGAATCTGCATCAGAGGCTTACGGTCACCGCATGGTAGAGGCCCCCTCGCGCTGAGGGGGTCTCAGAGACAGCGTCCACTACAACGCATAGACGCGGCGCCTGCGCTCCCTCCGGTGCCTGGGGACCCCGCATTGCCTTCTTGCTGCCAATATACGCCTGATGTACGCCGCCTGGAGGGCTCCTTGGGCCTCTACCGCATGTCCTCCGGCTAGGCGGATGGGCTCGGGGGTAGAAGTGCATCCTGTTCCACAGTGAAAGTCCTGCGACCGAGAGGACCTGTACTTTAGTCATCAGCCGCGGCCTGGCCGGAGCTCTGCACGCGCGGTCGCTCCTAGTCGTCTGTACGAGAATCTGGAGGCCCCCAGCCATATGCCGCCTAAGAAGACGACGAGCAAGGCGCCCAATAAGGTTTCAGATTTTTTCTCATCCTCTGACAAACGCTTGTCGCAACGGGGGGACGCAGGTGCGGCGGAAATGGCCCTCACGAAGGCAGATCTCCTAGGGATGCTTAAAGACTTTAAAGCTGAGCTACGCAACGACATCAGTCACGATATCAGATCATCCATAGATCAACTTCGCACCGACCTGACGGAACGCCTGTCTTCTCTGCAGCAAGATGTGGACTCAGTGGGCACTAGGGTCCTCGACCTGGAATCGCAACACCAGGAGCAGGAGCGACTCTCCCAGGAGCTCCGTGGCGAAGTGGGGTCCCTCAAAGATCAACTACTCCAAACGCAGCTCAAGATGGAGGATTTGGAGAACAGGGCACGGAGGGAGAATATTCGGGTCAGAGACCTGGAGGAGGGCGCGGAGGGGCCGGATCTGGAGGCCTTCCTGGTGTGACTTTTCTCAGAGATTATTGCCCCGCAGTCACTTAAAATTAAACTGGATAGGTCTCATCGAGTGGGGGCCCTGCAGCAGGGTGAGAAGAAACGTCCCCGCGATGTCTTGGCGAAATTTCACTCTTATCCAGTCAAGGAGGCGGTTCTCCAGGCGGCCAGGACAAAGGACTCTGTCTCCTTTCAAGGTCCTACCTGCACCATTTTCCAAGATATAGCGCCGTCCACACTAGTAAGGAGGCAACAGTTCCGACCCATCACCTTGAAGTTGCGAGACGACAAGATTAGATACAGGTGGACATTCCCGTTTGGGCTCAGTTTTGAATTCCAAAACAAGCGTCGCCACATAACTGAGGTACAGGAAGGCTTGGACTTATTAGGTCTCCCCCCTGAGGTGACCGGCCCTTTCCGGAGCAATCAAGGAGAGTCATCGCGTGGGGCCATGTCGTCCTCGGCATGGTCTACTGGCCTTCGCAGAGGTCGACGCTGAACTACTTAAGAGTGTGCTGTGAGCCTCCTGTTCGTTCTCTTCAAAATGTTTGTGGCAGGGGCGCCACCTCAGGAGACGACGACCAGTACGGTTTGGGTCCTGGCCGGGACCGGGAGGACTCTGCTCAGACCCTTGTTGCGGACTTTGGCGTAGGCTTCCTGGGTTGCCTGCTCGAGCTCCAGGCGGGGCTTGGATGAGACTGTGCCTCACAATGTGCTCCTCGTTATCCCGAGTCTGTTTGAGGAGGTGGTACTTGCTTCTCATGGGGCTCTGTAATACGGAGGTTTCCTGTTTACTTCAGCCTGAACTGTAGAAGTTTTAATGAGGGGGTTTGTCCGGCATGACCTTTCCACTTGAGTTTTCTCTCAGCCGTCTATTCATGCTTAACGATGCTTTTCCCACCAGGTGGGGCGTGGACGGGGTCCTCGGACCTGCTGTCCCCCTTGGTTCCTGTGGGGCTGTTATAGCCCTACGGAGGGACCGCTGGGCAGTTGTTGAATGGAGCAATTGTTCCTGTTAATATGTTTTCTTTTTCTTGGGGTTAAGGGGAGGGAGTGGGAGGGATATGGTGGCGGCTATTCACTTGTTGACTTCCAGTGGCTCCTTGACCTTAGGGATGTTACAACAGACGGTATGGGGCTCTTCACATCCTGGTTGGGACTGTCCCGGAGGGGGGCTGTGTTGAATAGGCTGAAGCGGCTGCGAAGTTGCTGTTTGTTCCTGTGACGTGATGCCGCTCACTATAGGAACCTGGAACGTGAAAGGCCTTAACTCCCCCCAAAAACGGCGCAAAGTATGGAAATACATCCTCGACCACCACCTCGACATTGTAGCTCTGCAGGAGACACATCTCGCTAGATCTGAAGATACTCGTCTCAGACACAATCACTTTCCACTCATTTTTAGGTCCTCCGCTCTCACGAAGCACAGGGGGGTGGCGATCATGTTTCGCTCCACTGTCACATTCCAGTCACTGGGGGTTCAGAGCGACAAAGATGGCCGCTGGATAATGATCAAGGGCCGTTTGCGAGGGAGGCTCTGCACCTTTGTGGCGGTCTACGCCCCCAACTCTGGTCAAAACGCTTTTTTACACACTTTGATGGGGAAAATAACAGACTTTGCAGAGGGGCCCCTCATCCTTTTAGGCGACTTTAATTTGACTTGGCACAAGGACCTGGACAGTACACACCCCCAACGTTCAGACATGGGCTCTTTTTCCGCAGATACACAACAGCGCATGCAAGACATGGGCCTTCTCGAAACTTGGCGCGCCCTTTATCCACAGACCCGGGATTACACGTTCTATTCACATGTCCACAGTACATATTCTCGTCTTGACTATGTCTTCCTTAGTCAGACCCTGCAGGGCGCCCTCCAGGATGCCAGGATCTTCCCTCTCTCAATATCAGATCATGGCCTCCTATCTATTAGTCTCAACTGGAGGGGGACCGCCCCGGCCACCCCCAGGTGGTACTTTCCGCCGTCACTCGCTCGAGACAAAGAATCCTGCACCAAATTACGCCAATCCATAGCTAACTTTTTTGCGGTCAACAAACCAGAGGACACGTCGGAATACATAGTTTGGGACACACTTAAATCAGTGGTCAGAGGGGAGTGTATAGCCCTCAACGCGGCACTAAATAAGCAGCGCACACGCGAGAGAGAGCTGCTAGAGTCGGAATTATCCGCGCTGGAACGCTCCCACAAATTACACCCTACTAGACAAACCCTACGCAATCTAACGGCACTACGCGGCAAATTACAGGCTATTTACTCTAATAGAGCGGAGTTCACACTTCTTAAATTACGACACCTCTCTTACACTCAGGGCAACAAAATTGGTAAACATTTGGCCCGACAGCTCAAAGGTAAACGAGAGGCAGAATACATAGGGGGCCTCCGGGGACCCACTGGGGATCTTACCCATAAGGATGTGGATAAGGCTGCTCTTTTTAGCGCTTTCTATTGCCACCTATACTCCGGGGAGACTCTAGATACTGCACGCCAACAGGATTATCTCCGATCATTAGCGCTTCCCCAGGTATCCGCTGACTGGAATGACCGGCTTACTGCCCCTTTTACCATTGAAGACGTAACGGACGCCATTAGGGCATTGAAACCCCACAAAGCGCCAGGGCCGGATGGCTACACCGCCTTATTCTATAAGACATTCGCCCCCGACGTTAGCCCGTACCTGGTACAACTCTTTAATAAAATGGCGGAGGACGGAGCGACCTCCGACACTATGTCTGAGGCCGCGATATCGGTGATACACAAACAAGGAAAGGACCCCCAGAGCTGCGCCTCTTACAGGCCGATTGCCCTTCTCAACCTTGATGCAAAACTATACTCTTCAATTATAGCCCGCCGACTGAATGATCTCATGCCCGATCTTATACACCCTGACCAGTCAGGGTTTATTAAAGGGCGCCAAACACATGACAACACCGGCGGATTATCCATCTGGTAGAAAAAGCTAACAGGCGCCAGATACCGGCGATTCTAGTGGGGCTCGACGCGGAGAAGGCCTTTGATAGGGTTGATTGGGCCTTTTTATTCCACACACTCACGGCCTTTGGCTTTGTGCCTAAATTTCTTAATATGATTCGTGCTAATTATCTCCATCCCCGTTCTAGAGTAGTGGTTAATGGAGTACAATCATCCTACTTTGCTCACTTCAGGGGTACTCGCCAGGGTTGCCCCCTCTCGCCATTATTGTTTGCCCTCAGCATAGAACCCCTGGCAGTGGCGATCAGGGCTAATCCGGAGATCCTGGGGTTACCTTTCTCAGGGGAGTCACACAAAATCTCACTGTTCGCGGACGACGTCCTCCTCTCCCTCTCTGAGCCGGCTACTTCCCTCCCCTCTTTACAGTCAGAACTGGAAAAATTTGAAGCCGTTGCAGGATTCAAGATAAATCTTGATAAATCGTACATACTCAATCTTACTCTCCCCACAGCGGAGGTCCATAGGCTGCAATCCCTTACCTTGCTCTCATGGGCTGCCTCTTCCATCCAGTACTTAGGGGTTCGACTTACGCCAAAAGTGGAAGGACTATACTCGGCTAACTTCCCCCCCATTCTTGCACGCATTCAAACGGAGCTGACCAAGTGGAAACCTCTATTCTTGTCCTGGTTGGGGTGCATACATGCAGTAAAGATGACACTCCTCCCCAAGCTTCTTTATTTATTCCAAGCTTTACCTATAGAGCTTGAAGGTGATTTCTTTCGCAGAGTTAAGACTATGATTCTTCGCTTTATCTGGCAGGGGGGGAGAGCGCGCTTTTCCTATTCCTTACTACGCCGAGCTCGCAGCGACGGGGGTGTAGGTCTCCCTGACATTCACTTATACTACAAAGCGGTGCAGCTGAGAATCCTGGTCGAGTGGTCGAAGCAGGAATCCAACAAACACTGGTTACACATGGATCGCAGTGTGACGGGAAGGACTATTTGGGACTTGGTATGGCGCCCCAGGAAGGACAGACCCCAGAACACATATATTAGCACTCCCACGTGCTCCACCTTAAAAGTCTGGGACTCTCTAGCAGGCGATGATAGGTGGACAACGTTCCCTTTCCCTTCACTCCGCTGCACTTCAATCCAGCATTCCCTCCAGGTCTCCATGAAGGTCCCTTTGATGCCTGGCGGAAAGGGGGGTGCTTGGCCTTGACTCACCTGTTTCACAACTCTGACCCTCTCACATTTGACTCATGCAAACGAGACTACGACATAGGAAACACGGAAAGATATCACTACACCCAGCTGATGCATTGGGCTCTTTCTCCTCAGATCAGGGACGCAGCCACTAGGCACCTTACAAAATTCGAGGCCTTTCTAACTAAGACCTCTTCCATGAAGGGGACAATCTCTTTCATATATAGCTTTCTGTTACGCACTACCCTATCTCAGCGTCCCCGTTACATGTCCATGTGGGAAGGCATACTGCAACGCCCCATTTCAGAGGAGGACTGGACGCACTTATGGACTGACATAACACGATTTAACCACTCCACAGATCTTAGGGAGGTGCACCTAAAGACTATGATGGACTGGTACTTACACCCGTCCAAGCTCAAGCAGATCTTCCCCAACACCTCTGACAGATGTTGGAAAGGGTGCGGTCTTCTAGGGGACTTTCGACACATATGGTGGGACTGTCCGACTATCCGCCCTTTTTGGGAAGAAATTCTAGCACAGATAAAGAGCATGCTGGCATACCCCATCCCTACCACCATGGCCGGTGTACTTCTGGGGCTCCGTGACCCCGCTTTGGAGCACCAGACCCGGGCCGATAAGGCGATTATGTGGCTGTGTATCGGAGCGGCTAAGATCACCCTGGCAGCCGCTTGGAAGAGAAAGGAGGCGCCGGCCGTCTCCCTTTGGCACTCCCGCCTGTGGCGACTGCTCAACCTAGAGCGTATGTCCGATATCTTTAGGGACAATTATAAGAACTTTGAATTCAAATGGGGCCCTCTGGTAACTTTCCTCTCCCAAGGCCTGCCGTCAGCCATGTGCCCCTCTACCATTCGATCCCTCCATCTGTTCCAACTTTAGAATGAGCCCTTAGGTCTTAAGATCCCCATTCTCTTAGTATTTGCCGCCACCACGGGGGGGTGGGGGGTGGGTAAGGGGGGGAGCTAGTTTATGTGTTTTTATGTTTTATTTTTATCCCACGTTGGGAAATGTTAGTGTATACGTATACATACATCACGCACTGCCCTCTGGCTCGAAGGCGTTGGATCACTGACATCACGGCACCCCAGTTGCCATATCGAATGAGAATGCCTGCCCACTTGGCCGTTTGAACACTTACACTTGAGCTGCCTGACTAACAGAATCTGTATCCTCTATGTGAGCTACTTTTAAGAGAAGCAGCCTGATTGCCACTGGGTAAAGTATTGTATCAACCTATTTTGCTTTATGGTCCTCTATAGCGCCCCTGTGTGGGCTTCTGTGATAGTCTATCCTCTGATTGTATGCAGTAAAAGTTAATAAAAAAATAAAAAAAATTGACAAAAACATGGTCCCATCTGTCTTAAAACCTATGGTGGGAGGGGCGGCAAATGTGACCCAGATCTCGACCCCATCTCAACAGGACCCGGTCTTGATTGCTTTAGGACCCAAGGGTGTAAAAAGGGGAACTAGAAATCCTAATTCGAACGAGGGACAGCGGCATGTAGCTCAGAACCCTGCGATAGAGCAGATGTGTATGTCTCAAAGAAATGAGAGGGCTCCTTTGCCCTCATGTTCTCGTGAACATGATTACACAGTAAAAGTCCCGAGCCCGTGTAGAATCGATTTGCCTCCTGCATCTGCACCACTAGTGGCAGTTTTATTGGACGTTCCCCCCTTGTTGAAAAATCTAGGGAATCTACCCAGGACCTTATACATAAAGTTATCTATTGGTGCACTAAAAATGTTGTAAATGGTCCAAGTATAGCGGGCGATGTTATAATGGCCAGAAGGGTGGGTTGGATAGGTCAGCAAACAAAAAAATCTGGGGGAGGAGACTGCATAGTTGTAAACTTCCGGAACCCGGACAAGGTTAAGATGCTAACGGGTGGGGCATATAAGAACAGCCCCAACTCCTTAATAACAGTAGTCCCCTTACAACATTTTTACCCCCTACCCAGTGTCCCTACCCTAGACTATTGAATTGGCAATTACCTCGGAACCCTTGTAGGTCCATTAGGGAAGATCCCACAGATAATACATTATTAATGAGCAATCGCTTCCAACCTCTAGCTAGTCCACATCCTTTGGACGAGAATGACTGACTAGGGTTAGAAAGCAATACAAGGCAAGACGGCCCCCTAACAAACGTAACTTTAAAAGTTCCCATGTCACTAACTATGGCCCATGATGATAAAACTAATAACTGTGCGATAATTGTTCCACCTACTATAGATAGCCCGGAGACACGTAAAATGGTTCTTTCGTGGAATATAGCCGGAATTAGGTCTAAAAGGGGGAATACCAGTTGGGAGAAGTTTTTATCTATGTATCATATCATTGCCCTACAGGAAACATGGGAACCAAATGATTGTTTTTACTTAGATGGATTTGTCTCATATTGTAAATATGCGACTCCATCGAATATGGGGAGAGCTAGAGGAGGTTTGCTCATAATGTTATCACTGAAGTTTCCCTGTAGGACAAGATTGGTTGAATGTAAATTGCAAAATGTGTTGGCAGTGGAATTGTCTTTTAAGAACCGTAGTTCGGTGTAGGTGGTAAACTTTTATAATTCTTTTCATAGAGAGCATGAGATAGAACACCTACAAGATTTAAGGGAGTTTCTGGAAACGTATGAAGAGTCCAGACAAATGAATTATGATGTTTTGATCCTGGGAGATTTTAATGTTCAACAATGTTATTTAAACTATTTCATAAATTATGGCCAAGAGGAGTTTATGTCCTCGTCTATCCATTTTGAACACACACCTTCGGGTGGCTTACTTGAAGGCATTCTTTCGGACCAAAATTTATGTTGTCTAGAGCAAAGTATTAGTATGACACTAATACCTACTTATATAGGAAATGGAAGGCGAAGTATTATTGATTATATTTTAGTATCTGCTCCATTATTTTTATTTACTGAGGATTTAATTGTCATCTGGGAAGGCCTCAGTGATCATAATCCTCTCACTGTTGCTATATCTTTTTTTGTTATTACAATTGAAGAACCCACCACCTGTTTAAAAAATAAAGATATCTCTACTAAAGATCAAGCACGCAGGTTAAAATGGGATACCATAATTCCGGATCAGTTTTTAAGCAATTTATATATAACTTGTGCCCATGAAATTGATGTATGCTCAGACCATATCATGCAGGGTAGTCACATCTTAACAGCCTTTGAAATGTTGACAAAACAAATACAATCTGACCTTACGGTGGCAGGTGGGAAGAATCGCCCAAAGGTTTTAAGGTGGTTTGATGGGGCCTGTTCTACGGCCCATATGGAACTTGTTCAGGCCCTAAAAGCGATTCCCAGATCTGAACTAAACATTAGGGAAAAAAGAAAGGCCTACAAGACAGCAACTCAGAGTAGAAAGAAACAGTTAAAGGAACAGGCATGGGACGCTCTACAACAAGTGAGTGTCCTGAAAGATAGCTCTAAATTTTGGACAGTAGTCAATAGCCCTTTTCTCTCTGAAACCCCAAATTCTAATATTGATTGCGTAATACCGGCGGAAAAATGGGTTTCACATTTCGGCCAAATCTTCATTGACGCAAATCTAGAAGAACCTAAAAATTATAGCGAAGCCGGGCAAAAAGGACGAGCGTTTCACTGTAGTGTTGAAGAGGTCGAAAAGCAATCATATCTACATCTGGAGGAAAGGCCCCGGGCCCCGACGGGGTCCCAGCAGACCTTTACAAAGCTGATCCCAAGGTTTGGGCTAATATCCTGACCAATGTTTTTAACGCTGCATGTTTACATGGGTACCCAGCATCCTGGGGAAAGGCAGTGATCGTCCCCATTTTTAAAAGGGTGCCAGGGACGAACCCATTTGTTATAGACCAATTTCGCTGCTAGATGCAGCAGCAAAGATATTGGGTAAGGTTGTTCTTAACCGTTTGACAGTTTGGTTGGATCAACGTAATGTAATTTCGGATTTACAGTACGGTTTTAGACCAAGAAAGGGAACTCTGGACCAGTGTTTAAATTTATACCTGGTGATAAATAAGTATACAGTTGCAAAAAAAGGCCCAATATACTTAGCATTCATGGATTTGACACAAGCTTTCGATTGTGTGAACAGATCGAAATTATGGGCAATTTTAAAGGGTATGGGACTAGAAACGGAACTTGTGTCTTTCTTATATACTATCCATGAGAATAATACGGCGGCAGTGAGATATGATAGTGCAGGCGGTTTGACAACATCTTGGGATGTGAAAAGAGGTGTGCGCCAGGGTTGTATCCTGGCCCCCTCTTATTTACATTATATATAAATAAGATAGGAGATTTTTTACAAGCTAGCTGCAAAGACATCCCGCGATTTGGTGAGGTAATGGTCCCGGCACTTTTATATGCGGATGACACCGTTTTATTAGCCAGAACCGCAGTGGGACTTCAATCACTTTTAGATAGTTTTATAATTTTTATGGATTCTTTAGACCTCTCTACAAATTTTAAGAAATCTCATACCATGTCGATTGGCCCTGGAAAACCCCAAAAAATACGTAAATTTTATTGTAAAGGGGTGGAACTAACGAGAGTTCCGACCTTCCCTTATCTGGGGGTTCTTTTTGATGATAGGGGAACGTGGTGCCCACAACTGACACAAAAAAAGAACACTCTCATTAGGGCAACGAGGGCCACACTAAAGTTTGCTAAGAGAGTAGGGATTAAACCAATTCCCGCCCTGTTGAAGATATATAAAGAGAAATGTATCCCCATGGCAACTTATGGCAGTGATATTTGGGGGTATAAGGAAAGTAGGGACATGCAGCGGGAGGAAGATAAGTTTTTACGCAAGATCTTGGCTGTTCCGCATTCCACCCCCGCTTACATTTTACATGAAGAGCTGGGAGTGGGATATATATCTGATCAAATTGCTGTAGCTCTTCTCCTTCGCTGGTTAAGAGTTTGGGCTAACCCTACTATTAATCTGAATCAGAAAATAATCACTGACTGTTTGGCACTGGATAAAGGTTACAGTATTTTGTGGCTAAAATATATAAAGGAGACAGTAAAATGGTTAGGAAGACCTGAGTTATTTACTAGCTTTAATTCCCTGGGTGAAACCGAAATCAGAAAGGTAAAATATCAATTTCTGTACAAACGCCAGGGACTCAGAGAAGAGAAGGAGTTGGCAAAATTTACAGTGAGAAGTTACATAATGTTATCCCTGGATAACCAAATTCAGCCGTATCTTCACATTGTTAGCAACTCCTTCCATCGATATGTTTTAAATAGATTTCGTTTGCATATGATTCCCTGGCTTTTGGCGGTTCCCCAAGGTTTTTCAAAACCAGGATCTCTAAAACCTTGTCCTTGTGACAATTGCTCTGATCAAGATACTCTTCATTTAATCTTTTTTTGTGATTATTATGTGCTTTTACGAAAAAGGTTTATATTGCCATTAATCAGAGACTGTCACTTTACCCAAGTTAGGCCAGCTTTACTGTACCTCCAAATGTTATCCTCGCCTATGGTTTGTTTTGGGGTTGCGAGTTTCTTAACAGGAGCCATTAGGCACAGAAAAAAATTGGCCTTTTAATTTCTTAATTTTTACAGGATTTTTTTACACCTAGGATTTTTGTCCTTTTTGCTGTTATGAAGCCCCGCTGTACGGATATCATTTTTGTTTTCTAGCATATTGCCTTTGCATTTTATATGATGTATTTGTTCTAATTGTATTTTAGAATGATAGTATAGAGGTCATTTCTTTTTAAATTGTGAGCCTTATTCCCAGGGTCTCTTAATCTTTTCATTGTTTCTATCTGTATATTGTATTTTGCACTTTATAAGATGTATTTGCACAAAAATGCACATTGCACTTTATTAGGGCTCTGATGCATTTGCATCATAAGTATTCTAGAAACTCGGCCGCTGATTGTTATTATGGATGTGGTGTTCAATTTTTATTTTTATTATAAGGCTTCCTCCTAAGGAAAATGCAAATGAAATGTAAATGTATTTTCCTTGTCTTATATGTGCACTTTTATGGCATTAAGTTGCCGAATAAAGTTTTCTGACTGACTGACTGACAAACGTTTCATCATCAATAACCATAAATGCCCCCAATTCCCACACAAAATAATTTTTACAGTGGGGAAATAATATTAAACAGTATTTAGCCAACCAAAGGTCAGTGACTGTGGGAGCGTGGTCAGAGGTGTAGCTAAAAACAAAGGGCCTCATTTATGAGGAATTGGCGTTGGGCAGCGCCGCAAGTCTTCTTGCTGCGCTGCTCTGCGCCAATGTGAAAAGGCAGGAATGCACCATATTTATGAAATACGGTTCATTCCTATCCTTTCCTTTTGCATTGGCGCACAAATTGCTGCCTAGCACCAAAATAGGCAGGATCGTTTTTGTACAGGAAGGGCATCTTCCTGCACAAAAACAATCCTGAGAGATGTTTTCCACTTTCTATTTGAGCTGAAAAATGCAGCACACATGGAAAGAGGAAAAAAACGAGGAGAAATGTTTTCACTGGGGAGACGTACATTTTTGGTGCTGCCCCAGGTTTAAGTGATTTTGTAAATATGGGGCAGCATCAAAATCCATGGGTGTTGCATGGGAACACCCACGCAGCGCACATAATGCAGAATTAGGCAAGGCAGCATCTTGCCCTGCTTTGTCTTACTCCATATCTATGAGGCCATGCAAAGCCATGCAGGTTGACTTTGCGCCGCCTCATAGATATGGTTGAAACGCTTGCGCCGCCAGAGCGTCAATAAAACTGGTGCTCTGGCAGTGCAAGCGTCTCATAAATAAGCCCCAAAATATTCTGTATGTTTTTAGGTCTTTCACCATCAGGTACCTACATATAAAATTATGGGCATCGTAAATAAAAAATAAATGTAAAGAGTCGTTACTCAGTGGGAAATGCACTGTGGTACATTATGAAACTTCTATTAGTTAATGCACTGCAGAGGTCTGTGTGTAACCAGAGACTGGAGATACAGAATTAAATCTTGGTTGGTGCAGTGGAGAATAGTGTATTTTTAGTGCTACGAGGTCACAGCCTGTGACAGAAAGCACTGTGTGTATGTAAGTCATTATTTTATACTTGCATTACACACAGTGAAATATAGACTGATACAAAATGGTTCTTCCAAAATGTAGATTTTAGGAATACCAGGGCTTATGTAATGCATTTTTTTTTTTTAAATAACTGTTACTTCAACACTTCCTTAGTGGTAGTAAGGGCTGTGCAAGTGCAGTTATGATTAAAAGCAAACACTACACAGCCCAGTTGTTAACTCTTTGCACTACCACTCAAAAAAACAACTCTTTGTCATCGCAAAGGTTGGAGTGATTCATGGGGTCCCACGCACCCTTCACACTTGCAGATTAACTAATGGGGCACATTTGCATTTCTTTTAGGCAACCAGGCACCCTGGCACGAAACCTTTACACAGCACAGGAGACTCAGATAAAGCATTTAACGAGCAAAATTTGCTGTCCCGGGAGGGCTGTCTTTTTTCCAAAACAAAAGCAAATGTTTTAGAATCCTGGCAAAGTGAGGCTGGGGAATGCGCGACCCCTTCCCAGGACTCCACGGCCCCCTGGGGGTCGCGCCCCACAGATTGAAGACGCCTGCCTTAAAGTGTAGCCTTCTGAGAATCCTCGCATTAGTCACTATTCAAGAATTTAATGAGTACTTGGTAGAGCTAGGAGCTGAAGCACTCTTACCGTGATTCAGGTGGTGCGAAGGCGGCAATGCAAACCACTGCCAGGATCGAGTTAGTAGTCTACAATCACGAGCACCGGTCGCAGGCAGGGTGGGGTTTAAATAGTGTTGCCTGATTCAAGATGGCGGTTGCAACTTTGTCAAGGATGCAGACGCGTAAAGGCAAAAAAATAGACCGTCAACAATAGGAGTTTTGTGGCATAGGAGAAAGACATGCATAGCGTATACCATAGCAGATGCTTAGCGCGGGTCACAGTAGAAAGCAGACATGCATAGTACATTCAACATAGACAATCACACTGCAAGTATCCTGACATACCATGGGGAATACATGCACATTGATAAACATAATGCATGCATGCTGCTCATGCCATGAGGAATACATACACAGCTGACAACAGACAGACAAGAACACAGTGAGAGAATGTGCATTAGAGTCCTTGGTGTAGCATGCCTGAGGGTTAAGACCAAAAAATTATGACAGCTCCCCCCAGCCCCCCCCCAAGGTCAACTTGAGGGCGGTATTAAGGATCTGGGTGAGTGACATGGATTTTTTGCAAAAGGCGTGGAGCATGAATAGTAGACAAAGTTTCCCATAAATCTTCCTCAGGGCCGTAGCCTTTTCATGCAATAAGGTACCATAGCTTACCTCTGCAACGTTGCACACCTTTAATTGCACTGACTTTGTATTCCAGATGGTCACCCACCAAGACCGGTGGGGGTTGGAATCTAGCCGTAGTAGAAGCTGGTTTGAGTAACGATGAGAGAGGGAAGAATCAATCATACAGTAACAGGATTGAGAACATCTTTGATTGGAAAGGGCCCAATGAATCTTGGTTGGAATTTATGTGGATGTTTGAAACGGATGTGTTTTGTGGATAGCCACACTTTGTCTTCAGGTTGAAACGGTGGTGCTTGTTGTCTCTTTCTGTCTGCAAATGTTTTGCTGTGAGCTGCGGCAGATAGAACATTGGTTTGTACATTTTATGCTAACCTTGACATTTGACGCAATTGTGGGCGAGTGTTGGTAATTTCTTTTCTAGCAGTGGTGTGAGAATAGTTAGATAATGCGGGTGGTATCTATATTTGGCAAACAATGGTGAATAATGAGTT
Organism: Calotriton arnoldi; assembly: GCA_963921515.1. Taxonomy (NCBI): domain Eukaryota; kingdom Metazoa; phylum Chordata; class Amphibia; order Caudata; family Salamandridae; genus Calotriton; species Calotriton arnoldi. The sequence continues at coordinate 414,873 of CAWUFW010006500.1, read as the reverse complement.
GAAGAATGTCGTAAATTATTATACGCAAATTCCACTTCGCAGTGCAGAGATACCCATGACCCAGAAGAATTTGACAGGCAACATCTTAAATATTGTTTCAGATATTGATTGACCCTCTCCGTTTGTCCATCTGTTTCTGGATTAAAACGTGTGGCGAGATGACGTTGGATTTGTAGCGCGGTACACTAAGCTTTCCAGAATCTAGAGGTGAATTGTGCATCCCGATCTGATACAATGGTCTTTGGGAGACCATGAATTCGAACAACATGAGCTAACAAGAATGTAAAAAGTTCTGCAGCTGTTGGCACTCCGGAGCAAGATATAAAATGTGCAAGTTTTTCAGTCTATCCATAACCACTAAGATGCTATATTTGCCTTGATCTTTTGGTAAGGCGGTAATGAGATCCAAAGAGATGTTTTCCCAGGCTTGTTGTCGCGTGGGAAGTGGGTGCAATAAACCGCTTTGTTTTTGTCTATCTGTTTCTGCTCATTGGCAAATATCACACATTTTTGGACATAATGAGTTATATCTTGTCTCTAACTTGGCCACCAAACACTTCTACTGAGCAGTTCCAGAGTGCAGGTTTGTTCTGGATGGCCAGCCATGGGATGGTGTGGCACCACTGTAGAATCTTTTTTGTAACATCTTGGAGGCCACATATAGTTTGTTTCCTTGAAATGGTAAGCCATCCTTAACCTGTTTTGTTGATTCTCTGGATACCCAGGATTCCAGTCGTCGAGTTGACATTTGTTGTTTATCCTGTGTTAGGAAACTATCAGTTATAGTTACTCCAATAATTTGCTTTGGTGGCATCAATGCAAGTGGTTGGGTTTTGTCAGAGTGTACTACTGGGTCCTGGCGTGAAAGGGCATCTGCTTTGTTATTGTCTCCTCCGGGACGATAGGTGATGGCATAATCAAATTCCGCAAAGAAAAGTGTCCAGCAAAGCTGTCTAGGGGTTAAAGCTCATGTACATTGCAAAAACTGCAAATTGCAATGATTGGTGAACACTGTTATAGGAATTCTGGCAACAAGAAGATAGTGTTGCCACTCTTTAAAGGCTCAGCGTATTGCTAATAGTTCTTTCTCTGCAATCATGTAATTTGTTTCTGCTAGTAGCATTTTTTTGGAAAGATATGCGATGGGATGGAGTTCACCTGTGTCGATATCTCTTTGGGACAGAATTGCTCCTACGCCATTATCGGATGCATCTGCTTCTACGATTAATGGCTGATTGCTATCTGGATGTCGTAATATTGGGACTGTGATAAAGACTTTTTTAAGGTCTTTAAAGGCTTGCTCAACTTCAGGGGTCCACTGGAAGGGAACCCCTTTCCACAGTAATTTGGTGGGAGGTGCCCCCTTTGCCGAGAATCCTTCAATAAATCTGCGGTAGAAGTATGCAAAGCCTAAAAAACGTTGGATTTCTTTCACTGTGTGAGGAGCTGGCCACTCCGTGATGGTTTAGATCTTTCGTTTTGCCATTGTAATGCCATGAGGGGAGATTATGAAGCCTAAGAAATCAACTCTTGTAACATGGAACTCACACTTGGTAAATTTACAAAAGAGCCCATCACGTCGTAACGTAGTCAGAATGATTTGTACATGTTCTATGTGTTCCTTCTATGAGGAAGAATAAATCAGTATGTCTTTAATATACGCTATGACGAATCTATCCAAATATTCCTGAAGGACGTCATTAACAAAAATTGAAACGCTGCTGAGGCGTTGCAAAGACGAAAGGGCATAACACGATATTCAAATAACACATATTGTGTTCTTATTGTGGTCTTCCATTCGTTGCCAGGTCTCAGGCGTGTCAAATGGTACACGCCTTGAAGATCGAACTTAGCATATACACTGGCCGATCGAACTTGGTCAAGATGAACAAGAATGAGCGGTAACGGATATTTATTCTTTATTGTAATGTTATTCAATGCCCTATAATCTATACAAGTTCTTAGTTGACCTTTTGCCTTTGGTACAAAGAAGAGAGGCAATGCAGCAGGAAATTTTGATGGTCAAATGAAACCGTTCTGTAGGTATTTATCTAGATAGTCCCACAGGTGCTGGTTTTCCTGCTCAGTTAGGGCATAAATTCTGCTACAGGGAATTTTTGCCCCTGATATAAGATCAATCTGGCAGCCACAGCTACGATTTGGAGGTAGAATCTCAGCATGGGTAGCACTAAATACGCCAACTAGATATGCATAGATTTCAGGTAATTCAACGTCTTATTCTGCAGCTGTGGCAATGACATGACTGTGATTAAGAAGGTGTTGTTTAACCACATTGGCGATAAAATGACTTGGGTTTGGTTGGATTACTGTTGAAGGTATGAACGAGAGGCATGTTTGGTTACAACAGTCTGAGTCAAAAGTAATTGTTCTTCTAGCCCAATCTATTCATGGGTTATGTAGTGTAAGCCATGGCATCCCCAAAATTATCCCAAATTGTGGAGCTGCTATTACATCAAATCAGATGTGTTCTTGATATAAAAGAGTACCCTGCTGATACTGCAAAATCATGCTGGCTGTATGATGCGTGATGAGCCCTGATGTTAGTGGACCATGTACAGCATGCACAGTGTCAGGTGTTTCTTTAGGCTCAATTGGGATCTTAAATTTGGCACAATAGGCTGTATCGATTAAATTGCCTGTTGCCCCTGAATCAACCATTAATTCAACTTCTTTTACACTGTAGTCCAGAACCAAATGAGCATTCAAGATCAGATGAGGGGCTGAGGATTGTATTAGCCACTAGTTTATCTACATTAGGATATGTTATACCTTGAGGCGGTTTTTTCTGTATGCTCGAGGAAACCTCTCTGACCAATGAGTTTCTTAGTTTCCCAATTCTTTGGTAAGGGTCCGCAACAAAGATATTCATTTTCCAAAACTCTTTGGACAAGCTGGACATTCTCGAACATTGTGCCCCTTTTTCCACAATAAAGACAAAGGCCTCCTTTTCATATGGCTTCTTTTTCCTCAATGTTAAGGGGTTTCTTGATACCACTGATTTTCATTGGTTCGCTAGTGTCTACTAGTACATGAGGTGTTCGTTCTCTAGAGCGCACATAAGTGCCGAACTCTGTTTTCTTCTTGTCTCCTTTTCAGTCAGAGAGCCTATGATCAAGACGTAACGTAAGTGCAATCAATTCTTCACAGATTTGTGGTTGAGGATCTACTGGTGCTATCAAGTCTTTCAACTCCTCTTTAATGCCTTGATAAAAGGTGGCTGCTCTTTTGTCCTCGGGCCAGTTTGTCTCGTATATCAAACAGTTAAATTGAGTTAAATAAGTAATCAAGCCTTTCATTCCCTGTTGCAATTCTAACAGTTTGTGATCCAGAGACCCAATGATGGTTCTGCGATCTAATATTTTCTCAAATTCTGTTTTGAAATTTCTCCAATTATACAATAAGGAATCATCATTATTCACTAATGGGACTGCCCATTGAGCGGCAACCCCACCCAGGTAGGAAATAAGAAAAGTTATCCTAGATTGTGCATCAGGGAAGGCGGTTGGTCTCACCATGAAGTGTAATTGCACCTGGATTGGAAAGGTTTGGACCTTTAATGGATCCCCCATACAGCGTTCTGGAGGAGCTAAAGGAACGGGTGTTGGTACCACAACAGAAACAGCAGGTTGCTCAGAACCCGCAGGGGTTAACTGGGTCTGCTGTGCTGGTGACATCCCGATTTGCCCTTGCAATTGGGTTACTTGGTTAGCTAGCGCTGCATTTTTGAGCTGTGACGTGGCAAACTGATTTTGCAGAGCAGTCAACATTGTACAAGCATCTTCCATAGAGGACATTGTGATGGTTCTGCCCATGAGGAAGAAAATTCGTTAGGCTAGTCATTCTGTCAGGAGCGTGTTCCTCGGGAGCAGTAGCCACAAATGCCCACCTTCTGGTAGCACCAACTCTGTGATTAAAAACACCAGAGGTTTGGAGTGGCCAGATGAGGGGAAGGGTTTACGGAGGGTACTGCGGGGAGGGAGACCTGAAACAGCAATGAAGACAAACTTTAGAATAGCACTAATATTATTAAGAGTAACAGTTACTTTCATATGTGTGCACTTCAGGCTCTCTCACCTGTATGGGATTTAAGGGTTGAGGATTATATCAACTTAGAGTTTGACTTGTAAACTTAGTTTGCCATAGATGTAGATAATTGCACTATTTATTATTATTATATTTTGCAGTGTCTCTTTTCTATTACTCTTGCCTTTTTCCACGCACTAAACTGCCAATGTCACTTGAACTTCTGATGGTTTGTCATATCAATACAACATCTGCTCATATAAAGTACTTTTCCAATGAGATTAATTATTCTTTATAGTTTCCTGAACGCAGTTTGACAAACACAGCATTCACGTTCATTATTCTTTTGATATACTACTCAAGTCTTGATTTATTGATTCCAGAACACTGTTTTTTGAACCACAGCCTTCACATTCACAAACTGTTGTTTTTTGACATGATACTCAGTTTTTTTTCGGATTTCAAAATGCTGTTTTATAAGCACAGCCTTCACATTCCTACATTGTCATTTAAACAATATTCAAGACTTTACCACATACTCATAACGTTTCCACTCAGGGATTTCTGAATACATGGAATCCTTATGTGACGTTAAGGCATAACCTTCTGAGAGTACTCGCATTAGTAACTGTTCAAGAATCTAATGAGTACTTGCTAGAGCTAAGAGTGGTGATGGAGCAAGGACTCGGACACGAGACTTGCTCGGAAGCAATCCTCTCGATTTAACTTACTAGCGAATACTAACGACATGTCTCGTGATTAATAATATGCATTTTTCACTATGCGCGGTAAAAGAATGAAGCTTGCCTATGTGTTTACTAACAGTAAATAACACAGACGTAGGACTACAACGCATTTAGCATGGGATCTTTACTGCGCATGCGTCTACTGCATCTACGTAGTATGACGTGCTTTCGCTTAGAGGGAAATTCTGGCGCTTGCGCAAAGAACTATAAAATGGCCGCTTGAAAGCTCACATGCATGGCACCTGCTTTGCTGAAATTAGAAATGGGTTTATAACTAACGCAAATGCAGAGAGAGAAATAACAAATGGTATGGGTTAGAGTAGAGGTTGGTGGTATACAGCGAAACCATTTATAAGATATATGGGAAAGGAAGGGCGGAATAAAGTTTGAAGGGAGGAGTTTGGAAACAATGGTTAAAAGAGAATAAATGAAGTATAAGTGTGGTGTGATGATCATCCCCCTCGCCTGTCCAATCAGAAGTTAGTATTCTGTGCAAAAGAAACATTAATGGGTGGTACATGCCTATGGAAAGATATAATTGAGGTAGTTTAGTTAGAAGAAGAGAAGCTTTTGGGAAACCACGAAGAAGCTTTGGAGCACGTTGAAGAAGCCTGAGAACGGGGTGTGCTGGGGTGGTGCTGATGCTTTGAAATGCTGATAAAGAAACTGAATGCAGAACCATCTATTTGAATTGGGTGGGTTAGAAAGAAGATCGCGGAAGAACCACGAGGAGGAAGAGAGTGTCAGAGAGGGGTGCGACGTAGTCGTCGGTATCTAGAGAGGTGAAGTATCCTGTCCTGATTTCCTGTCCTGAAGCCTTTGTCACCTGATCTGTCCTGGGAGGCCCTTACCAGCCCTTTTGGCCAGGGGGTTGGTCTTCACACCATACTTTGGTAATTATGAAACTCATCGTTTGATAAATGCTCTTCTGTCTCTATCCTCTTCTTTCTGAGCATAGTTATTGTGTGGATCTGAATTGATAAGTGTTATTCTGAGAAATTTTGGATTTGGCACTCCCGCGAATGAGGGTGTTTGTACTGAAACGCTTTGAGATGGTTCAAAACCCCTAATTTTAGATAAAGATTTAAAAACTTATTGAGTTTGTCATTATTTTATACTTATTAAGAAATACATAACAAGTTATGTCAATTATCGCCATCAACTAGTTTTTCCTAACTGGTCCATTGACCAGAGGAAAGAACTGTTTGATCAGCAGAAGGTTTAGTTAAAGAAGTAATAACTAGATCCTGAGGTATGAGTAACATATAAAACTAATAGACTCCAGTGGTTTACTTAGAGCGCAGCGGAAGCAAGTTGTATGGGCCCAAGTGAGCATATGGTAGTAGAGTATCTGTTGTTAGTAGACCGCTGGATCAGTTTTCTGGTAGCAGAGCTATGGTTGTTAGTAACTAGTTTGGTGATAAGTATAGATTATTGATTCTTGGTTAATGTTTTAACAAAAGAGTTAGGGGCCGATTCCGATCTCGGGCAGTAGGGCACCGAATCGGATTCGGCTTAACCGGATCCGATTCGGAGCCCTCTTTCCCGACCGATTCGTACGTGCGTCCGGCCGAGCGAGTACGATGCGAGCGCACGCGAAATCACCGGCCGACTTGTTCGCGGGTCCGAAGCGCTCTGACCGACTTGCACGGACATGACTCGCACCGCGCAATGGAGTCGGTCCCCGGCCGGGCAAGTACGATGCGCGCCGCGAGCAGTCCGACCGACTCGCGCCGTCCGGCTCAAAAGAGCAGTCGGAGCCGCACTTTGGGGGTCCGTGTCGGACCCCCCTGTACGCGTAGCCGCGCGAGTCGCACACAGGGGGGACCCATGGGTCCCCCCTACCTGTGCATGTACGCCACGAGTCGCTTCGAGGTGTACCCGCTGTAGGGGGCACCCTTGTTCGCCTCGCACCCATTGGGTCAATGGGAGCCCGCGTACGCGTTGTACGTCCGGCTCCCATTGACTCAATGGGAGTCCGACCGACTCGAGTCCGATTGCATGCGTGCGCATCGTACTCGTTCGGTCGGACTGCCAGAGTCCGATTCGGTCGGAAATCTCTCCGGGTCCGGCTCGGTCGGAGAGATTTCCGGCCTGAATCGGAATCGGCCCCTTAGTGTCCTGTTTTATGTTGTCTGGAAAATTCCCGGGGAATGAATAGCAGGTGGCGATAGAAACCACACTGCAGTGAGGTTACTCGTCTGTTGGAATAACACTGAGAAGCTAGGTAGGGCTGGCAGTGTTGAACTAGGGACTATTTTCTGTACAAAAGTGAGAGTGGTTGAAAGCAAAGAGTTCGCTGGTGAAACTTTAGGCATTATATCACCTAGTAAGGGTAACCCTGAAGGAGTAGCAGGTTCTTCTAAGCTAGATTGACAGCAAAAGGAGCTCGCTGGTGAAATACCGGTCTCAAAATTATTTAACGGAAGATACCGGAAGAGTAGCAGGTTCTCTGGAGCTTAGGTGAAGAGTAAGCGGAAGGTTTTACTCGCAGTGGAAGAAAATAAACTATCCTTTTGATTTAGTGGAACAGACAGAGTAGCAAATGTTTTTACGTTGTTAATAACAAAGAAGTTCAAGAATTTTTGAAGAAATAAAAATTTTGTATTACCTTGCAAAGGGAGGGTCAGTTGCCGGAGTGGTACTGACGTCACAGAGAGCCGCGCTGGGATTGGTAGGAGCAGCGGGCGTGTGACAGGAACAGCATTGTAAAGAAGGGGTCAGTAGTGAGGAGCAAAACTGACATCAGGAAAGGGCCGTGCTGACATTGGTCAGAGTACGAGTGTGAGCCTGATTTGATTGGACACTTAGTTAGAAGCCACGCTAGGATTGGAGGAGAGAAGGATTGTATGCGGGATTTTGATTTGACTGTCAGTGCAAGACGTACAGGTAGAAAATTTCAAGGGTTTGCGGAATACAATTTCCTGCATAGTTCTTTAAGAATGTATGGAGAGAAAAGAAAGATGTTAATTTTTAAGAGAATAAAGAATTTCTTTGTTAAGGATAAGCTTGTGTTGACTAGAGAGGGTATTCCTATTCCGCCACCAAAGACACCAGCATCTTTTATGATGATGGAGAGAGGATATCGTGCGTGTGGCTAGAAAATTGGGTAGAATACACGAGGGATGATGGTGTGTTAGCGTTTCCTAAGGATGGTACGTTTAATGGGAGGATTCTTCAGAATTTGAGATTGAAGATGAATGATTTAGAACCGAGACCCAGGTTAACTCAATATGAGGCTTTGGAAGAATGGGAGACTGAGTCATATGAAAGAGAGAAATGTAGAGGTGGAAGATATAGAGGATTCTTTCCGAGACACTTGCACGAGTTAAGAGAAGGACAGATGAAACAGTGGAGGAGAGCGATGGTATCGGAAGGGTTATATCCAGTGTTGATGGCTGAGGAACATTCTGGAGGAAAGTGTAAAGAGAAAACAAAACATATGAATTCGACAGGATATGGAGAGTCAGATGATGAATTGTTAGAGGATATTTTAATTAAGAATCCACCACCGTATCAAGAAGCAGCTAGTAAGATTGCCCAAGTGCGCCAGTAATGGGAATACCATTAACTCCACAGATATTACATGAGACATCATACAACAGAGTGTTGCAAGATAATGAAAGAGAAGCTTTGAACAAAACTAGGGAGGAACTAGTTCAAAGGATAAGTCAATTGAATTTAAATACAGAAGCTTTGACAGTGCCTGTAACCATTGGTCCAGTAATCCCATTATAAGGGGATAATAAAGATACCCAGAAATCACAACTTGTGACAGTTCCATTGAATAGTCCTAGAAAAGAGATAGTAATCACAGATGATCAGGTTAGTGAAAGTGAGTCAGTTATTTCACTAATGGATCTCCCTATTGTGGAACCCAATGCGGAAACTCAAAAGAGAGTTACGCCTATGAATTTGAGAGAGAGAAGACCTTTGGTTCCGGCTGGAACTTCAGGCACAACAGTAGTCACCTCTGAAGATATAGAAAGGTGGGCTCAGGAAAGGGAAAATCAGATCACAAAACCAAAGATTTTAGATATTAGCAGATTGAAAGTGGAATTGGAAGAGATGATGACAGGATGTGTGGGCACAGAAAGATTAAATGTTTATAATGATGAAGAATTGTTGTTTCTATGTAAGAGTATAACCAGGAGAGCAAGACTATTTCATGAAAGATTAACTGAAGTTGCTTCAGAGATTGGAATAGATATAGGGATGTCAAAATTGTTACAGAAGCCCTATCGAGTGGATTTCACTGATAAAGATTTAGAAAGTGTGAATGCTTCAGGAAAAAGGTTACAGATAAAAGAATGAATTAACATTTTGCGGAAATGGGGAGACATTGATAAATGGAGGATTAGGTGGATAAGGAAGAAAGAAGAAGTACAGGCAAGAGAGGCAGCAGCTGCATTTCCAGTAAGAGAAACAGGAAAAGTAGAGAGGTTGTGTCCAATGAGAGAGGTTCCAGGAGGAGGATATGTTCATGTCCCTTGGAGTAGACAAGATATTTTATTATTTACAAATGATTTTCCAAAACTGAGAGAAAATCCAGTTGAGTGGTACAAACAGGTAGAGAGGTTTGTGAAAGTCTCAAAGGTGTTATTGAAAGATCTGGATGGTCTATTTGACATAGTGGTACCTGCTGATTTATGGACAGAATGTAAAATCACAATTGATTGGCCTAATGAGGCGTATCCTAGAGATGCAAAAAACAGGAGCACCATCATAAGAAGTGATGAAAAAGTATCACCAAGTGATTACATATTTGAAAGGGAAAATCCCTCCTAAAGAAACAGATTGGGTAAAAATAGATAGAACAACACAGGAACCGAATGAATCTGTACATGCGTACTATGAGCGATTGTTGCAGGTGTTCAAACAGTATAGTGGTTTTGAGAACATTGGTGACAAAGATATGGGACATTTTGTGTATCGGTTTGTATATGGCTTGAAACCGGAAATTAGTCAGATGATACAGCAGCACATGTTGTGTTGGCAAAGTAAGACAGTGGATGAAATTTTAAAGTACGCAAAATATTGCGGGATGACATAGAGGCAAGGCGAAGGAAGCTGAAAGAGAAAATGATGTGGGCTCAAGTTAAATTGGCAGAGCAGCAGGAAGAGAAGACAAATGAGCAAAGTAATAATCCAGTAAAAGAACAGAGTCAGAATAACCAAGGAACAAATGGTATTAGATTTAAAGGGCAAATGGACAGAGAAGAAGCGAAAAAGAAGTTCCCTTGTCATGCGTGCGGAAAGCTTGGACATTGGAAGAACGAGTGTAAGAGTACTCAGAATAATAATAATAATGGGCCAAATCAAAATTTAATCCCAAAGATGCAGAATGAAGTACTTATGAATCAGCAGCAACAGGTAGTCACTCCACAATATCAGGTACCACCAGCTCCTATGCCAAATTTTGTGAACTATCAAAGTTTCAGTACGAACACCGGATTTCAAGGAGAAAGTGGTAAGAATAATAGAACAATTGCTCAATATTTTTTGCAGAATGATGAGGAATGTTCAGATACTATACAATGACGGTGCCTGAGGGGGGAGGAAGAGGAGTGCGTGCTTGGTGCATCCTTGCCGGTAGATCAGTCAGGTCCATTTGTTGATGGGAGAGTAGAAGGTAAAGACATTACTTTCCTATTGGATACTGGTGCTACCAGGTCTACTGTGAGAACAGCAGACATCCCATACCTCCCCTCTTGGGAGAGACAATCCAAGTTGCAGGCGTATCTAACCAACAGATTAGAACACCAATCACAAAGCCAATGGAGGTGCACATTGGAAATTTTAAAGAAATGCATCGGTTTGTAGTTTGCGATTCCAGTCCAGTAAATCTGTTGGGAAGAGATCTTTTGTGCAAGATGAATTGCACGATCTATTGTACACCGGATGGTGTCGCTTTCCAAACCCCTGATGAAGATGTGGCATACAAGATGATGCTGGCCAAGCAGGGAACAGAAGTAGATGAAATGTTTTCACAGATAACTGAAAATTAGTTACCAGAAGAGTTGAGAACCACAGTTAATCCAGAAGTGTGGGATTTTACAGGGAAAGATATTGGGCTAATGAAAAATATAGACCCAGTTAAAGTGACAGTGAAGGAAGATGCAGTGTATCCAAATACCCGACAGTACAAAATGAGTTCAGAAGTAAAAGCAGGAATTATCCCAGAAATTGAACAGATGGTTAAACAAGGCATTCTGAAAGAAGTGATGGGTAGTCCCTGTAATTCTCCAATAATGGGACTGAAAAAGCCTAGCGGGAAGTACAGAATAGTACAAGACCTGAGAAAAATAAATAAGATTGTAATTCCCTGTTGTCCAATTGTGCCAAATCCAGCAGTGATCCTTTATCAGATACCATGGAATGCAGGATGGTTCACAGTAATTGATTTGTGCCAAGCGTTCTTTTCTATTCCTTTGCATCCAGACAGCCAGTATCTGTTCACGTTTAAATTTGAAGATCGCATTTATTCATGGTGTCGTGTTCCTCAAGGGTACACAGAAAGTCCTTCAATCTTTAATCAGATTTTGACAAAGTGGCTGGAATCATTGATTATGCCCAGAAATTCTGTTCTGGTTCAGTACATTGATGACCTATTGGTGGCATCAAAAACGCGAGAAGATTGTGTCACAGATACAATTGCATTGCTGAACCATTTGGCTGAAGGAGGACACAAGGTGTCTCCAGAAAAGTTACAGTTCTGTCGACAAGAAGTAAGATATTTAGGGCATAAAATAGAAAGAGGAGTTAGAAAAGTGACACCGGAAAGAATAAAAATAATCAAAGAAATGCAATTGCCACAGACTCAGAGAGAAATGAGAATGTTTCTGGGAGTGGTTGGATACTGCAGGCAATGGATAAATGGATTTTCAGTGTTAGCGAAACCATTGATACAGATGATTTGGAAACGAGCAAAAGATCCGATTGATTGGAATGATGACTGCCTAGAGGCATTTGTGAGATTGCGAAATTGTCTGTGTGAGGCTCCTGCCTTGGTCATGCCAGACTATACAAAAGATTTTGCTTTGTTTTGTTGTGAAAGAGAAAATTGTGCACTTTCAGTTTTAACACAGAGACATGGATTGAGTCGGCATCCAGTGGCATATTTTTCAGCCACATTGGACCCAGTGGCTTCAGCATTGCCTGGCTGCTTAAAAGCAGTAGCTGCTACTTGTATGAGTCTGGAGCAAAGTGAGTCGATACTGATGGGACATCCGGTAAAGGTATTCGTTCCACACTCGGTTGAGATTCTTTTAACAAGGACAAGAACACAGCACCTCACCCCTAGTCGTTTGACAAAGTACGAAAGAGTAATTTTGGGAGCTGAAAATGTGACTGTGACAAGGTGTAAGACTTTGAACCCAGCTACCCTATTGCCAGACCCCTGTGATGAGGAAGTAAAAGATGAAAGTGATCACGATTGCTTAGACGTAACTGAGTTATGCACAAAGCCCCGCCCGGATATAAGAGAGACACCACTAAAAGAAGCAGATCATGAGTTATTTGTAGACGGCTCCTGCCTTAGGACACAAGAGGGAGGTCTAAGTGCTGCATATGCTGTTTGCAAAATTTCGGGGGTAATTGAAGCATCCTGTTTACCTGGGGTCAAGTCTGCAGACGTAGCTGAATTGGTTGCCTTGACAATGGGATGTAAAAAGGGGAACAATTGGAGAGTAACCATATTTACGGATAGTCAATATGGTTTCGGGATTGTGCATGACTTCGGCCAGCTTTGGATGCAGAGGGGATTTCTGACTTCTTCAGGGTCTCCAATCAGAAACAGCAAAAATGTGAAAGATTTGTTGGAAGCATTACAATTGCCAAAAGAAATAGCAGTTGTAAAATGCGCTGCACATCAGTCAGGAAATGACTATGTGACTGCTGGTAATAATTATGCTGACCAAGTGGCGAAATACTGCGCTAAAAATGCAGTAGCCATAAACAGAAAAATTGAAACGGGAGAAACCAGATGCCAACTTATGTACTTCTCAGTGCCAGAGACATGGGATGAGATTAGACAATTGCAGGAAGAAGTTGAGGAAAAAGAAAAGGAAATCTGGATAAAGGCAGCCTGTACCAAAAGACCACATGATGAAGTATGGGTGTATCTAGATGGAAGACCAGTCATGCCAGATTGTTTGCTTTCAAAAATGGCGAGGGTGTATCATGGAGCAACACACATAGGGAGAGATTCAATGATTAGACTATTCAGACAGAGTTGGTACAATCCGAAGTTCAGGGTAATCGCAGAGAGCCTTTGCCAAAGATGCTTAACCTGTCAACAGCAGAACCCAGGTAGAAAGACAGTGGTAAGCTAGGGAAAAATCGGAAAGGCAGAAGGACCCTTCACCAGATTACAGTTAGATTTCATTGAGTTACCCCCCTGCATCGGATTGAAATATGTACTTGTCATAGTGTGCCTTTTCTCAAGATGGGTGGAAGCCTACCCTACTAGAAGAAATGACAGTCTTACAGTTGCAAAATTATTGTTGAGGGAGTTAGTGCCACGGTTTGGTTTTCCGGTCACTTTGGAATCAGATAGAGGCCCTCATTTTAATAATGAAATAATTCGATTAATCTGTGCTGCATTTAACATTGAACAAAAACTACACTGTGCTTATCATCCAGAGGCTTCTGGAATTGTTGAACAAATGAATGGCACAATCAAGTCACGATTGGGAAAGGTGTGTGCATCCACAAAGCTGAAATGGCCAGATGCATTGCCTCTTGTACTAATGGGTCTCAGAAGCATTCCAGACAGAAAAACAGGAATGAGTCCACATGAGGTACTCATGGGAAGAGCCATGAGACAGGCGTTCATTCCTGGAAATAAACTAATGAGTATAACTGATGATCTGGTATTGGACTATTGCAAAGGATTGGCTGAAATGATGCGTTCTATCTCTCATCAGGTTGGAGAAGACGCAGTTGAAAGACAGCCAGATCAAGCGCATGATTTGAATCCTGGAGATTGGGTGCTAGTGAAGAAACATGCAAGAAAATCGTGTCTAGCATCAAGGTGGGACAAACCAAGGCAAGTCATACTAGTCACTACCACAGAAGTGAAGTGTGTAGGTTTGCCCAATTGGATTCACGCTAGTCATACCAGAAGAGTACCGAGCCCATTAGATCAACAAGAGCCTCCACTGACTGAGCAGGCTGAAGCATCAGGAGTTGTAAACTGTGAAATTGAAGAATCTAGAGTGATAGATTCTGAAAGACAACCATATGATGAGCAGCCCGAGCTAAGTCAGGAAGAATGGAACCCAGTGATTGAAGTAATTGATGATGCCATTGAAACCAGAAGAAGAACAGAACTGAAAAGACAAGAAAGTAGTCAGGAAGAGATAGGGGAAGAAGGACACATTCAGGTGAAAACAGAAAAAGACATAAACAAACCTGAGGAGGGAAAAAGAGAAGAACACGTTCAGGCAGAAGAAGAAAGGTTTGAATTAAGACCTGAACAGGACCAGATAGAGTTAGAAGAACAAACTCAGGCAGAAGAAGAAAGATTTGAAGTAAGACCTGAGCAGGATCAGACAGAATTAGAAGAACAAGCTCAGGAAGAAGTAGAACAAAACACAGTAGAACCTGAGCAGGAAGAAGCAAAAGAAGGTACAAGCACAGAAAACAGAGAAATAGAACAGATTGTGCCCAGAATAAATGAAATAAAACGAACTTTACAAGGAGATAAAGAAGGTGAAAAAGCAGTACAAATTAAAAGAGTCAGAAAAGGAGACAATTGGCCAACTGGAGCAAAGAAACTAAAATATCACCTGAGAAAATCTGAGAAGAAACCAGAGCAAGTGAATGAAATCACAAGTCAAACAAGACCTAAGCAAACATTTGCAAAAATAACTCGAAGAAGTCCAAGATTGAGAAACTTAAACAGAAAATACAAGGCTCCAGAGTGGACGTACGTCATTCTTGAAGAATTTGAGTCCCTGGATCTGACTGATGAGATAGAAGAAGTCCATATTGCACAAATTGACGAAAGCCAATTGAAACCTCCTTAAGAATAAAAAGACAAAAAGACTGTAAAGAGAAAAGATAAGAGAAAAGAAATTTTCTCAGAGACAAAATGGCCGACAATGAAGTTTGCGGAAAACCAAAATGTGGAGTTAAAAGAAAGTGTCTTAGATTTTGTTTTTGTAGTATTTTATTAGCAATATTAGGATGGTTATTCCTAACAGTTGAGGTACCTTTAATAATGGAAACAAGTGACAAAAATAATACAGATACTAATGTCAAAGTAGATAGATTAAGGGAAACTAAAATAGAAATAGGAGTGGAAGATGAGGCAAATTATCATAATGAATCAGATTATAATACGTCTTCTAATGTGTTTATTAAATTATTATTTCAGTATGTTAGCACTATGCAAATTAACAACTGCTATGTATGTATGAAATTGCCCTCATCAGTATCAGAAGGGATGACGTATCACCATATACCTCTAACGTATGGTGTGTCATGTAGTATTTTGTCAAGTTTATTTTACACTACAGGGAGATTGCAGTATTTTTATTCTAATTTAGATGTAATACTTCCTGAACTTCCTATTAGAAAGAATATGAATCCAGTAGTTAGTAGTAAAAATGCACGATTTATGGGTGAATTTTTCATAACAATGAGTTCAATAGATTTAGTTCAGGCACACAAAGATAATCTAACATGTACATTAAGAAAAGAAGAAAAAGAATTTTTAGATTTAGTAGAAGAAAGGAGACAGGATTTAATGAAGAAGGCAACTACACAGAAAACCCATATACCTCCTTGGTTTGGGAAGGAGGGAATCTATGCAAGTGGCAAGGCTCATGCTGCGATGTCCCTGGACTTTGTGAATAGGGGAAAATTCGGTCGTCTCCATAGATTAAAGACAGATTATAACAATAATTACATTGGTTCCAGTGAATGTAAACATAACTTCCTAATATTAGGAGGATGGGGACTAAAAGGGGGAACTGATCCTTTGTTTCCAGGAGTGTATTATGTTTGTGGGAGTAATGCCTACTACAGGTTACCTGCAAGATGGTACGGAAGCTGTTATTTTGGAATAGTTTTTCCAAAAATTTACCATGTAGATAAAATCAGTGGAACCAATGGAAATTCTAATGGACTAACACGAAGAAGAAGGGCTAGTTTTTCTGAAATTGTAGGAGATATTTTTAGTGCACTGATACCCTCAGTTGGAGTCATTTTAAATTCGCAGAAAATTTGTAAGTTATCAACCATAGTTGATCGTCTTTCTACAGATACTGCAGGAGGATTTTTAATGATTCAATCAATCAGGGGTTTGTTAAAGCGTGACTACTCACCCGTAAGGGTCTCAAGGCGCTAGGGGTGGGGGGGGTGCAGGTTCCATTCCATCAAGGAGGGGGTCTGTCGAAGAGCCAGGTTTTGAGGTTTCTTGCTAAGATGGGGAGCGATGTTGTCTGTCTGAGGTGGAGCGGAAGGACGTTCCATGCTTTGGCTGCGAGGAAGGAGAAGGAGCGGCCTCCCGATCTGGTCTTTCTGGTGCGGGGGACCACGGCGTAGGAGAGCTGGGCTGATCGTAGGGTCCTTTGGGGTGCGTGGTATTTGAGTCGGCTGTTCAGGTATGCTGGTCTGGTGCCGTGGAGGGCCTTGTGTGCGTGGGTGAGCATCTTGAAGGTGATTCTCGCCTCGACGGGGAGCCAGTGGAGTGTGCGCAGGTGCAGGGAGATGTGGCAGTGTTTTGGCAGGTTGAGGACCAGTCTTGCGGCGGCGTTCTGGATGTTCTGTAGCTTGCGGGTTAGGTTTTTGTTTATTCCGGCGTAGAGTGCGTTGCCGTAGTCGAGTCTGCTGGTGACCAGGGCGTGAGTGACGGTCTTTCGGTGTTCGAGGGGGATCCATTTGAAGGTCTTACGAAGGAGGCGGAGGGTGTGGAAGCAGGAAGATGAGACGGAGTTGATCTGGCGGTCCATTTTAAGCTCGGAGTCCAGGATGATTCCCAGGTTGCGTGCGTGGTCCGTGGGGGTTGGTGGGTTTCCGAGGGCGGGGGGCCACCAGGTGTCGCTCCAGGAGTCTGGGTTTGGGCCCATGATGAGTACTTCTGTTTTGTTGGTGTTTAGTTGTAGGCAGCTGTTTTTCATCCATTTGGTGATGGCTTCCATGCCTTCTCGAAAGTTGCGTCTGGCGGTGTTGGGCTTGTTGGATAGGGAGAGGATGAGTTGGGTGTCGTCTGCGTATGACACGATGTTGAGTCCGTAGGATCTGACGATGGGGGCGAGTGGAGCCATGTAGATGTTAAAGAGCGTCGGGCTGAGGGAGGAGCCCTGGGGGACTCCGCAGGTGGTAGGTGTGGGGTCCGAGAGGAAAGGGGGGAGTCTGACCCGCTGCGTCCTGCTGGAGAGGAAGGAGCGGATCCAGTCGAGGGCCTTGTCCTGGATTCCTGCGTCGTAGAGTCTGCGTATTAAGGTGCGGTGGGAGACTGTGTCGAACGCCGCTGATAGGGCTACTGTTTCTCCTTTGTCCAGTAGGGTGCGCATGTCGTCTGTTGCGGCGAGGAGAGCGGTTTCCGTACTGTGTTTTTTTCTGAAGCCGGATTGGGAGGAGTCGAGGATGTTGTGTTCTTCAATGAATGTGGCGAGTTGGCTGTAGATGGCTTTCTCGATGACTTTCGCTGGGAACGGGAGCAGGGAGATGGGTTTGTAGTTTTTGAGGTCGGTGGGGTCCGCTGAGGGTTTCTTTAGGAGGGGGTTGACCTCAGCGTGTTTCCAGTCGTCGGGGAACGAGGCGGTCACCAGGGAGCGGTTGATGGTGTGGCGGAGCATGGGTGCGATGGTGTCGGCGGCTCTGTTGAAGATGTGGTGGGGGCAGGGGTCCGTGGGGGCCCCTGAGTGGATTGACTTCATTGTCTTCAGTGTGTCTTCGGTGGTGAGGGCTGTCCAGTCGTCAATCGCTGGTTTCCGGGTGTCGGGGGTGGTTGGTGAGGGTTCAGTGTGTTGGTTGTCTTCGTCAAAGTTGTCGTAGATGCTCTTGATTTTGTGGTGGAAAAAGGTGCTGAGTTTGTCGCAGAGGTCTTGTGAGGGAGGGATGTCGGTAGACTCGCTGGTGGGTTGGGCGAACTCCTTGATGATTAACACAGAAATGGTTGCAATTTGATCAATGGTTTTACAGAACCGTCTTGCTCTTGACATATTGTTAGCAAAAGAAGGTGGAGTTTGTGGCATGTTGAAAGTTCAACATTGCTGCACTTATATTCCGGACAAGAGCAGAGAAATTAAAGGATATATTGAAAATATTACGAGAATGCGTAAAGATTTGACCCAACTGGAGGTTGACAGTGTGTGGGGAAGACTAACAAAAAGTATAACATCAATAGGCAAATGGTTTGTTGGGTTTGGGAAAAGTTTTCTAGGTCAAATAATGATACCATTAGTGATGATAATAACAATAGTGATGTTAATAATGATTACATATAGATGTTGTAGAAAAGGTATGAAAGGAAAAATACACTTGAACAGAAAAGGAAAGGGACAGACACGTAAAAGAAAGTATGAAGAAATACGCTTGGAAGAAACGAAAGGCAGATTATATAAGAAGATGCGAGATTTAGAAGGAAATGAGACAGTTGATGAAAGGTTGAGAGGCCAAATAGAGAAAACTGAGAAGTGCTAAAGTTGATATCTGGGATGGATGGGAATTTTGTGATGGCTTAATATGCCATCAGAGAGGGGATTGATGGAGCAAGGACTCGGACACGAGACTTGCTCGGAAGCAATCCTCTCGATTTAACTTACTAGCGAATTTGGGCCTGTTAAAGTTGTCCGAGTCGAGCAGACCGATATGGCGCGACGCATGCGCCCTGATACGGAAGCTTGGAAGATGACTAAGGATTTGTCACGAGTCCAAGGTCGGCGGAGATGTGCCCTGGGAACATGAGGGTGAAGAGTTCATATGAAGGAACTTATTCAAGAAATCAGTTACAAATGTATTAATAAAGTTTAAAGATGTATGGGAAAGGAAGGACGGAATAAAGTTTGAAGGGAGGAGTTTGGAAACAATGGTTAAAAGAGAATAAATGAAGTATAAGTGTGGTGTGATGATCATCCCCCCTCGCCTGTCCAATCAGAAGTTAGTATTCTGTGCAAAAGAAACATTAATGGGTGGTACATGCCTATGGAAAGATATAATTGAGGTAGTTTAGTTAGAAGAGAGAAGCTTTTGGGAAACCACGAAGAAGCTTTGGAGCACGTTGAAGAAGCCTGAGAACGGGGTGTGCTGGGGTGGTGCCGATGCTTTGAAATGCTGATAAAGAAACTGAATGCAGAACCATCTATTTGAATTGGGTGGGTTAGAAAGAAGATCGCGGAAGAACCACGAGGAGGAAGAGAGTGTCAGAGAGGGGTGCAACGTAGTCGTCGGTATCTAGAGAGGTGAAGTATCCTGTCCTGATTTCCTGTCCTGAAGCCTTTGTCTCCTGATCTGTCCTGGGGGGCCCTTACCAGCCCTTTTGGCCAGGGTGTTGGTCTTCACACCATACTTTGGTAATTATGAAACTCATTGTTTGATAAATGCTCTTCTGTCTCTATCCTCTTCTTTCTGAGCATAGTTATTGTGTGGATCTGAATTGATAAGCGTTATTCTGAGAAATTTTTGATTTGGCACTCCCGCGAATGAGGGTGTTTATACTGAAACGCTTTGAGATGGTTCAAAACCCCTAATTTTAGATAAAGATTTAAAAACTTATTGAGTTTGTCATTATTTTATACTTATTAAGAAATACATAACAAGTTATGTCAATTATCGCCATCAACTAGTTTTACCTAACTGGTCCATTGACCAGAGGAAAGAACTGTTTGATCAGCAGAAGGTTTAGTTAAAGAAGTAATAACTAGATCCTGAGGTATGAGTAACATATAAAACTAATAGACTCCAGTAGTTTACTTAGAGCGCAGCGGAAGCAAGTTGTATGGGCCCAAGTGAGTATATGCTAGTAGAGTATCTGTTGTTAGTAGACCGCTGGATCAGCTGGAGCACTCTTACCATGATTCAAGCGGTGCGAAGGCAGCAATATATACCGCTGCCAGCATCAAGTTTGTAGTCTACAAACACGACCACCGGTTGCAGGAAGGGCGGGGTTTAAATAGTGTTGCCTGATTCAAGATGGCGGCCGCAATGTTGTCAAGAATGCGGCTCGTACCGGCAAACAACTAGACCGTAAACAATAGGAGTTTTGTGGCATAGGAGAAAGATGTGCATTGCGCGAACCATAGCAGATGCACAGCATGAGCCAAAGCAGAAAGTAGACATACATGGTGCATTCAACATAGACAAACACACTGCAAGTATCCTGACATACCATGGGGAATACATGCACATTGATAAACATAATGCATGCATGCTGGTCATGCCATGAGGAATACATACACAACTGACAACAGACAGACAAGAACAAAGTGAGAGAATGTGCATTAGAGTCCTTGGAGTAGCATGCCTGAGGGTTAAGACCAAATAATTATGACAGCTCCCCCCCGAGGTCAACTTGAGGGCGGAATTAAGGAACTGGGTGACTGACATGGATTTTTTGCAAAAGGCATGGAGCATGAATAGCAGACAAAGGTTCCCATGAATCTTCTTCAGGCGCATAGCCTTTCCATGCAATAAGGTACCAAAGCTTAACTCTGCAGCGTTGAACAGCCTTAATTTCACTGACTTCATATTCCAGATGATCACCCACCAAGACCGTGGGGGTCGGAATCTAGCCGTAGCAGAAGCTGGTTTGAGTACTGATGAGTGAAACACCGGATGTATCCTCATGGCAGAGGGAAGAATCAATCGTAGACTAACAGGATTGAGAACATCTTCGATTGGAAAGGGCCCAATGAATCTTGGTTGGAATTTATGTGGATGTTTGAAATGGATGTGTTTGGTGGATAACCACACTTTGTCTCCAGGTTGAAACTGTGGTGCTTGTTGTCTTTTTCTGGCTGCAAATTTTTGCTGTGAGCTGCGGCAGATAGAACATTGGTTTGTAAATTTTTAGCTAACCTTGACATTTGATGTAATTGTTAGGCGAGTGTTGGTAATTTCTTTTCTACCTGTGGTGTGCGAAAAGGTAGATAATGCGGGTGGTATCCATAATTGGCAAAAATGGTGAGGAATGTTGTAAATTATTATACGCAAATTCCGCTTCCCAGAGCAGAGATACCCATGCACATTAATACACACAATGCATCATGTTGCTTATGCCATGAGGAATACATATACAACTGACAACAGACAGACAAGAACACAGTGAGAGAATGTGCCTTAGAGACCTTGGAGTAGAATGCCCGAGGGCTAGGAATGAATAATCATGACATCGGATGCATAAAATATTTGATGTATTAATTCCTGGAAATGTAGGGGGAGATTTGTGTTTAACAATGACTGTATTTCACTAGATGTTCTCACCACCTGCAATTCGAAGGTCTCGTGAGCTGAAGTGAGTGCTACTTCTGTTGAAACAATAATGCTTTGAGTCGGCTTAGCTTATTGAAATCTGGCCATAACGAGCTATGTACACTCCCGTGTGTAGGGGGAAATAGAATGTTGTTACAACAAGTAGCTAACTGGGAAAAAGATACCACATACAGGATTCCTGCCCGCAGACCACAGCAGTCTTGATTCTTAAGAACAAGATAGCTGCCATTCGAAAGCAATGTGAGAGTGGGAATAATTGCGGGAACAGGAGTTTCTTTTAAATAACAAGCCAGATTAGGGGCAGAGACATTGCAGGTGCTGTGAATTTTTACTTGTTGACATACAAGGGATGACTGGTAGTGGAGTGGCACTCTTCTCCTGTAAAAAACACTTCTTTCTCAGTTCGTTGACAATGATATGTAAAAGGCAGGGACCATGACTCATGTATGAAGCTGCTCCCTATGGGTTCATAGCTACCTACTGGGAAGTGTTTCATGCACGCAGTGAACTGAAACTTGGAAATA
Source organism: Calotriton arnoldi (assembly GCA_963921515.1). Taxonomy (NCBI): domain Eukaryota; kingdom Metazoa; phylum Chordata; class Amphibia; order Caudata; family Salamandridae; genus Calotriton; species Calotriton arnoldi. The sequence goes on along the minus strand of CAWUFW010006500.1, from coordinate 393,116 downwards.
GGCAATTAAATAACCCTGTGTATTGCCCACACCGCAGAATGAGTTTCTGCTATAGGGAAGGGAACTTGTTCAAGTTTCTCTATATGTAGCATGGTGTAACTAGCGTCTTTTATAGTCATAGATTGTTGTTTACTGGTCAAATTAAAAGGTAAGAACAACACACTGGAATTAAGGTAGTGCCAAGGAACTCGTCCATTTTTAAGTGTTTGCAGTGTCCAGCTAAATTGCATAATTGATCTAAATTGATTCTGACCACGATACAGGGTAGACACTTTAATTTGTACAATATTGATTATGGATGACACAATGTTATCTAACATATAAATACGAGATGACAATGTATTAATACTGTGGTCAACAACAGCAAGCACTTTATCTAAATTATCTTGATAAATTTGGTGCAAACATACTGCAGCTTCTAATTGCGACAAATTCCAAAGATCATTGTAAGCAGCATAAACAAATTGTTTTTAACAAGGGTACTTTAGATCTGAAAGGAATCGTTTCAGATCTATCTTTGGAGAGAAGAGAAATATGGTGTTTCACTGAGGACAATGTGGAATGTTCTAACCATTGTTGGCATAATTTGCCTCAAGAATAGGTGGTAACAGTGTTAGAATGTGGTGTTTGTGGATAGCGTGGATCAGGTCTATTTAATTTGAATTTTAGAAAACAACAAAAGAGTGACAACCAATTCCGAAGAAAAGGTACTTGATCTTAAAGAAACTGTGCAAGGAAAAGACTTCATTTCTTAAAAGAACCCTGTTTTCAATGACGTGGAATCCTTTGAAGGACCCACTGTCTTCAAGAACATGAAGGCCTCTGAGTTTCAAGCTCTCCAAAGACTCAAGTCTAATACAAACATAGTCATCAAAGCCGCTGACAAGGGCGGGGGCATTGTGATTCAGGATTCAGAAGCCTATGATACTGAATGCAGACGCCTCCTGAATAATCAGTCCAATTACACGCGACTGACTACCGATCCCTCATCTCAGCTCCGGAATACCATCCTGGAATTAGTGAGTGATGCAGAAGCCAGTGATTACATCACCAAACATGAGGCGGATTTCCTTACGACCACTAAGGGCATTGTACCGTATTTTTATACTTTGCCGAAGACGCACAAAAACAAATTGCCACCTCCTGGGCGTCCTATCGTGTCAGGCATTGGTTCTCTTTTAGAGCCACTGTCCAGATACTGTGACTTCTTTTTGAAACCCCTCATTCAGGCAACCAGTACCTATATCAAGGATACCAAAAGCCTTCTTTCCGTACTACAGGAAATTGAAATTCCCAATGTATCATCCTTTTTGGTATCTCTCGATATCGAGAGCCTTTACACCTGTATTCCCCAGGACGACACCATTAGGGTCATAAAGGAAACATTGGAGACAGCACCATGGGACTTTAGAACTCCCAAGGAATTTGTGGTGGCTTGCGCCACTCTTGCACTTAAAAGGAATTTTTTTGAGTACAGAGGAGAACTCTACCTACAGTCAGCGGGCACTTCGAGGGCAGCACATTTGCCCCGAGTGTTGCCGGGCTGTATGTGCATAACTTTGAGCGCAAGTACATCCTTTCGGCACTTAACCCTTATGCTCCCTATGTAACCTTTTGGCAAAGGTACATAGATGACGTTCTGGTCATCTGGGATGGGACTGAGGACACCCTTTTGGATTTTTTTGGTTGGATAAACACATGTGATCCTAACCTTCGGTTCACTCACTCTTATAGTAGAGATGAGCTGGTCTTTTTGGATGTCATCATCAAAAAAGTGGGGAATCACTTACACACCAAAACTTTCCATAAACCTACAGCTAAGAACAATTTGTTGCATTTCTCCAGTTTTCACCCTCGCCCGCTGCGGGAGAATCTCCCCTTTGGACAATATTTACGTCTACGACGTAATTGCAGTGAATTGACAGACTTTAAGTCACAGTCACGGGATCTGACAAATAAACTGCAAAAACGTGGGTATCCTGACCAAATACTCTCAAAGAGTTGTAAAAGAGCTCGGAACCAGAATAGAGAAGCTCTCCTGGAAGATTTTCCCAAAACTATTACAGAAGAGGCACCACTCACTTGCGTAACAACGTACAACACTGCATCCAACGCAGTGAGTCGGTCCATTAACAAACACTGGAAGATTCTGGAAAGCAATAACCACAAATGGAAAAAACCTCTCTTCTCATACAAACGGGCCAGGAGCATAAAGGACTCTTTAGTACACACTCGCCCGAAGAACTTTGAGAGGGATGAGAATCAAACTGTCCTAAATGCTTGGGGCCTTCCCCCGATACTAGGACATTATCCCTGTCGGGGGTGCAGTGTTTGCCATTTAACCACCGCCACCAAAGTCTTAATGCTGGAACCAGGGAGAGAATGGGTGCAGCGCACCCATACGAATTGTAATTCCACCAATGTGGTATATTTAATAACTTGCCCGTCCGAGCTCAGGTACGTGGGCATGACATCACGTAAGATCAAACAACGTATCTGTGAGCATCGCAGTAACATCAGGTGCCACAAGAATACCACAAAACTGACTGACCATTTTTTGGAATTTAACCATACCACAAATAACCTTAGGTGGACTGTTATTGAACAACCTAAACTGAACCCCAACGCCCAGCAAGAGCTTTTCGAAAAAGAACAGCGGTGGTTTTACCGTTTATCTACCCACCGCAAGGGTTTAAATGATAATATTCCATGGGGCTCAGTGTTTAGAAGATAATGTTCCTTTCTGAACAGTGCATAGGTTGGACCACCTATTTAGCAAGTCAGGGTATGAGGTATGTTACCTGACACTAATTTCCCTACCAGACGCGGTCTAGTGTTCTGAAGTGCCGATCTCCTGATCCATCACGTTTCACGTCAAAAAACGTGAACCACGTGATGCTTAGCCGGCATTTGTACACTCTACCAGATGCGGTCTAGTGTTCTGAGACACCGACTTCCTGATTCATCACGTTTCACGCCTACAAACGTGAACCACGTGATGTTTAGCCGGCATTTGTACATGCAACAGCGATTCCGCGGCAACATTCGGGCCACGGTGATCGCATAGATAGGTCGTGAGAGGGACAACTCTAAATCGGAAGTAAGTGTATAACTTGAGGGGCTGAAGAGCTAAAGTGTCCCGAGTAGAGTTGGTGCTGATCTCGATTGTATTTCTTGATTTCTTACAGAGTTTCTGAGGCAAAAAATCCCCCGCCGTGGACTCATGACGTGAAGCCACTCTGTACTTCACGTGAGCCTTAAGTTTTCCATGCTTCGGTTTTTGTGTGTACTTTTTATCTTTAGTACACAAATAAGGCATCGCTGTAATGGTTATACACAGCGCTGTCAATTTTATTAAGAAGGTATATTACGATTGGTTGAGTCCATTCTGAGCCATTTTGTTTCACTATTTAATTTGAAAGCACTAAAAATATAGTGCATGTTTCTGTACTAAGCACACACATGCCCTTAGCACACAAATAAGACATGGGTGTGAGTTTACAGTATGGGCCACTGACGCACAATTGCTAATAGAGTGGCTATATGCTTACTGACTGGTGTCATAGGTCCACTGGTGGAGCACCGTTTGATGAATCATACGTGACTGTCAAGGAAAATATATTACAAACTTATCCGACAACCAGAGACCAATGTTTTCTAGCAAAATGTGCTTTAATGTATGTCCTGTGTTGTTTTCTTCTTTTTGTTTTCTCTTCCAGAATAAAAGGGGCCTCTTGGAAATCCCAGATCCCCCAGCGGTAAAACCGTGAGTTTTACTGTACACACTAATTCCCCTGGTTAGGGTACGCCTTAGTGTGCGTATACCGCCGGGGAGTTATGGTCCTGAAGAAAGCTTAGCTAACTTGCCATTAATAAGCTGAAACATGTCGACCACATTTTTACACATAGCTAGTTAAATCGGATGGGCTGGTGCACCTAATCAACCAGCGTACGTCCGTTTCACTTTCATTTTAACGATTGGGGATTTTGCCACTATTAAAATTGATTTCTGGCAAAACCTTCATTCTTTTAAATAGCACTACCCCTAGCACTGTCACCCTTGCACAACAATATCCTGCTCCGCTGTAATTCAGGCGTCGAAGCACAATAGGGAGACATTCGGTCTCCCTGGTGGGAACCCAATGATGAAGCATGTCACCAACTAGGTTGGTGAGTGAGGGTTCTTTTAAGAAATAAAGTCTTTTCCTTGCACAGTTTCTTTAAGATCAAGTACCTTTTCTTCGGAATTGGTTGTCACTCTTTTGTTGTTTTCTAATATTATTATTCAGGGGAAGAAGAGTGGCTACTCCTCCCTCCCTCTCTTGTTGATTGATATAACTATTTAATTTGAACCCAGAGGTACTGCTCAGAAAATGAGAATAACAAATATTCGTATCTGAGGGCCAAAATTATCACCTAGTCGGGGCTATCATAGAAGAGTTAAATGATCCATTGCGTATCATACTATTTAATTGGTCTTCAGTATAATTTGTATAAGATTGCCAATTATCAAAGAGGGCCAAGGATGGAATAGAGGGTGTATTACATTCTTTAATTTTAGGCAACCCCAGACAGGTAGTCTGTTGGACCATATCTTTAAGAAATATAATTTGCATAGGTATCAGACATGCACAGAACAGAGAATCTGTACCCTGTACTTGCCAGGATTTAGTACCCCAAACCGATTTCAAGTCTATATTTTCCTTCCAATAATCATATCCTTTGAGGGCTAGGTTATAAATAAAAGGAGACACATAGATCAATTTGGTTTGAGAGAGCATATACTTTTTTGAGAGGGTGGGGGCCAATTTAAAATAGTATGATATTGGGTATGAAAGGTTATAACCGGTAAAATAGATGTATTTTATCTTTTATGTAGGGGAACTACCCTGGGGTGGAATTGGTCAATGTTCCCATTGAGTATAATTATATTGGGGACGCTGTCTATTGGTTCTATGCAAAAAATGGTGCCCATAAGGTGGATAGCATAACAAATCAGCATAGTTAGCAGAATTTGAATATAAATTCAAAGTGTCAGAGAGTGTAATATTGCAATTCAGAAAACATAGAATTTACAGCCGTAACATCCCAATCATCTGATTGTAACCCAGGCACCATCACATGACCCATGGAAACACGAAATACACATGGTATCTGCAGGGTCTCCGTAGGACTAAACACATCAATTGGTACTTTATCCCATACGATTCCAGCAGTGACTAGGACCGCTGAAATGTTAACAAGGAACTGGTCTCTTTTCATTTTATGCGAGGAAGAATGTGGGGCCAACACCCCGCCAACAAGTTCTGTAGCAGATAGTTCTTGGAGGTAATGGCCATTAATAAAAAGGAAAAAAACTGTCAATTCAATTCAATATCTCTTTATTCGGATATTATATCCATAAAAGAATCACAAAAATTTGTATATAACACATTTCACAATACATTTTTTAAAAGATAAAAATATAAATAAAATGTACATAACCACCTAAACACAGCTCAAAGTTCACATCTTATAATATTCATAAGTGTATCTTCTTTCATAATACAGTATTGTTCATTTCTCTGCATTATATAAAACTCCCTACAAGTGAAAAGTCAGCAGTATAAAAATACATTAAATGCTTTCCACACTATTTTGTAAGGTCTGGGAAAGCAGATCTAAATAATATGTAATAGTATAGATAATATAAAAGTATTAAAAGGTGTGCACTTCTAGATTATCTCATTACATGATACAGTTCTCTTCATTGCCCAGCCTCATTTGTTAATGCTTTTAGGTGTGAGAGACATTTTCTTCTGGCAATAGCTGATACGATGAAAGTAGAAACCATATCACATGTATCCGCATTTTCTGATGCACAGATATACTTAAAAGCCTCCTGATAATAAATGTATGTTTCAATTTTAAACAGTGGTAATAAAAATTGCCTTCTCAAGTCTTTATAAAATCTACAAAACAGTATAAGGTGCATCGTAGTTTGGCTGGAGATACTATCGCACAGACATTTGGGCAGCGTCTGTGCCCAAGTCCCCATTCTTGGGAATGTGACCCTAAAGTGCAGAATCCCTAGGCGTAATGTAGTGAGGTAAAATCTGTGTTGTAAACTCCGGACAATCAATAATTAGTTTTGTATTCCAGCCTGTACTGGGCCTGAATGGTAACTATGCACTGTAGACTTACTCTCTTGATTATCCCTTTCTGCCACTCTCTTTCCCTTGAAGATGACTTTTAGTTCTTTCTTACTTTAACATAATATACTAGCAGGATCCTCAACTCCAATATTCTTGTCCACCATTTTCAGTTGGGTATCAATAAAGGCCAACCATGTAATCCTTTTCCAAAACTCAAGAGATAAACAGTCTATTATTATGTCTTTAGTAAACTTTATACCTACTTTACCCCATAGACTGTGCCAAAATAGAACCGGGCTGACCTGTATAGCATCCTCAAGAAATGGTGCCACCAATTCTTTATGGACATTATAGGTCGAGCTGGACTTTGGAACCGTCAATAGTCTATCTAGGAAAAGATTCTCTTGGGTCTCTAGCAGGGCAGAATTTACCACTCCCCCGTAGAGGAGCCCCATAACTAACACTAGGATGGCATTTATTTTATATAACATCAATAGTTGTTTTATTGCCTATTTTAGTCGAGAACCTGAAGAGGGCTTCTATAGCTCTTAAAAAATTCATTTTTCGTGAATACAGCTCCCGTCGCTGGTAAATTGTATTCAAGGTATGAACAATTTTGGGCTTCAACCAAACCCTCACCCTTAATATGATGTGACGTCCTTTTAGTCTTTCCCTATCCGCACACCATGGTGAATGTTTTCTTTTGATTAATTTTCATATCTTTGTCCTGCATATCGGAGGCAAAGTTATCAATCAGGAGCTGGAGCCCATTTGCGGTTCTGGGTACCAGAACCGCATCATCAGGATATAGTAGGATTGGAGCACTGGAATTGGGTGATTATTAACCCTGGGTACATCAGTCTTCACTTTTTGCAGTGTCTCATCCACACCGTTTATATATAATGAGAAAAACAGGGGGGCAAGAACACACCCCTGACAAATCCCACGTGAGACCCTGAAGCGGGAGGTACATTCCCCCTTAGTCCTGTAACGTACCCGGGCAGTTTGGGACGAATACAATTGTGACAAGAATGTGATTATCCCAATCGGAGCACCGATCTCAACCAAGGTTTTCCAAAGCTTTGCGTGATTTACTAAGTCAAACACACTACTTAAATCTGCGAAGCACAGATGTATATGTCCCTCTTTTGCTACAGTATCTTTGCTAATAAGGAGATGTAAGTTGACACATTGTTCCATCGTACCGACATCCCTCCTGAACCCATATTGTGTGTCTGTGAGAATGTGTTTTTTCGGTTGTCCTTACTTCCAACCTTTCCAGGAGTATTCTGCCCATTAATTTGGCAGAAGAGTCCAGGAGGGATATTGGGCGATAGCATCTTGGGTCTCCCCTTTCTCCTTTTTTTAAATGGTGCTTTCTGTCCAAGTAGTGGGGAGAAAGCTGCATATTGTAGCATTACACACTTGTCTTAAGAATGGTGCCCATAAGGTGACATGTGACTTAAAAATATCTATCGGCACCCCATCGGGTCCAGAGGCTTTTGCGTCAGCTGATTTATTTAGGGCATTCATTTCCTCTTCTAAACTTATGTGTGGTAAATCAACCAGATTAGTTATAGATACTGCTGAGGTGGACGGTTCTATAGCAAGCTCATCTGGATTAAAAACTGCTCAACAATGATCTATCAAAGGCACTGTTGTAAAAGGGCTTCAACCCTGGGGTCCGATACATCTTTCAAAAATGGCTCATTTATTGTTTTCCAAAAAAGGGTGTTATCATTTGTGTCAGCAGCCTATACAAAATTGTACCAAGCATTATCTTGCATCTCTCTTCTCCTTTTAACCAGGGCTTGTTTGTACACAGTTCTCAGTATACTAATTTTATCCTTGGTCTGTCCTGTAAAGCTTTTCTCAGATTTCTATTAGCCGCAGAGCAGTCATGGCCAAACTACCCCTGCTTCTTATTTCCTTGGCTCCTATTGATGGGTCTCAACTTATCCACTATTTATCCCATTAATTTACAAAAAAACACCATAATGAACAGCGGAGGAGACTTAAGGTCGGTGCAAACATTAAAATCATTAAGATTTTCTTCTATAACCTTTTCTAAAAGGTCAAGGCCATTTATGTTTGATGTTTGACCATCTGAGGCTAATACCATTTGTACCCTGGGTTTCAATACAGTTTGCAAGTTGCGGCCCGTTAGAACGTGAGGTTTTGATGTTAAAGTCACTGTCAGAGGATGATGGTCGCTAAAGGAGCTCAGTGTAACCTCGAAAGATTCCCTCAAACACAACCCATTTTCAGAAACTAAGAAGTGGTCAATGGTAGAACTATGACCGTTCCCTTGAAAGGTCGTTATTTTGGGCATCCCCAGCTTGGGAAAGTGTTTTAGCAACTCTAGGTTATATTTAAAAATGGTCTTATTAATTGCCTTCTTATGTGTATTATGTAGGAAATGTGGTATCATCCCACCATGAACTTTTAAATTGCCACAATTTTTGGATTCCGACCTATCACAGTTTCTTATATTAAAATCTCCTACACAGACTAATATATATTCACCCTTAATCTGGTTCGTGGGGGATTCCATCACCCTACTAAGATCATTTATGACCCTGAATTTAATGTGGGAGAGGGGACTTATTTTTCGCTTAAGGGCTGGCACTGTAAAATATCTGCTTTGTTTTCCCCTTGGGTATAATGCAAACCTTGACTCCCTGCCATGCCCGTGCGATGGACAGAGCGGACAAACACTTTTACATTTTTTATTCTTTTGTAAGTTTTACACAAAATACGCACAATGGCTGTTAATACCATTTTTAAAAAAATGCTACCCGTCCACTTAACTGATGCGTTTAGAAGCATACTCAAACTGGAAAATGATGAACTGGTTTTCCGTGTTGGCACTGTTCTGCGAATAGCTACAGGGGCTCGCAAAACGATGTGTAACCCATGAAGTTTGTCTGTACCTTGCTCTTAACACTATGATTTTTTTGATTATGCTATTGTAATTGTTCTTATTGTGATTTTAATTCTCGTATGTGTTGTGCTTTTATGGATATGGTGCTATTCGAATAAAGTCTTTTGAAGAACTAATGTTATCAAAAACACTGTTATAGTGATTAACTAGGAAAAAATTCAGGGGTGTTCATTAGTTTGCAAATGAAAAAACTGAAAGTAGGGTGAGCTGATATAAGATCTTTTTAATGGGGTGGTTGTAGCTATTAAGAGGGCTATTCCCCCCTTTGCCCACCCAGCTTCAGAGGAAGTTGCCAGAGTTAGAAGGGAAGTGTATCCTTCATGTTTCCGGAGTTAGAAGGGAAGTGTATCCTACCACATAAAAATCGGCAACCGCCCATGTTTCTTGTAAACAAACTAGATAAAATTATTTTATTATGTCCAGCCATTCGAAATTCCCCAATTTATTTTTGACCCCTGCGATGTTCCAGGACCTAACTACAAGACTAGTTCAGTCACTATTACTCCTAAGTGGTACTCCACTAATTGACCTAGTGTGATCGCACTCTATATTCTGAGTATCAGTTGGATTAGACTTGTTAGGCTCTGTAGGCCCTTGAAGTCAGTCTTGTTCATCATAATTAGAGAAGGGAGTGAATGTATTAGATGTTGAAAGTGTTTTGGGCGGCCAAAGTGTGGGTATTAGATGCAGTTTGTTAGCACACTGATTAGCCGGAGGTCCCAGTTGGACTGGGGCTCTAGGTGTGTCTGTAAAAGAAACCGAAGGGTTCCGCTAAAATACTTCCTCGTACATTCTTATAATTTAATCCAAAATGTAAACCGTAGGGAAGGGATTTAACCACGTAGGGGGAACGAAAGTTCACAACAATACAATCACCCTGGAATAAAAGATTTGTATCCCATGAATGTTTAGCCAGCCAGTGAATCACCTTATTTTTTAATTCACCCCACGTTTCAGTCGAATGTGGCAAAAGCTTGCGAACATTTCTTAATATAATAACATATGGGGTTGCTTCTGGTGGGAGATACAAAGTGGTGTTTGTACAGACTACAGTGTCCAAAGCAATATTTCTTTCAAGAGATACTGGGGGAGGTTTCTGGGGGGCAGCACAGCGTATAGATAGAGGGTGTGGATTACTTGGTACAGCCACTTCAATTGCTAACCTCCTAAACAGTGCTAAAACTTCTTTTATAGATTCCTCCAATATGTAAATGTAAATCCAGTATTTGTAAAGCGCGAACAGCTACCCGAAGGCATCCCGGCGCTGGGGGCCGTCGGGAAGATTAAGCAAGCTATTGCCCAGAGTCACATGGTGCTGGGCTGACCTGTCGCCGGGGATCGAACCGTGAGCCCCAGATTCTAGCGTCAGTCGCCCTGGCCGCGGCGCCACAACTCTTCCCTGGAGATCTCAGCCATAATATTCTCCAGCTCCTTTGAGAATTTTCCCTCCATATTCGCTGTTTTATTATATAACTTCTTTAGTGACAGTTGTAAGGGTTTTATGGGATTTAATGTCTTGCCCCTGGAGATACCTTAAGTACACTACTATTTCTATTGGCCCTAGTTGCTGCTCTCCCTTTCTTTGATTCAGAGGCCGTTATGTCCAATGGCTGGCAACTTTACTTAGCTGGGGGCGAAGTTGACTCACTAATAAAAGATTCTTCAGTAATCAGGAGAAGCTCATGAGAGACACAAGGGGTCTGGGTAGATGTTGAGTCATTTTTCATTATTTGCTTAAATACAGTCCCTAGTTCTGATAAAATATCTTCTTCATTAGCCTTATCCATTGCACTATGTAGGGAAGATTTTGTTGCATCCAATCTCTCCTCTGCATTAATAATTTCATTATTCAGCCGTCCCACTGCATTGGTGAGATAGCTAATGATAGCAATGGTGGAGGTGGCTGGCTTTATGGCCTTCTGTCCATGTCTTTGAACCAACTTACGCTTGCCTATAACACTAAGGGGTCGATTCCGATCTCGGTCGGTAGGGCTCCGAATCGGATTCGGCTTTACCGGATCCGAGTCGGAGGCCTTGTTTCCGACCGATTCATACAGTCGTCCGAGCGAGCAAGTACGATGCGAGTGAACGCGAAATCGCCGAGCGACTCGTTCCCGGGTCCGAACCGCTCCGACCGACTCGTACGGACACGAATCGCACCACGCAATGGAGACGTTATCCGACCGAGCGAGTACGATGGACGCGTCGGACAGCCGGATCGAGTCGGAGCGTCTGGCTCGAAAAAGCTCCCGGAGCCGGACTTGGGGGGTCCGTGCCAGGAGATGAAAACACAAATCCACGCTGGTGGTGGGGTTAAAGCAGAAGATAATGAAGAACTATTTGAAAAAAAATTATCTTGATCAATGTAATAACCAGAACAACTCAGCTGGAACAACGGAGGCTGGGATTCTGGATGCAGACAAGAGGCTTGTGTTCCCGAAGGGGCCTCGAGGGGTGGATCAGAATAAACAATTTCCATTGTGGATTTTAAAGAAGATAAAACCGGTACCAGGTCAACTGAAGACTCGACATCCCCTTGTGGCAGCCGGGGAGAATCAGAGGAAATGGAGCTCACAGGTTGTAAAGGAACATCTCTCGGCAGGACACTGTATTGGCCAAATGGTGTAACTTGACATGTTCTATTGAAACAAAGCAATTGTCCTTGTATCCAGGCAGGGGAGGTAAAATCACAGTTCGGGTACTCTGAAGACCAAGCACTGGAACAGGAGCGGATCACTGACATAATATCGATGACAACAATATCGACCTACCAGAATATTGTGCCAAGAATATCGATGAACAGAATATCGACATCCTATCTCTACAAAGGTAAGTCCAAAATATCGAAACCAAAATATCGTTGTTTAAAATATCGTTGTTCAAAATATCGTTTTTTTTAAATGTCTTAAAAATAATATATAATAAATTGAAAAATAAATATAATTAATAAAAACATAGTTAGAATTATTTAAAATGTTAAAAATTATAAATAATAAATATAATATAAAAATATATTAAACATACATCTATAAAAAAAAATATATATATATTTACTTAATAATATTAATAAATAATTATTTTATTAAATTGTAAAACCTTAGAAACATAATAAAAATTATAAATACATATAAATATAAATACATAAACCTGTAAGATAAATATAAAAATAAATTATATATTTAATACAATAAAATATTAAAATAAATATCTATCTTTAAAACAACATTTTACACTACATTAACTGAAACAGTAGGGAAAATGTTGGATAGCGTAGGGGATAAAATTACTATTCCCACTCCAGGGAGTGCAACAGTAGGGAAAGTGTTGTTTAGCAGAGAGGAATAATTTACTATTCCCACTCCAGCAAGTGCAACAGTAGGGAAAGTGTTGGATAGAGGAGGGGAATAATTTACTATTCCCACTCCACGGAGTGCAACAGTAGGGAAAGTGTTGGATAGCGGAGGGGAATAATTTACTATTCCCACTCCAGTAAGTGTAACAGTAGGGAAAGTGTTGGATAGCGGATGGGAATAATTTACTATTCCCACTCCAGGGAGTGCAACAGTAGGGAAAGTGTTGGATAGCGGATGGGAATAATTTACTATTCCCACTCCAGGGAGTGCAACAGTAGGGAAAGTGTTTGATAGCGGAGGGGAATAATTTACTATTCCCACTCCAGGGAATGCAACAGTAGGGAAAGTGTTGTATAGCAGAGGGGAATAATTTACTATTCCCTCTCCAGCAAGTGCAACAGTAGGGAAAGTGTTGGATAGCAAAGGGGAATAATTTACTATTCCCACTCCAGCAACTGCAACAGTAGGGAAAGTGTTGGATAGCGGAGGGGAATAATTTACTATTCCCACTCCACATCGTAACAGTAGGGAAAGTGTTGGATAGCGTAGGGGATAAAATTACTATTCCCACTCCAACGAATGCAACAGTAGGGAAAGTGTTGGATAGCAGAGGGGATAAAATTACTATTCCCACTCCAGCAAGTGCAACAGTAGGGAAAGTGTTGGATAGCGTAGGGGAATAATTTACTATTCCAACTCCAGGGAGTGCAACAGTAGGGAAAGTATTGGATAGCGGAGGGGATAACATTTCTATTCCCACTCCAACACTTGCAACAGTAGGAAAAGTGTTGGATAGCGGAGGGGAATAATTTACTATTCCCACTCCAGCAAGTGCAACAGTAGTGAAAGTGTTGGATAGCGGAGGGGAATAATTTACTATTCCCACTCCACAGAGTGCAACAGTAAGGAAAGTGTTGGATAACGTAGGGGATAAAATTACTATTCCCACTCCGAGTGCAACAGTAGGGAAATTATTGGATAGCGGAGGGGATAAAATTACTATTCCCACTCCAACAATTGCAACAGTAGGAAAAGTGTTGGATAGCGGAGGGGAATAATTTACTAGTCCCACTCCAGCAAGTGCAACAGTGGGTAAAATGTTGGATAGCGGAGGGGAATAATTTACTATTCCCACTCCACAGAGTGCAACAGTAGGGAAAGTGTTGGATAGCGTAGGGAATAAAATTACTATTCCCACTCCAACAAATGCAACAGGAGGAAAGTGTTGGATAGCAGAGGGGATAAAATTACTATTCCCACTCCAGCAAGTGCAACAGTAGGGAAATTGTTGGATAGCGGGGGCAATAATTTACTATTCCCGCTCCAGAAAGTGCAACAGTAGGGAAAGTGTTGGATAGCGGAGGGGAATAATTTACTATTCCCACCCCAGCAAGTGCAACAGTAGGGAAAATGTTGGATAGCGGAGGGGAATAATTTGCTATTCCCACTCCACAGAGTGCAACAGAAGGGAAAGTGTTGGATAGTGGAGGGGATAAAATTACTATTCCCACTCCAACAATTGCAACAGTAGGGAAAGTGTTGGATAGCGGAGGTGGATAATTTACTATTCCCACTCCAGCAAAATAATAAACATTAATTAACAAATACTTAAATAATACAAAATAATTTACCTCTCACCAAATAACCCTATAAATATCACCACCACTATTGTAAAACATGACACAATTAACATAATTGCTTAACAATTAATTAATTAACTAATAACAATGAACAATAAAATTAAAAACAATGAGTAATAAATTAATTCATACTATTAAGAACAATAATTAAATATTATATAAAAAATTAAAAATTATATAAATTTTTAATTACTTGCCACACTACTCCCCTCTAAATACACAACTCGCTCATAAAAAATTAACACAATTTACATATTCATCAATTAATTATAAATAATTAATAACCAATTAATAATTAATAAATAAAAAATTATTTAACCCAATTAACCATATGAAATATTAAATACACAAATATTAATTAATACAAATTATTAATGAATGAATTATAATTAAATTACTTCCCACCCTACTCCCCTATAAACCCACAACCCGCTCTTAAAAAAATAAAACAATTAAGATTAAAATGGCCGCTCAGTGAGGACAACAGGGAAAAAACTCCCGGTTAGCAGACCGCAGGCAACCTGATGACCCCCTACAGTGGGCTCATGAGCGCCTCGACCCACATGGATCACCAACCTGGCACTATGGAGACCTCAGATAGATGTCCAAGAGCTACTGCAGAGCTCTGCAGCGCCTGTCCCTAAAATGGCCGCCCCGTGATACTGTAACGATAACCCAAGCGATCAATTAGACGATCCAAAGACACCACATCTCGGACCCGCGAGAGACCCGTCAGCCCTGGACACGGACCGCTCGCCTCACCGAGACAGCAGGAGGATTATTGGGAGAACGGAGTGCGAGCTGCTCCTGAGCTCCGCAACGCCTGACCTTAAAATGGCCGCTCAATGAGGACAGTAGGGAAAAAAAACTCCCAGTCAACAGACTGCACGCAACTTGATGACCCCCTGCTGCGGGCTCACAAGCACCTCGACCCGCAAGGATCACCAACCTGGCACTATGGGGACCTCAGATAGCTGTCCATGAGCTACTGCAGAACTCTGCAGCGCCTGCCCCTAAAATGGCCGCCCCGTGATACGGCAACTACAACACAAACTAGCAATTAGACGGCCAGCTGTTTAAAGACACCCCACAGAGGTCCCAAGAGAGCTCAAACAGCAAAGACCACCAAGGATCACCAAGCTGCCACTGGGGAAATCTTGACAAGCGCACTACGAACTACTTTAGTGCTCCAGAACGTCCGTTCCCAAGATGGCCGCCCCGACGCTGAACCACTAAAAGTAACCCGGCTTGATCATTAGATGGCTCACTGCACAATAGCCACCCCACAAGGCACACAAGAAAGCCCTGTCAGCGAAAGCACGCAGTGATCATCAAACGGGCCCTGGGGGAATACCGGAAAGTGAACTACGAGCTACTACAGAGCTCCACAATGCCTGTCCCCAAGATGGCCGCCATGTCACTGAACCACCTCCGGTAACACACCACACATCCGAGCCCCCCCCAGAGACTGCTACCAAGTGAATTGCGCTAGCACGGAAGCAGAAGACAAAGAACTACCGAAAAGTCACTCTAACCACCACCAAGAAATCAGTCTGCGTGTAAACCAAAGGCACCGGAACACCTCACCCCAAGATGACTACTTGGAAGCAGCACTCTCACCGATGACCAGACTGCTCCGGTGAGTCACCCTCACCCCAAATGCCCCCGATTCACCCTGTACCTGTAGATCCCAGCAACAACAAGTAACGAAGGCCCCCGCACCACAGTTCCGGCTCCACCCCAAACCCAATGCACCGAGGCCCTGACCGGCCCCTGCATCATAGAGTCTGCAAAGACACCCAAATCCTCAGAGAGACACACTCATCTACGCGACCCACCTGACCCCCACTAAAATGCAGTGAGGGCCCGCCTATGCCCTAAAGTAGACCTCACTATCAGTCCCGCCCTCCACTACAACACACCCCGACCACTGTGTAGCGGAACACACCCAGCCCGACACTTGACACTTGACTCCCTCTAACCCCAGCGCCAACTTAGAAAACATGCCTGCTACCACGACAACCTATGCCAACCCCCTCACCTCGTCCTACGTAAAACCGCACGGCCCGAATTCCTTCTCAATCAGTCTCCCCCTCAACCTCTCACCAAAAGCGAAAAAAAGCCTCAAACACAAACTGATCAGGCAATACCCAGAGTCTCTATTTGCTGATATATATCATTGTTCCTCCAAAGGTCAAGTAAAAATGGACCTCATCTTTCACACAGAAAGACCCGACAAGTGGAATTCCAGCCTGAGATCACAACTTCACATTACCAAAACCACCAATACACCCCATAGCTGCAAACTATCATTCTCTATCCCGAACCGCACGGCGCAGTGGGGGAACACCTCTGTGACCATCTACTCCAACGGCACAGTCCTGATTCAAGCTAACAATGCCAACCTTGAGGCATTTGACCTCCTCTTTCCCTCACTGCGAAATAACGTCGTTCACTCACACCCCCCCCTCCCATCGCTCCCCTTTTACACGGACAACCAAGTCCCCCAGCAGAACACCTACTCCACTCTTGCGCCCGCTTTCATAAACCCCTACGCTCCTCCCCGTGCCACCACCAGCACCTCAAGCACCAAGAACAAGGCGCCCCCTCCTGCGCCGACCCGTCCCCTCGAACAGCCCCCCACGCTCAACCTCCCGCAAGCAATACCGTCTGACCTAAACACTCAGCCTAAGTCTTCCAACCACCGTCCTATACCCACCTACAAAAGAAAGCAACTACCACAACATGACCCCCCTCACCCCGCGCCTAAACCCATAGCCATAACTGACAGCACAACAACTACCAGAAGACAACACAACATAGTCAGGTCTTCTCCCCTCCAGGAAGAACCCCCCCAGAACCCTCCTACCCTCCCCCAAGAAGAGACGGGGCACCGGCTCTCCCTGCTTGAAAACCAAGTGGCTATTATAATACAGGGCTTTAATGAAATCCTAAACAACCTCGCTACAATCCTGAAGCCCTCCACCAACCCCCACTGTACTCCCACCATCTCCAACCACACACACAAAAGGCTCCCCAAGGCTCAGCGACCCAGTTGGACCTCATCCCCCCTCGCGAGACATTTACCGAGGCCTAATAGAACTATGGAAGCCATGTCCTCCGATGAAGCGACCGAGTTGGCCTCCTCGTACACCACCCCCTCTACTCACACCCCTCAATCCTCGATTCAGGTAATCATTGGACTCAGAAATGAGCACTCCACTCCGAAACCCCCTAGACTCCCAGCCTCCCTCATTAACATCCCTACGGCTCACCTTAGAAAAGAACCAAAAAAATCTACACCCCCTACAAACTGCATGCTCATAAACTGCAGATCAGCCACCAAACACGCCACAGAGCTAGCTGAATCCATCCTCAACCATGACATAGACATAGCCTTCATCACCGAGACCTGGCTAAATGACACCTCGCCTCCAATCATGGATACTCTCGTACCCCCGGGTTTCTCTATCATCAACAAAGATAGAATAGACCAAAAAGGAGGGGGTTAGCAATCATTCATAACAACAACTTGGCCGTGACCGAAATCGAGACCTTCAACTATAACTCCTTCGAATGCCTAACCGCCAACATTAACTCCAGCAATAACAAATTACTACACTGCCATCTCCTATACCATCCCCCAGGCAACACCACCACATTCACTGAGCACCTGTCAGACCTGATTGCTCAATGCTCTCTCCGAAACAACAACAACCTAATTCTGGGTGACCTCAACCTGCACTGGAATGATAAAAACAGCCCACCAATACAAAACCTGAACGAGCTATTACTTACCAGCAACCTTACCCAACACTGCTTAGAAGAAACTCATATCAAAGGGGCAACCCTCGATGCCATCATCGCCCAACGCGATGCAATCACAATAGACCACATCCTACCGGTCGACTGGTCAGATCATCACTTAATCCTTTTCCGCATCACGCAACCGATCATCTGCCAACCTCCCACTCAAGACCCCCCACATGGACAAGAAACCTAGCACAGATCAACATAGTCGACTTAGAAGAAAAAATAAACACCCTCCTGCCCATCTCCCCAGACGGTCTTTCCACAACAGAACTCACATCCCACTACAACACAACTTTGTCCTCCATCTTAGACCAACTAGCCCCCTGAAACTGAAAAAAATCCAGGAACATCCCCTCCAGATCCTGGTTCAACAAGGACATTAACAACGAAAGGAGACAACTCAGAGCCACAGAACGTCTATGGAGAAATAATCCCTCCTCCAGCCTCTGCGAGAAACTCAAAACAGCAAGAAGGAACTACAAAAAACACATCAACAGTGAAAAAACCAACTTCTTCTGCTCTGCTCTTGAGAATGCGAAAAATAGGCCAAAAGAACTCTTCAACATCATTAGGCAACAAACCTCCAAGACCTCTGCAACCCCAGTCCAGGCCTCCAAAGACCTGTGTGACAACTTCGCCAACTTCTTCAATGACAAAATCACCAAGATTGAGCTATCACTTGACATCAACCTCAACCCCTCCTGCAAAAACCTAGCCCCAACAGTCGAAAACACCAAGAGCTTGAGCTTGCTCCCCACGAAAGCCTGGATATCCTTCAACCACGTACCTGAAACTGAGATTCTCAAACTAATCTCCTCCTCCAAGCCCTCATCCCACAGCCTGAGCTTGCTCCCCACGAAAGCCTGGATATCCTTCAACCACGTACCTGAAACTGAGATTCTCAAACTAATCTCCCCCTCCAAGCCCTCATCCCACAGCCTCGACCCTGTACCTATCCAATTGGCTAAAAAGCTGAAACTCTCCCTTGCTCCAATATGGTGTGAAATCATAAACAGCTCCTTGAAAACCGGCATCATACCAGACTGCCTCAAAGTCGGCCAAGTGACACCTCTACTGAAAAAGCCAGGCCTTGACACCAACATCCTGAACAACTTCAGACCTGTTTCCACCCTCCCCTTCCTAGCCAAAATCCTCGAAAAATGCGTTCTCCTTCAACTGAACCAGCACATTGACAACAACAACCTGCTTGACAACCACCAATCGGGCTTCAGAAAAGGCTGTAGCACCGAAACCGCGATCCTAAACATCGTGGATGACATCCTCAAATCCCTTGATAATGACCAATGCTGCCTACTCATCCTCTTAGACCTATCGGCAGCCTTTGACACGGTTGATCACAATCTTCTCATCAAGGCTCTCAAAGACCGAGTAGGTGCAGACGAGGTGGTCCTACAATGGTTCTCCTCCTTCTTACACAACCGCTCCCAAAGGATAAAAATCAAATCCTTTATGTCCGACCGACTCCCCGTCAACAGAGGTGTCCCCCAAGGTTCAGTGCTCTCCCTCAACTGTTCAACATATACATGGAACCCCTCACCACCATTCTGAAAAAAGCCAACATCCCCTTCCACCTATATGCAGACGACACCCAGATCTACTTGGAAACCTCCTCCATTAACGACATCCTAAGACTCAACAACACTCTTAGAGAAGTTCAACAATGGCTAGCAACTAACCACCTCAAACTAAATCAAGACAAAACCGAAATCCTCCTCATCTCCAACAAAGAAGAAAACCCTCAAATCGTAGAGTGGCTGAAAGAAATCAACACTCTTAACGGTAATCTCACCCTGGCGAACTCGGTAAAATCGCTAGGAATCACCCTCGATCAAAATCTAAGCATGACCAAACACATTAAGAACTCCGCGAAGAGTGCCTTCCTCAATTTGAAGCTTCTCAACAAAATTAAACCCTTCATCCCACCCATGGACCTCAAACAAGCCACCCAATCACTGGTGCTATCTAGACTTGACTATGGGATCGCAGTCCTCTCCGGTACAGCTCGTTCCCACTTAGCACCACTCAAAACAACTCTCAATGCTGCTGCCAGAATGGTCACCGGAGTTAAAAAATATGACCACCTATCTCCCGCACTCAGAGAACTAAAATGGCTCCCAGTCGAAATGCGTGCCAGCTTTAGAACTGCCTGCCTCACGCACAAAGCCCTGCACACAGGGAAACCGGAATACCTGGCCTCCAAACTCAAGAAAGCCGGCCAGTCAAGAATCCTCAGGAGTTCCAACACCCTCTTACTCATCCCTCTGAAAACACACAAACAAAAAACCGCGTCGAGATCCTTCGCTGGGAACGCACCGAAAATCTGGAACTCCATTCCAGTCGATATCAGGACTATACCCTCCTTTACAAAATTCAAAAGACTCCTAAAAGACCTCTACCTCAACCGGGCCTTCCCGGACTGAGAACCAAAACGCACAAGCCTGCACTCTGCAGCCACCTGGCAATGTCCCACCACCTTACCCCCCGGCTCGGTACAGACCCTTGTCATTGTTCCTCCACTCCCTACCCCATTCCCGCTCCCTAACCCCCTCCTCGTTCACATCCTCTCGGAGGGAGATTTAGCCCAAGACTTTGTGCACGCAACGGGACTACCTCAGACACAACGAGACTACCTCAGGACCTCTCTACCTCAATGACGCACAGCACATTGGGACTTTTGAACACTTATGCCTACCTTTGTCTCTTTTTATGTGATTTCTCCCCTATATCTGCTGTAAAGCGCTCCGATACCCTCGGGTCTGGCCAGCGCTATATAAAACCTCTTAAATAAATAAATAAATAAATAAGATAATTACCAATTAATTATTAATAATTAATATCCAATTAATAACTAATTATGAACAAATTAATTAACACAATTAACAATATAAATTATTAAATACAAAAATATTAATTAATTAAAATTATTAATTAATTCATTTTAATTAAATTACTTCCCACCCTATTCCCCTGTAAACCCACAACCCGCTACGGAACTAAAACGCAATATTTAGAGGGTCATTACAATGGAGTGCGGAAAAAAATCCAACCTCCATGGCAGCGGAAAATTACCGTCCGCAGGTACCGCGGAACCACCGCCGACCCTATTAGGATCAACCACCAAAATATTCCAACCGCGGCGGTCGGAGGCATCGAAAAAGCGCCCGTAGACGGCGGAGATGGGGAAAATTCAACCGCGACGGGCGGTCTCACAGCATAACCACACCAAACCGCCGCCAGGCACGCAAAGAGACCGCCAATGATTTTATGATATCCCCGATGTCACAGCGGTACGTTCCACTGTATCCGACCGCCGCGGACGCAAACAGCAATGAATGGGAGATACGGCGGAAGGCCTGCAGCATAACCATCGCTGCGGATGCTCCGTCAACAAAATGGCGGTCAAGGAAAAAAAGACACAATAAGGCCAACAAATGCACACAGGCAACTAGCCCTGCCCCCCAAATAACCAGAAACATCCCAATGACACACCCCCATGGCAAATTCAAACATACAAATCACAGGACAACCCACACAGCACGCCTGACAGCATTACACCATCTTGACACACCCACATAGCTGAGCATAAAACCAGCCCCTTCCATGTCCACAATCCTTTGCAAAACGACTCAACAGAACGAAACAACACCAGAGCACTAAGGAGAACCAAACCTGCACACATCACACCACCACCATAACACACACCACCTACACCACCCACACCACCCTCACAACTGCACCCCAAAACATCAGCACAGCACACACCATGGCACCACACAAAATGCCAAAATTCACAGACACTGAGTTGACAGTAATGGTAGATGAGATAATTAGAGTAGAACTACAACTCTTTGGTAGCATGGTCCAACAGACACCATTAGCCACAAGAACAAACATGTGGGTAAGGCTAGTGGACAAGGTCAATGCAGTAGGGAACGTGCCCCGCAACAAGAATGAAATCCAGAGGCAGTGGCATGACCTGAAGAGTGTTGTCAAGAAGAAGAGGGCCAAGAACCGTGAGCTGGCTGATGCGACTGGTGGAGGCCCTCCCATTCTACCACAACCATTCTCTGCGTGGGAGGAGAAGGTGCTTGCCATACTGCATCCAGAGAGTCTTGAAGGAATAGTCGGGGGGGTGGAGGCTGGTAAGTACCAACTAATGTATCCCATGAAACGTCCATGTACTGTCTTGCACAACTACAAAGCCACATCTCTGAGGCACAAGTACATTCATCTGCACCCCAATACCAAACACAGGGCTCACTGATTTCACGTTCACCCCATCTGAATCATCACAAAGGTACACAACACCAACTGTGTTGTATGTGTCCAGGCAAGCAGCACTACAACTCCCACCAGCCACCCCTGTCCCACCTCTCAGAATGAGGAGCACTGCCCCCCACCCAGAAGCATGCCTCAGCCATTGTGTGCTTCTCCCTCACCTAACAGGTAGGTATCCATCTTTCCAGGGAGGGCTGTTTGGAATAGGGAGGCCTGCACTACAACTCCCACCAGGCCCCCTTGTCCCACAGCTGAGCAGGATGGAGCACTCCCTCCCACCCAGAAGCATGCCTCAGCCATTGTGTGCTTCACCCTCACCTAACAGCAAGGTAGCCCTCTTTACAGGGAGGTGTGTTTGGGTGTGGGAGGCCTGCACTACAACTCCCACCAGGACCCCTTGTCCCACAGCTGAGCAGGATGGAGCACTCCCTCCCACCCACAAGCATGCCTCAGCCATTGTGTGCTTCAGCATCACCTAACAGGAAGGTAGCCATCTTTACAGGGAGGTGTGTTTGGGTGTGGGAGGCCTGCACAACAACTCCCACCAGGCCCCCTTGTCCCACAGCTGAGCAGGATGGAGCACTCCCTCCCACCCAGAAGCATGCCTCAGCCATTGTGTGCTTCACCCTCACCTAACAGGTAGGTAGCCATCTTTCCAGGGAGGGCTGTTTGGAATAGGGAGGCCTGCACTACAACTCCCACCAGGCCCCCTTGTCCCACAGCTGAGCAGGATGGAGCACTCCCTCCCACCCAGAAGCATGCCTCAGCCATTGTGTGCTTCACCCTCACCTAACAGGAAGATAGCCATCTTTACAGGGAGGTGTGTTTGGGTGTGGGAGGCCTGCACTACAACTCCCACCAGGCCCCCTTGTCCCACAGCTGAGCAGGATGGAGCACTCCCTCCCACCCACAAGCATGCCTCAGCCATTGTGTGCTTCACCCTCACCTAACAGGTAGGTAGCCATATTTACAGGGAGGGCTGTTTGGAATAGGGAGGCCTGCACTACAACTCCAACCAGGCCCCCTTGTCCCACAGCTGAGCAGGATGGAGCACTCCCTCCCACCCACAAGCATGCCTCAGCCATTGTGTGCTTCACCCTCACCTAACAGGTAGGTAGCCATCTTTACAGGGAGTGCTGTTTGGAATAGGGAGGCCTGCCCCACAACTCCCACCAGCCACCCCTGTCCCACCTCTCAGAAGGAGGAGCATTCCCCCCTCCCAGAAGCATGTGTCAGAAAGTCCACCTAAAAATGACAACATGACAGGCAAGCAGACAGTACATGCACCCCACCATATCTCAACAAAAGCATTGAGCTATATGACAACACAAGGCCTCACATCACAACAAAATACACCCCAATAAAATAGCAATTGATAGTATGCAGACAGCTAAGCGTATGTAACTGTGACAGAAACAGAACTGTGACTCAACTAAACCCATGTGTAAGCAAATCAGGGACCATATATGCACTGCACCGAATGCCATCTGGAAATTCCATGGGTGCTGAGCATGAAGGACCATAGTAACAATAAACGGGCATGGTCTGTTGAACAATGAAATTCAAGCACAGAACATTACAAAGGTATGCATGAGATAACAATGGTACAATGGCCAGTACATGTGCATATGTAACATCTGCCAGGAAGAGTAATCAGCAAAGATGCATCACATCAAGTTGTACAGCAGCCAGTTGTCAGATGACAACCTTTCAGCTTAATACTAAGAGCTGCACGTGGGGCATGGTATCCAATGACTTGTCACACCATGGAAAAAGATGTATGTACCTCCACATCATGTCATGACGCACATCACTGTGCAGACATACAATTCATGAAATACGTAAATGTGTGTTGCATAACATGTAAATAAGAGACATCAAACACAGCAAGCCTGATGGGTGTAAGTCACTGACTATGTACCCTCTGTTCCACAGCTGACCAACAACTGACTGCAGAGGACGACAACCTCAACCTGCAGAGCCAGTCTCCTCCCCCGGAACATGGACACTCTGATGCAGAGTCCCTGGATTCTTTGGACGAGGAGCTCCAAGCCGGCCCATCTGGTGTGCCAGGGCGCAACCGGTCACATGACCCCACTGCCCCCCCACCCTCAGCAACAACATCAACGCTGACCCCTGCTGGAACGACCTGTGCCACCACCACCACCACTACCACTGCTGCCTGCAACACTCGTCCTGCCCCAGAGGATGCCCAGCTCACACCAACAACTGCGGAGGGCAGGGAGAGTAGGCGTGTGCCTAGAGTGGTGAGGCAACAGGTCAGTGATATCAGGGCAGGTGGGAGGACAAGTGGGACTCCAACCCAACCCCACAGGACACTGTGACCGAAGCCCTGGCTAACATCACCAGAGTTGTGTGTGCCTATGAACACACACAGGCATAAATGGGCCAGGCCCACGAAGATACCCTGGAGCTCCAACGTCTGCTGAGGTCCATGGACAACCGTATGGGACAAATCGTGAACCTCATGGGCCAGTTAGTGGCGATACTGAGGGACAGGCCAGTGCCACATCCCACACCTCCACCTCCCCCCGTTGCCACGCAGGATGACAGTTCCTCATCCACCCCTGCGGGCACGGAGAGGGGTGACTCCTCAGACCCCACTGGCCCAGCAGACGATGCCCCCCCTGCCAAAAGAAGAAGGGGCCGTCCAAAGAAAAACTTGGGACTCACCCATGGCAAAGCACCTGCCAAACGCCAGTCAAAGAGCCAGCCATGATGGCAACACTCTTCACCCTGCCATTGACTTTGTACACTGTCCTCACCCACACTGCCATGGTAACTGCATCCGTCTGTTGGACTGTGTCACCACATCAATGTGGTGCCTACTCGATTGTCTCATCTACCATCACTGCTAACTCATTGATTCACCATTCACATTTATGTAAATATCCACTTCCCCCTCACATATACCCATTGAAAATAAACAACAATAACGCACCAATGTAGTTGTGTCTGCTCCATGTTTATCACAGTATGTGCAATGTTTACCATGGTTACAATGTCACAGGAGCATGGATTCTCTGTAGGCACGGAGAGGCAGAAGGGACCTAGCAAAACACAACAGAACAAAAGTCACTAGTCAGGTGGTGGCATCACGGCCATCACACAACACATGTCATCAACGTACTCCAATATGCACACATTACAATGTGCAACAGTACCAACATAGACATCCTGTAGCTGTGCCAAACTACCCTGTAACCAACACATAGGCAGCCAGCACTGAGTCAACAACAGGATGCAGTCACAAAGATCACATTGACCTTTACGCAAACAACTACATCAACAGACAATGGACCAGTTGTACATTGTCACTCACCTTCAAGTGAAGTAGCGGTTGATGAGCTGCTGACGCTGGTCGACACCTTCCTCCTCTCCACTATCCTCGTCACTGGACATTTGTGGGATCGCAGGTGGGGGCCTCGGCTGGTCATCATCGTCCAGGATCAGGGGGATTTGTATATGTAAGGCCAGGTTGTGCAGCATGCTACCACTATCTGACACACCTTTTTGGGTGAGTACATCAGTGCCCCTCCGGTCCTGTCCAGTCAGCGAAATCTCGATTTTAGGAGACCAAAGGTTTGCTCCACCACCCGACGTGTTCTCCCATGGGCATTGTTGTAGCGGACTTCAGACGGTGTCCTAGGATTGCGTAGTGGGCTCAGCAACTAAGGTCTGTTGGGATATGCAGAATCACCTAGGTGTGAAAAACACATACAGATTAAGTGATACAACTGGGGCAGAGGACAGCATGGCACACACAGCACACAACTTGACTCTGCCCACTCACCCACCATCCATGCCCGCTCCGGAAGTAGATTGGCCATCAGCTGGGGCACAATGCTGTTGCGCATGATGTAGGAATCATGTGCAGAGCCGGGAAACTTGGCACAGACATGCGATATGATCATATCGGCCTGGCACACCACCTGCACATTTATGGAATGTGAATGTTTACGATTCCGATATATGTGTTCCCGTGCCTGTGGTGGAACCAGGCCAACATGTGTGCAGTCAATAGCACCTACAACATTAGGGATGCGACCAAGGGCATAAAAGACCGCCTTCACAGCCGCCAAAGTCGCCCTCCTGGGAAAACTGATGTATCGGTCTTTGTATTGCATCATGGCCGACAGGAAATCCCATAGCACCATGCTGAAGGTGGGCTGAGACATCCCCCCTGCAATGCCCACCGTCTCCTGGACTGACCCACTAGCCAGGAAATGCAGTGCCGCCATCACCTTTGATTCTGTTGTTAATGCTGTTGGGTATGTCCTGCCAGCCCGCAGGTGTGGCTCCAACATGGCACACAGGTCTTGGATGTTTGTGCGGTCCAGACGGAATCTGTGTATTACGTCATCATCCTCAATGTTAGCCAGCAGGGTGATTGGACGATACACATTAGCTCGCCTCCTAGGTGAGATGAAAGAGGACACGTCATTGCAACAGAACATGAGATGTGCACAAATCCGTAGCCTGTGATTGACACAGCACAAACATTGACTGGCATCACAATGCAGCATACAGTGCAAGTCAAATGTTGTGACACCTTGAGAAAACATTGTTGTACACTTGTTCAGTATTCACACAGTGAGAACAACCAACATGGAAACTGTCCCTGTGAATGCTATTAGTCACATTTCAAACTCTAGTGTAAACAGCCCTGACAGCATATGATACAGGACATGTGTGAGACAGAAACACTGCTGGGTTCCAAGTGGATGCTGTACCTGCCACACATTCATGTGCAATCATGACAGGGGACACATTAACAACACAATTTGTCTAGTTCTAAAGGACTCATCATGTAATTTGAGCCACTTCTGATCCACACAAGTTTAGAGACATTCACATACATATTCACAAGCCTGTGCTAATATCCACTGTCATCAGTAGACATGCCATACATGCTGCTAATCACAATTCCACGTCAGTCAATGACTAATGATGTAAAGCATTTACAGAATCTGTGTCACCGTGGATCAAGACACAATGACACCACTAAACAATATCATCAACAAGCAGACAGATTGTCAATGTGGTACACAAAAAGTGGATAAGGTACGTGATCCAAAAGGACTGTAGACAAACGTTAATCTGCACTTAAGTTGCACTTTGAGATGCAGTATGAAGGTAGCACTGCCCAAACACACAACTGATATACAACAGATGCCATGGAGCTAATCATCCAGCTGCTTGGAGACACAACAGTGCCACAAAAAACAACCCACAACACCACCAGGACAAACCCACACCAGTATACCTACAAGTCAGCGCATGATTATACTGAGTACATAACACAAACACAACAGCCTCATACACATAACACCAGCGGATGTCATTGCACAACACAGGTCCTAAAGGACAAACATCAAAAGCATCCGGAGCCACATCGCCCACAGGCTGTCAGGACCAACACAGCGGACTATCAACATCCCTCCGCAGACAAAGATGCTGGCTGTGCATCACTTGTTGGCCTCTGGTACCTTCAAAACAACAAAAGTCAGAGTTGGATGAGTGTCACAGCCAGAACTATCAAGGCATACCTCACCTATCCTGGATGCCATCATCAGCTTGATGCAACAGCATCTTCAGTACACCCACACTGCGCAGGAACAGCTTGTGCCCCAGAAAGGCTACTACGCCATTGCATGCTTATCCACTTGTGTTGGTTGAAAATCACAGCACACGTGTCCTACTTGTGCACCCTGCCAACACTGCACACAATTACTGAAAATGAAAGCACACGCATTACATCAATGTGCAGCCAATTGTGGCACACCGTCTACTGTTCACAGATGCCATATCAAAGTTCCCAGTCAGTGAGCACCATCACCACTTTTGGCTACAGTCCATCATCTAAGGCAACAATCTTCATGTGAAGAAGGTCAATGCACCTGTCCTTGGTGAGTACCAACGTAACACACCACACACATCTAATCCACTATCAACATACTCACAACTGTGGAAATATACATGTAACAAATTCACATATGACAGGACGAACAACATGAGCACATACCAGACACAATGACACAAGAAATGGTGAGATAATATGGCAGATATGGAGACAAAACATACCCA
Organism: Calotriton arnoldi; assembly: GCA_963921515.1. Lineage (NCBI taxonomy): Eukaryota > Metazoa > Chordata > Amphibia > Caudata > Salamandridae > Calotriton > Calotriton arnoldi. The sequence continues at coordinate 364,825 of CAWUFW010006500.1, read as the reverse complement.
AAGGCATAGATACAAGTGACAAATGATTAGGATGTACAGGATGCCAAGTGTGCCGGCGATGTAATTAACATCCTTGAGTATGCAGAGCACACACATGTCCATGTGGACATATACTGTTGGATTTGCTACTGTGAACAATAACATTAAATGAAGGCTGTAATAGGGGTTACCAAACAGACAACAGTGTGACATATGTGGTGATTAATGTAAATAATGCTGAAATGTTTGTAAAATCATGTAATGTATTGTGACATATTGTGTGAGAGACGTATATGTGTGGAAATATTGGGATCAGATATAAAATCGGGGGTAAGTTGTTAGTGACAGATATGAAATTGGGGATCAATTTGGGGGTCATATATGAAATTGGGGGTAAATTCTGTGGACAGATAGGAAATTGGGGATCAATTTGGGGGTCATATATGAAATTGGGGGTAAATTCTGTGGACAGATATGAATTTGGGGCCAAATTTTGGCTCAGATATGAATTTGTGTCGAAGTGATGTGCCCCATTAGTCCTTTCACTGTGGCATTTGGTGTTAGATATGAAGTTGAGGCTGTCATTACTAACTATAGCCCATTTAAATCCGATCCAGTGGCATGATATTTTGTAAGTGACCACTGTTCGAAGTACAGATATGACCCATGACATTGACACAGCACAATGTGTCCATTGGTGCCTTAAACTTGCTCACACAACACTATCACGCCCATAGCCAACAATGTAATGCTGCACCCTCGCCGCAGCTACCGCCTGGCACCAGCGGTGTGTCACCGCCAATGTCCCAATACACACTCACCGTAGTGATAGGCATATACACATGAGCAAATGGCGGTTGGCATGCTCCGCCACCCAGATCCTGGCCACTCATTGCAATGCATGTGCCCGGAATCACGGTAGCTACCACCTGGCACCAGCGGTGTGTCACCGCCAATGTCCCAATACACACTCACCGTAGTGATGGGCATATACACATGAGCAAATGGCGGTTGGCATGCTCCGCCACCCAGATCCCGGCCACTCATAGCAATGCATGTGCCCGGAATCACGGTAGCTACCACCTGGCACTAGCGGTGTGTCACCACCAATGTCCCAATATACACTCACCGTAGTGATAGGCATATACACATGAGCAAATGGCGGTTGGCATGCTCTGCCACCCAGATCCCGGCCACTCATTACAATGCATGTGCCCAGAATCGCGGTAGCTACCGCCTGACACCAGCGGTGTGTCACCGCCATGGCCCATGCATTGACAGCCAATGGGAAGCGCTATCGCGGTAGCCTGATGCAATTTTGAAAACCGCGGTAGGCGTGCTCTGCCACCGCGGGGCCAGTCATTGGATGCACTTGAAAGATGCACCACCGCGGTCCCGCACGCCTGTCCCCTGCGGTGTGTCACCGCCATGGCCCTAGCATTGACAGCCAATGGGAAGCGCTATCTCGGTATCCTGATGCAATTTTGAAAACCGCAGTAGGCGTGCTCCGCCACCGCGTGGCCGGTCATTGGATGCACTTGAAAGATGCACCACCGCGGTCCCGCACGCCTGTCCCCTGCGGTGTGTCACCACCATGGCCCTTGCATTGACAGCCAATGGGAAGTGCTATCGCGGTATCCTGATGCAATTTTGTAAAACGCGGTAGGCATGCTCCGCCACCGCGGAGGCGGTCATTGGATGTCTTTGAATGAGGCAGACCTGGAACACCAATTGCAGCAGCTCAGTACCACAGAAACCAGCCCTGGGGGCTATATATGTGTGTGTGAGAGCCACACATCTCCACAGCTCACTGAGCCTGCTGCCTGTGACCCCTCACCTGCTGCTGCCTCCAGGGACTGCTGCCTGAGACCCCTCACCTGCTGCTGCCTCCAGGGACTGCTGCCTGAGACCCCTCACCTGCTGCTGCCTCCAGGGACTGCTGCCTGAGACCCCTCACCAACAACTGCCGCTGCTGCTGTCTCCAGCCCACAGTGATGTAGAGGACTGAGAAGATCCGTGCCACTCCCTTCACCACCGAGGAGCTGGAGGTCCTGGTGGACGAGGTGCTCACCCAGTAGCCAAGGCTATTTGGTGCACCAAATGTCGTGGTAAGTATCTCAGAGTGTGAGTGAGAGTGCAGGGGGGGCACACATGAAGTTGATCTGCTGCAGTATGTGCGTGAGAGTGTGGGGTTGGGTCATGCACTGCCTAGCATGCTGTTTCCAGGGGGAAGGTGTGTTTAGCCTATTCAACACGTTTCCCTGCCTGCACATCCAGATGCAAGGGAAATGTAATGTCTTGTCAGACATACAGTGAGGCTGAAACTTTGCAATTTAGGAGTCAGGACAGTGATTGCCAGTCTGAATGTCTGTGTGTGTCCCTGATGTCCTTCACAGGCCCATCTGTGGCCTTGGCTAGGGTTGTTGTCCAGAGGGTAGTGAGGGAATTGTTTCTGACTCAATATGTGCCTCATCTCTAGTTCTACACTATGCTCAGGACCTCAATCCCACAGGGTGACACTCTAGTTGGTCATTCACCTATGACACTGTACATTTCAACATTATCGTGCCCAGACCCTTCCGTCACCACCAGCATGTGCACATACTCTCATGTGTTGTCACTGTTTGTGTGTCCAAATGATCCCTCCATTTAAAATATCAGATGCCCCACGTTGGACCTCTGTGTGACCCCAACTGGCATGCACATTCACTGCCCAATCTGACAGTGACACAACACTGAATGTACAGAGTGTCAAATCTGTGCTTTTCCTCTTGACTCTCCATCAATGAGCCATTACAGACATGTAGATTGCACACAACAGGCCTTGTGATGAGGGTTTGCGTTTGTGAGGTCATGTCCCTCAATGTGACCTCCATCACACAGTGTGGCAGTTCAAGGGCAAGTGCTTTGAGGGCTGCGCAGTGTTGGGCACAGTGAGTATTCACAGTAACATATGTAGTGATGTCCTGCATGTCTTGGTATTCCCAAGATTGTGCAGTAGATGTGCTCAGCATACACATTTTGCTCCCTGCTGGCATCATGCATGGCTATGAGATGGGCATGTACTGTGTCCACCCTCATACCTGCATGCATTAATGTGTGTTTCACACATGATGATGTTTGAATGTTGCAGATTTATTGTCTCTGCTAAAGTTATTGGTGAAGTTGGGATGAGTCAGTGTCATGCTCCTGCCCTGGCAAATGGTGGTACGTTTCTCTGATTATTGCACCCTCTTGTCTCCCATGTCTGCAGCTCAAACTCAACCAGCGCAAGGCCATGTGGAGGGCCATTGCATGCAAGGTGCGTGCTCTGGGTGTCTCCAACCGACGTCGCTCCCACTGTCACAAGAGGTGGGATGACATCTGCCGGCTGAGCAGGAATGTGGCCGAGATGACACTGGGGCTGATCCCTCGGGCCCGGCAGGTTGGCGCGGCGCAGCATGACACCACTAATGGCACGCATTTTAGCTGTGACGCAGCCTGAACTTGATGTACGTCTGAAGGGGCATCAGCAGCAAGCTGGTGGTGAGTATTCTGTGAGTGTGACTTTGGGTGTTGTTGGGCTGCATGTGCTCCAAGCCTGGGCTAGTGCAGGGCTGTGATGTTGCTAGTGTGATGCAATGGCGTGTAAGTGGCCGTGGTGTTGGGTGCAGTTGTCATGCATTCCCCCTACATGTACCTTTCCATGTCATTGGTGTAATGGCCCTTGACTTCATATTTGTAGTTGTGGCCTTCTGGTATCATCTTCATTGGGGTAGTCGCGGACATCCCATGTCAGGGTCCGGCAGAGTGCATAATCTGAGTGTGCCATCATCAATGTGTGCATTGCCTGATGTCAGATTTGTGCTGACTGCACATCTGACACCAATGTGCAACTGTAGTTATGCCCCAAGATACAACATGGTGGATGGCATGTGCTTATGTCCATTGTGGGCGTATATGTTGGAGTCTGTCTCTGTGTTGGACACTTCTGCTGGCTCAAGATGTGACAGTGGCAACATGTTGTGAGTCGAATCTTTTACCCCCTCAGGGCCCTAGGTGTGCACAGAGGGATATGTGTGTCTGGTTAGATGGAGCCAACAACAGGCTAATTGGCTGTGTGTTCATCACATGGTTGAATTATGCCAAGTTTGCATTATGCCACGGTAATTCATATGTTTGGATTGAGGTTGCACAATGTTACTGCCCATGGTGTTGTCCAACATGGATGATTGTTCATCATGAGTGATGCTTTCCTTGCAGGTTTTTGTAATCTTGATGCCAATGTACTGATCCTACCTCTCTCTCTCTCTCATGCAGCATCTCACATGGGCATGGAAGGACAGGGGACGGACACCAGTGGTGAGGCATCAAGCTCAACTGCTGCACACCAGCATAGTGACACAGATGTCACCAGCGCATCAGAGGGGGACCGTAGTCTCCTAGAGGACTCACAGCCAGAGACGGAGAGCTCTACGTCATCTGACGACGGCGGTGACGAATCTATGTTTACGGCCACAGGAAACGGGGACTCTGCCTCCTCGTCCACCACACAGCGTTCAGTGCCCACCCTCCCTGCTACTCCCACTGTTGCTGCCCGTGTTCGCACCACAAAAAAGAGAAGAGTGTCCTTCACCCCAGGCACCGCTGCCCCTGCCCCTGTCCCCCCTGCTGCCGTCAGTGCTGAGTCTGTGGACCTTTTGCGCCAGCTGTGTGTGGGTCAGACAGCTCTCCTCAATGCCTTCCTGGACCATGACAAAAAATTGGCACAGGTGGTGGCTTACATGGAGGGCGTTCATTCCGACATGGGTGGGCTACACCGGACTGTTCAGTCTCTGTCCTCTGCAGTGACAGCAGCCATTCAACTTGCACAATCACATAGTCCTGCTCCAGTCCCTAGGCCCACCACCCTGCCAGTAGCCACATCTGATGATAGTGACCACACACACCAGACATCAAGGGAAAGATACAGCACACGCAGCATACGGCAGCAGCAGCCCAAGCAGTCCAGAGCGCAGACACCATCCCCACAGAAAGGTAAAGCCACACCAGAGCACAGAGGCAAAAGCCCTTCAGGTCACACACAGGGCAAGGATGGCAAGAAGCAGGCCTCAGGCTCACATGCCTCAGAGGCATCCCCAGCCAAGGACTCACCTGTCCCAAAAGTGTCTCGCATAGACAAGCACACAGTTTCCGTGCCCAGTGACAAACAGGTGCCTGCTAAGAGTACACGTAGGAAGAGCTCCAAGGCAAGTTAACCCACAACATCAACTCCCATCCAGAGCCCTGTTAAGCAGAGAAGGGGGCCACTGTAGGGGGGACACCTGGTACACAGGTGATGCAGGGGCAGAGGCAATCCGGGGGCAAGCATCCTGCAGCATCCAGCACGTCCCCAGAGGGAGAAGCAGCATCTGCACATGATCCAGCTTTTGTGATGAGTGTGCCTGTTGTATACACCCCACTTGGCATTAATCCCAGGACAGGGAAGCCATATCAAATCCCCAAGAAGCGCAAGGGCACCCCTCCACATTCTCCCACACACACTGTGTCTCATGCAAGCATGAGTCCACCTCCACGTGCCACCACCCCACCTGGTCCTAGCAGCCCTCAGGCTTCCAAGACCACTGATGGCTCTGCCACACCTGATCCTTGCAGCACTCAGGCTTCCCAGACCACTGATGGCTCTGCCACACCTGGTCCTAGCAGCCCTCAGGCTTCACAAACCAGTGATAGCTCTACCACACCTGGACCTAGCAACCCTCAGGCTTCCCAGACCACTGATGGCTCTACTCCAGCTGGGCCTCTCTCTCCCCGAGCCAGTACCCCAACTGGCCCCGACAGACAGCCACCTCCCAGTCATACTGCCAGCCAAGTCTGAGTGTTATTCCCCCTCACACACATGTCTCTCCCACAGTGGTGCCATGGACTGCCCATGTTTGACACCCTGAGTGTGTTGCTGACCATGGCAGGGTACAGTGCCACCCCATTCCCAGTGCTGGATCTCATGTTCCTCACCTGCACTTTGGACTGGTCACTGGCCTTGCTGTTCACAGCTGTTTGCCCCTTGCCTGTGCAGGATCTCTTGTACCTCACCTGCACTTTAGACTGGTCACTGGCCTTGCTGTTCACTGCAGTTTGCCCCTTGCCTGTGCAGCTTCTCATGTTCCTCATCTGCACTTTGGACTGGCCACTGGCCTTGCTGTTCACTGCTGTTTGCCCATTGCCTGTGCAGGATCTCATGTACCTCACCTGCACTTTGGACTGGTCACTGGCCTTGCTGTTCACTGCTGTTTGCCCCTTGCCTGTGCAGCTTCTCATGTACCTCACCTGCACTGTGTCCTGGCCACTGGCCTTGTTGTCGACTGATGTCCTAGACTTGCCTGTGCAGCTTCTCATGTACCTCATCTGCACTTTGGACTGGTCACTGGCCTTCTGTTCACTGCTGTTTGCCCCTTGCCTGTGCAGGATCTCATGTACCTCATCTGCACTTTGGACTGGTCACTGGCCTTGCTGTTCACTGCTGTTTGCCCCTTGCCTGTGCAGGATCTCATGTACCTCACCTGCACTTTGGACTGGTCACTGGCCTTGCTGTTCACTGCTGTTTGCCCCTTTCCTGTGCAGCTTCTCATGTACCTCACCTGCACTGTGTCCTGGCCACTGGCCTTGTTGTCGACTGATGTCCTAGACTTGCCTGTGCAGCTTCTCATGTACCTCATCTGCACTTTGGACTGGTCACTGGCCTTGCTGTTCATTGCTGTTTGCCCCTTGCCTGTGCAGGATCTCTTGTACCTCACCTGCACTTTGGACTGGTCACTGGCCTTGCTGTTCACTGCTGTTTGCCCCTTGCCTGTGCAGGATCTCATGTACCTCACCTGCACTTTGGACTGGTCACTGGCCTTGCTGTTCACTGCTGTTTGCCCCTTGCCTGTGCAGGATCTCATGTACCTCACCTGCACTTTGGACTGGTCACTGGCCTTGCTGTTCACTGCTGTTTGCCCCTTGCCTGTGCAGCTTCTCATGTACCTCACCTGCACTGCGTCCTGGCCACTGGCCTTGTTGTCGACTGATGTCCTAGACTTGCCTGTGCAGCTTCTCATGTACCTCATCTGCACTTTGGTCTGGTCACTGGCCTTGCTGTTCACTGCTGTTTGCCCCTTGCCTATGCAGGATCTCATGTACCTCACCTGCACTTTGGACTGGTCACTGGCCTTGCTGTTCACTGCAGTTTGCCCCTTGCCTGTGCAGCTTCTCATGTACCTCACCTGCACTGGGTCCTGGCCACTGGCCTTGTTGACGACTGATGTCCTAGACTTGCCTGTGCAGCTTCTCATCTACCTCATCTGCACTTTGGACTGGTCACTGGCCTTGCTGTTCACTGCTGTTTGCCCCTTGCCTGTGCAGGATCTCATGTACCTCATCTGCACTTTGGACTGGCCACTGGCCTTGCTGTTCACTGCTGTTTGCCCCTTGCCTGTGCAGGATCTCATGTACCTCATCTGCACTTTGGACTGGTCACTGGCCTTGCTGTTCACTGCTGTTTACCCCTTGCCTGTGCAGGATCTCATGTACCTCACCTGCACTTTGGACTGGTCACTGGCCTTGCTGTTCACTGCTGTTTGCCCCTTGCCTGTGCAGCTTCTCATGTTCCTCACCTGCACTTTGGACTGGCCACTGGCCTTGCTGTTCACTGCTGTTTGCCCCTTGCCTGTGCAGGATCTCATGTACCTCACCTGCACTTTGGACTGGTCACTGGCCTTGCTGTTCACTGCTGTTTGCCCCTTGCCTGTGCAGGATCTCATGTACCTCATCTGCACTGTGTCCTCGCCACTAGCCTTGCTCTTGTCTAAATTTTGCTGCATAACTGTGTGAAATGTAAATATAGAAAAAGATTACTCCTGTTGTCTGCCTTGTCAGTGTCCTTGCTAAATGAAGGGTTACTGTGTGGGTATGGTTTACTGTGACACATGCTCTATATGCCACTTCAACATTGCCAATGTCTTGTCTCCTCTGATCATGTTGTTTCAACTTTGGTGTCCCGGACTTGTGCATCTGTGTGTGTTGGCTTAGATGTAGGTGTGTTTGCTGTGGACTGTTTAACTTCCTGTGTGTGTTGTTGTCTGTGTGATGTTTAGATTGTTGTTGTGTGTGTTCATGGTGTGTCACTCATCTCTGTTTGTAACTGGTATGTCTGTTGTGCACACACTGCTTGGTGTGCATGCAGTGCTGTGAGTGTATGTTGCCTTGTCCTTGCCTGGTGTGCACCCCCTGATGTTTAGCTGTTGTGGCATATTGATATCTTTGCATGTGCATGTGTTGTGTCTGATGTGGCTGTGTGCAGTGTTTGTGTTGTGTTGTCTCATGCAGTTGACAGATGCTCTGTGTGTGGTGTTCTATTTGCCTGTCAGTGTGAGTGTTTTGTTGTTGAGGTTGGTTACAGCTCCATCTGTGTGCCCTGCTGCTGCCCCTGATTGTGCTCGTTTTTTTCCTTTCTGTGCCCCCTTGCTGCCCTGATTGTGCTAGTTTTTTCCTTTCTGTGCCCCCTTGCTGCCCTGATTGTGCTCGTTTTCCTTTCTGTGCCCCTTGCTGCCCCTGATTGTGCTCGTTTTTCCTTTCTGTGCCCCCTTGCTGCCCCTGATTGTGCTCGTTTTTTCCTTTCTGTGCCCCCTTGCTGCCCTGATTGTGCTAGTTTTTTCCTTTCTGTGGCCCCTTGCTGCCCTGATTGTGCTAGTTTTTTCCTTTCTGTGCCCCCTTGCTGCCCCTGATTGTGCTCGTTTTTTCCTTTCTGTGCCCCCTTGCTGCCCCTGATTGTGCTCGTTTTTTCCTTTCTGTGCCCCCTTGCTGCCCTGATTGTGCTCGTTTTTTTCCTTTCTGTGCCCCTTTGCTGCCCTGATTGTGCTCGTTTTTTCCTTTCTGTGCCCCCTTGCTGCCCTGATTGTGCTCGTTTTTCCTTTCTGTGCCCCCTTGCTGCCCCTGATTGTGCTCGTTTTTCCTTTCTGTGCCCCCATGCTGCCCCTGATTGTGCTCGTTTTTCCTTTCTGTGCCCCCTTGCTGCCCTGATTGTGCTCGTTTTTCCTTTCTGTGCCCCCTTGCTGCCCTGATTGTGCTCGTTTTTCCTTTCTGTGCCCCCTTGCTGCCCCTGATTGTGCTCGTTTTTCCTTTCTGTGCCCCCATGCTGCCCCTGATTGTGCTCGTTTTTTCCTTTCTGTGCCCCCTTGCTGCCCTGATTGTGCTCGTTTTTTCCTTTCTGTGCCCCCTTGCTGCCCTGATTGTGCTCGTTTTTCCTTTCTGTGCCCCCTTGCTGCCCCTGATTGTGCTCGTTTTTCCTTTCTGTGCCCCCTTGCTGCCCTGATTGTGCTCGTTTTTCCTTTCTGTGCCCCCTTGCTGCCCTGATTGTGCTCGTTTTTCCTTTCTGTGCCCCCTTGCTGCCCCTGATTGTGCTCGTTTTTTCCTTTCTGTGCCCCCTTGCTGCCCCTGATTGTGCTCGTTTTTCCTTTCTGTGCCCCCTTGCTGCCCTGATTGTGCTCGTTTTTTCCTTTCTGTGCCCCCTTGCTGCCCTGATTGTGCTCGTTTTTTTCCTTTCCGTGCCTGTTTCCCGCCGCTGCGCCCCTGCGGCCCCGCCCCCTCACTGCCCATTCGCTGCCCCATTCCCTGCTCCTCCCTCCCACCTCCCCATTTATGGCGGCCGCTGCGTGGTGAAGAGAGCGACCCCTGACCTTGAGTGGTAGGTCGCTCCCTCACCACACAGCTCCGTCTGTGTGCCCTGCTGCTGCCCCTGATTTTGCTCGTTTTTTCCTTTCTGTGACCCCTTGCTGCCCTGATTGTGCTCGTTTTTAGGTCTCGCCTTGGCAGCGCATGCGATGCATGCGCTGTCTCAGCGAGACATAAAGTAATCTGTATGTTGGGCTAAATTTAATGCAATCTGTCTTTCCACTTGCTATTGGCTTAGTTGTGGTAGTGTTGTTGTTATCTCCCTTTCTGTTGGCTGTTGGTGATTTGCTAACTTCCATGTAGTCCCGATACAGCGGAGCCTAACTACAGTGTTATTTCACTCTGCTTGCACTTCTTTTAATTGAAGTGCAGTGTGCCATCTGTTTTGCACGCTGTAGCCTGCCTTTGTAATTGGAGACTCCCTCCCCCTCCCAATCAGTCACGGGGCTCCAGCTGCCTCACAGCAGAGCCAGGCCTCAGAGCAGGGGCCACTGCTGTCTGTGCCTGCCCTGCTCCTCGCAGCTGTCGTGGCCGTGGACTGGCATTTGTGTTGATACTGGAATGAATTGCTGTTTTGTTTTTTAAGTACTAATGAAAAAGCTTCGTAAAAATGCATTCCATGTACCGACATGAAATACATTTTTACAAAGCATTTTCATTTGTACTTAAAAAGGAAAACAGCAGAATGTAAACCGCCATTTAACAGATACCATCAAAGGCTCTTAACAAGAGGCCCGGTGCAATCTTTCACTCCTCACCAGCTGAACCAACACAATTAAACCTGCCGAGCAAGCAGCCCTCCCAGACTCTGAGACCGAGCAGTCTCGTATTTTTTTCCCCATCGAGCGCACACCACTCGTTCACTTTCTTGTTTTTTAAGCCATCGCATGCGTTTGTTATCGCGGGCAGCTACCATTCTTATGCGAATTTAGAGTTTATCTGTGTCGTATCTGTTATGTAATCCATGTCCTCTGAAGTCCTTATGTAATGGAACTGGTTATAATGTAAAGCGCTCTGACACCTTCGGGTAAAGTTTGCGCTGTATAAAAACGGATTAATACATACATTCTTTATTATTAATCACTGCGATTTCATTTTTATACCAACTTGAAGCGCATTAAAGCCGTGGCAATATTGCACATTTACACACATTTTAAACACGCTGCTGTGCTCTTATGCTGTGTTTTACGTTGCACATTTTGACTTCACCGACCTGGGGGGCGTAGCCTCGTTCTGGAGTTGGCGAGGATCACAGCCAGTAGTAGAGACAGCCCCGTAACTCGAGAAACATCAAAGCTGTCCAGGGTCTTCTTGCTTTCTTCCCAGAGGGGAGCCCGGCACCCGCTCACTAGCGCCTACCTGTGGATTCCCACCTGCGCAGCGCGCTGCTTCCATTTACTCACACTGACAGAAAGTTCATGCAAGTAGCGTGGAAATATATAGATTTTAGCGCTGCATTACTCCAGCTGACGGGGGAAGCTCGGGCCTGGTGGTTTGGCATTTTGTCGTTACCTATTTCGATGCATGCAAGCTATTTTTGCATTAAATGTATTAGACTTCTAGGCGCTATACCGAGTGCCTCTTTTCTTTTAAAGAACAGTCCGCATACTGCCTGCCCCCATTGCTATCACCAGACGTCAACGCCGGACCCCCGGGGCGATCACTGGCGCTGGAGGTCACTCTACGCTAACCTTATTCTGGGGTCTCACTTCTGGCTCATGGGGAGACGATCTATGCAGCCCCCTCATTAACCCCTGTGACACTTCCGGCTCTTGGGGAGGGGGGGGGGGTGGTGCGAGCTGTGCAGCCCCCTTCATTACGCCTCACGAGGAGGGGAGGGGACTTCAGTGCATTTAAGATCACGTGTAAGAAGTTTCTTTTCTAGGTTCTCACTCGTAGGGCATATTTCAATACTAGCGCCTAGAATCGTTTTAAGCATGTGTGCGCTGTACACATACCCTTATTTCACGTGATAAGACACGTAGAGGTTGCACGTGTCTGGCTGTAATGGTAACACTACAAGTCGGTGCACAGGTCAGACTCTGCAGATGCCACACAGGGCCGAGGTGATCCTGGGACCGCCCTCTTCTCTTCGTCCACGACCGGGTCACACTGTAGCAAGGCTTGTTATCTTAGTGCCAAAACCACTCAATAAATAAAGATAGATTTTTTAATTTCTCCAGTCCTGTTTAAAATGAGGGCTCCATCCCTGTTACTTACACACAAACAACATTCTCTTCACATCGTACCTTTTCTGTATCAAAATGTAAGGTTTTAGTTTTTGGAAACATTTTAACGTGAATAATGTATTTTTACGAGATCCTCGTCCTGCGTCCATACTACATCTAATCTGTGAGACCAGTGTTCAGTTCAGCGCACCAAAGGGTTGCCCAAGATCACACAGTGTGGAGTCCAAACCGGACTTAGTAGAGCATTTTGTATTCTAACTTGAGATTATGAATGTGCAGCTGCCAGTGTCCTCGTGTTTTTAAAGGTGACGATGCTTAACTGTCAACATGTCACTTTCCTACATCTGAATGTACAGCCAACTTGTAAACACATTGTGCAGGAACCATGTACCGTGCTTTCAAACAGCTTTATGGTGGCTTAAGACATAAGGGAAAAATAAAATAAATACAGACCCAAATGCGTGATATTTCCAAGCAAAGGACACGTTCCTTTTACCTTTTGGACCCGTGATTGTGCTTCACGTATGTTCAAAGCTCCTTCATACACTGACGTTCAGCCACTAAAAGATATGCCCGATTCCATTTCATGTTTGGGTGGGACTGCCTGTCTCTGACACACTGTTCATTCTGTACACCGCATGCCCTGGTTAAAACGAGACACACTTCATGCTAGCCTTACCGTCCCTCTGTGACGGACTTCTCGTGACACTGAGACCTCTCGATTTCCACTCTCAGAAAATGTTATTAAAGAAAGGTTTGGGGAGGCAAAAAATGTGCCCGAGAGAAGAGGCCAGAAGGAACTGATCTGGGAGCTAAACAGCTGCATCCTCAGGGATGAAAGGCACAGGGAAGACGGTAAAAGTGGATTAGGGTGGCAGTAAAGGAAGCTGTTAAGTTTTATATGGGCACTGGGCGTGGTGCACGGCTGAGGAGAGGAAGGGGCGCCCTCGTCGCTATCTGACTGCCTATCTATTTATGCCTATCTGTGTCTCTAGTTATCCATGTGTTTATCGAGCTCTCTGCCTCCTACGCTCCACCTCTCACACCCCTTGCTGGCTACACTCATTTCTGAACCTCCCCTCTCTTCCTAGCTCTGTTTGTGACTGTACCTCGATTCCATCTGTTTCTGTGTGCCACCCACTCATAATATAAGAATATACGTCTGGATGTTATTGGTGCCTTTCAGTCTTATAAATGTGTGTTTATGTATCCCCACCTTTTCCACTCAACTTCTGTAGTACCCATATCTGTCTGTGTGTCTATCTATCGCCATGCCTGCCTCTATTGATCTGTCTGTGTGTCTATCTAGCCCTCTTCCTCTTTTTACCTCTATCACTTTAACTATCGATCTGCCATAATCTGGCCCTGAGTAGTGCAGGACTCGCCCTCTCTTTGAATACGCCTACACGCCCTGCTCTTCGTGCCTTCTCTGCCTGCTGTGCACATAGTCTTTGAACACTGGGCTGTGCTCGGCTGAGGCAGCGAGTGGGAGGATGGGTGCAGCATTTCCAGCCCCCCGCCCCCCTCACCTTCGTCAACAGAGCTGGGATTAGCAACTATAGTTCTGTGCCAAGGGCATCACCGTCAGTGGTAATTAATGGGCACCCTGCAGGTTAGCTGCCATGTACTGGGCAGTCTGCGGGCATCAAATAACGTGCAGCATTAGCACATCCGTGCCATAGAGGCTATGTGACTCGCATTGTAAATTGGCATGGCCATATGAAGGCCACCCATGCCATTCATTGCAAATGCCAAAACTGTAAAAGGGCGTTAATAACTGATAGAAAACGTATATTTTACCTTAAACTGGGTATTCTAGTCAGTTTGGGTTCTTTAATGACTTTAATAAATGGCAGGAGACCAGTGCCATAGACTACACATGCCAACACTGTCAAAGGACTTTAATTAATGGCTGAAAGTAATAGGGCCAGTATATCATAAATAATTTACCATAAACTTTGATGTCAGGAGACTGTGCTGCTTGGCTGAACACTTATAAAGTCCCAAGGGCAAGACCCATTAGCTATGGGAATCGAACCATAGTACATCATGTAAATATAATTCATGTAAATTCTGAAGTACAGTGAATTTACTCGGTTCCCCTGTTAGTTACATTAAATTTACATTCTCAACCTCATTCAAAATAAATCCCTCTAAACGCCCCGGCAATCTGCCGCTCCTGCCCCGCTCCGTTATCTATATATACATCCCCTCTGCTCCTCGTTACGGTACTCTGCTTCCATACAGATGCTCCTGCTGTAATAAAATGTTCTCTGGCATCACTCAGAGAACTAAGTTGAGCTACATCAGCTACCCAAAATAAGCATTGAAAATACAATAGGTCTCACCTTTGATTAAGTTAAAGCCATTTGCTTTGCTAATGGTATTGTATAGCAAAGCAAATGGCTTTAACTTAATTAAAGGCGAGACCTATTGCATTTTTAATGCTTGTTTCCTTTCTGTGCCCCCTTGCTGCCCTGATTGTGCTCGTTTTTTCCTTTCTGTGCCCCCTTGCTGCCCTGATTGTGCTCGTTTTTTCCTTTCTGTGCCCCCTTGCTGCCCTGATTGTGCTCGTTTTTTTCCTTTCCGTGCCTGTTTCCCGCCGCTGCGCCCCTGCGGCCCCGCCCCCTCACTGCCCATTCGCTGCCCCATTCCCTGCTCCTCCCTCCCACCTCCCCATTTATGGCGGCCGCTGTGCGGCTGTGCCGCTGGCGCGCCGAAGGCGCGCCTAAGGCAAGCCAGTCTGCGCCCGTCTGCGCCGGGACCGCGCCCAGCGCCAGAACCCCTGTCCGGGCATCCCCCGCGCCCGCCACATCAACAGACGCCGATACGACGCCAGCACCCTCCACGCACTCAACCCCGGAAAAGATCACGCCTGCTACCGGGCCACCCCGAAGCGCACCCAAGGGCCCTTCACCTGCCGGAACTGCAGCTTCACCAGCACCCGCCCCGCCAAACCACCGCCCAGGAAAGAACCCAACTACCTCAGATGCATCCTCCTCAACACCCGCTCCGCCCGCAAACACGCCATCGAACTCTGGGACTTTCTCGACTCAACCTCCCCAGACGTCGCATTCCTGACGGAGACCTGGCTGAATCCCGCTTCAGCCCCCGACATCGCCATTGCCATCCCAGACGGCTACAAGATCACCCGCAGGGACCGCACCAACGGAGTCGGAGGAGGCATCGCCATCATCCACAGGAACACCCTCAGAGTCTCAACCAACACCGACGACACCCTCAGCACCGCCGAACACATGCACTTCCAGATCCACACCGATCCCAACACCACCCTCAGAGGAACCCTCATCTACAGACCCCCGGACCCCGACCACAGTTCAGCGATTCGATCGCTGACTTCGTCAGCACACACGCCATCGCCTCCACGGACTACATCCTCCTCGGGGACCTGAACTTCCACCTCGAGAACAACAAGGACACCAACTCCACCACCCTGATCGACAACCTCGCCACCCTCGGACTCAGACAGCTCGTGACTACACCCACCCACGCCGCCGGCCACACGCTAGACTCCATCTTTTCCGCAAGCCCACACGTCTCCTTCAACCACACCTCCGAACCCCACTGGACTGACCACCACTGCATCCACTTCACCTACAGGAAGCCCACCACGCACCACCGCACCGAACAAATGCCTCGCCGCTGCTGGAGCAGAGTCACCAAAGACCAGCTAACCACAACCCTCACCCTGAGTGCACCCGCCGAACCCTCCGACCCCGACACCGCCGCCCGCAACCTCAGACAGTGGATCGACGACTGCGCCAACACCCTCGCCCCGCTCAAGAATCCGCCCAACAGCCACACCAGCAAGAAAGCCACCTGGTTCACCGAAGACCTCCAGGCCTCCAAACAAACATGCCAAAAACTGGAGAAGATCTGGCTCCACGAACGGACAGCGGACAGCTACGCCGCCCACAAGAGCGCCACCCGCAGTCACCATCACCTCATCACATCCGCCAAAAGGGCCTCACTCAAAGACCGCCTAGACAACAACGCACACAACAGCAAAGAGCTCTTCAACATCGTGAAGGAACTCTCCAACCCCAGCTCCAACACCAACGACATCCCGCCGTCGCGAGACCTGTGCGACTCACTGGCCACCTTCTTCCACCGCAAAATCGCCGACATCCACGACAGCTTCAACACCACGACCGCCCCGGCAACCACCGAGACCACTGCCCCCACAACCACCAACCGCCTGCACTCCTGGACCAACATCAACGACGAGGACATCAGCGAGATCATGAACACCATCCACTCCGGTTCACCGCTAGACCCGTGCCCTCACCACGTCTTCAACAAAGCCAGTACAGCCATCGCGCCCCATCTCCGGAAAATAATCAACATCTCCTTCGAGACAGCAACCTTCCCGGAAAGCTGGAAGCACGCCGAGATCACCGCCTTACTCAAGAAACCCAAGGCAGACCCCAAGGACCTCAAGAACTTCCGACCCATCTCTCTGCTCCCGTTCCCCGAAGGTCACCGAGAAAATCGTCAACAAACAACTGACCCGCTACCTCGAGGAGAACAACATCCTGGACCCTTCCCAGTCCGGCTTCCGCAGCAACCACAGCACCGAAACCGCCCTCATCGCCGCCACCGATGACATCAGGACCCTGCTAGACAACGGAGAAACAGCAGCCCTCATCCTCCTGGACCTATCAGCCGCCTTTGACACGGTCTGCCATCACACACTACGAACACGCCTTCATGACGCCGGGATCCAAGAGAAGGCCCTGGACTGGACCACATCCTTCCTTTCCGGCAGAACACAAAGCGTCCGCCTCGCCCCCTTCCGATCCAAGGCCACCAAGATCATCTGCGGCGTACCCCAAGGCTCCTCCCTCAGCCCAACGCTGTTCAACATCTACATAGCACCCCTCGCCCACGTCACCCGACAGCACAACCTCAACATCATCTCCTACGCCGACGACACCCAGCTGATCCTCTCCCTCAGCAAAGACCCTCACACCGCCAAAGCCCACCTCCACGAAGGAATGAAGGCCATCGCCGAATGGATGAGGACCAGCCGCCTGAAGCTGAACTCGGACAAGACGGAGGTCCTCATCCTTGGTTCCAACCCTTCAGCCTGGGACGACTCCTGGTGGCCGACATCACTGGGAACAGCCCCGACACCCACCGACCACGCACGCAACCTAGGGGTCATCCTCGACCCCACCCTCTCCATGACTAAGCAGGTCAACGCCGTTTCCTCATCCTAGTTCAACACCCTCCGAATGCTCCGCAGGATCTTCAAGTGGATCCCCACCGAAACAAGAAAAACAGACACCCAGGCCCTCGTCACCAGCAGGCTGGACTACGGAAATGCCCTCTACGCAGGAACGACGGCTAAGCTCCTGAGACGGCTGCAACGCATCCAGAACGCCTCTGCACGTCTTATCCTCGACATCCCCCGACGCAGCCACATCACACCCCACCTGAGAGACCTGCACTGGCTCCCTGTCAACAAGAGGATAACCTTCAAGCTCCTCACCCACGCACACAAAGCACTCCACAACTCCGGACCAGCCTACCTCAACACCCCCACCCGCCAGCTCCGCTCCACCAGCCTCGCCCTCGCCACAGTCCCCCGCATCCAGAAAACGACCGCTGGCGGCAGATCCTTCTCCCACCTCGCCGCCAAGACCTGGAACACCCTCCCCACCAACCTTCGGCAGACCCAAGACCTACTGGCCTTCAGAAGACTCCTCAAGACCTGGCTCTTCGATCAGTAGCAGCACCACCCCCCTCTTCCCCCAGCACCTTGAGACCCTCGCGGGTATGTAGTGCGCTTTATAAGTGACATGATTGATTGATTGATTGATTCAGATGTGTGTTGCCATTGTGGTGTGCCTTACTTGTGTGTCTGTCACATGAACTGAGGTCTATTGTAGTTCCCGTGCTTGTTTTAGGTGCATCCTTGGTGTTTTCTCCTCTCATATTTGATGTGTCTCTTGTCATTCTTGTGCATGTGCAGGCATGTGGTACACTATGACACCATTTTGAGTTGGTGGGTGGTGTGGTATGTCTGTCTGTGTGTCATTGTAGGCCCATTTCTCCCTGTTTGTCTCCATTATTGTTTTGTGTGGATGCACTTCTTATATGTGTTGTGGTATGTTGTCTGTGCATTTTAACTGACTAATGAGGTTGTGTACTCCTGTTGTGTCTGTGCTCCCATTGAATTTCCACTGTTTAACTGCACAGGTCTTGTCTGTTATTGTAGTAGTTCTGTGTGTGTGTTTTGAGTGTGTGCTGTGTTTTTGTACGTACAGTGGTTCTGCCATTCCTGTGTTTTTGTGATGTTTGTGGATGCCCCCCAGGGGGTGTGTTTGCTTGTCAGTGTATTGACTGGACATTATTGGCAAGCTTCTGTGTGTTTGTTACTGGTGTTGTGTGCTGCAGGTGTGATGGGTGTGGGTGTTGTGTGAAGGTTCATACTTGTGTTTGTCAGTCATGGGCCCTGTGTGTTGTGCTGCTGACATACTCCTGTGATGTATTTGGATACAGATGAGTGACTGTTCAGTGTTAGACTTCATACCCTTCCTTTCATCCTTGTGTCTATACATGGGTTGCCTTGCTGTCTCCCTGAGTTGTTGCAGTGAGGTGACTGTGGTTTGACTTCACTCACTGTAACTGCCATGTGTGTATTTTTAGGGTGGGATTGTTGTTATATGTTCTTTCCCTTGCATGTGTTGTACACATGCTTGGTGTTCAGGTCCTTGCCATTCCATTTGTGTGTACCTCACTTTAGGTTTCCTATTTGTTTTCCTCCATTGCTGCTGGCATGTGGTCTGTGTTTGTTGCTGTGTGTCAGTGTGGGGTATGTCTGTGTGACTTGGCAGACTGTGTGTCCATTAGAGTGTTTGTTCATTACCTGTGTGTGTTTATTTTGTGCTTGGACTCAGTTTACCTGCCATGAGTGTGGTGTTGTTGTGGTGTGTGAGTTCCCCTGGCCCTGTGCTTCTACGCTGTGTGTTACTCTGCAGCCACACCTGATGAGGCTGTCTCCCTAGTTGTTTGTTGTGTGGTGCAGTGTGTGTGTTCACCTGGCTGGTTATTGGGCATGTGGGAGCACAGGAGGGTCACATGGCATGTCCCTTCATGTTGTGGGTGGGCCTAGTGTGTGTGGTGTGGAGGTGTTTCCCTGTGTACTTTGTGCACTGCCCATGCCTTGATGTGGCCCTGCCTACTACATTGTGCGCATTTTTTAAGACGGATTCACCGCTGCGGTCACGTGACATTTTTTCTCGATCGCGGACATGGTGACCTGGATGAGGAGGGTTGAACTTGTGGCAGGTAGGACATGTGTGGCCACACCTGTGGTTGTGTTCCTGTCCCCACCAGGGTGTCTGGTGGGGACGGGAACCTTACATCTGCCATGGAATTGTGGGTCGTGTTTGTGTGAAGAGTTGTGTGATCGCGTACCTGCGGCGGCGTCCGCCACGGTCCATGGCTTGCTGGAGGAGTATCATGTACAGCGCCGGGAAGACGTGTAGTGCCGGGTCCATGGTGTTCGGCTCCGGGATTCACTTTTGCGCTCCGCTGTGGTGCTTCCGCCTGCTCAGATTGGCCGGTTTCTCCGCTGCGGTGTGCCTGGCTGTTTGGCGCATCATAATTTGTACGGCGTGAGGGACGTCATTCCGCACGGCGGTGGCTCTTGATTGGTTAACTCCGCTGCGGTGGCAGACGCGTTTTGATGGCGGATCACGTCGCGGACGGAAAATGGGCTGTATTTGTGTGCACCGCTGCTCGCGGGTGGAAAACAGCATTTTCTCCCACCGCCAGCATCGTGGAGGTGCATCCGCCAGTCATCGTAATGGGCCCCTTAATTTCTAAAAAAATTAATAATTTCTAAAAATGTATTAATAAATATATTATAATTAAATTACTTCCCACCCTATTCCCCTATAAACCCACAACCTGCGCCTAAAAAAATAACACAATTAACATATTTACCAATTCATTATTAATAATTAATAACCAATTAATAACTAATTAATAAAAAATTAATTAACACAATTAACAATATAAATTATTAGATACACAATTATTAATTAATTAAAATTATTAATTAATTCATTTTAATTAAATTACTTCCCATCCTATTCCCCTATAAACCCACAACCCGCTACAGAACTAAAACGCAATATTTAATCTCTTAAAAAATTAATAATTTCTAAAAATGTATTAATAAATATATTATAATTAAATTACTTCCCACCCTATTCCCCTATAAACCCACAACCAGCTACGGAACTAAAATACGCAAACATAAAATTAATTACTTATAAAAATTTCAAACATACATTAAAAAAATAAGCTATACTTTTAACACATATACTAAAATTCAGAACACTAAAATAAATTTCAATATTATTAACAACGATATTTTGACTAACGATATTACTAACTTCGATATTAACAAAAATGATATTTCTTACCTGCATGTCGATATTCTGGTCGACGATATTCTTGAAGGTCGATATTGTGTCACATCGATATTTAAACATCGATATTATGGCATATCGATATTTAAACATCGATATTATGATGCTAAACCAACAGGAGCATGGTAGGAGGGACCAAATTCACTCTTTATTGCCACCTTTTCACGAACCAGATCTCTGACTTTAGGACGCCAACCAGAAACAGGAACAACACTTTTGTAGATCCTGTAAGGCAGCACAGTGGTTATCTACGTCAAATGTTGCAGCAGCCGCAACAAAATCTAGACCATCAAGGTCTGGAATATACATCTTGATGCCGAACAGCATTTCATACGGGATCCGCCCACACAGCCCGTACCTAAGACCCTTGCTGTTAAAGATTCCTTTAAGTCACAGTTCATCCTCTCCACCACAGAATTGAACCTGGGGCCGATAGGGAGACGAGAAATGCACCTGCACGCCCAGTGACTTCATTGAATCATGGTACGCCCTAGAGGTGAAAGCCAGACCTTGGTCTGAATGGAAAGTGCCAGAGGCATAAGTTCCGATAAAGACAAGCAAATCTTTTATAACACTGCGAGCGTCAGTCAAGCGCTGCAGCCAAACCCAGAAGAAGAGAGGAAGGGGAGAGGTGTGGCGTGATGCAGCGGATACAATAAAAACTATTTCTCCTAGGTCACTTATCGGTCATCCAGGCGCGACTTGTATTTCTCACATCCACATGACGATGGGGCCCATGACATCACCTATCAAACACACACACACACTCACCTGGACACTTTCATGAAACTATACTCCCAGGAGAAAGAGGAAACTAAACGAACATCATGATGTACCGCTGGAAGGAGCCGGGATACCTTTTTACCATAACCTATTAATTTTAGTGATCTCGTAAGATATTCCTGCTCACTATTTTGTCGATTGATCATCTAGTGATCTATTAGTTGATAGTGATTAAGACCAGCTGAATCACAATAACTAATTATTAATTTCGCAATCATTTAGTAAATAATCACTGAGTCATTTGATTTTAAGAATTTCAAAGTTTATATAAAATTTAAAATGCATGGAAAAGAATTGTTGACTTTATTATTCAATTAGTCATACATTTATTAAATCAAAAATATTTTATTAAGCAAAATCAATTTTATTGCAGAAAGGAAATTTGTCATGAGGAAAATCCTAATTAACCTACCTATCTTCCTAATTAAGCCTAATGATTTCTAACCTAAATTTAAATTGGAGACTAGCATGGTTCTCATACTCAACTGGAAAGTAAAGACAGCAACAGAAACTTCAGCTCGTCAGCATCAGCTACCGCAACCCGTCTCATCTAACAGTCTCTCAGCATCTCCCGCTCATCGATCTGGAACTCAGCATTACTGGAAGCAAGCGCGAGCATCTATATTGACCCCCTCCCACTCAGAGTAGGCCTTCTTATACCCTAATTCTAGCTTTGCTAACTAATTGTTGCAACATTAATAACACGCTTTTCTTTCATTGGTCCACTCAAACCTATTCTTTAGTTCTCATCAAATTCTCCCGGTTCCAGCTTGTTCTTTCGGAATGTAAATGTTCATTTCCTTTCTCACAGTTCATGACATGTTTCCATCCGCTTCGATCAGTACATTTGTAACTTCTTTCGATACATTCGAAAACTCTGCAGGCAATGTCCTTTCTCATAAGACAGTTTCCCACGATGGTTTGCTGATCACCACAACACTTTATCAGTTCAAATAGGTCACATCAGCCTTGACCATTCTTTCATCCTAGCCTTTCAGCCTCAGCACGTGGTCAGCCTTTCTCCAACTTTTTCTCCCTCAACGCGTGTTTTTTCCGCTCATGCGCATTCTAATAAACGGCGGCCATTTTATATCGCCACTCGATTTAGACTTAGAAGCACTATTTAGAAATAAACAAAACATAATTAAAATAGAGAAACATAGCCTTTTCGTTTCCCTCCCGTCTTCTACGTACCCCAATTAGTTATTACCTAGCGAGAAGCAACATTTAGGCTGTTCCTTACTTACCATCACTATTGTTTTTGCAACATCACGTTTTATTCTAAAAAAACACGGATCATGCATTTATTATTTAATTAGTACGCAATTATTTTTATGTTATAATTAGACACATGGACATTTGTAAATAGATTATTCAGCACACATTTTAGCGTGTTACCCTTCCCTTACATACATTGTTGATTAATACATTTAAACGAACATGTTTATTAATTATTTTTAAAATTTGTTAGGGGTTAAAAAATGTTCTTTTACTCTGCTCCATCAACTCCCCCTTTGGTGATTTTTAAATCGCCACATAAAACCCAAGTTATACTTCTTTTCCAGGTAGCATATATCTTTCATCCTTTTGCTTTTTGTTAGTTATACATCTGTGTCCATTTCATCTTGTCTTCTCGTCTCTTTATACATATTCTCTTTCATTTTCTCTAACTCAATTTCACCCATCTCCCTCTCTCTCTCTTTCATAATTCTGTTATTTCTCTTTATCTCAATTTGTCTTCTTTTTCTTTTTATACATGTTATTACTATTTTCAACATCATGGCTACTAATATCACTATAGTTGCTATTATTATGACTTTCCCTATTACTAGTCTACTCATTCTTGTTAACCAACTTGCTATTGAAGAAAACCCTTTACCAAGTTTTCCAAGGACACTTTCAACCTCCAGTGGAACTAATTCTTTGTGCAAACTTGTAATATTTGTAATATACTTTTGTATATTCCTTTTATCAGGAATGTAAGTGCAACAATGTTGAACTTCCAGCATTCCACAGACTCCACCCTCTTTTGCCAAAAGAATGTCAAGGGCAAGCCGATTTTGCATCACCATAGCTCTCATGGCAACCATTTCGGTATTTACCATCAAGAACCCTCCCGCAGTATCTGTAGACAAACGATCTACTACTGTGGATAATTTCCGAATTTTCAATGCATTCAAAGATATTCCCACTGCTGGTATCAATGCTCCAAAAATATCACCTACAATTTCTGTAAAACTTTCTCTCTTTCTACGTGTAAAGCTATTAACCATCTTGTATGTTCCTTTTTCTTCTCTGTCCATATGAAAGATTTTTGGAAAGACCAGGCCTATATAACAAGTTCCATACCAATGGTCCGGTAACCTGTAATAAGCTCTATTCCCACAAATATAATAGACACCTGGAAATATTGGATCTTTTTCACCTTTGAATCCCCAACCTCCCAGAATTTGATAATTGTCGTGACAGATACTGGAACCTACAAAATAATTGTCATAGACTGTCTTATTTCTCCTAATACACAATTTTCCTGTTTGCGGCCAATCTAACGTCATTGCTGCATTTATCTTTTTCCCTTCATGATTTTCTTCCTCAAACGTCCATAGATGTGTTCTTTTCTCTTTTAATCCTTCTTTTTGAAATTTCATTCTCCTTTCTTCAACCATTTCTAAAAATACCTTTTCTTCTTTCTTTAACTCACAGGTAAGGTTGTTTTTATCTTTTTCTTCTAATGTTAAAATTCTATGCTCTAAAAAGAATTCACCTAAAACCTTTGCTTGTTTTACTTTGTTAAGTTCTGGAACTATAGGAACATTTGCAAAAATCTTATCTATATCAGTGTAATAAAACTCTAATCTACCTGTTTTATAAAATAAACTTGCTATGACACTACATGTTATTCCATAAGTTAGAGGTAGGTGATGATAAGTCACACCTTCTGACACTGATGCAGGCAACTGCATACAAACATAACAATCTCTCACATCCATTGCTTCTACATATTCGTACAATACTTTTGTAAAAACATTTTTTGAAAAATCTGCTACTGACTTATCTTTATGTAATTCTGCACTACTTCTCAGAATAACTCGTTCTTTAATATTAGTTTCTTTTTCTGGTTTAGTATCATTCTTTGCTTCTACCACAGCTATACTAATAGGAATTGTGATTGCCAAAACTATCCATACTGTCATTAATAATCCTGTACAAAAGCAGCACATTTTACACCATCTTTTTAGAAACTCACATTTATCTCTTCTAACTCTAGTATTCTCCATTTTTGTTTTAATCTTTTGTTAAATTTTCAGAAAACTGTGTCACTACACCTCAGAAATGACTTAGGTGTCACTCTGCCTTCAAAAAGAAGTCTTTGCTTGGTACTTTCTTTTAATTCTTTTCAGAATTCTTTCGTTGTCACATCCGGTGATTTGTCACATCCAGTAAAATTGTCACATCCGGTAAAACTGTCACATCCAGTAGAAGAACTTCAAGTCTTCACTTCAGGTTTTGTTGCACTTCACCTTTACCCATTCGATTTCTTAGTCTGGGGTTCTCGTGAGTGTTTCTTTCTTCTTTGTAATCCGTTAGAGCGATATATAACCACTCAGGTGACTTGTATTTCGAATTTACTTTCTTTATTCTTTTAGATTTTTGCAATCGTTTTCCACTTGGTTTTTCTTGTTCTTTCTGACTTGTTATTTCATTCACTTGTTCAGCGCTATCTTCACCTGTTCTGATTATTCGGTATCTCAATTTTCTTATATAATTGCTGCTGGGCCAATTGTCTCCTTTTCTTGGCCTTTTGGCTTCACCTTCTTTTTCTCCTCTTTCTGATTTCCAGTTTCTTTTTCTTGATTCAGTTATTATTTTCCCTTCTTCTCCGCTTTCTTCAGATTCTGTTTCAATTTTCTCAAAATCGTCTTTTATTTTGAAACTTATGATCTCACTTTCTTTTACTTGTGGTTCTGTTTTCTCCTTCTTTGGTTCACCTATTACTGTCCCTCCTCGAGGTTCTTCCAAATTGGTGTTTTTCTCACTCTCTGCTTCTAATTTTCCCTGTTCTTTTGTTTCACTATCTTTCCCTATTGCTCCTCGGGGTTCTTCTCGATTTTCTAGCTTTCTAATTATCTCTTTCCCTTCCTTATCTATTAGTATTACCTTTGAAGGATTTCCACCATAGCTTGTGCTTGGTTGCTCATCTAGATCATTTTCTTGTTCTTTTTCTTCTCTAATTTGTCTGAATTTCCAAGTGTTCCTTCGAAATTCTTCACAGTTTTCAACTGAATCATCAGATCCTGAACTTGTGTCAGATATTTCCAGATGTCGACTTACAGGTCGATCTTCAAGTTCTGGAATTACTGGAATTTCTTCTTCTTCTTCTATAGAGGTACTTGTAGTTGGGGTTTCCAGATGTCGATTTACAGGTCGATCTTCAAGTTCTGGCACCCTTTTTCTTCTTCTTTCTGTTTCAGATGCTGAACTGTCATCCCACACTTCCAGATGTCGACTCACTTGTCGATCTTCAGGTTCTGCAACTCTGATTGTGTGACTGGCATGGACCCAGTTTTTCACTCCTGCACACTTGATCGCAGTCGTTGTTACTAGGATCACTTGTCGTGGTTCGTCCCAGCGAGGAACTAGACAGTTTCTTCTCCTGTGGACTTTTATGCGGACCCAATCTCCTGGATTCAAGTCGTGGGCTGGTTTTCTTTCAAATGTGGTCGCATCCGGTCCAACCTGATGAAACACAGAACGCACCACATCAGCCAGACCTTTGCAATAATCCAGTACTAGATCATCAGTTATAGTTAGTAACTTGTTGACAGGTACTTGTGCTTGTCTCATTGCTCGTCCCATGATCACTTCATGAGGACTCAGTCCAGTTTTCTTTTCAGGAATACTTCTGATGGTCATCAGGACAAGGGGCAGTGCATCGGGCCATTTGAGTCCTGTAGCTTGACACATTTTTCCTAACCTGTTCTTAATTGTTCCATTTATTTGCTCTACTACCCCAGAAGCCTCTGGTCTGTATGCACAATGCAGTTTTTGTTTAATGCTTAATGCTTCACAAATCAATTTAACCAGCTCATTTTGAAAATGTGTTCCTCTATCTGTCTCAATCGTAACTGGAAAACCATACCTTGGAATGAACTCTCGCAGCATAAGTTTTGCTACTGTTATTCCATCATTCCTTCTTGTCGGGTATGCCTCCACCCAACGAGAAAACAAACAGACGACCACTAGGACATATTTTAGTCTGTTACAAGGGGGCATCTCTATGAAATCTAATTGCATTCTGGTGAACGGACCTCCTTCTCGTCCTATTGTTCCTAGACTCACTATTGTTTTTCTTCCTGGATTAAACTATTGACAAATAAGACATCTTTGACAAAGACTTTCGGCTATTGCTCTGAATTTTGGGTTATACCATGTCTGTCTAAAAAGTCTGATCATTGCATCTCTCCCAATATGAGCTTGTCCATGGTACATCCGTGCCATGTCTGAAATCATGCTATCAGGCATAACTGGTCTTTCATCTCTGTAAACCCACATACCATTGTTTTCTTGTCTCCTACATCCTGCTTTTATCCAATAATACTTTTCCTCATCATTTGCAACTTCCTGTAATTGTCTCACTTCATCCCATGTCTCAACAGTGTTAGTAAAAAGCAAAGGAGAAGAAATATGCTCCCTTTCTCTGGTCTTGTTCAGTGCCACCATGTTCTCTGCACAATATCTGGCTATCTCGTCCGCATAGTTATTACCAGCGGTTATGTAATCCTCATTTTTCTTATGTGCCTTGCCCTTTACCACAGCTATCTGCCTAGGCAGCTGTATCGCCTCAAGCAGTTTCTTTACAAAATCTCCATTTCTGATAGGTGTCCCTGCAGACGTCAAGAAACCTCTTTGTGACCAAATCTGACCGAAGTCATGCACCACGCCGAAGCCATACTGGCTATCTGTCACAATCGTAACTCGTACATTTCTTCCCAACTTGCATGCTTGAATTAAAGCAATCAGTTCCGCAACCTGGGCAGATCTTATTCCTTTCAGACAAGACGCTTCCATTACAGTCGCCACCGTGCATACTGCGTACGCTGCGCTTAACACTCCTTTTTCTGTCCTCAAGCATGAGCCATCCACAAACATGACATAATCAGACTCTTTTAAGGGCTCATCTTTTATGTCAGCTCTTGGTTTAGTGCAATATTCCAGCACATCCAGACAATCATGATCTACTTCATCTTTTTCAATTAAGCTTTCCTCATCTGGCAATGAAGTCGAAGGATTCACATTCATACATCTATCTATGGTCACATTTTCTGCACTCAAGATTACTTTTTCGTACTTAGTCAGCCGACTATGTGTCATGTACTGTGTTTTTGTTCTTGTCAAAAGGATCTCCACTGAATGGGGAACATATACTCTCAGTGGGTACCCCATTACTATACCTTCACTTTGTTCCAGACTTACACAAGTAGCAGCAACAGCTTTCAGACATCCAGGTAACGCTTTTGCTATAGGGTCTAAAACAGCTGAGAAATAAGCAATTGGTCTCTTCATTGTTCCATGTTTTTGTACCAGTACTGAAAATGCACATCCATCTCTTTCACTACAGTACAATTCAAAATCCTTTTCATAGTCAGGCATCCCTAAAGCTGGGGCCTCACATAATTTCCTTTTCAACTCTTTGAAATATTTCATTTCGTCTCCATTCAATTCAAAAGGATCTCTTACATCCTTCTTGGTCAGTTTTTGTAATGGCTTAGCAATCAATGAAAAACCACTTATCCATTGTCGGCAATATCCAACCATTCCCAGAAACATTCTTACCTCTCTTTGTGTCATTGGTGCTCTCATTCCTTGAATCATTTTTATTCTCTTTGTTGTTACCTTTCGCACTCCTTTCTCAATTTTATGCCCTAAATACTGGACTTCTTTCTGACAAAACTGCAATTTTGAAGGGGACACTTTATGTCCTCTTTTCTCCAAATGGTTCAGTAAAGCAATTGTATCGCTGACACATGCTTCCTTTGTTTTCGATGCCACCAACAGGTCATCGATATACTGCACCATCACTGATTTTTCTGGCATTTTTAAATCTTCCAAGGACTTCTTTAAAATCTGATTAAAGATTGAGGGGCTTTCTGTATACCCCTGAGGAATTCGGCACCATGCCAAAATACGCTCTCCGAAACGGAACGCAAATAATGGCTGGCTATCTGGATGTAAAGGAATAGAGAAAAATGCATGACACAAATCTATCACAGTGTACCACTCAGCTTCGTGTGGAATTTGGTATAGAATTACTGCAGGGTTTGGCACTATTGGACAACAAGGTACAACTATTTTATTTATCTTTCTTAAATCCTTCACTATTCTATATGTTCCGTTTGGATTTTTCAATCCCATTATAGGTGAATTACATGGACTGCTCATTATTTATTTTAGAATTCCTTGTTCAATCATTTTATTTATCACAGGAGTTATCCCTTCAATTATTTCTGGAGTCAATTTATACTGTGGCGTATTTGGATAAGTTGTTCCTTCTTTTACCGTCACCTTTACGGGATCTACCCCTTTCATCAATCCAATATCTTCTCCTGTAAAATCCCACACATTTTCTTCCACTGTTTCTTTCAATTCTTTTGGAAGATTTTCTGCATTAAAAGTAGGAAACAAACCATTCATTTCTGGATCCTGATTCATCAATGTCACTTTATATAGTACATCTTCATCTGGGGTCTGAAACCCAATCCCATCTGGTGTACAATAAATGGTGCAATTCATTTTGCACAAAAGGTCACGACCTAAAAGATTTACGGGACTACAATCACAAACTACAAATTTATGCATTTTACTGAAAGGACCAATTTTCACTTCCACTAATTCAGTAAGTGGTGTTTTAATCTGCTGATTCGCTACTCCTACTACTTGGATGTATTCACCTGAGAGAGGAAGGTTTGGAATTTCCACTGATCTAACAGTAGAACGGGTAGCTCCAGTATCGACAAGGATTGTTACATTTGCTCCATTCACTTCTCCATCCACAAAGGGACCGGACTGATCTACCTCTAGAGTTGCGCCAAGTACGCACTCTTTTCCCTCTCCTAGGCAGCGTCATGAACTTTCATCCGTCTCATCCTCACTCTGACGCAACCAATACTGAGAAATGTTGGCTGCTCGTGGCAACTGTGTTACCTGTTCTCCTCCGTAGAATCCTGTTTCTGTATTGTATCTCTGCTGGTTAACACTGTTGGGAAGTGGTGGTTGTGGCACCTGACTTTGTTGAACAACTACCTCATTCTGCACCTGTGGATTTAACGATTGATTTTCCGGATTAGGTTTTGGTGGGAACTTACACTCGTTTCTCCAATGCCCTAACTTTCCGCAATTATGACATGGCCATTTTTTCTTGGCTTCATCTAAACTCATTTGTCCTTTTCCTTTACCTATGTTAGGTCGGGTTTTATTTTGTCCTGCGTTACTTCCACTGTCATTCAATTGAGCTTCTTGTTTCTCTGCCACTTTCACCTGTGCCCACATTCCCTTTTCTTTCAATTTACGCTGTCTACTCTCAATGTCATCACTACAATACTTAGCATATCTCAACACTTCGTCTACCGTTCCGTTCTGCCAATTAATCATGTGTTGTTTAATCATTTCACTTATTTCTGGTTTCAGTCCAAACACAAACCTGTATACAAAATGACTCATATCCTTTTCACTCAACTCCTCGTAACCACTATACTACTTGAAAACCAACAATAATCTCTCATAGTAGGCATGCACGGACTCCTTACTTTCCTGTGTAGTTCTGTCTATTTTTACCCAATCGGTTTCTTTAGGAGGAATCTTATTTTTCAAAAAGGTAATCACCTGTTCATATTTTCGCATCACCTCTGGGCCTGGAGCTCCTGTCTTAGGATCTCTTTGATACTCTGTAGCTGGCCAATCAACTGTAATTTTACATTCAGACCACAAATCAGTTGGCACCACTATGTCAAACAATCCATCTAAATCTATCCACAACACCTTTGAAACCTTCACAAACCTCTCTACTTGTCGGTACCATTCGACTGGCTTCTCTCTCAGCTTCGGGAAATCATTTGTAAATGACAATATATCCTGTCTAGTCCAGGGAACATGTACATAACTACCACCTGGAGTTTCTCTCATAGGGTATTCTCTAGCAACCGGTTCTTTTTCAGTTATCATAAAAGCCAAAGAAGCTTTGTCTGTAGTTCTCTCATTTTTTTTCGTCCATCTGACTTTCCATCTGTCCACATCACCCCATTTTCTCAGTAAAACAATTAACTCTTTTATCTGTGTCAACCTTCCTGCTGTGTTCAAATTTTCAATATCTTTCTCACAAAAGTCTACTCTGTACGGTTTCTGCAATGTTTTCACTTTCGTAAATTCCACTCCAATTTCACTTGCTATCTCTTCCAGTTTGTCATGCAAATTTCTAGCTCTCCATGTAATACTTTTGCACAAAAACATAATCTCATCATCCTGGTAATTTTTTAGCTTTTCTGTACCAATCATTCCCAAAATTAATTCTTCCATGTCAATTTTTAACCTAATTACATCTAATGGTTTTTCTTCTGGTTCTTTTGTTTTAAATGCCTTCATCCACTCATTTAGCTCATCAGGAGTCGGACCTATAGGTGTAGTATTTAGTTCTGTCCAATTACTGCTCTTTTCAGGTGTCACTGTTGCAGATTCTGTTACCATAGGCATTTTCCATCCGTTACATTCATTTACTGTCAAATTTGCAGGTGGACTTGGTCTATAAGCACTAGCCAAATTACTTGTACTTGCACTTGGTTCCATTCTTTCCCTTTCTCTTTGCAATTGTGAACTCATAGGAATCACTAAAGAGCGTTCATCAATTTTCTGATTCTCAAAAACAGGTATTACTGGACCTATTGTCACGGGTACCGTTACAGCTTCCATGTTTTTTGTTAATTCTCTAATTTTCTCAGTTAGTTCTTTTGTTGTTCTCGCTAATTCAGTTGCATGGTCACTTTCTACTCCTTCATTTTGGGAAGTTCTCATTTGATCTTGGGACCTATTTATTTCAATTCTTTTTACAGGACTTTTATTTCGCACAGTCTCTATTTGTGGTGCATTAGGTGTCACCACTGCAGAACTTTGCTGATACGGAGGGGGATTTCTATTTAGAATATCTTCCAGCAATTCATCATCTGTTTCACTCTCATGCATATATTTCTCCCTCTCCATATGTTTCTTTTTCTCAGTACGTTTTTTCTTAGATTCATCTTTAACTGTAAAAGCCGGAAACAAACCTCCTGTCATGTTAGCACATCTCCATCGTTTTATTCTATCCTCATGATTTACTCCCCACAATCTTCCAGGCATAAACTCATGATCTCTCAACCCTCTGAATCTCTATCGCTCATACATCTCATCTTCCCATTCCGTCAAAGCCTCAAACTGTGTTGGTCTAGGTTCTAAATTTGTCATCTTTTCTCTCAAGTTTCGCAAAACCGCTACACTAAATGAACCATTCTCAGGAAATGCCAATGCTCCATCATTCTTCGTATATTTTGCCCAATTTTCTAACCATATGCATGTATGATATCCGTATTTCAGCATCATATGTGAAGCTGCTGATTTTGGCGGAGGAATCACTTGTCCCTCTCTAGTCACAACCTTCTTGTCTTTCTTAAAGAAATTCTTAATTTTTGTCGTCCACGACGTTCTCTCCCTTTCATACTCATAATACGGCATGTTTTCAACTGGTTTTTCTCTTTAAAACAATCTAAATCTCAGCACTGTTCCGTGTACGGAACTTCAACCAATCACAGCGCGATTCACACCAACACACCAATCAGAACAATTTCCTTCTTCCGCGTACCGACCAATCCCAGCGCGGCACTTTTCCACATCACCCCTGTCTTTGTGTTCACGTGACCGGCGCACTATCCAATCCTAGCGCGACACTATCTACGTCACTCCTGCTCTTTTACCCCTCCTTTACAAAATTTATCGGCAATTTTCTTTTCAATGTTTCTTCGTTAGTTACGACATTTAAAACAATTCCATAGTCTGATTCGCTAAACAAAAGTGACAGCTTTGTCCTTTTACACAAGAATCCTGTATTTCCAGTAGGCAGCGCTTACCTCTACCCTACCACAGAATTATTAACTTTCGCCGATAAAGTAGCACTTCCCTCTACCTTACCCTTCTCTCAAGCAAACAATAAACCTGTTTCTCTGGGGATAAGACACATGTGGAGACTATGCTCCTGAGAATTAAGGCCAGAGTTTCACAAGAAAACGTGATTTGCTATCCCAGTTACACACCTTTCGTACAGAAAATCCCTAACATAACACAACCTGTGTTATTACCAAAATGAATTCAGACCATGTACCAAATTCCATGTAACTTCTCTTGTTACACGTGTTCCACTTCCTACATCCCAGAAGCGTGAAAACTCACATATAACATAACACGACTCAACATATAGTGTTAGTCATCAAAAATAATTAATAATCAATAATCAATAATCACTAAACTAATCTATAGAAACCATAACTCTGCTACCAAGAAATCTGATGCAGCGGATACAATAAAAACTATTTCTCCTAGGTCACTTATCGGTCATCCAGGCGCGACTTGTATTTCTCACATCCACATGACGATGGGGCCCATGACATCGCCTATCAAACACACACACACACTCACCTGGACACTTTCATGAAACTATACTCCCAGGAGAAAGAGGAAACTAAACGAACATCATGATGTACCGCTGGAAGGAGCCGGGATACCTTTTTACCATAACCTATTAATTTTAGTTATCTCATAAGATATTCCTGCTCACTATTTTGTCGATGGATCATCCAGTGATGTATTAGTTGATAGTGATTAAGACCAGCTGAATCACAATAACTAATTATTAATTTCGCAATCATTTAGTAAATAATCACTGAGTCATTTGATTTTAAGAATTTCAAAGTTTATATAAAATTTAAAATGCATGGAAAAGAATTGTTGACTTTATTATTCAATTAGTCATACATTTATTAAATCAAAAATATTTTATTAAGCAAAATCAATTTTATTGCAGAAAGGAAATTTGTCATGAGGAAAATCCTAATTAACCTACCTATCTTCCTAATTAAGCCTAATGATTTCTAACCTAAATTTAAATTGGAGACTAGCATGGTTCTCATACTCAACTGGAAAGTAAAGACAGCAACAGAAACTTCAGCTCGTCAGCATCAGCTACCGCAACCCGTCTCATCTAACAGTCTCTCAGCATCTCCCGCTCATCGATCTGGAACTCAGCATTACTGGAAGCAAGCGCGAACATCTATATTGACCCCCTCCCACTCAGAGTAGGCCTTCTTATACCCTAATTCTAGCTTTGCTAACTAATTGTTGCAACATTAATAACACGCTTTTCTTTCATTGGTCCACTCAAACCTATTCTTTAGTTCTCATCAAATTCTCCCGGTTCCAGCTTGTTCTTTCGGAATGTAAATGTTCATTTCCTTTCTCACAGTTCATGACATGTTTCCATCCGCTTCGATCAGTACATTTGTAACTTCTTTCGATACATTCGAAAACTCTGCAGGCAATGTCCTTTCTCATAAGACAGTTTCCCACGATGGTTTGCTGATCACCACGACACTTTATCAGTTCAAATAGGTCACATCAGCCTTGACCATTCTTTCATCCTAGCCTTTCAGTCTCAGCACGTGGTCAGCCTTTCTCCAACTTTTTCTCCCTCAACGCGTGTTTTCTCCGCTCATGCGCATTCTAATAAATGTCGGCCATTTTATATCGCCACTCGATTTAGACTTAAAAGCACTATTTAGAAATAAACAAAACATAATTAAAATAGAGAAACATAGCCCTTTCGTTTCCCTCCCGTCTTCTACGTACCCCAATTAGTTATTACCTAGCGAGAAGCAACATTTAGGCTGTTCCTTACTTACCATCACTATTGTTTTTGCAACATCACGTTTTATTCTAAAAAACACGGATCATGCATTTATTATTTAATTAGTACGCAATTATTTTTATGTTATAATTAGACACATGGACATTTGTAAATAGATTATTCAGCACACATTTTAGCGTGTTACCCTTCCCTTACATACATTGTTGATTAATACATTTAAACGAACATGTTTATTAATTATTTTTAAAATTTGTTAGGGGTTAAAAAAAATTCTTTTACTCTGCTCCATCAGGCGCAGTGACCAGGGCAGCTGGCTCCGAAGCACAGGGCTCACGTTAGATTCCCGGCGCCAGCAGCAGCCCAGCCCAGCACTCTGTGACTCTGGGCAATAGCTTGCTTAATTTCTCCGACGGCCCCCAGCGCCTTGAGACCCTTAGGGGTGATTAGCTAGTGCTTTACAAATACCAGATTATTATTATTATTATTATTATTATTATTATTATTATTATATTATTATTATTGTATTATCATTATGATTTATTATTTATTGTAAATCTAGTGCAAGAATCCACTGAAACCAAAATATATTTGAATGCATTATCGGATATTAGAGAACCGTAGTAATCCAGATAAATGCAGCCAAACGGCTGATTCGAAATATAAAGATGGGTCTGTGGCAGACCTGACCCAGTAGAACTCTTAATTTGTTGACAAATGTCACAACCACGGACATATCAGCAATCCTCCTGGTACAAACGGGGCCACCAATAACGTTGCTGTAAGAGAGAAATAGTGGCAGACACTCCAGCATGTGCCAAAGCAATGCCTTCATGAGCCACCACTATCAGAGATCGTCTGCGGTCAAGGTGGGGATCTGACGAACACCAACATCAGGAATTGTTACAAAAGGAACGCTGTCAACGGTTACGTGATAAGTATAACGAGAAGGAAGACCCGGTGGAAAGGTAGTACCATCCCGAGTTGCGGCTATAGCCCACAGAAGAATTTCATCATCAATTTTAGACATAGAGCGCGTCATTGAGGCTACTTTAGTTGTGGCTACTGCAGATTTGGCTGCTTCGTCAGCCATCGAATTTCCAACAGCGTGAGCTCCCGCACTTTGAAGGCCCAATGTATGTACAACATGTGCAAGTGGCAGACATTCTTTAAGTTTGGCCACTCAAACCCAAAGCGTTTTATGCTTTATCGTGCTACCTTTAGAATCTCAAAAATCATTTTTTTTCTAAAAGAATAAATTGTCATTAAAAGACTGCACACAATAAAAAGAATCACACACAACAAGGGTGAGCAATGCGGGATCAGAATGCTCAAGAGCTAAAAGCCAAGCTCTTAATTCGGCCAGCTGGGCCGTGCAGTCCCCAAGGGACTGAGTATGGATCATGGTCGAGCGAAAAATACCATCCTTCATAGAGCCAACAACAATAGCGCGAGCTGCAGAGTAAACCTGCTTAGAACCAATGGCCAGTTGAGCCAAACCATCAGTGTAAATGATACATTTACAAGAAACTCTTGAGTTTGCAAGGAAGGATCAAAAAGGAAATTGACATCAACGGATGTCAAACATGTAGAACATTGAATCCAACTTGGATGCAGGGCTTTAGAATTAGGAACACTAGCTTTCATGACTGCCTCTAGCGCAGGCACTAGTGAAACGACAAAGATGCGTTTACCTTGAGCAAGTGGGCGTTCCTTAAGAATTGGTGGAATTCAAACGTGTCTGTAAGTATTGCGTAGCAAGCAGATC
This sequence comes from Calotriton arnoldi, assembly GCA_963921515.1. Classification (NCBI taxonomy): domain Eukaryota; kingdom Metazoa; phylum Chordata; class Amphibia; order Caudata; family Salamandridae; genus Calotriton; species Calotriton arnoldi. Next base: position 329,014 of record CAWUFW010006500.1, on the reverse strand, counting down.
AGACTGTAAAGCGTTCAACACCGCTGTATGTTCTGGAAGCCAAGAGGAAGCAGAAAAGGACAGTTGTATTAAAGCATAAAGCGGCTTAATGCACTGATCATAGTCAGGAATATAAGTCCTGCTAAAATTCTGAAAACCAAGAAGGGACTGCAACTTTCTGAGGGTAGATAGAGGTTGCTGTTGAGCACATTTCTCCAAGAAATGGGGTGCTAAACCCCTACCCTCATTGGTCAATTCATAACCAAGAAAAAGAACGGCCAGAAAAGCAATATGGGATTTCGAAAAGTTGAACTTGTAGCCAAGAGCAGCGGATCGCATAATGATGCGATCCACTCTCGTGTGATGGGGATTCAATTCATCATCTGTCAAATACATCTCATCAACATAAGAAAAAGCATCAGGATCAATGTCATGCAAAAGGGACATGATATATGCCGCAAATACCCCGGGTCTATTCTTATACCCCATAGGCAATCTTGTGTATCATCTCTCTGAGAATCGAGGGCACTGAATGCGGACAAGTCACAGCTTTCAGAAGCCAAGTTGTGACTGAAAAATCCATTAGAAATTTCTAATGTAGTTTTGAATCTCTTGCGGTCGATATTATTTATCAAAGCTGTGCTATGCGTGTTCTGCACTGCAAAAGTACGTGTATGACTATTCAAATGTCTATAATCCAAAACTATGCGATCAAACCCATCAGGTTTTAAAACCGAAAATAGAGGATTATTCATAGCAGAGACACAGGGTTCAATTACTCCCTGGTATTCTACTTGGGTAAGAATTTCTTTTACAGATGCTTTTGCGTCACGTTTAATAGGATATTGAGGCTGTGGAGTGGAACGTATTGGGACAACATGTAAAGGAGAATCCTTATCCCAACTAGCTTGGTTGCGGTATAAGGCAGGGGTCTTAGGAAGAGACCATTCAGAAGCATAAGCATGCTTCATCTCATCAGGGACAAACTGCGGAAAGGAAGGAACAATCACATCCTTGCCTCGAGGACACTCAAGAACAAAAGGAAGAGGCCAATCGACCTCCGCCAACAAAATTTCATAAGAAGCAGTCAAGTTGTCCCAAAAAATAGCATTAATGGTCTGACTAATGTCACCCTCAATCTGAATATCTACTTGGAAAAGTCTATCAGGAGGGGCTATGCAGGTGTCCTCAGTTTCATCAGTGACAAAGGTGTCAGTTGCTTTTGCCTCCAGACACTGGTTGTCCACAGTCGGATCTTACTGAGACAGAAGAAAAGTTTTAAATGTTTATTTTTAACTATTGTACTCTAGTATGCAGTATACGTGCCACAACAAGTAAGAAAATGCTTAACACAAATATGGTCAGAATTGTAAGTAATCCATAAATCATAAAAGGAGCTGTCATTCTATAAGTCAGAGTAGTCTAACCCCTCCTCCACTTCTACAGAAGCACAGTGATTATATATCAGAAGATCTCTGTGTGTTAGCAGCAGACCCCGTACCTTAGCATGCACAGATGAATGTTCTACATATCAGGTGTAGTTGCGATCTCTTTCCTGGAAAGATCCCTCTACAAGTGTGTTGTTGCCTATCTTGTGCATACCTATATGTCAAAAGTATGTGTTCCCAAACAACAGCTGCATTTGCTTGTTTTGTCTAGGGGCTAGGACCTGACCAGAACAGAATAACAAGGGGCATTGTTGTTTGACCTTGTCTACGGTGTGCAGACTAAATTCCAAGAAAGAACAGAACGCAAAAACAACTGTAGGTTCTGTGTGCAAATACAGTGTGGCACAAAGCAAAATGCGTTTGTATAGTAACATGCGCAAAGCAGAGAGCAGTCTACAACGTGCTCATGCTAATATAGGGAAAACAATGGGCCTGCACGGAACATATGACAAGGGTTGACACTGTATAGCACTTAGGCCCACGGAAGAGCACAAAACAATATACAGCCCATTTCAATAGGGTCTAACAAGAATCATCAGAGTGAAATTCTACTCTCAGGATTTATCAAAATGGGTGACCAACACCAAAACCATTGCCTATTATGGTAATCTTTGAGAATACATGCAGCCAAATTCCTTTCTATGGCCTTTAACATAATGTGATAACTCATTGCTAGATGCCTGTTGGCTTTCCCATATGCTTCTCACTATAAATAAGCCAGCCAATAACTTTTCATAATAAACAGGTCAGAGCTATGACCTCAGCATAACACTTTCCTGCATTAATTAGGCCTATAGCTCTTATCATTCCCTTGTTAATATGTTATGTAATGCTATGCTATGCTATGTTATATCATGTTATGTTATGCTATGTTAAGGTATGTTATGTCATGCAGATTGCTAGAGCACCCTATCACCTGGAAGGGTATCCTGACACTGAGCAGATGTGAATCTAGCCAAACCTAGGGCCCAGGTCTACAGCTTCTTGCAGAATTCAAGTAGTGAGGAGGAGGCTCTTATATGTAGCGGTAGGCCCTTCCACGGTTTAGGAGCGATGTAGTAGAAGGCTCCACCAACTGATTTGGTTTTCTGTATGCTGAGATGTGTGCAAGTCGGAGTCCAGATGAGCAGAGGTGTCTGGAGGGTTTGTGAAAGCAGATGTGATTCTTGAGCTATGCTGGGACAGTGTTATATAATGCCTTGAAAGTGTGGATGAGGAGTTTGAATTATGCTAGTTTGTCTATGTGGTGTTCCTTCAGATGTGATGTGATGTGAATACCTTCTCCAACACTTTTCTTCAGATATTATTGTAAGTCTTAAGGTAGGACGAGACAGAGCCCAAATCACCCCTTATACTCAACCATTGGGGTCGGCCTTCACTTTTGACTTTGACCCAGTCTCGCGCAATCAGATGCCCTCTTTTGGTGCTTTGATCATTTAGGCACTAGATTTCACAAAAAAAAAAAAAAATCATAACTCTGGTTCTACCAATCAGATTTAATTTGTACTAGTGTCATTTTATTTATCATAATTTTCTACATTGTTTTAAAAATTGGTTTGGGATTTTTCTTGTGTTTTATTTTCACTTTATTAATGTTTCTGTGTTTCATAAATACTTTACACAAACCCACCATGTTAAGCCTGGCCGCTTTTGTACCAAACTACCAGAGGGTTAAGTACAGGTAAATTCAGTGGGGCCGATTCACAGAACTAATCTGAGACAAAATCCTAAACTTACTACTTCTGGTATTCACAGAAGGCACTTACGATTTTTGGTATTCACAGAAATCACTTTTGACTCCTAACTTTAGGTCCGCAGTCGGGCCGGAATCTCCGCACCCGGACTGTACTCACCGCACCTGGACCGTACTCTCCGGCTAGGGCCGTACTCTCCGGCTAGGGCCGTACTCTCTGGCTCGAGCCGTAATCTCGGGCTCGGACCGGATAAAGTGTAATCAATGGGCTGGAATGCAATTTTTATGAAAAGGAACATTAGGAATGTGTGATAAATGGTAGAGGAGGTCATGAAAAATAGTCTGGGCAGGGAAAAGGGTATGGCCAGACACTACATCATAACCCAGAAAAGTTTGCTCCTTTGCATCATGGGACATGCAGTGCACAATTTGCGCTCCTCTCAGTGTTGACTGCGGTGTCAACACTACAGTCAACACTGAGGTGATGGTGGCGCTGCCTTTGGCAGTTATGTCTAGTTTGCTGTCAATGACAATCCCAAGGTTCTTGGCATGTAAGTGGTGGGGATGAGTGGCCACAGGGTGGAGTCCCATAGTGAAGTGCTCTTCTCGAAGATCAAATTTCAGTCTTGGCGGTTTTCAGCTTCAGAATGTTGGCCTTCATCCAGGGGTGATTTCATTCATGCAGTCATTAAACTTGATTCAGGTATTGGGCATCTTGTCCATGATGGAGACCATCTCAGGTCTGCTGTACTGAATGTAAGCTTTCCCACAAGACACCAATTAGGCATACCGTCATAAAACTGCAAATATATACAAAATTAGAGTTGGTAAAGTAAAATTCTATCTCTCCTGACTGGGCTAAACAAGGATTCTAGGAGTGCAGCTTTTCTATACCCATGCCCATGGTTTTTCAGCGGTGGTAACCAAACCCAAAAACCCTTGCCTGCTCTGGTTATCTATGAGATTTTGTGTAAAAGAATATCTATCTGTAGGCTCAGAGTAATAACAATACACCCTTACGTGCCTATTGATTTTAACATATGCTTTTCACAATCATTAGGTCAGGCCTACCATCTTTATTGTAACATTTCTTCTTAGCTAATCAGGCATATAGCCTTTATCATTGCCTTCTCGCCATAACCAACACAAGCCCATTGTAATGGATGTAAGCTTTCCACAAGTTAATCGTCCGGCATACACTCATAAAAGTACGAATGTATACAGAATTACAATTGGTTATCCAAAATACTGTCTCTCTTAAGAGAGCCAAATGGGGGTGAAGCTATCCGCCGAGTAGCATGGCAGCTTTCTTCTGAAGTTCCCAGCTAACGCGTTCCTGGTTGGCAATTCTAGGCCCGTCTGCAGGCAGATTTCATGGACTCACGCCACCGGCCCATGCTGCCGTGCCATGCTGCCTCCAGCAACTTGCCTGCCGATGTCAGAGGGGTACGAGTAGGCCCCCGCTACTGGGACGAGATCGTAGTTGCAGCGCGTGGAGACTGCAACTGCTGGGAGGGGTAGGGGTGCGGCCTCGCCTCTGCTGCCTGGGGCCTGCCTTGTGGCCTCTTAATTCTACGATCCTCAGGTGTTTGCATGGCCCGGCTGCCCCCAAATTTACCACTGCCTTGGCTCGAGGCCCCAGATGTCGTACCTATGGTGCGGGTGGTGCGTGGCATGGCTTTGAAGCCAGTTAGAGACCAAGGCTAGAGCTGTGTTGCCCTCTAGACCAGGTGTGTCCAACCAGTTGATCGCAAGCTACCTTGAGTTCCTTTTTAAATAAGCACAGTGTCACATTTTCTTTTAAAGTTAAGGGAAGGCTGTGTTTTCTTTACATAAGTGATGTGCTCCTTACTGACCCGCTCAACATATTGTGTGATGCTGTGGTGGCACTGAGGTGGCGCTGAATGATGCTGTGGTGGTGCTGAGTGATGCTGTGGTGATGCTGAGTGATGCTGTGGTGATGCTGAGTGATGCTGAGGTGGCGCTGAGTGATGCTGAGGTGGCGCTGAGTGATGCTGTGGTGGCGCTGAGTGATGCTGTGGTAGCGCTGAGTGAAGCTGTGGTGGTGCTGAGTGATGCTGTGGTGATGCTGAGTGATGCTGTGGTAGTGCTGAGTGATGCTGTGGTAGGGTTGAGTGGTGCTTTCTGGCACAGAGGTGGCGCTGAGTGATGCTGAAGTGGCGCTGAGTGATGCTGAGGTGGCGCTGAGTGATGCTGAGGTAGCGCTGAGTGATGCAGAGGTGGCGCTGAGTGATGCAGAGGTGGCGCTGTGTGATGCTGTGGTGGCGCTGAGTGATGCTGTGGTGGTGCTGAGTGATGCTGTGGTGGTGCTGAGTGATGCTGTTGTAGCGCTGAGTGATGCTTTCTGGCACTGAGGTGGCGCTGAGTAATGCTGAGGTGGCGCTGAGTGATGCTGTAGTAGCACTGAGTGATGCTGAGGTGGCGCTGAGTGATGCTGTGGTAGCGCTGAGTGATGCTTTCTGACAGTGAGGTGGCGCTGAGTGATGTTGTGGTGGTGCTGAGTGATGCTGAGGTGGCGCTGAGTGATGCTGTGGTGACACTGAGTAATGCAATGGTGGCACTGAATGATGCTGAGGTGGTGCTGAGTGATGCTGTGGTAGCACTGAGTGATGCTGAGGTGGCGCTGAGTGATGCTGTGGTGGCGCTGAGTGAAGCTGTGGTGGCGCTGAGTGATGCTGTGTTTTCTACACTTTAAAGATGGTCGCTTTCATGACGCAATAGATGTTGCATATCACAAGGCGGGGAAAGTAAAGAAAACAAATGTTCTCATTATTTCCTTTACCTTTTAACATGGAGAGACGGGCATTGGCAAAGTCCATTTCGTAGTTTGCTCAACATTGGCAAAGCGAGACCGATTGGCTTTGACAAGGCTTATATTTTATTTCACTATTACTACATATCATCGGACATGGTTCTCAAGACTACCGTTAATTCAACAAAGCGCTCAAAATTCCCAAGTCAGTTCCTAGTAGGACACTAAATAAATAAATAAATATGAACTGCGCTATACTGTTCAACACAGTGCTGTTCTGCTGCATGTATGTCACACGTTTTGCCTTACCTTGCCGCATACTTTACTCAATCCTGCCATTTTTCGCTGCTGTGTAATTTCAGGGTCCCTAAATTAATTCATGCTTGAAAATAAACAAATGAAAAATTAAACAAATGTGATAAGTTTAAGGGGCTTTCTGTCTCAAGCGACAAATGGCAGCAAAAGAGCCAAACCAGACTGCCTTTAGAGACAAAGTTTTTTTGGCTAAAATCGTCTCATACTTTCAACAATCCCAGTCTGATGGCAATATTTGTCTGTGTGTAGTAGTGGCAGGCTTTGCCTTTCATTATTTGAGAGTCGATAAAATGAGCAATATTAAATTAATTATTAGAAACGCACATTTGCATCAACGTGAAAAAAAAAGTCGTACTTCAGGCAGCAGGTAAAAAGTAAGATATAATTATTTCATTAAGTAACGTTTCTTCAGTGACCATCAGTTCACACTTACCCAATGTACTTTATTTGTGTATTTTTTATTTTTTATTCGGTTATCATAGATGCTTTTGGGTGCCGTTAGTTTAGCATTCCGCACTCGGGCTGCGAAGTAAGAGTTATGAAACGTGCGGTGTGACCGGATGTCGAGACCTGCAAGGAGGTCACAGAGAGCACGGCCCAGCGACTATCATCTCCCACTGCATTAAAGACGGCGGAAGGGCGCCCCTGGGGGGCGCGGGCTGGACTTGCATCACTGTCCACCCCTTCATTGTGAACAGCTGCTTTCTGTCTGCACTGCTTCTCACATCTGAGGCGGTGTCAGAGCGCAGGCCTGCCAGCGCCTTTCATTCGCACTGGTAACGGAAAGGCAGAAATAAACACCAGACTGCAGGTAGGAACTGCGTCTGCATGCGCGCTGCTGCCCTCTCCCATGGCAATAATCCGTGGGAGTGAACTTTTTTAGAAAAGGTGGGACCCGCACCCACCAGTAGCCATTTGCAGGCTACCATTGTTAAATGAAAGACACACAAGCCAATCCAAAGTGTGGGAGGAGTCAGACCCCACACAGTACAGACAACAGATCGGCTTACAGCGCAAGCGCTGTATGCTCGACCTAAAAAAAACATAAAGGCGAGGCGGGGTGTACCTTAAAGTAGATGAATGGCGCTATTGCTCGGATATAAATTTACCTTGAAAAAAAGGAAAAGACAAAAGGCATTAGGCCAAACAGCAACACATTGGTTTAATTAAATGCTGCGGACGGAGGAAATTGACAAAGTAGCGTCTCAATGTAGGTTTTGGCTGACTTTTTATACAGTTTCTTGAGGTACAATAAATTGATTAAACATTTTGTAGAGCATGTCCGGGCCTAGTCATAAATTATAAGTGCAACCATCTGGCAACGGGACACAGGTGGCTCTCGACCTCGCGGAGAACTAGTGTGGGCCAGTGTACATGTGTTCATGTGGCCTGAGGAGCTCGTGATCACTACGTGTGGTGTGCTTGCTGTGTCCTGATTGCCTGAGTGTTCCTAACTACATGTGGCATCTAACTTTGTAGTATTTTGGGAAAGTGAGCTTTGTCTAAAGGTGTTTTATTGGAGTCAATTTCCTCTGACCTGTTTATGGTGTAGCTGCCTATCTGTGGGATCGATTAGGGTTTCCCTGGTTACGCGTTTGTCTTCGAGCTGAATGTAACCACACCTGCGACCTTTCAATCGGTAGGCACGGGTTTGGGTCATAGGGCCTGTCTGACCACATATATCTGACTCGAGTTGATGGGGAGGTCATCTTGAGTGAATTCAACAACAATGATATGAACTTGTTGCTGCGTGTGCATAAAACATGGTGGTCATTCATATCATATTTACAGACATTCTGATTATTGTGCATACAGTTGTCATATCGTACATCGATATAGGTTTTACTATTTTTGACATTTTTATACGTGCATAGTTTATGGCCTACATCGACATTGCATTTACTGGTATTGCCACTGTTGGGCCTGCACATTTCATGGTGTACATTGACATTGGATTCACTGATATTAACAGCGCATGCAAAGTGAGCGTGCACACCAAGGAGAAAACAATTCCAAATGACCTAACTCTCTTTTAAGGAGTTGGACAATAGAAAGAAATACGCAAAAAATAGCATCAACCGGGTCCAGCAATGGGGTAACAGTGCTACTCAATCACTGACTGTATTGAAGGCTCACAGATAGAGTGCTTGTGGGTAGGGACCCAGAAGAATAAGTGTTAGCGGCCTGCTGTACGCCTCAAGAAGAGGCGGAGACCAAGTGTCCCATGCAGCGAGGGCTGCCAAGGAGCGCATCTTCCAGGCGGTTGTGTTTATGCTTCACTGCTGCGCTGTATACAATATCAGGGATCGTGGGCGTGCTGACGTGACGTGTGTTGAAATACGCTACGGGGGCTGTGACGGCGCCAAGAAAGACTGGAAGTGGAGTGTGAAAGTCCTCAGATGGGACTGAACTGGACGGGGTCCAGGGGAAGCACTAGAGACAATGAGTTAACATCCATGTCGGTATAGACATAGAAGATACAAAAGGCACAAAGTCACATCTATATAGTACATAACCAGGCATACTGCAAAGATTATAACAATAACAAGCATTGGCAATGCCAATCGGTCTCGCCATTTTTTAAATTATTTTATATTTGTTGCGAATATAAAATGTTATAAGTAACGTAATGTTAAAGTAGTATGTAATAAAACCTGTGAAGTACTTAGCTGCGGCTCCAAGAAGACGGACACCAAGCCACGCAGCTACTTTGAAGTTATTTGTTTTTTTCGCCTATGAAGCACACGATCTCAAGAAGACCTGTGAAGTACTTGGATGCGGGTTTAACAACAAGCCAAGCAGCAAGTTTAAATGTAATCTGGAAAAAGACGACGGACACACACTAAGCAGCTGCTAATAAAGCTGTGTGTTTCTGCCTGGTAGGCATATGATCAGCAGGGGCTGTAACTTTGTGCACTTCATAAACATCACCCGCTTAACTAAATGAACAAGCATTGGCATAGCCAATAGGTCTCGCTTTTGGGACCTTATAAGTATTTAGTTATGCAGCAAAATATCCTTGTTGCAACAACAGCAACTGTTGCATGGATAAACACTTATAAGGTCCCAAAGGCGAGACCTATTGGCTATGCCAATGCTTGTTTTTAGTTTACTTTACCCCTATGCTTAATAAGCATTTCCTTCTGTAGCTCCTGGTTATGTATTTGTAGTGACCGCGCTGAGTATTTGGGTTTGGAATACCTTTCTAGCAAAGTCTGCTGCTTCGCTTTAAAATTCTAAAATAAATATATTTAACTTGACCCCACACCCTTTCTTCTCGGCACCCTTATGAAGCAATCAACGCATTGCTAACCCTGCTTTGTGTGTCATGTGTTTTGTTTCTTGCTGCTCTGAGTGAACTACAGCGGAGGCGCTGTTTGCTTTTCTTTTCCCTTGATGGTTAATTCAATAAACCACATTTGCAGCTTCTCTTAAATATGTATTTGCATGTAGGGTGGCAACTGCTGGGAGTTTAAATTGAAGAGAAACCTGTCTGTCATTGATCAAGCAGAAATGAATGAACCTTCGAAGATGTTTTTCTTTGTAGTTCTTAAAATGCCCCATGGGTGATAAGGCCGTACAAGTCAATGGGTCGCACTAAAAATGCATCTGTTTCACCACTCTTCTGAATCATCTATTGCTAAGGTTCTGAAAGGCGGGCAGGGATGTTAGGCATCGTGGTCGTGCGGGGTTGTGTGGGGTGGGAGGGCGATCTGTAACCCGACCCTTGTCCAAACTGCGATTGCAAACACAGAAAGCAAGGGGGCTGGCTGCGTCCTTGATAATTCCAGTGAGGTGCGGGGGAGGGAACTGGGCGACTCTCCCTCCAGATGCGAAGTGGAGACAGCAGCCTGCCTGTAAGGCTGTGCAGCTCTCCCAGCCAGTGATAGAGGGGGCGTGCAGAGTGAGTAGTACACAGCAGCAGCTCCTCCCCTGGAAGCAGTGCGCAGTCACCAACATCACCACCTTATTTATATAATGAAACACACCCCGCTTGTGGGCGCGGAGATTGGTACACCTGACAGGAAAAGGTACAGAGGCGGTTACACTGTTCAAGAGGGCATTGTCGGTGATAGGCCCACCCACAAACCATCTCGTGCACCAGGCGGCAGTATTAAGAACTAGAAAAAAAATTAAAGGTCTGTGCGTTAATGTGACTGTAAACCCAGCAGCCATAGGCTGACATCCCGTATGTGTGTGATACTTCGCAAACAGGGAGTCAAACAAACAAATGCTTTGCGGCGTGCCGAAAGCATGCTGATTTATAAATGTGATACATATGTGTAAACATCTAGTTTAGAGTCTCGGTAAAAGCATATAGAATTAAACATTGTAAATGTGCATTCTCAAGTTGTAAAACAGTGACTACACCACAATGAACGGTGGGACAGGAACACATGTTGAAAACAAGGAAGCTTTTGCTACAATCGCGGCACCCGCGCTTTACTTTTAATGTTAAAAGTAAAGCGCGGGTGCCGCGATTATAGCAAAAGTAAAGAAATAGAAAAATAATCTATTTGTTTACTTTTGCTATAATCGCAGCACCCGCGCTTTACTTTTAACGTTAAAAGTAAAGCGCGGGTGCCGCAATTAAGGCAAAAGTAAACAAATAGAAACAAGCATTGGCACGGCCGCGCGGCCGCAAAGCCGCGAAAGTGATCGCGATCGCGATGCACTTAATGACCCGTGACGGAGGAAATACAGATGGCAGCTGCGCGCGTGCGTGCACGCTCGCGTGAACGCAAGCTGGTAGCCAGCAAAAGCCTCTGGCAGCACTTCCAAAAGCCCCTTACTAAATGTCTGGAGAGCAGCGCATGCGCGCGGGCTCAGCGAGACCTAAAAAGGATAACGTTTTGTAAGTATATACATAGATGGGGCAATCTAAAGAAATACCTGAATGAACTAAAGCAACGCAGGAGGATCGGGGTACACAAGGGGCTGGTTACCCTCATTAAAAGTCAAGGGAAGTCAAGGAATGTATACACTCTTACTGGATGAGGACTACTTTCACTGATTGCGTGAAACAAAAGTCCTCCACTCTTCCATAGAGTTCAATTCTCCTGTGGTGGAGTTGCATGTACTGATCCATTTACATTCCTGTTTCTGAAGAATTAGAGAAAGGTCACCACCACGACAGGGAATCTGAGCAATTTCCAGCACCTGCCAATTAATGTCATCTGCCTTGTGTTGCTGCGCCATCTAGTGGGGCACCAAAGGTGCTGTAACAATCCTGCATCGTATCCTGCTCCGGTTCTGCCAATGACTTAATTGGGAGTTGTAGGTGTGGACCAGTCTGCCTGACAGGCCATTTGTACCTGCACTATTGTATAATTAATAATTAAAAAATGTCATTTTGCAGTTGGTGTCCGTTGCAATTTTTGTTGTTGTGTCTTAAATATGTGTGCCAACACCTATCTGGGCCTGTTTTATGTGTTGTTAACTATTTGTGAATATCTTTTGAGACGTCATTTTGATCATCATGCTATTGCAGAACTAGTTTTCAAATTGATTCCTGTGAGAACCACTGTAGCAAAATATAATTTTATAGCCAGGTTCCCATGGGTGTAAGGGATGCTCTTGTAGCTAAATCATTTTACAAGAAGTAGGTCAGGCCTACCTGCCTTGTCATAAAGTTTCACATTAAACAGACCAAATCTATGACATCTGGCATAACATTTCCCAATGAGAACTTCCTGGAGCTAGAGCTTCACATCTGCACTCTACTGCTGGTGTTTAATTTTTTTTTCATGATTTAACACCACCCCTGATGTGTATTTGGTCACAAGGCTATAATTCTGTAGCAGCTTGAGAAAGCACTACCAATGAGGACCCTGGCATAATTATATTGACCTGCCCCCCACCAATCTTGGCCCTCTCCCATCCCCACCAGGTCACATGGCCTCTCCTTCTCTGACCTCGTCGTACTATGTGCAGGCTGCCCAGGCCCAGCAGCCAAGCCCGGTCGGTCCAGAGCCTTGCAATCCTAAAATCAGCCCACACCTGAGTGCCAAGCTACCGCTACCTGCAGTAAGTGCTGCTACTTGGGTAAGTTTAACACCACTAACCAAACCTTAGCTCCTATGCAGGTAGGTGACTTGTCTTTAGTCCTTCTTGAAATTCAAGCTGGCCATTTGTTACCCAGACAGATTGGCCCTGTCCTCCTGACGCAGTTTAAGTGTTGCCCTCACAAGGAGACTTCATCTTCCAGAGTGGAGGGACTGTGCAGGACATACCTTATGGCAATCAAACTGCGTCAGAATTTGTCTGGGTACTCCCCACCACACTGCTGTCTACTGTTAGTTATTACAATTTGGTAATGTGCATAGATGATATCAGTGGTTATAAATGCAAGTGCGAACCAGGCTAGGCAGGGACACATGTCAGAACAGAGGCACATGTACAGACTATGTGAATGGCTTTCAATGCAAAATCAAGGAGGGTTCTCAAGGTATCTATTGTCAAACCAACATAAGCAGCCTGTGACTTAATCAGGCAACCTGTGAATGGCATTCCAAGCTACAGTGAACTTTCCTATACAGGGCCTCACTGTGAGAATGTCCTAGCTCCTTTCTCCCCCAATATCTGTGATGGGTTGCATGACTTTACAACGCATGGCCTTTACGATGCATGCCTTTACCACGCATTTTTTACAAAGCATACCGACACGGATAGGGTAACTAACATCCGCACCAATGACCCACCGTCCTTCCAGCCTATTCTGCCTAGCCACCCGCATACCCCCCCAATGGCTTCCATCGCAGTTCATCCTATCCCCCTCAGCATGTCTACGGACCCCGGCTACAGACTCTCCCCCACACCCTTGATCCCCTCCCACCCAGCGCCCCCCAACAACTGTGAGACTGGTACGCTCCCAAAGACCCCGGACTCAGGTCGAACTAACCCTCCAATGGCTCCCAACACTGATCACCCTAACCGTTATAGCTCGTCCCCCGGCATCTCCAACAGAGTCGCCCCCAGACCCCTGATCTCCTCCCCGCCAGCCATCCACCAAATCCGCGAGCTTGGTACGCCTCCAAAGACCCTGGAGTCGGCTCAAGCCAACCTCTCTCCCCTTCCACCTTTACATGCCACCTGTACTGCTCCTGAACCTTTGCCCCCTGCCCTCTAGCACCCCCAGCTTATATTGATCTCGAAATTCTGCACTCCAGAGCGACTAAACTAACCCAGAGCATCCATAGCTCCATCCTGGACCTTATGAACCTCCTTCACCTTGCCGAACTCTCCCTCGCTAACCTCAAGCCACCTCAATCCTCCCCCCCACAGATTGCTGAGCCTCCCAAGCACCCACTTCCGCTACCCTTGAGACATCTTCGCCCGCGCAAACACCCTTGCCACCTTTCAGAGGAGGAATCCCGAGCTCTTGCACTCTCTTACAACTCTACCACTGCCACCTCCTCTAACCCACTAGACCTCACGGGAAACGAAATCCTAGCCATCCTCCAAGACCACAACTCTGTCCAAGCCATCCCTCGTCCACTAATAGGAGCCCTGAACACCCCATCAGCATGGTCACCATCAACCCCAACAGGCCAGCTACCCTCCATAACAGAAGTGTGGTTAAAAGCAAACTTGCGCCTGTATTCCTATCCATCCAGACCCCTGACACTCCCCCAGACGCCCCCCCTATCTGGTCTCTTAATCAATTGCCGATCGGCAGTTAAGCATGCCGCAGATATTGCTGACCTCATCCTGAACAAAAACTTAGACCTAGCTATACTAACAGAATCCTGGCTCAATGAATACTCTTCCCCTTGCCTGGACTTATTAGTCCCTCCCAACTACAGCATTGCTAGACTGGACAGACATTCTAACAGGAAAGGAGGAGGCATCGCCTGCATCTACCGATCCTCCCTCCTTGTCACGGAACTCTTGGCGGACACCACTGACTCCTGCGAATACCTCGCACTCTCCATTTGCAGCAACTCATTACATCTTTGCAACCTGCACATCTTTTACCACCCCCCAGGTTCGAACGACTCTTTCACCGATCACCTCTTGGAAATCATCACAACTAAGATTTCCTCCAATGCCAAAGAGATTTTCCTTGGTGATTTCAACCTGCACTGAAATGACCCTAAAGATACCTACGTCAACGCCATCAAAGACCCCCTAACCGATCAAGCCCTGACTCAAGCCTGCTCTCTGCCAACTCACTCAAAAGGGGCCACCCTTGACTGGATCATTTCTAAGGAATCCTCAGTCAAGCTTATCTCCATAGACCCATGTGACTGGTCTGACCACCACACCATCTCCTTCGTTGTACCTGGGACCCTCAAGACAAAGACACTGCAACCGGTGATTCCCAAACGCTGGGTCAGAGACACTAAGAACCTTGACCTTATGAAACTGGAGGCTCGCTGCAAATCTGACCTCACCCCCCCCTCGCACATAACCACGGTCAGTGACCTCAATGATCATTACTCGGCGTCTATATCAAACATTCTGGACGACCTTGCCCCCCTAAAACTAAAAAGAACACAAATCAAAGACAGAAACCCCTGGTTCACTGGTTCCCTCAACTCGGAGAGGAGATCCCTGCGGCAATCTGAAAGAATCTGGAGACAGCACCCCTCTGCTACGCATCTAAAACTTCTCCGCCAGGCGAGAAACTCCTACAACAAACATATCCTCAATTAAAAAAAAGAATACTTCAGATCGGAATTGGGGAATGCCAAGAATAGACCCCGCAAGCTCTTTGAACTGGTCAAACACCAATCAAATAAACTGGCTAAAACACCGAAAGAATCTCCCAAGTCTCTAATATCGTCGGAAGAATTCTCCTCTTTCTTCACTGATAAAATCACGGCATTAGGAATTGAACTCAGTACCTCCACTTACTCTCAACCCCTTCCGGACCGGCCCCCCTTTCCCACACTACCCCCACTGACCTCACCTAAAAACCAAGCACGCTGGACCGACTTCGAATACTATGACGAAGACTCCATCTCTAAAATCCTCTCTACCTTAAACCCAAACAACCACTTTAATGACCCGCTACCATCCAACTGCCTCGCTGCTGCCTCCCAATCCATTGTCCCTTGCTGGACTGCAATAATCAATTCGATCCGGACCCCTTGAAAGCCGGCCAAGTCCTTCCTATTTTAAAAAAACCATCGCTGGATCCAGCCTCCCCCGACAATTTCAGACCTATCTCCAATATCCCTCTGCTAGCCAAAGTATTAGAGAAGTGTGTACAACAGCAACTAAGTCAGCACATCAACAACTTCCACCTACTTGATGACTTCCAATCTGGATTCAGACCGGGGCACAGCACTGAAACTACTATGCTCCACATCGTGGACGACGCCCTCCAAGCCCTAGACCAAGGCAAAACCTGCCTTCTAATCCTCTTAGACCTATCCTCCGCCTTCGATACCGTGAACCATGCAAAACTACTCGAACGCCTTAAACTCAGGATGGGTTTGGATGGCGTTGTCCTAGAATGGTTCAGGTCCTTCCTCCACAACCGATCTCAGAGATTCCTCATTAACGGCAACCTATCAGCTCCCACCCCGGTCACTGTTGGAGTCCCCCAAGGTTCAACCCTGTCCCCCACCCTCTTTAATCTTTACTTAGAGCCACTCACCGAAGTTCTTCGTACTGCCAACATCTCCTACCATATGTACGCGGACGACACCCAAATATACATCAATATTTCATCACTCGAGGAGATCCTCTCCCTGAACGAGACCCTGAAACTGACTGTCCAATGGCTAGCCGCTAACCAACTCAAACTCAACGCAAAGAAAATTGAATTTCTCCTAATCTCCCCTTCAAAAGCCAACCCGGAGATTCAGTTGTGGATCAAGGCCATCACAGCCTTAAACTGCCCACCGACCATTGTGGACTCTGCCAAATCTCTGGGCATAATCCTCGACTGTAACCTGAACATGCGAGACCACATTAACTCGATGGCTAAATCAGCCAGATTCCACCTGAACTACCTGTGGAAGCTGAAACCTTTCATCGATGCTCCTGACTTAAAAATGGCAGTCCAAGCACTAGTCATCTCTAGACTGGAATATGGATGTTCCACCCTCACGGGATTACCCAAGATTTCCTTGGCACCTCTAAAAGCCTGCCTCAACGCGGCCGCCAGACTACTCACCGGCACCAGGAAATTCGACCACATCTCTCCACATATGAAAGCGCTGAACTGGCTCCCTCTAGAGGCCAGAATACAGCTGAAACTGGCATGCATCACACACAAGGCTCTACACGCAAACTCCCTACTTATCTGGCACAGAAACTAGTGGTATCTGGAGGAAGCAAGAACTCCCGGTCCGCTAGAAACCTCTTGCTCCAACCTGCCCGTTTTCAGAAAAAAAGAACCTACAATAGGGCTTTCTCCGGGGCAGCACCAAGAATTTGGAACTCTTTCCCCCGCCATCAGAAGAATCCCTTCTCTAGCACGTTTCAAGAAGGAGGCCAAAACTTTCCTCATGGGTAAATTCCTCGTCTAAGGCCGCCCTCAACCACCAAAATGTGCCCGACGAATCTAAGGCTATCGCTTCTACGTCAGACCACCAATTCACCCCGCCGAGAAAATGTGGGGCTCTTGTTTTTACTGATTCTAACCATAACTGTAACCATAAACTTGTATCCCCTTTTTCCCCCATGTTCCCAGCACCCCTGCCCCTTGCCAGCCGTTTTGTATATTTTTGTATACTTCTGTACTTTAGACTTTTTGTTTGTTCACCCCTGTATACCGTGTAAATCGCTCTGATACCCTCACGGGTCAAGTTCGCGCTCTATAAAACACTAAAAATAAAAAAATAAAATGCAGGTAAGTAAAAATAAGGTATGTTAAATCTCTTTCCCTCTGCCTCTTTCGCACTCTTTTTTTTTTCTTTTGTTAATAACTGTGGCCCCTTTTGACGAATCTCCATGAAACTTTCCAAAAGTTACTACTGTTTGCCTAGTTTGTGCATGAAATGCTTTGGAGGGGAAATATGAAGCGGTAGCCGAGAAAAAAGCGGGGTCCCAAAATGCAAAATCCACATGTATTTTTTCATAGACTTCTTTAAGAAGCACTACTGCAAAAAAAAAACCTGCTGAACAGAATTACACTGAATTGGGCAGGAAGCTAGATCTTGGTCCAGAGATTGTGCTTTTTATGATTTGGTGTAAATCCGTTAAATAGTTTTCCAGAAATTAAGGTTAAAATATATTTGCATAGATTAATGGTTGGGTTCGCATGAGGCCCGCAAGTGTCTTGCGGGAGCACCAATTTAAAAATAGAGCATTCTGATTGCCCAGGGAGCTTTTTTTCCCTTGCCATCTCGCTCCTGTGGGAGTCAGACTCTTGCAGGAGTGGGCACTCTCATTAGCTGGCAGCAACATTAGAAAAATGTTGCTGGCAGCCATTACAGGACTTAGGTACTTAGGGGCTGATTACGAGTTTGGCGGTCCGAATGGCGGAAAATTGCCTGCTCCGCACTTCCTACATGCTGGTGCAAGGCCGTCTGCCGTAGTACCAGTTGCGCCTGCAGATCCGCTGGGTCGGCGGTGCAGCCACTGGTCTTGCGCCGGCCTCGCGGTTGGGAAACACGTCATCAGTAAACCGCCGGGCACTGCATGCAACGCAAGCCTGACTGACGAGCATATTATGAGTACAAAAAGGCATCAGTGGTCCAGTAGTGGCTCATACCAATAGGCGGTCCTGCGCCATCTTCCAATGCCTACGTTATAAGCAACAAATCACAACCCGATTTCAAATTTTAAAGATCCAACAACTTTTGGCTGGTTCAAACACTTTATCCACATTAAGTAACGTAACAAATTGACACATTTTCCAATCAGCCTATAAAACAGCTACAAAATATAGACCATAATCCCTTTTGAAGACTACTGAAACGCCATTATTTTCCATCATCCTTATCACCATTACCATTACCTTGCACACAAATTTTGCATCACCCACAAACCACGTGTCACCTCCTTGTCCCAATTCCAGCATGGTAAACCTGTACATCATATCACCCTTTTCTTTGTTCATATTTCACTTGATAATTAACCCCCACCACCATGCTGCCCAAAAAACCTGCATTGAGCACACTTGAGTTTGGTAGAGCCCCAGCTTTTCGGGATCCAAGTCCCGACTACTCCTCACACACATAAACAGGAAATGTGGACCAGGATAGTCAACAAAGTGAATGGTGTCAGCAACACCCTCCGCACACAGGGAGATATCCGGAAGAGGTTGAATGACCTCGAGTCCAGCACCAAGAGCAAAATACTCTAACTACCAGAAAGAGGCCCATAGGACTAGCAGTGGCCCTCACAGTGCACCACTACAACTACAGCCCTGGGAGCAGAAGGTTTGGGAAATCTTCCACACTGAATAACTGGCACAATCGACACCGGTAAGTGACCACAATACAAATGTCCCGACTACACATGAATGTGTCTGTTAACAAGACTGCCCTGTGCATCTAGTCCTTCATCGACCCTTACAATATGCAATACTGAAACTACTGTTTACAAATGTCTCTTTTGTGGCCATGTAAATAAGGGCAAATGATTTACCATGTTCAGCCTCATATGCAAATCCAGTCTGTAAGTGCAGTCCCATCTCAACCTTTTGTACATGAGTCACTTTAAGACTTACCAATGATCAGATACATGGTCAGTCACGAATGCATTTCCACAACAATAGTCACACCTGTACATACAGTAGGTGTAACAGTATGGAAAATGCAATCTAACATAACTCCCAGGAGGCCATTTAAATACCACAGAAAATAAGGGTTGTTCCTAGGACACTGCTCAGGAACTTATTGATGCTTGGAACCACAGAAATGACACCTGTAGCAGTACCCTAAGTGAACGTCGTGTGGTCCCAAACATCAATATGTTCCTGAAAAGTGTCCCTGCAACAGCACTTATCTTATTTGATAGGGACCTGGAAGTTGTACTCACATCAGAGATATCCGTTTTGGGATGCGTGTGTCACGATTACTAAAGCTATAGTATTCCACATATCCCTGAACTTCACCTGAAGAGGCAGTGATTGGCACCCAATAATGCCACACCCTCAATACACCCTGGGACATCGGTAATAAGACACACACTTTCAATGTTTGCTGCACACTTCACATCAAATACAGTAAACAAAACAACCAGAAACTTGTGCAAATGTGTCCAAATTGTTTATATTTCAATACCGTTTTTGTGGTATTCAAACTTAAAAATGGATAAATGAAAATACGTTGATATTGCAAAAAAGTACAAACAACTAAACAGGTCTGTCAGTGCATCAGGCAGATGATCCTTTCACAAACCCACCCTTGCAGAAGCAAAGCATGCATAGAAATGAAGAGCCACATATATCCTGACTCACGAACAGACCCCGTATCCCTGCATTCATATATACAACTCAAACATCCCACACATTTCAGAATGTCTGTCATCTACACTTTGGCACCAAGGAGTGAGAGTTACATACAATATTGGCAATTGTACCAACAAATGTCTGTGCATGTCCAAAACAACCTGGAATCACAGACACAATCAAAGGTGGGAGTGCCTCAGCAATATGTCGAACAAAGAACAATGTTGTCTGACATCTCAGAATATGTGCACACCAATTGCCTGGTGAATCTCAAAACAACACAACAACTACCAAGTCCAGTGACTTGACAGTCAATAAGCGTCACAAAATAATGTAGCTCAAAGTGGTCACCCCGCAAAAGAACCTCAGAAAGATAGGTATACAAATCAGTTATCGGGGCAATGTTAAAGGAACGTAGATTAAGCAGAGTAACCTCCCCCCTTCAACATATTGTCTAGTGAATCAGAATTGTTTGCCAAAACGTCATTTATTTTACTTGCACAAAATGAGTTGCAACATATTTCTGTAACCATTTTGACATGGAAAGTAAATAAATGCCGAATATATGTCGTAATCCCAGACTTAATGAAAAATATATGGTTCCATTAGCGCCCATGACTGCAATCCTGTATCAGATTCAGTTGCCACAAGAGAGTCCACTGCCCATTGTATGAACTCCAAATTACAGACATGATCCTGATCTCCAGACGATCCTGGGATAGGTGACAATTGACTTCCAAACATGCAGTCGACCACCTAATCAGGATGCTGTGTGTCGATGCACGTTCTTCAGGTAACACCAGTGGCTTCAACCTGGCAAGATGGAGCAATCGCAAGCCAGAATGACAATTACAATAATGGGTCTGTAATGGACTCATTAGCAGTACCAAGTCTGGGCCACCAGAGGTAGGTGAACATAAGCAAAGATCCAATGTCCAATGAAAGGGACAGCATAAACAGTGGAACATGGGCTGCATGTATCCAAACCAGGAAGCTCAAAATGTCAGGGACCAATGATGCTCCAGTTCTCTCAAAATCCATGATGCAGAATATCTGCAGCATCCTGTCACAACACAATTGAAGCATCTATTCCTCAAGGTGTCCCATAGATGTTGCATCCATAGTTGAACAGTAGAAATATGAACAGGAGACCCTTATTTAGGAACAGCCACGACATGGAGAGACCAAACACACAGTCAGCTCTCGAATGAATGAAACTCTGAACCAACACAAACACAGTACATAAGTACCAGTCATCCCCCGAACAGATAACATATGTAAAAAAGCATATTTATTAGGTCTAATAACTCAGAACACTGATGCTCCATATCCAGACTTCATTAAGGGTGATTATGTACAACAATGACTGTTTTTCACTACACATTACTTACACCTACATAACGAAGGTTTTGCGACCAGATGTGAGAGCTACATCATGTTTAAACAGTCATAAGCTCAGGTCTCTTAGCTTAACGTAAACACATTTGCCAAGTAGGAATGGAAGGTTACAAGAATCCCCCTATCCTCCTGTTTGTAGGAGGCAATAAGACACTTTGTGAACATCAGACGAGCAGGGTTTGCATCAAGACCGAGGCCATTCACAATCGCATACCATATTTTCTTGGAATACAAAGCAGTCCAACATCAGCCATTGGAAGAGCATAAAACAAATGTTAAAGTAGTGTAGTGCAGCAACATTTGATCAGTAAGTGAGAAACACAGCCCACATTAATTGCTAGCCTGGTGACTCAGGACATATCAACAAACCGATGACAGTTGAACAATTACTCTACAAATACAATAGTGTCCAAAATATACCTTGGTTCATTACTTACGTAACAGGTAGGGTGAAGGGGAAATACTGTGTAAGACAACCTAGGATCAACACAAGGATTCAGACACACGGGTACATGTGTCATGCATACAAGAATAAATAAAACTAGATTTGGTCTTACAAAAGACAATGGGGGATATTCTCAAGAACGTGGGATAAAAATCGCCAAAATAGGTTAACGCAATTTCTCATATCGCCGTCCATCGCGGGAAAATAACTCCGTGTTAACGTCTCATTCTCAACACGGCGGTAACATGCGATAGTGTCCCGATAACGCGTCAAATGTCCACGATAAAATCACCGGGATGGCGATAAAAATCGAAAGCCTAACGTGTAAAAAGTTGCGATGGGCCCAACTGCGACAAAAAATACAGCGATAAGCAGCGCCAGGCCTGCAAGTCCCACAAGTCAGGCGGGAAAAACCACTATAAAAGCGCCAACAAAAACACAAACAAAACACAAACAACTGCGAAGCACCGTGGAGGTTGCCGGAGCGAGTACAGAGGACAACCCGAATACCACAAGCCCCACGGAGGACCAGCCTGGGACGTTGGGGTCAGGGAAGGGCAACATCTGCGGACAAGACATGCCCAAGAGTCACAACTCCGACCAAGACCCCAAGTTACCCAAGTCTGCAACATCTCAGCACTGTATAAGCACAGAAGTGAAAGGCACACCGCCTGAAAGGGATAAGGGCCAGCCAAATCAGAGCTGAAGTGGCAACACACCCACAATGCTGCACACACACACAAGAATCAGAGCACCTCAACATTGACAACAATGTGGTACAAACTGCAACACTTTCACAACAGAACAGAGGACACAACTCCCGCCGCTTGTGTGTAGAAAATGATTTGGCATAGCAGGAAACTGTGAGATGACAATGTACAAGTACAACCTCACATCCCTGATGGTGTAGAAATGTCAACTGTCCTGCATCACATAGGCATCTCCTCACAAACAGTCACAATGTACATTGTCATGCAGTCTGTAAGTAAACTTGTTCAATGCGTCAACATACATGTGAGAATCAACACCTCCTGCAGAGCAAACCCAACAACTCAGCACTGATGATGAAGAGGACCTCCCCAACATCGACACCGACGCCCTCCAACAGCCCATGGACAGCTTTGGCACCCCACCTCCAGGAGCAGTGCAGCCCAGCTGCATCGAGGAGACCCCACCCCCTGCACAGACCACACAGCAGGAAGCACTCACCACCATGGCTAACTCCCAGGACCCCCACGACCAACACATGGCATTCCAACGCCGTGTGTTAGGGTGCCAGGAGAAGATGGCTGATTAGCTGCGGGTGGGGTTCGACCTCATGGCAGCCAAACTAGATGCCATACGTGGGTGTCTACGTCCCATCAGGGACCACTTACAGTCCCTAACGGACACCTGCTGTCCGCTCCATGCTCACCAACAATCCATGGCCGACATCGCTGGAGTCATGACTCTGAGCCAAGAACAACTGTCTAGTCAGAGTGGCTCCAGCGATGTCAGCTGGGAGTTGGGACACATGCAGAGGATCATGTTGAACATGGAGCGGATGCAGGCGGAAAGAATGTTTGCCATGGCTGCACACCAGCGAGATGTAGCTGTGATCTTCCATGCCCTGCAGATCCTCGTCATGGCATTGCCGCCACAAGGCCTGGCGCGGATGAATGCTGCTGCTACTACTCCATCCACACCGCCGCCCCCTGAAGTGTCAGTGCCACACAGTGATGCAGACTAAACACCACCACCCACATGTGAGGCACCTGACACATCAGAGGACAAAGATGATGATGAATCTGGCTTTGTGGTAAGAATGAAGTGGTAGCATTCATCTCCGCCATATGGCCTGTTTCAGCTTGGTTCTGCCCTCTGCATCATGCCCTGGAATAACACCTTCCACTGTCCCCCGATACACTCAGCGACACTCACCTTGGACCTCGACAGGGACTGCCATATTTGGTTTGGTTACCAATGACACAGCAATCACACTGCGGACTGAAGTCTTCCTCTTCCGATGAACTTGTCAATCCCTAAAGGACTCTGGCTGGCCCTCCATGGGGCAACAATGTAAAGTGGGGTTTACAGGGCCCTGTACTGCTCCAGTTTCAACACTCCACTGAATGCGAATAAAACATTCTAATTCACACAGATGTGTTGTGGCTATGAGCAATTAAGTATGAAAGTATGGATGAATGTAGGGACAGTGATTCCACAAAAAGGTACTCCCTAGGTAATGCTATCAAAGCGCATATATGGCCGTGACCCAGATAGGCAGTGAGACACACATTGTCATTCAAATCAACACTCATCACAGTTGAATCCAAGTGAAGGTGTGTAGACTTTATTAGCATATGCGTGTCAGTACGGGCAAGATAAGTGCCACAACATGCAGACCAATGCAGCAGTATGTCAGGATGAGGAACATTGCCAAGCGCCGCTGTCCACTCCGGGGGAGTGCCTCACCTTTCACAGGTGTGTGTTAACCCGCGTTGTTGTCCACTCATGTATTCGGAGTCCAGGCGAATGCAGCCATGTCCACTGTTGTCGTGGGACATGTGACCAGATCTCCAAGATGCAATAAGGTGTTGGGACATGTGTAATGGGTTCCAATCTGTTGTGGTTGCAGGTACATAGTTACTCGTCCATGAAAGCGATTGCAGCTCCGTAGGCTATCATTTCCAACATGAGCTCGTTGTCGACTTCATCAAACAGGACTACGAGGCAATCCATTAGCAGGTCCGGACAGATGTGCTGCGTCCACCCCCTTTCACCAATTAGCACTACAGCCCAATTGGGGAGCGGTTCAATGTGGTCACTGCACACGAGGAGTTGTGCAATCTCCTAGGTCCAGCTGCCAGCATGTATGCGAAGTATCAAGGCATCCCATTAATGGGTATCACGGTGACACTCCTGGACATGGGCCAACAGGGGGCGCACACACATGTCAAAATCCAGTTCAGCTACCGTCCTGTTGGATAGGCAGACATCCATGGACCACTCGAATATGCACAATCGACAATGCAACACAGGCTGAATGCAGGTGACATTGGCAAGGCAGAAGCTTAACTGGTAACTGATCCGCAGCACTGCCAATGGCAGTGCCCCCAGTAAATGCAGCATACGTGCACGGTACAGTTCCACCTTACAGGGGTTGTGCATGTGTCCGGGATGTTCTGCCATTGCGTTAGTGACTCTGGTTGAAGCGGCACTGTTCTGACCTGTGCCAGTTCTGTGGATGAAATGCCACAACTCGGATCAATGAGTTGTTTTAGTGTGCAACGGTTGTACGCCTGGGATGGTGTGGGAGTAAGTGTGAAGGCCATTCCATGCAAGGTAACTTCGAGCAAGGACTTCTGTGTGTGGGGTGTGTATACATTGGTCTTTCGTCGGGCTGTGAGAAGTGTGGGAGTCGTCATCAGCTGCTATAGTATCTGTCAGGGGGTGCCGGGCACATGCAATTCCGAGGTCGGAGGTGCAGATGTGCTTCCGCCTGATAGTTCAGACAAAGGAGCTTTCATCCCTAATGTTAGTTTTTCATCTGCTTGCATTCAGGAAATGTGAAGTGGCTTGTTGGGGATGGGTGGGATGTGTGCGACTTTGGGATTCATGTTTGACATGTCTTGCATGTGGCAAATGAGTGGCATCACTCTGTGTTACGTTGCCTCACAACTGCTCCTCCCTCCCCCCGAGCCAATTTACTTGTGTGCGCTGCGTGGTTGCATCACTTGCACTCCTACGGCACACCATTGTCATGCCTGTCTGCGCATGTCCACAAGCCTGACAACGACACTGTGATGTTGGCCGTTGAAGGTGGGCGGCCACGTGAGTGTAGGCCTGTGGGAAGGATAGGGCGGACACAGATGTAGAGTTCATGCCTGGCTGAATCGCGCTGCATTTGGCTCATGCTGCGGCAATACAGATACTCACAACACTTGGCATGTATGAGCCAAGTCCCGAGCGGTCTTGCACTCCTTCATTTCTCCGTTCGTGCGAGCCCGCCCTCCGGGTGCATGCTACATTGCAGCATTGTCGATTGCGGGCTGGGTGGCGCCGACACTACAACAGTGACACACTCATTAGTTACTTCCTTGTCCAGGCCAGAACTGAACCACTCCCAGAGCCCCGGGCAAATCCTTCACACCCCTACACTGGCTTGGCGTACTCCGGCCCAGCCCACTCCACTTACAGGGGGGACGACAAAGCTACCTGTTCAAGGTCTTACCCACTGCCTGAGGTGACATGGTTGCGTCGGCTGTCCACAGCACAATGTAATGTGGTAGGGCCCGGGGCCATCATGCATACATAATGACCACACGGACACACTTAGATAGATAGTGGAACTGGCTACGGGCACGTGCGCCCGGCCCCTTTTTATTACCAGGGTCACATGTCCAGTGACGCCTGTGCTGGATGGGTGTGGGGTGTGTGTAAGCCAGCCCTCAGGGAGTGGTTGGTGCTGGCAACAACTAGAACAGTGATCATTGGATCACACACGCAGATTCATTCATAAAGGGTCCATGACTTGTGGTGCACTGAGTTAGTGGCACCGGTTGCACGGCTGCCGGCACGGGCCTACCGCCACGTGGCGATGACTTGAGCTGCACTGAGGTAGGGGCACCAGAGCTGAGCGTGCTCATGTGAAGAAATTGTTAATGAGTTGGTCCCTTTGGGATATTCCTGCTGCAGCTGCAGTGGGGCGTGGTACACCCGCCTCATCTTCATCATCATCGTCCCAGATCTTCCCCACTGCCTGAGGTGACATTGTTGCGTCCGCTGTCCACAGCACAAAACTCAATCATGAAGGGTCCATGAGTTGTGGTGCACTGAGTTAGTGGCACCTGAAGAGCTGAGCAGGGTATCAAGCTGATGATGGCATCCAAGACAGGTGTGAGCAACTTTGATAGGCTGGCTGTGAGACTCCTCCGACTCTGGCAGTTGTTGGTTGGAGGTGGTCCTGGCGGTGGTGGCGGGTGTGCAGCCAGCGATGATGGCGTGTCCTTGCAGGTCAGGATTGGATTTGATTTGTGAGCCCTGCTGACCGCAGTGTAGGCCGGAGGCAGCGGTCAGCAAGGGCACACAGCCACGTGGCGTTGACTTGAGCTGCACAGAGTTAGTGGCACCTGGAGCGCTCAGCAGGTGCGCAGCCTGCGATGATGCGTCGTCCGGGGCGGGCCGCACTGGAAGCAATGTCTGTTACCTACTGGACTGCGCCATAAATAAATCAAGACTCAATTTGAATTGGGGGACCTGCTGACCGCAGTGTAGGCCGAAGGCAGTAGTCAGCAAACACATGACTCCGCGGTGCTGTGCCGCAGGGTGCGCTGGGGGCCTGTGTCGCGGAAGCCAGTGATCGGCTAAGGGGCTGGCGGTCACGGCGGCGGACTCGTGGCAGGGTGAGGGGCGCCGCCCTGGTAGATGCGTTGGCCATCCGGGAAGTGAACCACACCCAGAGCCCCGGCCTATTTATCCGCACTCCTACGCTGGACTGGCATACGCCTGACAAGCCCACTCCGCTTACGCTTACAGGGAAGGGACGACACAGCTACACGACCGAGGTCTTCCCCACTGCCTGAGGTGACATGGTTGCGTCCACTGTCCACAACACTACACACACCAGCAGTATATGTCCACATGGACATGTCTGTGCTCTGCATACTGAAGTCTGTCCAGCACATCACCGTCACACTTGGTATTGTGTACATTCTTATTGATGGGTCACTTGCCTCCTTTGCACATACTTGGTTCCCACCGCTCCCCTCATTCTGCAATTGTGTGGCTGAGGGGCCATGCCGTTTTCGGAAGGTCAGCTGTCTTGATCTGCGCTGCCTCTGTGGTAGTCCGGGGTGGGGGGGCAGTGGGGGTCTGGGGGTGGTGGCGGTGGGTATTGTGGCCCTCTTGGGTCCCCGAGCTGCATGGTCAGTAGCTCCATGACATGTGTTGGTCTTCAGATGTGGCTCTGGGCTGGGCTCCCTTTCATGCTGCAGGTTGTCGTCCTGCTTTACACCAGTAAAAGGCAGGTGTTAAATCCCTGCTGCTAATGTGCCTTATCGCCTGTTTTTGGGTCGCATTGCAGATCTGGCTGGTCGTTGAGAATATCGCGAAGTGGTGTTTTCGTGTGTTTTTGCACGGGAACGCCTACTCTGCATATCATTAGTGTTAGTTGTCGCTCTCATCTGTGGCGATGTTTTTTGCGCAAACAACATCTGACAGGCTTCCACAACATAAGACATTCTCTATCTGCATGATATCTGTCAAAACATATGCCAGGCATGTAAACACATTCCATTTTGCGTTGTGCATCCCAACAATGGTATAAAATTACGTCCCATGGGGATGAGTTACTGTTCCAAAAAGTCACTTTGAGACTGACATACCCAAACATATCTGTACATGGCTGGTATTATCATACGTCAACTCTTTCAGAACAAGGGATAAGCATGTGTACAACATTCTCACATTTATCGAGGCAAATGTGCGAAATTAGAATTCCACACTCTGCAATGTGGAGGATGTCCGTCATTCGTTATCCAAGATGTAGTGCAGTACACCACATATGTCATACACCACAGTGTGAACTTGCATATGAACTCTATTATCTGTCACTATGCATGAATAAAGTCTAGTTAGCTTTGGTCAACAATTGCTAATGGCAAACATCACCAGGCCAATCGTATATTGAGCCATCAACGTCTGTAGTTGAGCTGATGAACAGAGAGGAATGTCAACATGCAAATGTGTGACCTATGTGTGTCCTGGAGGCATGAACCTGTTAACTTTTAATTTTTTAAATGGCAAAATATGATATATGTTGGACTTGGCCCTTTATGCAGGGTCATCCCTGAACTTTTCGCCTTCCTCCTGGTATTTTTTCTGACCTGGTGTTGGTGGTTTGAGGACTCTGGGCACTTTAGCACTGCTGTCTAGTGTAAAGTGCATGTGCTCTCTGTGGTAAACATGGTAAGATTGGTCTACACCTGTTTGGCGTATTTAATTTACCTGTCAGTCCCTTGTAAAGTGGTATCTCAGATACCCAGGGCCAGTAAATTAAATGCTACTGGTGGGCTTGCAGCGCTGATTGCGCCACCCACCAAAGTAGCCTTTCAAACCTGTCTCAGGCCTCTGCCATTGAAGGGCCTGCGCGCGCAGTTTACTGCCGCTGTGACGTGGCACATAAAGTGGGTGCCACATATCAGTCACCCCTAAGGTAGGCCCTAGCTAGCCCTATGGGCAGGGTGCGCTGTAGGTAAAAGGTAGGACATGTGCCTTAACTGTGTGGCATGTCCTAGTAGTGACAAACAGCCATTTTGGTTTCTCACTGCTGTGAGGCTGCCCTCTTATAGGAATGCATTGGGGATTCCCTGATAAGTGTTTCAGTGGTAATTTCTGATATGAGAGGAGCAGCATGGTCAAGTTTGGTATGTTTGGAATAGTAATAATAAATGCTGCGTAATGGTGTGCACAGATTTATTATCACTATTTTAGAAATGCCACTTTTAGAAGTTGGCATTTCTGTGTGCTATGTGTCTTTGTGCCTGCCTGATGTGTATTGCATGTCTGGCTCTAGAGTAACAGGGACTGGGGAGGTGCCGTGGCTCCAGAGGGGCTGGGTGAGTCAGCGCTAGGCTGAATGGACCTGACCTGCGTTCAGAGTAGTGGGAGGAGTAGCCCCTGACCCTGAATAGGTCTGTGCCTTGCTGGTACAATGCTGGCTCCGCCCCCCTGTGGTGTGTCTGGGGCCAGAGCCTAACCTGACAAAGGAGGGTGTGAGCACTGTATAGAAAATGCTTCAGTACCCCCCAGAACCAGTTGGGACTGGATCCCCAAGCCCTGTGCCAGGGCAGAACAAAGGACACAAGTGATATAAATATTGGGGCTGTGACCCCATGTCTGGGTGCTTATTTGTGCCTACTTGGAGCTGTGAGGCAGAAGGACTGCTAGACAAGGAGGAACTGCCGTGGGACCCAGCTGCTGCTACCTGGGGGTCCCTACATGCTGGCCTGCCTGTGCCCAGCTCTGGCCTTGGTGGCATTGGCTTTCCCCCTGGTTTGCTGGGAAGCTGCCTACCAGTGCACCAAAGAGCACGCTCGGCACAAGGAGAACACTGCCAGGCTTGAGGTGGGTGATCTGCAGAAAGCGCGTGTGGAGCGCTTTTGCTTCCTTGCGCCTTAGAAGGTGCTCTTGTTTCCTGGCGCAGCGTGGAGTGCCTCAGGATTCCTTTTGTGCCCCCGGGATGTGAGCCTCTAGCTTGGGCTGGTGTTGTGCAATCGCCGCGACAATCGGAAGCCAGGTGCCTGGTTGCGGGCGGGGCCTAAATCCCAGAAGCGGAAGGAGACTACGCTCCAGATACGGACGGCCCATGCTAGGGCTGGAAGACAGGCAGTGGAAGGCCTGATTGTGGGCGGAGCTCGGCCCAGGAAGCAGAGAGCCCCGTGTGCTGCCGCCTGAGAGCGGGACCGGTGTATCAAGAGAGACGGAGCCTCGCGGGCTCAGCCAGCCGCCAGAAAAAGGAACGGAGCCTCGCGGGCTCCCCTTGTTCCGCTTCGTGCCTTTCCCCCAGCCGGTCATCCCCTGCGGAGGAGACCAGAAGCACCGGTGAGTGGGGCTTGCAGGGGAGCACTAGCGCAAGGTCCCTGGGAAAGGAACCCTGGGACGGAGGGGCTCCCCAGGCATTGTTGGCGCCCAAAGGTTGGGTGCCTGATCTCTGCACCACAAAGAGTCCCAGTAAGTGGGGCTTGTGCTAGGCACTGTTGTTGCCAATTTTCCTATGAGACGAGCCCCCGTGAGGGGGGCTCCTAAGGCACTGTTGGTGCCAGTCGCAATTCACTCAGCTGCACCGCAAGGTTGCGGGCAGCTGCAACGTGGGGGCATTCTGTTTAGGAGAACCGGGTGAGGTACACCCCTGCCTCTTGTTCACTGCGCACACGGTTTTGGCTGCATCGGCAGCCAGGGGGGCCGGTTTGAAGGCCTCATGAGGGCAAGCTTGCTCTAAGGTGGCATTGCGAGGCGAGCCCAGGACAGGGCCCCCGCTTGACATTTGATGGACAAAGGGCACTGCGGGAAAGTCCCAGACGGGCTCCTGAGGAAGGCCAGTTGGCCAGTGAGCATCTGAGGTGCTGGTAGGGCGCAAGGCCCTAAGGTGATGTCTGCACCTGGGGGGTGTACTGCGGTGCAGTACTAATGTGATTGCATAATGTGTTTATGCCTAAGATGACGCATAATGTGGTTTATGCCTATGGTGATGATGCATAATGCGTTTATGCTAAGTGTGCCTTTACCAGTAGTTACTGGTTGTTTCATTACTTACCTGTTATAATGGTTCTGACAGTGGCCCGATTGGCCCTGTCCTATATATAATCCCCTGTAAAGTACTACCTAGTGCCAGTTGGCACAGTGTATAATTGTGATTATGATCTAATGTATTTATGAGTAATACAAAGGCTATTTTTTATATAACCTTGTGTGGAGTTTCTTTTGTGGTGTGCCTAGTGTGTTGCTGCTGTGTGTGTGTGTGTGTGTGTTGCGCAAACGCTTTACACATTGCCTCTGGGATAAGCCTGACTGCTTGTGCCAAGCTACCAAGGGGGTGAGCAGGGGTTATCTTCAGCGTGTAACTCCCTTGCCCTGACTAGAGTGGTGGTTTCTGCCTGGCTTAGGCGCTTGCCCTAGCCAACCAGAAATCCCATTTCTAACAATATACCAACAGGACAAAAATCTGGATACATATAACCATTGTGTCAAGCCATATAAACAGTCCCTCATTGATCCTGTGCCAAAAACCTTTCCAGCACCTCAACAAAGACTTTTAGAAGGTCAACACACTCAATAAACAGTAAATTGAAACCAAATTCTAATTACACCTGTTGACGATAAGAAACTGTTCAGTCTCTCAATTTGTTACCCCATGACATGTCCCTGAAAAGAAATATGTCCGATAATGTGCCTCAATGATGATCAACAGATCAGAAATCACTACAATGATGTCAGGTTCTTAGTTAACCCTACTAACACACTACAACAATCCCTCTCAAAAGAAAAGGACACAGTTCGGGACATATGTTTGGTGTCAAATAAATGAAAGAACACTTCCTAAATTAATCACTCCTAAAATAATATGTACTTACTTTAAAAAGATGTGCATGTCTGTAAGAACCATTGGGTCAAGTTTCACATGAAGCAAAATCATTAAGTGTGTCCCATCATTTCAGGGAGTGACCTGCCCTTTCAAATGGAAAATAGATTTTGGCATAACTCACTAAAGTAAATGTAATGAGGACTGACAATATGTTGCATAAGTCCCACAATTGTTGGTGAAATCTGCTGTGGCAGTAACCTCTTGCAATATCACACATTAAAGTTGTCAGGTAGTACATGTCCACCCTCAGATACCAATGTCATTAAACCTAACAGCTGTGTTATCTTTCACAGATGATCCCACCCCTGCTGCATGTCAGAGCCAGGCCAGGCGAGGCAGCAGAGTTAAACAACAGAACCAGAAGATTCCCAAGAAGCCCTCAGTGATGCCCCTACCTGACCCTGACCTCGTAGACTTGCTGGATGACTACACACCTGGCACTACTGGGCAGCTCAGTCAGACAGACTCAGTTGGTCATATTGGGCCCACACCTCCAACCACCACAGCTGGTACATCTACATCCACAACTAGTGCCCCTAGCACAGGTGGGCCTATACTTAGCTCCCCGCCTCCTCAGGTGGGAAACATCACCACATACACGGAGGAGGCTGGACCTAGTGGCAGAAGCCAATCCTGTGCAAGGGCAAAGGCCAGTGCAGCCAGACATGGTGGAAGGGGAATTGTGCACAACCCATTTGAGGCCACTGAGGAGACTAAAACCTAGCCTGCTGAGCAGACAGACTCAGTTGGTGTCTACTGGGCTACCACCACCAGTCACCACAGCTGGTGCATCACAAGCCACAACCAGTGCCAGGACAGGCGGGCCAATACCTTGCTCACCAGTTCCGCCTCCTGTATTGCTTTGCCCTCCCCAATAATAGAAAATACCACCCTCACACACGGAGGCTCAAACACGACGAAGCAATAAAAACAAAACACCACATGGAAAGGGATTTCACTTTTATAAAATGAAACACATCAAAACACAGTTTTCAGAATAAGGCATGGGGTTTTATTTGTGCAACACTCTCTAACAAAAAGGCTTTTCCAGATGTCAAATGAACAACATTCAAATGTATATGGAGATATATATGTATATATGCAAGCAATAATAACATACTTATAAGTAGGCAAATGCAACTGTTAAATGCATGGCAGATAATAATATGAAATGAAGAACAAGTAGATAATTCTGGACGTCCCGCAAGAAATCTGAAAGATAAATATACTCTAAATACATCGGATGATTACAACCACTAAAGACTTGGATATGCAAACAGACACTCACACATCACAATGAAAACACCTCAGATGATTATAACCACTGGAGACTTGAATGTGCACACAGACACTCACACATCACAATGGCAATAGACCATACATCACTGACTGCAAACTTCATCTTGGCCCACTCCAGACTGGGGGATTCACAGCCGGGGTCAAGAGACTCAGCAAAACCAGGAGCTGCTGCACTGTAGACACGTCCGACGTTCAGGCCCAAATCCCAGTTTCTAAGTCAACAAACCTCAGCTTTATAATCTCAAAACACACTAGGAGGTTCCGAGAGGCCCTTCTCTGCTCCGAGGAAACTTACTGGAATTGGCCACTTTCCATGCAAGCATTCCAAAGGCAAAAGAGTTCTCACGTTCCTTCTGCGCTCTCACGTATTCCAGCCTTTATCTTAACAAAGCTTATGAAAGTCTCCACCAGAACAGAAAACAAAACAACTTTGAATGTGACTAGCCTAAACAACTTGAGTAATCTGGGGGCCTGCCTGTATGCACAAAAGCTCAAGCTAGCTGACAGAATTCAAGATGACATGAGGGCATGTCAAAGCCAATTGTAAGAACTTCATAAACTTCCCAATGTACAACACAATGCACATTTGTGCACCACTGCCTATAGCACTGCACACTTCACCTCCCAATGTACAACATAATGCACATTTGAGCACCACTGTTTATAACACTGCACTACGAGACCAAGAAGTACATTCCGCACCTCTCTCACTCTCTCATGCTTTCAAATGCACATCCCACGCGTCTGTTCCTGGCAAGGCTGTTCTACTCTGTGAAAAGCTCCCACTCTAAAACTACAAAGAGACACGAAAGAAATCTTCAAAGAAACATGCACATGCAGGACATTCAAGCTAGGATAAAGTAAAACACCAAAAGTCAATTAAAACAATGGTAGTCAAAGGTCATCACGTGGTCCCAATACACGGGAGTGCTCTAGTACTAAACCTCCTAACACCACCACAGACACTTAGGAGGCTGGACCCAGTGGCAGTTCTGTGCAAGGGCAGCGGCCAGCGGTGCCAAACGTGGTAGAAGGAGACCTGTGTTGCACCCAGCTGAGGCCACTGAGGATCTGAAGGCCGAGGCTGCCCTTGCACAAGTCATGGGCCTTTACCAGGACTGCCATGGTGCATTGGGCCAGGTAGTCCTGAGGGAAATGATGAAGCTGCACCAGTCTAGCGACCAGAGGCTGGAAGCCATTCAACAAGAAATATATAGGTTGCTGCACAGAAGTGGCCTCTCTGGTCAGTGTCCTGCGGGACATCAATACCAACCTCTGCCGGCCTTCTCACCCACATCAACCACACCCTCTGGTCCAAGCACATCACAGCCCTCAACATAAGCATCAGCCAGAGGATTGATGGCCCGTCAGAGGAGGTCAGTCCCAATTGATGATGTCACATATCATACACATTAGCTATTTATTTTATTTTATGGGATTTATAGCACGGACAGCTACTCAATAGAGTGTCCCGGCGCGAAGCCAAAGCGTCAGAGGGAACAAAAGCAGAGTAAGAGAGGGACAGTTTAGTTGAACAGGAAGGTTTTTAACTTTTTCTTAAACTGAGAGGGATTCCTCAGATTGCGTAGATCCAGGGGAAGGGAATTCCAGTAAGTTGCTGCAAGATAAGACAAGTAACTGCCGCCTTTACGTTTCAGACGAAACCTAGGGACAGACGCAAGGAGCATATTCGAGGAGCGCAGACACCTGCCAGGTGTGTAAAACTGAAAACGTTTCCTAACATAGGCAGGGCCATACTCATAAAGTGCAGCGTGAGCAATGGTAATAGCCTTAAACTTTATCCTAGATTTTACTGGCAACCAGTGTAGATTACGTAAGTGAAGCCTAACACTGGAGTGCTTAGGAAGATCCAATAGGAGACGCGCGGCGGCATTCTGAACCACCTGAAGTCTGTCCAGAAGGTAGCATGGCAAACCGGCATAGAGTGCATTCGCATAATCTATGCGAGAAGTGACCAAAGCACGGATGACCGTTTCTTTAGCGGCGAGAGGCAATAGCGGCAGAAATCTACGGAGAAGTTTTAAAATACCAAAGCAAATGCCAGTAAGTTTGCCAATCTGATTACCAAAACTTAATTTCTCATCAAACCAGATGCCAAGATTTTTCACAGGATGACCAGAAGGGGAGGGACAGGGGACTCAGTCGGCCAAAAGTAATGCCAAAACAGAGGGGAAACTCCCCAAAGAAGAGAATCTCAGTTTTGTCTGCGTTACATTTTAACTGAGCCGACGCAAGCCAGCTAAATACCGCAGAGAGGCAGGTCTTGACATGAGATGTGTCAACCTCGTGTTTCTTCCAGGTAAACAAGAGTTGCGTATCATCTGCATAGGCAACTACTTTGGCACCCAGATCCTCAGCCAGCTGAATAAGAGGAGTCATGTAAAGATTAAATAACAAGGGACTAAGAATAGACCCTTGAGGCACTCCTGTAAGCAAGTCTTGAGATGATGACACAAAAGGGGGAATCCAAACTTGTTGAGTTCTTTTTTCCAGGAAGGATTTCAACCACTCCCAAGCAGTACCAATGATGCCAAGCTTGTGTAAACGGGCAAGGAGAAGTGAATGGGGGACAGTATCAAAAGTGGCCGAGAGGTCCAGCAGGACCAAAACAGCCCTGCCCCCAGCATCCAAAGTCTCACTTCCACTTCTAGTTCCACGAGAGCCGACTCAGTACTGTAGGTGGCCCTAAAACCTGATTGTGCAGGGTGGAGAAGGCCATGATGTTCAATTAAAATGTGAGCTGCTTGTTAACCATTTTTTCACAAACTTTAGCAATCGCAGGGAGCAGAGAAATAGGGCGATAGCTGGAGGGGAGATGGGGGTCGAGAGTGGTTTTTTTAATAAGAGGAACAAGCAGCGCCTGTTTCCAATCAGTCGGCACAGAAGCAAGAGAGAGTGAGGTATTAATCAACTGGTTCACAAAGGGATTAACAACAACCGCAGCAGTGGCCATAAGTTTTGCAGGGCATGGGTCATGCGGAGAGCCTGATTTAAGGCAAGATAAAGCCGCAAGGGAGTCTGGCAGAGAAACAGGTTCAAATGCAGAAAAGGTGATACAAGAAGTGGAGCCAGTCAAATAGTCGGGGGACAGCGGAGAGATCTGGCTGTTAAAATTTTGAAAATGTGATTACGATGACCTGACCTTATTAATAAAAAAGGTGGAAAGTTCTTCACACCATTCGAGAGAGGGGGTGTGGGCCACATTCATTGCTTTGGGAGAAGTGAAGCTTTTTACAATGCTAAACAACTCTTTGACATTATTACTAGACTGGGCAATTTGGTTAGTGTAATAAGTCCGCTTGGCCAGTCTAATGGCCGCATAATAAGCCTTTTGGGCCAATTTCAATGTGGTCTTGGCCCCGGAGTCATAGTCTTGTCTCCATGTTCTTTCCAGCTTTTTACAATGTTGCTTCAAAATTTTAAGCTGGGGCGAGAACCAAGGTTTGGGCAGTGGGGCATTATGGTATCTAGGTTTGACTTGTGGGGATAGATTGCGCACTACCTTCTCAATCCAACTGTTAAAATGGGCAAGAGCAAGATTAAGATCATCAGGAAGCGACAGCGGACATTCTGCTAAAGCTAGACAGAAGGCCGCAAGCTCTATTTTAGGAGGTATCCTACCCCGGCCATTGAAACGAGGCCTGAGGGAGGGATGACCTTTAGAAATCTGCCAGGAAAAAGGAATCAGGTAATGCTCGGACCAGGTAACTGGTAGAGGGGGAGAGACCACCAGAGGCAAACTGGAGCAAATTACATCAAGCGTGTGACCACCGCAATGGGTCGGGGCAGTCACATATTGCTGAAGTGAAGAAGATTGTATCACAGCTAAGAAATCATGTGTGTCACTCCCGTTGCTGTTATCAATGTGGATGTTACAGTCACCGAGGAGAAGAAAATGCGAATATCGCAAGGCCCTAGACATGGTCCAGTCGGCAAGCAGTTTAGGAAAAGGACCGGCAGGTCCAGGGGGACGATATAACAGTATCCCGCCAAAGCAGTAGTGAGGGGACATTTTGATGCAGAAGTCAAGAGCTTCAATGTCAGAAGAATCAGTCAATTCACTGCATTGACAGTCCCACTCTTCCCTCACAATCACGGCAACTCCCCCACCCCGCCCAACTTTGCGGTCGGCTCTAAATATCTTAAACCCATTGGGGTGCATTGGGGTGCTAGTGCAACCAACGCATCATAAACAGATGTACCTTAGAAATCAGGTACAAAACATCTATTGATTGAGCAAAGTGTCTTGCTTGTGGGTCTGTACAAGCCACCCCGATACTCATTTCCATCAGGAATCTTCCATGTACACTTCGTGCATCAGAACTGCAGCACATACACACTGAAGTCACGACTCATGTTCTTTACCACATACCTGCTATAGTGAGGAGTAGTTTTGTATAAGGTGCTGTCTGATACCTCATAGTCATATTTTATCGTGCAGTTAATAAAAACCATTACAAAAAGCAGATATTTAAAATACTAAGAAATGTTAAAATCTTTAAAAAAAATCTTTTTATTGAAATTTTAGGTGCATTATGTGTTGGTCATTAGTCGTGCATTACAAGTTATTACAAGTCATATAGAAACATAAATCTGGAAAAGGTAGCAATCTATCCATAGTCTAATCAGGCTATGCATGCCCTTTCCCCATGTATATCCTTTCCTGGGCCTCTCCTCTCGACGTTTACACAGCACCTCCCTCGATCAGACGGTACATTGATAGGTACATATGCCAAGAAATGTTAAAATATTTCCAAGTAAAGTCAGTGTTAAAATGCTAGGGCTACTAACGATGTTGTGCTTAGTCCATAATAGGGGTAATGGTGATCAGCCTTCTTTGCATCATTTGGAGTGCTGACGCATTGCAGCCATGTACTGGATTGCACAGTTCAGTCCAGCCATCAGGTAAGTTAAGTGGCTTCGAACGGGCCAGATCCAGGGAGTGAGTTGTTGTGCTGGATGCCTCATGTTGTTACTCCAGTCTTCCCCTGGGCATTCAGTTAGTGCATATTGAGTTATACTGGTCTGGTGTGCTTCAGCTTTAGGGTGCTAGCGGCCCATAGAGTCTGAGGTGAGCCAGCTGTGGGTACTTTTGTGTCCCTCCAGCCTGGCTGTGTCCCGAACACTTTACGTCCAGATGCATGGTTCATGTACTGCTTGCTGTTCTTACTTTGCCTAGTCTGACAGCTGCTATTTTGAGAAATGTGATTGTTTTTATGTTGAGTTGAATGTTTTGTCAGGCTGGCGATTACTGCCTGCCGGCATGTACGTACACCTAAACTGATATAGTTGGCGCGGAGTAACAATTTCCTTTGCGGTAAAAGCTGAGGACAGATGCTCAGGACGTGGATTAGAGTTTCTTTTGCTAGTCCACATAGGCAGAAGCTTGTCATGGTTAGCAGAGCGGCGCCAAGCCGGAAGGTGGTCCAGAAAATTCCACTCCCCCATTCTTAATGCCATCAGCCTGGATTTAATCCATAATGGATAGGTGTTGGTTATGTAGCTCTGTTGTTTTGTTGTGGAGTATGAATTCATCACTGACCATGCATGTGCACATTTACACAAAGCTGCCTTGTCCTCAAGGGCTGACATTTTTCTGGCCGTGGTAGAGGATTCTTGAATACTTGCTGGGAGAGGTGTTTGCTCCAGGCTTCTGTTAATGAGAAGTCTCTCAGTAAGGTGTCTAATTGGATCTTGTATGTAGATCGTAGTCCAGAGTGCTCCAGTTTGGACCAAATTAGCGCATTCATAGAGTCAGGGGGCGCCAATCTGAGCAGATGGCAGAAGTAGAGAAAGCAACTACCGGATGCCCAGCGCTGCTTCGTGATGGCATATTCTAGTCTCACTTGGGCAGGAGATGCTCTTTTTGGCAGGTAGAGGGCAGCTTTGTAGATTTTGTGTAAATAATGTATCCACAGGCCCAGCTTACCTTACCTTGGGTGATTTCATTGCCATAAGTTAGAGTAGGGCCAATTTTTGCTTTCGTTACCTTAAGCAGTGGATCGAGGCTGGGACCTTGTAGCTTCTGCGCGATGGTCATAAAGGCAAATAGTAGGCTGGAGCCCTTAGTGGTGGTCAAGCGGGCCGAACGTGGGGCATGTAGTGCAGTTCCTATAGTACCCCTGCAGGACCTGCGCTTTTGGATAACATACACTGTGGGCCTGGTGGCAGACTGATTCTGAGCACCCCCACCGCGTATGTTAGCCTGTTTTGCATTAGCTAGCTCACAGTGCCACTAGAATCTCCTTTTTATCAGAGAGATTAGTTTTTGGCAACCTCAGAACATGACAACCCTGATTCCTCAGACTCGTGGAAACAATGTACTACTTTTCGCTCAGTCAC
Source organism: Calotriton arnoldi (assembly GCA_963921515.1). Taxonomy (NCBI): domain Eukaryota; kingdom Metazoa; phylum Chordata; class Amphibia; order Caudata; family Salamandridae; genus Calotriton; species Calotriton arnoldi. Next base: position 289,824 of record CAWUFW010006500.1, on the reverse strand, counting down.
TCGTGCTTGCTCATTTGGTCTCAGAGAGTTACACAGAAGAAACAGTCGAGGATGTTTACAATAAGAATTTATTGCACAGTTGTTCTTCTAGTATAAAATATATGTGCTGCGACAACTGTTAAACAGTAGCAGAGATATATGATCAGCAGTACAGTGAATAGAAAAGGATAGTACAGTTCTTCCATTTTGCAATAGTCATGAACATATACATGAATATAAAATGCATTTATAAAATAAAGCGCATACTCCTACGATGCCTGTCTAGATGTACCTAAGTGTACCTAGCATGTGAGTAGGTGCGAAAGAAGCCAAGAATCCCACTAGGATTTAGTCAAACCCCATTACCTGAATAATGAGAGTGTGGAACCTCGTCCTGGTCTCGAGTTGGACACCCCGCAAGGGATGATTAGACTACTGTCAGCTGGAGCGACTGCATGCAGGAGCCTCAGCGTCTCTGGTCAGTGTGTCGGCCTGGAAGTCTCGGTTCCCTCTAACTACTGATAGCAAGAGGTGCTGTATTTATACAGAAAAGTATAGAGTCCCTTTGTCCCTTGTGTCTTGTGTTAGCCATTGTTGGATATGAAGATGATGTATGGGATGAACCGGTTACGTAGATGTTTATGCAGGTGGATCCTAGCCCCTGCCTGGTTTCCTAGAACTCTTATGAATATTTAATCATACTGGATGAGCACATCGATGATGGTATAGGAGGCCATTGTTCGGGAAAAACCCTCCTTCTGTACCCAAACCACAGTCTAGATAAGGTTCAGCCCTCAGCGCCCGTTATTGTGGAGAATAGGGAACTAATGTAGGTGAAAGATTATGCCTATATTAGGGCATCTCAAACCATGCCTATATTAGGGCATCTATATGAAACATAACAGGAGAACAGAGCATTGGGAAGTCCATTGGGGCCAGAGTCACTGTCTTTCCGTAGTCGCACTCGCGGTTACAATTTTCAGCCTTGCGGCTGTTAAGTCTTTACTGCCGGCAGCAGAGGCAGGGGCAGCAGAGACAGCAGAGGCTCAATGGGGTGTGAGGGAGTGTGCGGCTCAGTGGCGGCCGCTCCCCCTGACCCGCTGACAGACCGGCTTGCTCGCCTTCACCTCCCGCACCCCTGTGTCTCAGCGTCAGTGTTGAGTCTTGTGTCCTTCTGAAGCAGTGAATACTGACATCTTCTCCTTCATCTTCCTCACTGTCATTGTCTTCACTAGGCATTTCGCTTGCCTCACCTGGTGGGTTTTCATTGCCTGCTCCATCATCATCATTAATATTGAGAGGTACATTGCGTCTTAGGGCAATGTTGTGTAGGATACAGCAGGCCCTAGTGATCTGACATACCTTCCCAGTTGAGTAGAGGAGAGCCCCACCACTCTTATTCTGACTTTCATGATCCCAAATGTCCGCTCCATTGGCCGACGTGTCCTGGCATGGGCCTCTTGGTAGTGGGCTTCCCCAGGCATTGTGGGATTCCTCAGTGGCGTCAATAGCCATGGCATGTTTGGATATCCTGAATCTCCTTTAGGTTAGAATGATACTAGGGCACCGTGTGACAATAAGATTTGGGAACACAGTACAAGAGATGTCACATTAAAGAGGAAACATACATGACACCTACCCACAAGCCAGGCCTTCTCTGGTCTGAATCGTGGCATCAGCCATTGAATGCTGCTGCTCCGTAGTATAAAGGCATCATGTGCACATACTGGGAACCAGCCACAGATGTAGGTGATGTACAAATCTGCAAGACAAACCACTTGCACATTAATAGAATGAGTCTTTCCAGTTTCCACAAACCATCATTTGGTGGAACCAAGCTGATATGTGTGCCATCTATGGATTTCATTATGTTGGGGATGTGACCAAGTTCAAAGAAATCTGCCTTCACATTGGCCAAATCGTCATGTTGTGGAAACTGGATGTATGTGCCAACGTGCTTCAATAGAGCTTGAAGGACTTCTGTGAGCACTATACTGAACTATACCTCCTCGGGTACCTAGGTGAGAGGCAGAAGCGACATGTATTACTGAGGCAGGAAAATGATATACAAATGTGTCACATGGCTGGTGAATGTCCATGTAAAATAATTAAAACCCACATGAAGGAACACAAAATAGGCTTTATATCATTACTACTTACTTCAACATACTTCAACATACATCACTTGGCTATTTCACATATGTTCCACAGAGGCAAGTCAATACTTGTCACCATGTCATTTAAAATGTCGACAGGATGAAAGATTCATTTAAATGACTTAAGTCATTTCCATCAAGGAATAGCAGACCACATCTGACAGAGGTGGATAACACAGCTGGACACTGTATCCTGCTGGGGATGGGAAACAATTGTGTGGAATGATTATACAACTCGTAGGATCATAGTCACAACTTATACCAGTGGTCCAGGTACCCATTTTGCCTTATGAAGTCTCAGATTTTTAAATAACAACGAAATGTTTGAGAATGACACAACCGCAAGGATGGCACATGCCCTACACAGCGATAATGTCTCATGGAGGCCCATAACGTCGGCGGTCGAAGATCGCAAGTCTGACGCAGTCTCCTGCAGCGGTCTCTTCCATAGGCTAACATTGTGGAATGTGACCTTGGCAAGTCAATCACTGTGCATGTATATGCGCATGACCGGGTATGCAGCTTACATTTACGTTTAGATGTGAAAACATGCTCTATTGCCTACAGAGACTGCAGCTATAGACTCCTCATTACCATGGGCTGCTGTGTTTCACCTCTGAGAGCAACAATGCCAGGCCAGACAGGTGTGAGGGCCCCTGCCTTCACTACTGAGGAACTAGAAATCATGGTTGAAGAGGCCCTTCCCCTGTATGCCAAATGTTATGGCTCTTCAGAGGAGCAGGTGAGATTTGCAAGATGCTAGTTGATCAAAGATGTCTCAGACTATACATGTCTCATGATTTCAAAATATCACGTAGTGTTCTATGATCAACACATATCTTGGCATCTCAGGCAAAGTCATGAATGTGATAGATGATGTATGATTGTGCTAATCATGCACACTTCACACTACAATGTGTCTGACTTGCAACAACTTCCTACTCAGGACCATGCATGATCTTCAGGGTGCATTTAGCCGGGTCTGGTGGCTCAGTGAACTAATGCGTCCACTGCAAGGGCCTGTGTTTGACCTCAGGGTCATGGGTTCAAATCCTGCTTGGTCCACTCTGAGGTCGATTAAATGAGTACCATTGAGTTGGGTAACAATAAACAACTGTTATTCAGCGCCAAGATACCTACGGGTGAACATGCGCTTTACAAATACACGTTATGTTATTTGTCAAAGTGCACAAAGTTGTGGCGTATAAGGCAAACTAGTGGCCAAGTATCAGTTAATCCTAAATTTGTTGTGTCAATGTCCGATGAGTAGTCAATGTGTATGGACATTACCAATATCATTTGATCTCATTCTTCACTACAGTTTCTCAGGGACAGGTCAAAACACTGTCTACACATGTATGAAACATTGTTATACGGAGTAGGGCCAGACTACTCATAATCTCCTTCTGTTGTATCAATACAGCTCAACGCCCATTTCAAGTGATGTCATTGGAAAGCCATCGCCCGGAAAGTGCGGTCCTTGGGAGTCCATCCTTGTTGCAGCATCCATTGTAGAAAAAGGTGGAGGATCTGCGACAGAGACATAGGTGGCCTATCCGGAGTTACATGGGCTGTTGAGAGCTCAACAGCAGCAAGGAGGGGGTGAGTAATATACTTCAAAGACAACATACAACTTGACACCTTTTGTAAGTAACAGGCAATGTCATTCACAAGCAGCAGAAGTGTGGATGCTTAACAAGGGTTTGTCTGCTTGGGTAATGAGACAACTAAATATATGGCTGTCAGCATGGCCACAAGTGTCTCTGAGCATTGTTAGGTTTGTATCTTCAGCTTATTTTTCTGATCTGATTCATTGAACTGGAAGGCATTGTGTAAAGTACAAGGGTGTATAATGTAGAGTAAGATGGTAGGTCACATCCAATGTCAGGGTTTACTCTACAGTAAAGTCTTACAAACACAAAGGAAGACACTGTATTGAATGAAATTCAAATGATGATGATATTTGAGCAGGACATACACATGGCCAGAGGTATGACAGTATAGCCTCAGTATGTGATGTAACCCATGTGTGTAACATGGAAATGACAACACATGGGAACAGTGTTGATACACCACCTTAAATCATCCGATGAACGTTGTGTCCATGTTACATCAATTATGTGTGCACATGTCAAGGCCTACACAAGCATTATACTGTGGTGTCAGTTGAACAGTGTCATGAGGTGTCCCTTAGCATACTATTGTATATGACTACACAATTCTAAGCATTACCACACATTTTAGATAACAAATAAGTCTTCAACTTTGCACATGATGCACTATATACATGTACCTTATGTGTATCATCATTTGTAGGTCTTGCGGCTTAATAAATCTTTGTGTAAGTGTATGACTTGTGGAATATTTTAGTTGACATTTACAACAGAGTAAACAGGTATGGTAGAAATGTGAGTAGACTGACACAATAAATTTAATTTTCACTTTGAATGATTAAGCTCACCTTAAAAAGATGAAGTGAGTACATATTTGACAACTGACTTACCAAGACATGATGGCTTTACTAGATGACGCTCATATTGCCATCTAACTTTGAGTAAAGAGGTATGTTATCAAGTTTATTCTTACATGAAAAAAATATTCAAAGCTACCCTTATTATGTTGGTATGTAATGATGCATATTATGCACATATGTTGTACTCATACTCCTGGGACTTGAAAAAACCATGAACATGTAAGGCTTCGGGACTTGAAAAAACCATGAATATGTAAGGCTTCATGACATTTTTACATGCTTGCAGTGTCTACAATTTTGAACCCCATGTGTGTCATTATATTTGCATAAAACCTAGTTAACTTGTCATTTCAGCAACCACCCAGGCAAATGGAGGAGACAGGACCCATGATCCTGGTGATGCAGCTGGCACAAGTTGGTCAAATCAGGATTCCTACACCGGCGGACCTAGTGGCCAGGAGGGTGAGGGGAATGCCACGGAGGACACGGACACTGCAACATCTGTTGAGTTGGACTCCAGTTGCCACTCCCTGGTGATGGCAGCTACTATGCACCCTGATGCAGATCCACCTTTGTCTGCGACCCCCCATTCCATCTCCGCCTACCCTGCTTCTTCCCAACCAATTTCCCAGGCCCGCTCCTTTAAGAGGGGGCAGTCTCCACACCTCAAAGCACCTCTGCACCTGTGCCCCCAGCTGCCCTTGGTGAGGAAGCCATTGAACTCCTGAAACAGATCTCTGTCGGGCAGACTGCACTAATAAATGCCATCCAAGGTCTGGGTAGCCAACGTGCTCAGATGGCTTCCTATCTGGGTAGCATTCATTGTGGTATGTGTGCCCTATAGGGATTTATTCCGGCTCTGGCTTCCACAACAACAGCAGCATTAACCCCACTCCAGCCTTCCCACCTACATCATTCATCTTCCTGAGTCCACATACCTATTCCTGTACCTGCCCAGACCCAAATTACACACATCCATGCATGCACCCAGACAGACAAACATAGCACACAACAGCCATCCTTACCCATAGTCACCCAAACCACCACACCTCCACACAGCCAGCCATCCCCACCCACAGTCACCCAACCCACCAGATCTCCACACAGCCAGCCATCCCCACCCACAGTCACTCAACCCACCACACCTCCACACGCAACACATGACAACACTACAGTTCATTCCACTCCTTCTACCTCCCAATTACATCCCAAACTTGTTTTACCTGGACCCTCTGCCCAAGCTAAGTTCCTCATGTGTATTGGACTTTGCCCTGTAGGAAACCTCCCATCCATTCTGCCACCCAAGTCCACTTTTACCATCCCCATTCCATATGCCACCATGCCCAGACCCACCTGTAGCGAAGTTGCACCCAAAAAGAGGAAAAGGAGAAAGGCCTGCCCTCGGAAGAGGAAATAACCTTCAAGGGCAAAGTCCAACATACTCCAACAACTCACCCCCCCCTCTTCTGAAGAGTAGTCTGTCCCTTCCATGTGTGGTCCCTGAGGTGCTTGGATTGCTCATATGTTGCCCCTCGTGAGGTGGAGTATTTTGTGGCATTCTACAGTAAGCAATGGTGTAGGCACAGATGCCTAACATACATGTGTGAAGCAAAGTTGATCTGATCTCCTGCCTTGTTCATTGTACATAGTTCTTTGTTCAATTTATAAAGCTAATTTTAAATATGTACGCTTGAGTCCTTCCACCCCTTAATATCTAATTTGTTTAAGTAACAAATTTATTGTCTATTGACTTTTGCATATGTGATGACCTCACATCTTGATCCTTGTGGACTAATCAGAGCCAAACTTGATGGGTTTGTGTTCTTCAGATGTAGGAAATATAACAGGGGCATGTAAAGTTTACTAGTTATGGTACATGAAAAATTCTGACAACTACATACTATAAAAATCAGTTGTATGTCTGTGATGGCATAGTTGGAGATGTGAGATGTCAGGAACATGCATTACGTATTATTTTTTAAATGTTTGGAGGCCTGTAGATGACAGGATACATGTATGATGCTGTACATACATGTATGATGTAACTTTGTTAGACCTAACATCTATATGTACAAAGTCAATTCCAAATATGTTTGCTAAACATATGACCAGTTTCACACTTATTTTTGTGTGCATGTCAGATTATGCATTACAGATGTGTCCTGTTTGTGTACTGTATGACGACACAACATGAGCACTTAGTGCGTGAAGACAAAATTGTGAGCAAACTGTGGAAATTTCACTCACAGCCATTAAGAGTAAATATGCTTTAATGACTTACATGACATACTACTTTGCTACACCATTAGTGTTTGGTCTGTTTCAATGCCCATAGACATAATGAGACAATCAGATTATGAAACTGGAGAGGTCTAATAGAGTTTGATACTAATGTGTGCATTGACGATTAAACCATTTCACACGTCCTGTGATGGCTGCAAGACCATGTAGTGATATCATTGCCACACAATGTGTCCATTTTGTACACTAACACACCAGCAGACTCAAGATGCTCAAGCACAATCACATTTCTCATGAATGTCACCATTCCAGTGGATGTCCTGCCTATTTGAACTCCTCTTATGCACACCTCAGCATGTTATCTGTTGTTGAGCTGTAGATTCACAGAAGGAAAAATCTTCAACACATAAATAGTTTCGCAGGAAAATAGATGCCGTAAACAAGGTGATACCGATTGTTGTGGAGTTGATGTGGACATAGGAGGCAATAGAGGGGAGATCAGTCTGTGGCTGAACAGTTGAATATGGAATCTTTTTGAGCATCTGTATTAGTTTTTAACAATGCCTGTGGCCAGTCAGTTTGTCTGTTTTGCTTGCTGAACACTCTGGTGATGACCGTTGAGATGGCACATGTGTTGCCTCGCATATCGTTACTTTCTTCTTTTAAATGTGGCATGCAGATGCTCAAAGCGCGTTAGGTGGTGTTGAACGCAGACTGAACTCCCTTTGAACGTGATTGGATATTTTGAAAATAGCAGGGCAATGCCGATGTGCGTGCATGGCGTACTTTGAGTATGTGGAGTTTATGTAGGTGGCAGTGACCTGACCTCTTTACTTGCCAAATTACTCTGTTGGAGATTGACCTCCTCAACATTACCTGCTGTTTGCCTTCTCTGCTGGCCATAATGGCACGTACTGAAGGGTTAAGGGCCCCTGCCTTCTATCCTGAAAAAGCTGGTAGAAGAGGTCCTACCCATGTATGGACAACTGTATGGCTCAACAGAGGAGCAGGTGTGTACGACAAGTAAACCATCTTCCTTTGCCAAGATGCATGGCTTCTAGGGTCTTGTAATAAATAGTTGTGCAGGTGTGCTGCATGTAAATTACTTCAAGTGACCGTGTGACAGTATTTTCTCGCTTTCTACATATCCTGTACATGGAGGATGTCGACATTTTTCATTGACAGATGCCAACGTAACATGTAAAAGAGTTGAGGTCTATACAGGTTTGCATGATTAATGGCTATTATGTGTATGATTGTTGCCAGATGTGAAGTGTTACCTTAAGTCAACAGGTACCTGCGCACTTACTTTAAAGGGACTTTCTACATATGTCGTGTAGATATCATGTGATTTATTATCAATGATGAATTTCGGAATATATGTTTCATGTATGCTGATGCTTTTGAGAGCAATGATCATTACTACATGTCCCTGTACACGTTACTGCTTGCATCAGTGGAACTCACTTACCAGTAGGATCATTTAGTTGGTCGTTCGTCCATGTTATTAGCTGTGTACACACTGCTTAATGGCTAACTATGCGATGTGAATGGATGAATGTGTGCTAATGAAAAGGGATACTGAAAGTGCAGCCAGATCGTCACAATCTACATAAGTATGGTTACATGATGTTTACTGCCAGCCCATGTGACTCTTTCATATGGACCTTGTGTAACATGAATCATCTGACTGACCTCAATTAGACTCCCTCACCACAATACTCTCTCCATTTTTTGCATTCATGTCATGTAATAGATTTGTAGGCAAGGGTCTGCCCCTAACCATGGACCTTTCCATGTAGTACCACACTGAAAACCTTTCAACTAGGCCATGTGCCCAAACACACTTGTCCATCAGTCGTGTTTCTTCATATGTGTGCATTATATGTGCATATCCCTGTATTTTGTGGGTTTTACTGATTACATGGATTGCATGTGATATGTTCAGGTGTTAGCTATGCCTAGCTCTTACATCACGTTACAGAGGTATGACATTTTCTGATCCGTTGCAACATGTCCTGTGCTTACAACTTAGTCAGATGACAATGTGACACAAGCTGACTTATAGCTTGCACTGAAAATCTTTTGATGTTGTGCATCATGTAGACAGTCATGCGACATGTGTCATTAGCTGTGTGATGGTATGCCAGATGGGCATAGGGTGTGGCCAGACATGGCTAAAAAGTCTGGTCCATCATGTGTAGGTGGTGTTGTTATATGTGCCTCTGTACCACACAGCAGGCAACGATGAGCATGTATTTTTATTGTGGTACGTGTACCAGGACATTGTATTTTGGCATGTTTCTCAGTGGCTGTGGAACAATACACGTGTATTTGTACTTTAAATGTACTTTGAATGTGGTCAAACAGATGTGAGGCCTGCTCATGCAAAATTGTTTCTAACACCTACTATTTGTGCTATGTGTCATCAATTTTTCATTATGTGAGTTGCTTTGCACATGTCAACATACAGGCAGAAATTGACTAGTTTAATATTGTACATGTGTGCAGGTCAACGCCCATCAGAAGCAGGCATCATGGAAAGCCATCGCTCGGAAAGTGCGAGCTGGGAAGGTCCTCCCCCCGAGGTCCGTGCCCTGGCGGTGGCCTATCCTGACCTTGATGAGCAGTTGAGGGCCCAACTGCAGCAAAGAAGGAGAGAGTGAGGTTTGCATTGAGTCTACATACTGTTCACTAACATGTTACTCCCTTTCCTTAATACATGAGGGTAGATGGTATACTCCACACTTGAGGCTGGTGTGTTTTGACATGGCTGGATGGGAAAAGAAGGATATATTCTACTGGGTCAGTCATATCTGACTAAGGTATCCAATCTAAGAGGAGATTGATATACATACTATTGAAGGTGTCACATGAGTTTGTGATGGACCATCATGCAAACAATTGTGTGATGTTGGGATTGTCAAATATCACACTCGTGACAGTTCACAAGTTAGCGTTCATTAAGTTGCTACAGCTAATATGTGTGGCATGTCCCTACTGTTCCAACTTTGGCCTTGCTCTGATGATGTTTGATCTGTATGGTGTAGTCTGTATATGCTGTTCTGTGTAGCTCTGAGTTGATGTTGATCCTTAATTCACCATGGACATTTCAATGTGTATTGGACTGTCCATATATTAGCAAGTACATTCTTTGAACAGGTCCTGTTTTGGCAGGTATATGAAGTGCATTGTACTATCACTGTTTGTGTTGAATAGTCCAAACACAGTGTGTTACGTGTAAGTTGATCATTCCAGCATTGTAACAGTATGTTGACCATTTGTTCATGGTCTACTGTGTGGCCTATGTCTGTATCTGACTGAGTAGTCACAATTGAGTTCCACATTCTGCTCATGTATGTGTGGTATGTGACATGTTATGGCTATGTAGAGTAATGTATTCCACTGTTAATTTAGGACGCACATGACTCAAAGGTAACTGACATATTTAGGACTCATGGAGTCTGGTAATGTGTTAGTGTGTGTCCATACAATGGTAGGGACTATTTGTTGTTTTGGCACATGATATATGCAAGTTATTTCATTGGTAACAGGTGTGCCACTTTCTCAGGGAATGGCAAATTCTAGCAGCGGTGGCTGGGGCAGGTAAGCGCAGTGGGGCGGGGCGGGTGGGATGGGGGAAGTCGACAGACGACAGAGTAGGTGAAATTAAATAAATAAATAAAACCTATTCCGCTGTCTGTCGACTTCCCATTGCGCTTACGTGCACCAATTGCATTCTAGGAAATGGATATCTCTACGGTGTATTAGAGCTAGAACATGGTGATGATATTGCAAATGAGACCGAAATGCTATGAGCATGTTCATTGTTGTGGTAGTGGTCTTTTGCCAGGGAAACTATGGGGCATATTTACTAGTGAGGTGGTGGAGCGTGACGTTAGCCTCCTTGGCTTAACACCACACTCCACCACTTCTGAAAATGCCAGGCTGCACCATATTTACAACAATGTGGTGCAGCTCTCTGTTTCCCCCTGCACTGGCGCTAAATTTAGCAGCCTAGCGCCAATGCAGGCACCCTTGCACCATAGTGCAAGGGTGTCTGAGTTGAGGGGAAGATTCTTTATATGCAGGAAGGTGTCTTTTCTGTCACATAAACAATCAAAGGCCTTTTGCTGTTTCTATGTGTGCTGCACAACGCAGCACACATGGAAACAGCTAAAACGAGGAGAAATTAAACATTTCTCCTCATTGAGCCTGTTTAAGACCAGGTTTTCCCTGGTCTAAATTTTAGCGCTGCCCCATATTTATGCTGCCCTTGTGAATATGGGGCAGCGTCAAAATCAATGGGTGTTGTGGTCGAACTCCCACCGTAACACCCATTGCCCACCGCTTTCACTCTAAGGTCCCGATTCCGATGTCGGACGGACCGGAGTCCGTCCGACATCGGTCAGGAACTGTAACCGACCGACCTCCTGTCGTCGGTTACAGACCTACAAGTAGGATGTACAAGTATAGGATTGCGACCGAACAGAGTTCGGTCGCAATCCTATACTTAACAATGGGAGCATGCATTCCGAACGGAATGCATGCTCGCATTGTTAACTGCAGAGGTGCAGTTCATCCCTGTAAGTGGCTTAACGATGCCTTGTAAATAAGGCGCACCACATATTGCCACAGGACCGTCAGTAAAAGTGACTTGTAAATATACCCCAATGTGTGAGTAGATAGTGTGACATTAAACCAGTAGTGGTCATTATTGATGCAGTACTGTATGCCACTTTGATTTCACTGTTTGGAGATGGGTATGTACATATGTTTCACACCTGTTTCCACAGTTTTTTCAGCATCTACCGAGCCAGGCAGAGGACACCATGCGGACCACGTTGTGGAGGAAGCTGGACAGAGTGGCTCCAGTCAGGAGAGTGACGCCAGCCAAGTCAGGGAGTCAGAGGATGAGGGGCGTGACCTGGAGGAAACAGACTCGTCATCGACATCATCGACGGAGTCAGGTTCTGGTGGCAGCCCTATAGTGGTTGTGGACCCCACAGAAACTGCGTCACAAACACCCTTGTCCACACCACCCGTTCCGTCTCCACCCTCCCTGCTGTTCCCCACAAAGTTGTCCACATTTGCTCCCGTAAGGGACGTGACGTCTCATTTGCCTCATGTACCTCTTCCCCAACCCCAGTGCCCACAGCTGCCCTGAGTGAGGAGGCTGTATCACTGTTAAGACAGATCTCTGTTGGACAAACTGCACTGCTGAATGCACAGATGCTGGAGTTCCTGCAGGGGTATGCCCAGACGTGGGTCCCTTGCTCACTTTGCCAATGGATTCAAGCTAGCCTGGCTGATGACGGCTGAATAGCCAGAAACCGGTACCAGGATGCTTGTTTCCGGTCCAGGGAAGACATGGATTGGCAGTTCGGGCTGGACTGTTCCCATGAGGCACAGGGTCAGACTGATTTGCATATGGCCATGTCTGAACTGGTGTGCTGGAGTGAGCTAAAGAATGATGATGGATTAAACCCAGATCAGTTGACTGGGGGTGAGTGTTTGATTAGCTCAAACGCTCCGTCCATCATCCCCTTTGGTATCGCGGAGTTCCTGCAGGGCATTCAGAGTAGCATGTCTGCTCTACAGAGATATTTTCAGGCAATGGCCTCCTCATTGACGGCAGCCTTCCCCCAGCGCATCATTCCACCTCTCAATCAGACTCTTTCACAACCCAGGTCCCGTTACCCATTCCTGTTCCAACTAAATACAGACATCATCATCCATAAGCACCACATCGTCCCCAAAACGCAGGAAGATTGGCATGCATGCATCCGCCAAGCAGACACAGACCTCCCTCAGCATCCACACTACACTCATACCCACAGACCACCCACCATCAGACACAGTCCATACACAAGCAGCTTCAGACTCACAGACACCAGCAACAGGCACACCCATGTCACAGCCACAGAGTACCTCTACCTCCCAAAGCACACCCCTTGTTATTCCCCCTACCCAAAGTCAAGTTGGATTGTCTGAGAGTCCCAATGTGTTTCCCTCTGCCTCAGACACTTTCCCTCCTTCTACTTTTGATCCTGCTCTTACAACTCCCAGCCCAACTTGACCCTGATTTTAATTTGACGAGGTGCCTGGAATGGTTCACTGATAGAATATCGACGCCCAAAATATCCCCATACACAAATATCGAGTCATAAATATTGATGTCAAAAAGATCAACATCCTATATTTATAATGGTAAGTATAAAAATATAGAGAAAAAAATATCGATGTAAAAAATATAGATGTACAAAATATCAATTTTTTTATATATGTAAAAAATAATGTTAAATATATTAAATAATGAAATTAACTTCAAAAAAATTATTTGGATGTAATATACATTTCAATAAATATCAGAAATATCTTTAATTTAAAAAAAATTAAACATACATATATAAAATGTAATATATATATATATATATATATCCACAGCGAAAACACTCCTTCTGGCTGACACAGACCCAAGAGGGGTGGCGTGCATGCCGGCGGAGCAAGCCTGTAGTCGAATAACAAACAGTCCAGGATCTGCACGCTCTCAGTGAAGCATGACAACGAGCAAATATTCAAAGTTGTTTATTCACTACGCGTTTCAGAGTAAAGACTCCTTGTTCACGTGAAAAGATGCACAAACACCGGGAACTAATAAAGTGTTTCAACAATACGTGAGTGCCAACATAAAAAACGGACTACCGTGTAAGTGTAAAACAAATAGACAATGAGCGGACATGTTGGAAAGGTCAAATGCCATAGTAATAAATGAAAAGAGATCATTCATATGCTTTTGCAAAATACTGCGTTATCTATCACTAACAGATATTGGACATAATAAGCCATTCATTATAATAAAACGGACATAATCAAAACAACTGCAATCTGTCCTAAGTCTAACTATACTGTTTCAGCAAACATAATAGATATAGTGAATATTGCCACTGAGCATATGTCGTCGTGAAATAACAAGTCGAATTGCATGTAAAGTAAGTTCATGCATCACGAGTTAGTGGTGTACAATCCAAGGGCAAGTGCCCACGTTCGAAAGCATATGCTATTGCAGTCACAAAATTCAAATAAAAGGTACCACAATGATGACCAAACTGGTAATCATACTCTCAGCAATACAGTACACAGAAAAACGAGTTTGTAAAACTCCCACTGTATGTCAAATTAACTGAGTTGCACAGATTCTCTCTCTCTGCGGTCCTACATAGGCGATACAAGAATGAGAATTCTCCTGTTGGGATGACCTTACACAAAACACTTGTCTAAGATTGCACGGTAAGTCCAGAAAAACAAATATAACATGCTAAAGAAACAGAACATAAATACCCAGCCTCAAAACGTGATGGTGTCGAAAAGGGGAAAAGGGTAGGAGGTCCGTGAAGTAAATACCAGTGAGGGGACCCCTTCCTTTCCTCCTATAAATAAATAAAGAAAATACACATATGTTACAACTCACGTAATATCAGCGAGTTATATCACACTCTCTCATTAAAATTTCTAACCACACAGCAAATGAGAGAAGAAATGAGAAAAGAAATGCATGATACATAAAAATTCACCAAATTTCAAAGCACACAGCACATGGTGCATTCTCTACTAAAACAGTCAAATTGATGAGAGTTAACAAATCGACATATGCGATCAATTCTCTTTTAAATGAATGGCCAGTTCTTCATCAGAATTGAGCCCCCCCGGTGTCTTGGTCTGGAAATGCACTATCAATCTAGACTCCCTTTGTCTCAATTTCAGTTCACGATTTCCACCCCTAGGATTGGGCCCAACTTGTTCTAATACAAAGAATTTGAGAAGGGATGAATTGGAGAAGTGTTTATCCTGGAAGTGGCGTGCCACTGGATATTTCTCATCCCGATTAGTAATGGCTCTACTATGTTCAAGTATGCGTTTTTGGCCATGTGCTTGGTGCTACCGATGTACCACAAGTCACACGGACAAACTACAGCATATATGACAAAATTGGTACTACACGTGAGAAATTGATTGATGATTATGGTAGAACCATTGTAGCTAACTTTCTTACAGAAACTGCTGTTCCTACATGCAGTTGTAATGACCGCAAGGGAAAAATCCCTTGAGGTCATGGTCAGATCTGTTGGGGTATCTGGTAATATCACTATGTACCAACAGGTCTCTCATGTTTTTACCCCTTCTGTACGTGATATTCGGTCTACTAGGAATATTTTCACCTATGATGTTATCATTCGTGAGAATATCCCAGTTTTTGGCTACAATGTGTTTTATGTTGTTGGAATCAGAATTGAAAGTGAGGATCAATCTAGGAGACTCATCATCCTCACTGCTGGGTTCAATGATATGGTCAATGATGGTGGTGCTCCTCATCACACCATCAGCTCTTTCTTTAGCTTTACGTAGAACCCAGTTGGGATATCCTCTGATTCTAAAGCGTTCAAGCATGGTCGTACATTCCATTTGATAGGCCTCCTCAGTGTTACAGTTACGTTTTGCCCTCAGCAGCTCACCGTAGGGTATACTCCATTTTAGTGACTCCGGATGGCTGCTGAGGGCATGCAGCACACTGTTGCCCGCAGTGGATTTTCTAAAAAGTGATGTCAAGATCAGATTGTCCTGAATGTCAATCCTGACATCAAGATATTCGGCATAGGAGCTGTTAATGGTGCCCACCAATGTGATGTTATATATATTGTTATTGAGAGCGTTGATAAACGATTGTGCCTCCATTTCGGAACCCTCCACACAATGAACAAATCGTCTATATATCTCCACCACACTACCACCTGATCAAAATAACCGGCAAGGGATGGGTTGGTGGATAATGTCAGCTCCCAGTAGCCCATGAAAAGATTCGCAAAACTGGGAGCAAAGCAAGAACCCATCGCCGTGCCGGTAATCTGTTTATAGAGGGCCCCATCGAACATGAAAATGTTATTTTTGAGACAAAAGCTAATCATCTCACATATCATGGTACTATGTTCAAGGAACCTAACAGGTCTTGTGCTCAAAAAATGGTTACAGGCGTCAAGCCCTTGCTTGTGATCAATGATGGTATATAATGATTGAACATCTAGCGTCACTAAAAGCAGATCCTCTTGCCATTTAATGGTCTGGATCTTGTTCAAAAATCCTTGGTATCTTTGACATAGCTGGGCAGAGTGACAACAAAATCTCTTAAAAAATGGTCCACATACTTAGAAACATGTTCGCCTACACTCCCTTTGGAAGAGACAATTGGACGTCCTGGTGGATGAATGGGGTCCTTGTGTAGCTTAGCTAATAAGTAAAGGACCGGGAGTATGGGATGATCATTTTTAAGATAGCAGTATTCCTCCCATTCAAGAATCCCTTTGTCTTTCCAAGTGACCAATTTGTCCCAAAGTTTGGTGATACTTACTATCCCCAAGTTGTTTATTGGCTTCTGCAATATATTGTGACCTGTCTAGGATAACAACATTGCCACATGACAATATTGACACCTTTCAAGAATGTGTGAACAAAGCCCTATGCAAATATAGACTCAAAGGAGTTCGCAATAGGGATAGATCCAATAACCTCACATACCAACAAAGACAGGCTCTCACTTCTCTTGTCGAGGATGAGAATATTGTGATCCGTCCGGCGGACAAGGGTGGCAATGTTGTTATCCTAGACAGGTCACAATATATAGCAGAAGCCAATAAACAACTTGGGGATAGTAAGTTTTATTTACCCACCAATACAGAGACCTACAACAACAGTATCACCAACCTTTGGGACAAATTGGTCACTTGGAAAGACAAAGGGATTCTTGAATGGGAGGAATACTGCTATCTTAAAAATGATCATCCCATACTCCCGGTCCTTTACTTATTACCTAAGCTACACAAGGACCCCATTCATCCACCAGGACGTCCAATTGTCTCTTCCAAAGGGAGTGTAGGCAAACATGTTTCTAAGTATGTGGACCATTTTTTAAGAGATTTTGTTGTCACTCTGCCCAGCTATGTCAAAGATACCAAGGATTTTTTTAACAAGATCCAGACCATTAAATGGCAAGAGGATCTGCTTTTAGTGACGCTAGATGTTCAATCATTATATACCATCATTGATCACAAGCAAGGGCTTGACGCCTGTAACCATTTTTTGAGCACAAGACCTGTTAGGTTCCTTGAACATAGTACCATGATATGTGAGATGATTAGCTTTTGTCTCAAAAATAACATTTTCATGTTCGATGGGGCCCTCTATAAACAGATTACCGGCACGGCGATGGGTTCTTGCTTTGCTCCCAGTTTTGCGAATCTTTTCATGGGCTACTGGGAGCTGACATTATCCACCAACCCATCCCTTGCCGGTTATTTTGATCAGGTGGTAGTGTGGTGGAGATATATAGACGATTTGTTCATTGTGTGGAGGGGTTCCGAAATGGAGGCACAATCGTTTATCAACGCTCTCAATAACAATATATATAACATCACATTGGTGGGCACCATTAACAGCTCCTATGCCGAATATCTTGATGTCAGGATTGACATTCAGGATAATCTGATCTTGACATCACTTTTTAGAAAATCCACTGCGGGCAACAGTGTGCTGCATGCCCTCAGCAGCCATCCGGAGTCACTAAAATGGAGTATACCCTACGGTGAGCTGCTGAGGGCAAAACGTAACTGTAACACTGAGGAGGCCTATCAAATGGAATGTACGACCATGCTTGAACGCTTTAGAATCAGAGGATATCCCAACTGGGTTCTACGTACAGCTAAAGAAAGAGCTGATGGTGTGATGAGGAGCACCACCATCATTGACCATATCATTGAACCCAGCAGTGAGGATGATGAGTCTCCTAGATTGATCCTCACTTTCAATTCTGATTCCAACAACATAAAACACATTGTAGCCAAAAACTGGGATATTCTCACGAATGATAACATCATAGGTGAAAATATTCCTAGTAGACCGAATATCACGTACAGAAGGGGTAAAAACATGAGAGACCTGTTGGTACATAGTGATATTACCAGATACCCCAACAGATCTGACCATGACCTCAAGGGATTTTTCCCTTGCGGTCATTGCAAAGCATGTAGGAACAGCAGTTTCTGTAAGAAAGTTAGCTACAATGGTTCTACCATAATCATCAATCAATTTCTCACGTGTAGTACCAATTTTGTCATATATGCTGTAGTTTGTCCGTGTGACTTGTGGTACATCGGTAGCACCAAGCACATGGCCAAAAAACGCATACTTGAACATAGTAGAGCCATTACTAATCGGGATGAGAAATATCCAGTGGCACGCCACTTCCAGGATAAACACTTCTCCAATTCATCCCTTCTCAAATTCTTTGTATTAGAACAAGTTGGGCCCAATCCTAGGGGTGGAAATCGTGAACTGAAATTGAGACAAAGGGAGTCTAGATTGATAGTGCATTTCCAGACCAAGACACCGGGGGGGCTCAATTCTGATGAAGAACTGGCCATTCATTTAAAAGAGAATTGATCGCATATGTCGATTTGTTAACTCTCATCAATTTGACTGTTTTAGTAGAGAATGCACCATGTGCTGTGTGCTTTGAAATTTGGTGAATTTTTTATGTATCATGCATTTCTTTTCTCATTTCTTCACTCATTTTCTGTGTGGTTGAGAAATTTTAATGAGAGAGTGTGATATAACTCGCTGATATTACGTGAGTTGTAACATATGTGTATTTTCTTTATTTATTTATAGGAGGAAAGGAAGGGGTCCCCTCACTGGTATTTACTTCACGGACCTCCTACCCCTTTTCCCCTTTTCGACACCATCACGTTTTGAGGCTGGGTATTTATGTTCTGTTTCTTTAGCATGTTATCTTTGTTTTTCTGGACTTACCGTGCAATCTTAGACAAGTGTTTTGTGTAAGGTCATCCCAACAGGAGAATTCTCATTCTTGTATCGCCTATGTAGGACCGCAGTGAGAGAGAATCTGTGCAACTCAGTTAATTTGACATACAGTGGGAGTTTTACAAACTCGTTTTTCTATGTACTGTATTGCTGAGAGTATGATTACCAGTTTGGTCATCATTGTGGTACCTTTTATTTGAATTTTGTGACTGCTATATCATATGCTTTCGAACGTGGGCACTTGCCCTTGGATTGTACACCACTAACTCGTGATGCATGAACTTACTTTACATGCAATTCGGCTTGTTATTTCACGACGACATATGCTCAGTGGCAATATTCACTATATCTATTATGTTTGCTGAAACAGTATAGTTAGACTTAGGACAGATTGCAGTTGTTTTGATTATGTCCGTTTTATTATAATGAATGGCTTATTATGTCCAATATCTGTTAGTGATAAATAACGCAGTATTTTGCAAAAGCATATGAATGATCTCTTTTCATTTATTACTATGGCATTTGACCTTTCCAACATGTCCGCTCATTGTCTATTTGTTTTACACTTACACGGTAGTCCGTTTTTTATGTTGGCACTCACGTATTGTTGAAACACTTTATTAGTTCCCGGTGTTTGTGCATCTTTTCACGTGAACAAGGAGTCTTTACTCTGAAACGCGTATTGAATAAACAACTTTGAATATTTGCTCGTTGTCGTGCTTCACTGAGAGCGTGCAGATCCTGGACTGTTTGATATATATATATATATATATATTTATTTTTACTTTAAAACAATTAATAAACTATTAATTTAAAATGTTTATAAATATATAAAATATGTACAAATAAATATATATACATACACCTATAACATAAAATCTAATACAAAACACAGTATATTATAAATTAAAACATTTAAATATTTAATAGTCTTTAAACTTAAATTTTGCACTCCATTGAGTGCAACAGTAGGGAAAGTGTTGGATAGCGGAGGGGTGAAAATAACTCTTCCCACTCCAGTGAATGCAACAGTAGGGAAAATGTTGGATAGCGAAGGGAAAAAAAAAATTATTCCTACTCCAGTGAGTGCAACAGCACGGAAAGTGTTGGATAGCGGAGGGGTAAAAAATTACTATTCCCACTCGAGTGAGTGCAACAGTAGGGAAAGTGTTGGATAGCGGAGGGGTAAAAATTACTATTCCCACTCCAGTGAGTGCAACAGTAGAGAAAGTGTTGGATAGCGGAGGGTTAAAAATTACTATTCCCACTCCTTTGAGTGCAACAGTAGGGACAGTGTTGGATAGCGGAGGGGTTAAACTTACTATTCCCACTGCAGTGGGTGCAACAGTAGGGAAAATGTTGGATAGCAGAGTGGTAAACATTACTATTCCCACTCCAGTGAGTGCAACAGTAGGGAAAGTGTTGGATAGCGGAGGGATAAAACTTAATATTCCCACTCCAGCGAGTGCAATAGTAGGGAAAACGTTGGATAGCGGAGGGGTAAAAATTACTATTGTTACTCCAGTGAGTGCAGCAGTAGGGAAAGTGTTGGATAGCGGAGAGGTAAAACTTACTATTCCTACTCCAGTGAGTGCAACAGTAGGGAAAGTGTTGGATAGCAGAGGGGTAAAAATTACTATTCCCACTCCAGTGAGTGCAACAGTAGGGAAAGTGTTGGATAGCAGAGTAGTAAAAATTACTATTCCCACACCAGTCAGTGCAACAGAAGGGAAAGTGTTGGATAGCGAAGGGGTCAAAATTACTATTCCCACTCCAGTGAGTGCAACAGTAGGGAAAGTGTTGGATAGCAGAGGGGTAAAAATTAATATTCCCATTGGAGTCAGTTCAAAATTAAAAACAAACAAAATATCAACTACAACACAAAAGATTTTAAAAACAAAAAAGAAAACATATATAAAAATATTAAAAATTTATAAAAGATAAAAACATATTATAATGTTAAAAAGATCTAACAAATACCTAGAAAGATTTTTTTTTAAATTACAAATAATTTACAAACAAATAACTATTTTTAATAGAATTTATTTATAATCAAAAACATTAATTATTACATAAATTTAATCTTTGTGATTTCCTACCCTATAACAACACACATCTAAATTAAAAAAAGATTTACCTCCATAATTAACATAATTACTTATCAATTAAAGAAATATAATTGATTAAAAAACAAATTACAACAGATACAAATTAATTTACTCCCCAAACGTTACCCCTATCAAGCCGAAACCCACACACAAAATAAAAATAAACAATTACCATAAATATTTATCAATTGATGAATTAATATTAATGATCAACTAATTAATAATTAATTAAACATAAATTACTTTCCACCCTCTGCCCCAATAAACACCACAACCCACACCTAAAAATCATTACACAATTTCCATAACTAATTTTACATTAATAAATTAATATCAATTAACAACTTATTAATTAATTTAAAAGATTTTACTTCCCACTCTTTACCACTATAAACCGCACAACTCACATCTAAAATTAATTGCACAAATTTTAATTAATTATTAATTAACAATTAATTATTAATTAATTATAAATAAATTACTTCCCACCCTATTCCCCAATAAACCCCACCACCCGCCCCTAAAAATAACACAATTAACATAATTAATTACCAATTAATTAATTAATAATTAACAAGCAATTAATACATAATTAATAATACATTAATTCCCACCATTAACACTATAAAATATAAATTAAATAAATATGAATAAATAAAAAATATTAATACATTTATTATAATTAAATTACCTCCCACCCTATTCCCCTATAAACCCACAACCCGCTCCTAAAAAAATTACACAAATAACATAATTACCAATTAATTAATTATTAATAATTAAAAGCAATTAATAAATAAGTAATAATAAATTAATTCCCACAATTAACACTATAAAATGTAAATTAAATAAATATTAATAAATAAAAAATATTAATACATTTATTATAATTAAATTACTTCCCACAATATTCCCCTATAAACCCACAACCCACCCCTAAAAAATTACACAATTAACATAATTACCAATTAAATAATTAATAATAAACAACCAATTAATAAGTAATTAATAATAAATTAATTTCCACAATTAACACTATAAAATCTAAATTAAATAGATACTAATAAATAAAAAATAATAATTAACTTTTTATAATTAAATTACTTCCCACCCTATTCCCATATAACCCACAACCCGCTACAGAACTAAAAAACGCAGAATTTAATTAAAATAAAATGAATAACTACTAAAAATTTAACATATTTTAAAAAACAAAAGCAATACTTATACAAAAAAATTGTTCACATACTTTTAAAATACATACTAAAATACATAACACTAATTAAAACATCGATATTTTAAACTACTATATTTTTGCAAACGATATTAATGACTTTGATATTTTCAAAAACGATATTTCTTGCCTCCAAGTCGATATACTTGACCACGATATTCTTGCTGTCGATATTTCTGCATCACGATATTTCTAACTCGATATTTGTGTATGTTGACATTTAAAACTCAATATTCTGTCTGTGCACCGCCTGGAATACCCACCTGATGGCCCTACCTGGGGAGATTTCCTTGGCAGTGTGTTTTGGCAAGTTGTGCCGTACAGCGCAGTGATGGATCCAAACTCAGCATTGCTGTGGCCTTTGTCATTCTTTTAATCTTTCTTATGTTTGTTAATAAAGTTTGTCTATCGGATACCACCTTGGTGGATTCATTACTCATGATGATAAATTATGTGATGCTATAATTCTGTTGATGCTACTACATTGTTGTATTCTGGAGCTGGGAATAGGTGTTCCTTACTCAATGGTTATTGTGATGTGAGCTTTGCAACATTTCGGAAAGTAATTATGGAAGAGGGGCCATGGACATGTACTGGATGTTTCTTATCAACACATTCTGGTAGGTATGCTGCATTGTGTAAGCTGTCATTTGGTGTTATACTTTGTCCATTATCTGCCAAATGTGGCTGGCCTTCTCCCAATGATGTTGCTGTGATATGTGTGCTGTGTACTTCTATGAGAGGTTAGAGTTTGTTCACATGCAGTGTGTGCCTGCCATGTTTTTTTGTGCTTATTTTGTGTCATTCTATTGTGAGTATGAATCAGCTACTACCTGTAAGTTGTTAAAGATGAGATTGCTGGCATAAGGTGCTAGAACACATTTCCTACATACACATGTGGGACCGTGTGTAGCTATTGTTTGTCCCTGAGATGCTTCACGAATCAAGTCAGAATGCAAATGTTGTTTATGTACAATTGCAAACTTGTGTGGTTTCTCCCTGTCCTCAGCTGTGTGCTTTGTTTGGTAGATAGTGTGATTGCTATTCTGCAGGCAGTGTTTCAGTTGTGTCCTTGGATATATTTGTCAAAGGTTAGACGTTGTGACTTCAGGTGACCTTTGGTTTTGCAGTAGAATGTGTCTGTGATTATGGTGTGGCTATGCAGGTTTATGGGAGTTCTCTGATTTTGCAAGACATATGGAATGATTCTTGGTTAAGGACAGGGCCCAGGCAGTGGTATACATGATGAGGAGATGGTGTCTGGGTCTTATTGTTTGGGTTTCTGTGGAAAATGCCTCAGGGTAGGTATGTGTGGTTCATACACACTTGTAGATGCACAGGGTAATGTTGAGGAGCAGGACTCATGACATTCTGTTTGTACCAGGCTGTATGGTGTTTGGGATGTGTGTTCATGGGTCCAGGACTCGACTGGTGGTGGAAGTGTTGTTGATGTGCAGACATCACTGACAACTTTCATATTTAGGTGACCCAGGTCTTTTGGTGCGTGGTGTGTAGTTGCTATTTAGGGACTGGGAGGGTACACTTCGAATTCTATTGTGCATTGTAATTGTAGTACTACAACAGGTATTGCCCATGTGTACCAGAACGTGGTCTTGTCAGAGCAATGTGGTGGTAGCTTGAGGTTGCTCTACAATAGTGCTGGGATATGGCTTGTGTCATAGTACAAAATTGATAGGGTTCCTGAGGATGAGATGTTGGACAGTGGTAAGCTTGAGGTATATGTACGTTTATTTGAAGTGGTATTGAGAGGCAAAGATTGGTTACATGGGGACTGATAGTCGATTTTGCACGGTTTGATACATGGAGTATGTTGGATTGTTGGCGTTTAGGTCTGTGTGTCATGCCACTGTCCTGTGTGCGAACTGATGCCCTTGCTTTCCATGACTAAAGGCACCTGTGCCCATTTACTGCTCTCTGTGGGTGGCTGGTGTCAGTGAATGGGTAACATCCCCACCCCTAAGTCGCAATGCACAGGCCTTTGTGAGATTGATACACCTGGAGGACACACCTTTCTTGTGTTTTCCTCAACAACGTGGCATATTGTTAGCGAAGCACGGTATTTGTGTTATGGAGTGACTTACCAAGGATGGAGCCTGCGTCAGAGATTATACAGCAGGTAAATAATAGGGACGACAGGTACGATGGCCTCCATGACTCCAGAAGTTATGTGTCAATGAGTAATGGTGAGTTTCGGCTTTATACCCCTCCCTTTCTACCTCCTGTGCAGCGCTGTATGGACTGCATCACTTGTGCCAGGCTGAAAACCAACTCGTAATTGGCTCGACAGTCTTGAGCAGCGGAGTTTGCTTCCCAGAGCCTCATTGGTGTGTTGCGCCAAGCCGACGCGGATACGACGCTGGCGGTGTCAACGGAACTGCGCCGGTGCACATGTATGCTCATAATGCAACTCGTAATATGGCGGAGGACCACCATAGAACCGCCAGCACCGACATGCCGGTCCTCCGTCCGTCAAACTTGTATTCAGGCCTTAAGTCCCCTGTCCTGAAGTTGCAAAAAAAAAAAAATGATATAAGGGGGCAGTGTAGGGATACCCTGTCCACCCTAGGTCCCACGGGGGGACCCAGAGGAACCCCCCTCCACCCGGGAGCAAAAAAAACAAGTAATTTTTGGTGCAATCCCCTGTGACTCCTGCAGGACCATAAAAAAAAAATGAAATGGCGGATCTGAGCAGCATTTTTTAATTCAGAGGCGGGGAGCATGGGGGCCCCCTCCTTGAGCCTTTTTTAGCCCCAAGGGCCCCATACTCTGGGCCCAATCCATTTATTAAGGGGAGGGGTTGCACGGCCCCCCACACAAATTATATTTGGCACTGGGGAACCCATCCCCCGGGCACAAATTGGTTTTTTAAGGGGAGGAGGGGCTTAAAAATCCCCTGGGGAACCCATCCTCTAGGGCTGTCATTTAAGTGTAAACATTGGGGGGCCACGCAGTCCCCCTCCCCAAGCCTTTAATGGCCCCTCGCACCAAATCTCCCAAGGCCGACTCACTTGCTGTACTGTGGAGAGCCCAACCCTGGGACACAGTAGTTTCCCTCCTTGCACCAGCAAGGGCAGTGAATCATGTGTTTTATCCTGTCTGGCGGAAGCATTTTTGAATCTTCCGCCAATTGGGAACAAGCACAAAGTCTGCTACCAGTGGGCAGTAGCTTTAAAAATGCTCCCACCGACTGGGAGCAGACATGTGCCCTGTTTCCCTGCCTGCACTATTGCAGCCCCTCTAAACAAAATTTGGTCCTCGGGGATGGGGTCCCAGGGCCTAATGAGGCTCAGGGATGTGGACCAAGTGGCCCCCTGCACTTTAAAATAAATAAGGCCCCTGGAGATGGGGTTCCCAGTGCCTAATGAGGCTCAGGGAGGGGGGATCATGCGGCCTGCATCCCCTTTAAAATGAAGTCAGCCCTGGGGGATGGTGTCCCCCAGGGCCTAATGAGGCTCAGGGAGGGGGCCATGTGTCCCTCCCCTTCCCATTAAAAGGAATAGGTCCCTGAGGGCCCCCTTCCCTTTAAAAAAAAAAAGACAACCCTGGTGGATTGGGTCACCAGAGCCTGAGAAGGCTCAGTGAGGGTACCACATGGTCACCTCTCGTCTAAAGAAAACATGGCCCAAGTGTATGGGATCCCTGGGACCTAATAAGGATTTTTTGTTGGCTTTGGCCCTGGGGGATGGGGTACCTCAGGCCTAAAAATGCTCAGGGAGTGGGGCTGCACATCCACCTCCCCTTAGATTTTGGCACCGGGGGATAGAGTCCCCAGGGCCCAAGAAGGTGTGGGGAGGGAGGCAGCATGCCTTTCCTACCCTGTTTAATTGTATTTAACCGTAAGGGATAGGGTCCCTAGGGCCAAATAAGGGTAGGGGAGGAGGCTACATACAAATATATTGTACTTAAGTCTATTCTCCTATTTATTACATACTTAGGGGCCGATTCCGATTCGGGCCGGAAAATATACCGACCGACTCGGTACGGGAATGTAGTCCGACCAACACGTACCGGCGCTGCCCGATCCGCGTAGTACGATGCAATGCATGTGAATTACGACCGACTCATACGGAACACAAGCCGAACGACCGAACCGCACGGAAACCAGCTATCCGGCCGGAAAACTACGCGAATAGAACCGACCGACACACACCAGGAATGAACCCGACTGAAACGTACCCGCGAACTCCGACCCGCGCAGTACGATGCAATGCGTGTAAAACCAGACCGAGTCGCACGGAGCCCAAGCCGTACGACCGACACGCATACAAAACCGAGCCGAAGCAACCCAATACTCCGCGACGACGCGTACGCCGCACATGAAACCCAGCAGAAACACAGCTTGAAAGACTCGGAGAAGCCCGCACGAGCCAACTGCAGCGTCCAACTTGGTCAGAAGAACGTCTCCTACATGCCTAAAACCTACAAAGGAAAAAATACAAAAAAAAGGGCCAAACAAGCAATGACAAAGTCAATAAATCCAGGGGGAAAAAAACATGGAACAAAGACACACCCACAACTCCACCCATATAAAGGCCACAAATCCCTACCATGATCCTTTGCAAATTCAACTGACCTGCCAGCACAGAACACCATCAGACAGCAACCACAGACACACCCACAACTCATCCATCACACAAGCCACACACCATTAGCACCTCCCAAATAGCAGCCTCACATACACCCAGCAAAACCTACACTCACCCACCCTCACTTGCACACTCACACACACATCAATCCCCACCACCACCCATCACCATGCCCCCAAAGAAGAATCCAAAGTTCCTAGACAGTGAATTGGAAGTCCTGGTAGATGAAATCCTCAGGGTAGAGCCACAACTGTTTGGTACATTGGTCCAACAGACCCCCATGTCGCAGAAAACCAAGATGTGGGAGAGGATTGTCGACAGGGTGAACGCACAATCACCATGTTTGCGCACAAAGGAAGACATCCAGAACAGGTGGTATGATGTGCGCAGGAGGGTCAAGGACCTACTCAAGAAGGATTACGCCTTGAGTCAGCGCACCGGCAGTGGCCCTCCTGCCAAACCAGTATACCTCAGGCCCTGGGAGGAGAAGGTGCGGGCCATCCTACCACCAGAGAGCGTACATGGACTATCAAACATCCCAGAGCCTGGTGAGTACATAACCAATATACCCAATAATGTGTGACAATACACACACATCACTGTCAAGGGGATAGTCAAACCATGCACCCTTAGCAAAAGCCACAGTAACCAAAAGATAATCATCCCAAGATGTGTATGTTAGTTAGATAAACACAATACATGCCATCTCATAGTGATATGTAACTGTGTCATGACATGTACAAACCTAACAACAAATAGAGCAAGGCAGTGGCACAAATCTAACCAACAAACACTGTCAGACATTTTGCCACCACTAGAACACCACCTCACAGGGAAGCTCACTGAAAGGAAGGAATTGTGTGTATGCTGGTGAAGTGAGTGTAGCCAATAGCATGATGGGAGTTGTGGTCATAGACACTGGTCACCCTCACAATTGGTCCATCAACACCACACTGAACCATGCTCACATCACAGGGAGTGGAAAAGAACTGACAAGATGGCTGACACTGGGTACTGCTGTGGGGAGCACAAGGCCCTGCTGGGAACTGTGCACCAACCAACAGCAGGACACCACTGACTGACATCCTGAAAGCCAACTTGCACTCCCTGCAATGGAAGCACGTTCCATGGTGGGATATCTGGCTGGGTGGGAAGGAGGACTGACAGCTCTGACCATAGTTACCAGCAGCTTTTCTCACACACCCCCTTAACACAAACTCCACCCAACTCACCTGGGAGAATGCAATGCCTCACACTCTAATTAAATATACCACAAAGAACAACCACACTGGGTTATGCTGTGTGAAGCACAGGGACACCTTTGGGACTTGTAGCCAAACAAACGCCAGGACAACACTGTCAGCCATCCTGTCAGCACAGGCACACTACCCCACAAGAAAGCAGAGTCAAAGGGAAGGAAGTATGGGCATGCTGGGAAGGGGGGTGTAGGCAATAGCATGATGGGAGTGGTAGTCACAGCTCAATATCCCCCACCCACATGGCCCAGCAAGCTCACACTGAAGCATGCACACCTCACAGGCAGTGTAAAGCCACTTCAAAGATGTCTGACACTGGCCTCAGCTGTGGGGAGCACAAGGCCCTGCTGTGAACTGTGCACCAACAAACAACAGGACCACACTGTCAGCCATCTTGCCATTGCTGTCACACTCACACACAGTGAAGTCGACTCAAAAGGAAGGAAGTATGGGCATGCTGGGAAGGGGGGTGTAGGCAATAGCATGATTGGAGTTGGAGTCACAGATATTGGTCACCCTCACAATTGGCCCATCAACACCACTCTGAACCATGCTCACATCACAGGGAGTGGAAAAGAACTGACAAGATGGCTGATACTGGGTACTGCTGTGGGGAGCACAAGGCCCTGCTGGGAACTGTGCACCAACCAACAGCAGGACACCAGTGACTGACATCCTGAAAGCCAACTTGCACTCCCTGCAATGGAAGCACGTTCCATGGTGGGATATCTGGCTGGGTGGGAAGGAGGACTGACAGCTCTGACCATAGTTACCAGCAGCTTTTCTCACACACCCCCTTAACACAAACTCCACCCAACTCACCTGGGAGAATGCAATGCCTCACACTCTAATTAAATATCCCACAAAGAACAACCACACTGGGTTATGCTGTGTGAAGCACAGGGACACCTTTGGGACTTGTAGCCAAACAAACGCCAGGACAACACTGTCAGCCATCCTGTCAGCACAGGCACACTACCCCACAGGGAAGCAGAGTCAAAAGGAAGGAAGTATGGGCATGCTGGGAAGGGGGTGTAGGCAATAGCATGATGGGAGTGGTAGTCACAGCTCAACATCCCCCACCCACATGGCCCAGCAAGCTCACACTGAAGCATGCACACCTCACAGGCAGTGAAAAGCCACTTCTAAGATGTCTGACGATGGTGCTCTGTTGTGGGGAGTACCAGGCCCTGCTGGGAACTGGGCACCAACCAACAGCAGGACACCACTGACTGACATCCTGAGAGTTAACCTGCACCCACTGCAAGGGTGGCATGCTTCATGGTGGGATAACTGGGCTGGGGGGAGAAGGAGGTCCGGATGTCAACCAAATACCACTAATGCTGGTCATGCACACACCTCAACGTCCACATTGAAATGCTTCAGGTTGGCAGGACAATGAGCCACACCAATATCAACCTCTGACTGTGACAACTTAGGACAATGCAATGTACAGGCCCGCATCCAGAAGTACAGTCACAACTGTCATGTGTTTGAACCATTGATGCCTTTAGAAACATAACCTACATTGTGTGTCTCTTCCAAAAACAGGTGATGATGGGGACACAGCAGCAGATGATGAGGAGTCCCTGTCCCAGGCTCCGGTGGCCCCTGAGCTCTCTGGTGTGGAACAGCCTCTGCCCTCCTCGGATGGCGAAGACCAACCTGGCACCTCCGGTGTGAGTCATCATGCAGCACCAGCAGGACCACCATTTGCACCCCCTACACCCATTCCTCCAACATCTGCCAACACACAGACCACCCCCGCCGACACGGACAGACCAAGGACACTGAATGACAACAGCACAGGGACCCCAGCCTACCGTGAAGCAATGGACAACAACCCCAGTACCAACCCCCAAGGGGGCCTAGGGTCACCTGTGCGTGCCACCGCAGGTCCTGCACGTGTGGCCAGGGGTGGTGGGAGGGTGGTAGGCAGAGGTCGCTGTTTGCAGAGGGGTCTGGACTGCATGATGACCCACAACTGGTACGCATTGCTGATGCGTACCAGAATAGCACCGGAGAGGTCAGCCAGGTAGTGGGGATCCTCAAGGACATTCAACAGCAGCAGGCTGCCCATCATGCCCGCTTGGACTCCCACATGTCCCGTGTGGAGACACACATGTCTGGCATGGAGTCCAAGTGGGACACATTGGAAGAACTGACAGCGGTGCAGAGGGACATATTGACATGCCTCCGCCAGATTAGCACCAACATGTCCACACCTCCCTGTGTGCCCACAACATCTGGTGCCGCAACAACTGCAACTGCCACAGGGAGGGAGGATGACTCTGGTGGAGAGTCCTCTGCACCGCAGCGGCCTGCACGTGAGGGTCCCCCAGAAAGAAGAGGGGTCGTCCGAGGAAGGACAACTGAGAGGCCGATGGCCATGTACATCCCCCAGGAACCCAACACCTGTTCTGGAAATTCTCCTTTGTGTGCAAACTGTTCACCCTGTCGAATGCAACACAACTCTCCCACATGACATGGGGAGTTTAATTTGGACTAATGTATCAGATGAATGTGGACTTTACTCAGGACATTTCTGCTACCAACACTTCCAACTCATCTGGGAACTTTGGATTCCAATCCCAATGTACAGCACCCACCATCCTGTGCACTATCCTCACACATGTATGTAAATAAACTCACTAATACACCATACTTGCCTCTGTTGTGATTCCAACGTTGTTTTTGTCATGGAGATGATGATCTGCTAAATGACACTGTGCATGCTAACTGCTACAGCAAGTTCAACACCGTCATGTGAGTCATGGCGACGTGACACATATGAGGGAGACACACCACTAGGGCTACACAACACATACACACCAGGGCCATCTGACTCATCGCCTACACTGATGTTGCCAGGAAATACAGTGGAATGCACAGACACCACACCTATTCAGAGTCTGTGTTAACTAGCCCACAAGTGCAGTAAGCAAATGTCAGTCAGATGTGTGACCACAGACAACGCACATCCCAAAGTGAAGCACAGGTTTATTACACATTTGCAACATGTTGTTTCCACTACAGATGCAAGGTAATCCCACGTGGCAGTGGCCACACAGTCAACAAGTGTAGAAGAAATAAAGTCCAGGGGTGTGTGGCACATCACCTGTAGGGAAACGACTGCTTCCACCCTGGAAGTTGAATCATGGTGTCGGGGGATCACTAGTTGACCAAACAACTCTGAAAGTACCCTGTGAAGGACAGACATGACACACAGTCAAAAGCACTGAAGAACAGGACAGAACTGCAATACTCATGCCCAATACATGTCACAAGATACCTACACAAAACCAAGTTAGCATGTCAACACTGTTGGGGAGTACAGACTACCTGTAAGGACACATCGCTGCACGCATCCAGTCAAGTAGCACATGGCCACACTCAAACAGCAACAGAGCACCACCAACACATATCATGCAAACTCAAATCATTGACATAACATCTCTGTATACTCACAGTCAGCTGAAGAAGTTGGTGATGAGCTGTGTGCGGACATCACCCTCATCATCATCATCATCACTGGCATCGTGGCCCAGGCCAGGATCCTCCACGGGTGGCGGATGTTGGTCATCGTCATCCAGGATGAGAGGCAACTCCTTCCGCACTACCAGGTTGTGTAGCATGCAGCAGACGATGAAAATCTTGCACACCTTTGCAGGGGCATGTGGGAGGGCCCCTCCTGTCTTGTCCAGGCAGCGAAAGTGGCTCTTCAGGAGACCAAATGTCCCCTCGATCACTCTCCTGGTCCGACCATGTGCCTCATTGTAGCGCATCTGGGCTGGTGTCACAGGGTTCCTGCGGCGTGTCAGCAACCAAGGAATGTTGGGGTATCAGGAGTCACCTACATACAGACAATTGCACATTAGCTGAGTTGGAAAAGAGGGTGGAATACAACATTGCAGAACACACACAATGGTACAAAGGCAGTACACACCGACAAGCCAGGCACGCTGGTTCTGCATCTGTGACATCATCCTCGGGATGCGACTACTCCTCATTACGTAGGCATCGTGTGCAGAACTGGAGAAACGTGCACACACATGTGAGATGCTCATATCTGCAAGACATACCACCAGAGCATTGATAGAATGGTAATGTTTCCTGTTCCTGTATGCCTGCTCATGTGCCTGCGGTGGTACCAAAGCCACATGTGTCCCATCAATGGAGCCGATGACACGTGGCATCCTCCCCAGGGCATAGAAGTCACTCTTGACGTCAGTGAGTTGTTGACGTTTAGGGAAATAGATGTACTGGTTCAGGTATCTCAACATCGCCTCCAAAACATCGCGTAGCACACAGCTGAACATGGTCTGTGACATCCCACCAGCAGACGCCACAGTGTGTTGAAAGGTACCGGTGGCAAAGAAGTGTAGGGCTGCCATCACCTTCACCTTGGGGGTCAGCGCTGTAGGGTATGTCCGGCCAGGTTGCAAATGTGGGGCCAACCGCACCACCAATTCCTCAATCAGCGGCCTGTTGAAGCGGTACCGTCGGATGCAGTCATGTTCAACCATGGTTGCAAGGTCAGGGAATGGTCTATGGACAGCTGGTGCCCTGCAGTGCATAGGTGAACAAAGAAAGATTGTCAGTCACCCCACATATGTGGCATTGACCATACTCAATATCACATGATACATCATTACGAGACACAAGTACTTGATGTGTGTGCCGTTCTGTATGGACATATATGGCACCTACATGGCCAACATCTAACATCTCAGTTCAACATGTGTTGACAACAAGTTCCAGGTTGTGCTATGGGAATTCATTAGGCTGTGTCACAGTACCCATGTACTGCTGTCACGTTCCAAAGACACACCACAGTGACAAGTGAGGACAGATGTGTCCCAGGCATCACAGCTCTTTGACAGGTAGATTCCCAGGGACCTTGTATTGCCACATGGACACTGGCATGACATGGCGTATCATGTACACGTCAGCAAAACAACCATTACTCCCACAGGTAGTGGCCCCTGTTGCCTCTGCAGGACAGACATGGACGTCTGTGACACACACACGCACAACATCAAAGTAGATGCACAAACAACGTGGATGTGGAGACTGTCTCCCATTGTGCACATGGAATCAGAGACATCTGAAACACAACATGCACACAGACTGTGGAGGGCCATCACAATTGTGGCAGTGGGTCACCCTGTGACGTACATACCAACCCACATGGGACTCAGGGTGTATGTGACATGACATACACATACACAACCTGGAAATGTGACCATGCCACATGCTCTGAACTGAACAGTTGCACATCACAGTGGTCATGTGCACAACACACAAAGGATTCTGTCCCCATGAACACGTGCACAGCCTGGGAGTGGCTGCCCCCAAGTGCCACCCAACAAACCACATGTTGACCCCCATACACACACAGGTAATGCAGCCTTACATGCCTTAGGATACAGTGTGGACAGGCTGTGGTGTTGTAGGTGTGCCCCTGAGTCCCTGACAAGTAATTGTGGCTGGCATACGTTCACCAGTGACAACCATGGTGACATATGCGAGTGACTTGTACTGGGACGCGTCGTACAGCAATGGACTGATCCGTGCGCACGCATTGGCCATTGCATATGATGTGGACGGATGCGTGTTGTGCTCCGAAATACGCGTTGTACAGCAATGGACCGATCGGTGCACACACATTGGCCATTGCATATGATGTGGACGGATGCGTGTTGTGCTCCGAAATACGCGTTGTACAGCAATGGACCGATCGGTGCGCACGCATTGGCCATTGCATATGATGTGGACGGATGCGTGTTGTGCTCCGAAATACGCATTGTACAGCAATGGAACGATCGGTACGCACGCATTGGCCATTGCATATGATGTGGACGGATGCGTGTTGTGCTCCGAAATACGCGTTGTACAGCAATGGACAGATCGGTGCGCACGCATTGGCCATTGCATATGATGTGGACGGATGCATGTTGTTTTTCGAAATACGCGTCGTACAGCAATGGTCCGATCGGTGCGCACGCATTGGCCATTGCATATGATGTGGACGGATGCGTGTTGTTTTTCGAAATATGCGTCGTACAGCAATGGTCCAATCGGTGCGCACGCATTGGCTATGGCCTGGCATGGTAACGGACACGTTTTTGAAGCTTTTACGAGTCGGATGCAGTGAATTCAGTTGGCCAGCCACAACAATGTTGCAAATTCATGGGTGTCATGAAGTTGAACTTTTGAAGGATGCTGTGGACGTGTATAAGTGGTGCAATTCCATGGATTGGCCAGATTCAGAAGATGCAAACGACTTGGACCTATCACTTTGGACACATGGGACAGTATCTGCCTCTGCAGCACACATATAATGCTGGCTGTTCCCCTGAGAGCTCACTTGCCTGCACTACATGCTCCAGGACGACATCTGACACCACCACTGCTGCTGTCTCTGCATCCTCTGGCTACTGCAATGGCACGTACTGTGGATAGAGCCCCAGCTTTCAGCACTGAGGAGAACCAGGCCCTGCTGTACAGCCTCCTTCCATAGTACAGCAAGCTGTATGGGAAACCAGGGGAGCAGGTGAGTGTGCTGTCCACTGCCTTACTAATTGTGCATGTTGTCTGACTAGCAAGACTTACAGTGTGTACACCAGTGGCTAGCATGCTCACTTAGTAGTTGTCACCCCCCAAAGTGTGTAGTTACATGCACTGAACAGGTATAGTGCAGTAACAGTGCATTCCAACAAGGTTTGACTTCCCAGGCAATGATACCATTTAGTAACTGCTGGACAACTGTTCATAGCCATAGTTGCACTACCTGTGTACATCATATGCCCCTGTGATTGAGACATGTATATCCAACTGTGTGATGCACTGATATGTTGCATGTGTAGTAATGGCCTTTTTCACTTTGTCATCCTCACAGGTTGATGCCCACCAGAAGCAGGAGATCTGGCTGACCATCGTCCGGGCAGTACGATCTGTGGGGGTCTACAGGCGCAGGATCCGCAACTGCCAGAAGAGGTGGCAGGACCTTTGGGGCTGGACCCGGAGGATCGCAAGGGTCCAGCTGAAGCTGTCGCCTCCTCGCAGGAGGGGCGGACATCGGACCCTGACCCCCACATGCTCCGGATTCTGGCGGTGGTCTTCCCTGACCTGGATGGGCAGCTGAAGGCCAGACAGCAGCAAGGAGGGGGTAAGTGCTAGCCTTTACTGTGTACTATGACTAACATGCTCTATGCACTCCTTTAGCCTGGTTCCACTTCCACAGTACAACTGTCTTGTCGTCCTGGACTCATGTCCCTCACTTGTGTCATGCCCCCTCCTCATCTGATACACAGGTGTGGCCCTTACAGTCTGTGACTTAGGTCACTTGGGTACTGTG
This sequence comes from Calotriton arnoldi, assembly GCA_963921515.1. NCBI lineage: Eukaryota > Metazoa > Chordata > Amphibia > Caudata > Salamandridae > Calotriton > Calotriton arnoldi. The sequence continues at coordinate 254,539 of CAWUFW010006500.1, read as the reverse complement.
TACTTGCAGTTACCTGTGGTTCAAGTTGGGGACAGCATCAGTTACAGGAACTTTGTGGTGGGCTGCATGGGTGGTACAATTGCTCACACAATGCCTGTGATCTGACATGTACTCTGGGTATGGCTTTAATATGTGTTCCAATTGCTGCTCTGACTCACCACATGTCTGGGGTATGTGCCACACACCCATGCTGCAGCAGAGACCAAGGTAGGAGCCTCAGAAGTATGTACATCATGTGTGTGACACATGCATAGCCACCTGCCTAGTGTTCAGGGTAATACCATGTTGCACATGGACCAGGACTGTAATGCCTACTTCGTACATCGAAGGCACTCTGTTCTCCCACTCCCATGTGTCAGCAACATATTGGGCATTATGAAGAGTGCACTCAGGTGTATGCTTCTGTGTCACCGTGGTGTGGAATTGCTTTTTGGACTCCTGGAGTGTTTAACAATTTGGGATGGCCAGCCATCTGAGTTGTGACTATGGGATCTGCACATTGGTTAATGCATAGGTCTCTGATCCCTTGACTGTGCACGATGTTGTATGAAACATTGAGGTGCAGGCAGCTTTGGTTCATTCTCATCAGTCGGCGAAGTGCTCATGTGTATGGATTTGTGTTTGCAGTCACTCAAATATCTCATTTGATTGACGTGGGATCATCTTAGTCCTCAAGATGTGGGTGGCCAGGGGTGCACATGTGCACCTGTCAGCTACAGGGCTTGCATTCCCAAAACTTCCATTATTGTGACACAGTGTAGACTGGTGTTGTGTGTATGCACTGCCCCTGTGACAGGAGACAATTATGACTGACTTGCCAGATAGGCCTGTGCCATGACATTCAACTCGCAAAGGGTGATCCAGCAGTAGTGTGATATGTCCTGCATGCACACCGTTGTCACATTGTCTATCAGGACATGAGGACCTCATTGTGTCTGGTGATGGAAGCAAAACCCGCATATCAACAGAGACTCTGCCCATCCCTTTTCCTGACACATGTACTGAGTCAGTGGCAGGAGATGGCATGTGTTTGGAGTGACACATTTCCATATGTTCTCTTGGATGTCCAACAACTGTGTATGTGGTGCATGTGTGCACATATGATTAGTCGCATACAACAGGCACCAGACAGATGGGTGCATGGACAGGTAGGATGTGTGTGGCATGAATGACTGTCAGGCACACAATGGGCTTCTTCAAATCAGTGTCAGCACTCATTGCAATGTCTAGAAAATGATGGCAGGGCTTGATCTGTGATGTGCTGTACTTACTGTGGTGTGTGTGGTCAGTACAGGTGACTAATGTTGCTCTGTTTATCCTGATTGTTTGCAGATACATCCACGGCCACAGGAGGAGACAGCTCCACGGACCAAGAGGAGCGGCAGAGCCAGACTGGGTCCACTGCAGGGGAGACCGAGGGACCCAGTGGTACGGAGGGTGAGGGGAGCCACACTGAGGTGACCTCAGCTACGACCACCTCGGCTGGGGAAAACAGCACTTCCAGTGAGGACTCTGTTGAAGATGAAGACCGCACAGGAGACAGTAGGTAGCTGAAACGGGTGTTTATTGAGGAGCGATGAGGAGAGAGAGCGGACGCCTCCAAGCCAGCACTATAACTGACTTGGAACCGAACCCCTCTCAACACAAGAACCTAGAATGAAGGAACAAGAACCAGGGCATAGTGTTCCACAAACACTAGACCGTGTATAACGCATCTTCTTCCTTTCCTATAACAAAAAAACAAATCAAACAAAGAAACGAAAAACAAAGTCAATCACAAACAAAGTCTTTTAATTAAGCTGGTTGTCTGCGAGGCCTGAGCAAACGTGAGGATGTTGAAGCATCCACTTCAGTATTAGTGGAGGAATTAGGTCCCAAGGGAATTATAGAATCCCCCCCCACTGCAGAGCCAGCGAGACCCCCAGAAGCCCCAAAGTCTTGTGCTAACAGATAACCACTATTACCTGTACCTTCAGTACCTTCCCCGGGCTGAAAGGAGCTCTGATTTTTCTTGTACAAGGCCACTCAACGAAAATTCCAGAGTGGACATCAAAGGGGGTTAAAACATTTGCATTGCAAATTTCTTTCTTGAAGCTTTCAAAACACTCACGGTGTTCATCCTTCCACACAAAACTAACCCCTCTTTTGAGCAGTACACGCAAGCATGCTGTCTTATCAGAAAAGTTTTTTACAAACTTAGAGTAATACTCTATCAATCCCATAAAAGAACGGAGTTGGTCTTTATCCACTGGAGGAGGAGCAGAGCTTATAGCCTTACACAAATCCTCTTTGGGACGGATGCCCTCTGCGCTGATTGTGTAACCCAAATATTCAATTTTTTCTACCAGAAATCTACATTTGTCCTTCCGCAGAGTGAGACCTGCCTTGTTGAGAGTGTTAAGTACCACCTTCAAAATTGTATTATGTTCTTCAACAGACTGACCGTAGACTAAAATGTCGTCCTGAAAATAGATGGTATTACAAATCCCCTTAAATAGATCCGACACCAAACGTTGAAAAACACTTGCGGCTGAGTTCAACCCAAAAGGTAGTCGCGTGAACTGAAAAGTACCTTCAGGAGTTATGAATGCCGTCATCTGCTTTGAGTCCTCGTGGAGTTTGATCTGATGGTAGGCGCTGCGTAGGTCGAGTTTTGAGAAAAATGTTGCCCCCTTGAGTGTGGTAACAAGCTCAGTGATGTTCGGAAGAGGAAACAAATCTGCTACCACTGACTGATTCAAGGTGCGCAAGTCCACACAAAATCTCAGTTTCCCATCGGCCTTCTTCGTGACGACCACTGGCGAAATCCAGGGAGAGGCTTCTACTACTTCAATGACACCAGAAGTAAGCATGTCTTTAATGAGACTCTTAACCTCCTCTTTCACCACAATGGGGATCCATCTGGCTTTGCGTTGGACAGGAATTGCACCTTTTTTGAGAACAATTCGGTGGACATACCCTTTAAGTAGACCCAGTTCATCCCTAAACACAGCATGAGCCTCCCCCAAAATATGGTCCAAACCTTCATCTTGTACCACCATTACTTGCATAGGTGCACGTGGATTAACAATGATATGTAAGTCATATTGATGCACCCATCCTAATATGGGTGGGCCATGGTCAGAAACATATACTTTACCTTGGATGGAACGCTGTGAAAAATGTATATTGGCCTCAAAATACCCTAAAATATCAATAGACTCTCCTTGATAGCCCCCTGGGGAGATATCTTTAGGTAATAGACTTTTATAACCCCACGTTTCACTCACTAGACATTTGGGAAGGATGGTGTATTTAGACCCAGTATCCACCATCAACATTACCTCCCGCCCATCAATAGTAAACATGGCCTTGGGTCTGTTCATTCTTTTATCCCCATCAGACATCTCATCTTGAGAGACAATGACTAAAATCTTATCCTTATCCATATTATTCATGGTATCACTCACCATCTGAACACTGGCAACACTTGAGGAATTTTTGCTTCTACACATCCGTGCATAATGCCCCACTTTCCCACATTTTAGACATTCTTGACTGGAAGCAAAACAAAATTTAGAATCGGAGCTATGTAAATTGCTCCCACACTTACTACACATTCTGCCGCTAGCATTCTTTTGGTTCGTCCCCACCCTCGGAGTAGACGCTTTCTTGAAAAACCTCCCTTTGTTTTTCACAACAGAAACGTAGTGATCCTCTTCCTCCTTACGTTCCTGGACAGAAACCTCATTAATATCAGCACTGTAATTCCTTTTTTCAAGCTCCTTCATGCATCCCTCAGACTGCTCTACAACTTTCGCCAAGTCAATAGCAACTTTCAGATTAGGATTTTTAGCTGCCCACAAACGTTCTTGTATTTTCTTGTTATTACATTGGACTATCAATTGGTCCCTTATTAATTCCTCATTCATAACACCAAAGTTACATTTTACAGACATTTCGCGCAACCTTGACACAAAATCATCTATGGACTCCCCCATCCTTTGGTGTTGAGTGTAGAACTTGTACCTATTGAGAACGAGGTTCTCTTCCTTAGTATATCTAGATTCAAGTCTACACACAGCTTCTTGATATTCATCGGGTACTGCTTGACCATTAGCTTGGAGTGCTTGTGGGAGATATTTAAATACCCTTTGACCTTCTTTACCTAAGGTACTCAACAGAATAGCTTTCTTCCTTTTGGCAGGAAACTCCTGACCATCTAAAGCTTCCAAGTAATTCTGAAACATAGGCTACCCATCCTCCCAAGAGATGTCAGGAGTACCAGGTTGCGCTAGAAAAATGGGTGGTAAAGTCACTGTAATTTGAGATGCAGCCATGTTAATATCTCAGACCAGGGGAACACCTGGAAACTCCAAGGGTAACAATTGAAGGAATATATCTCCTAGAGAAAACACTTATAATATTAGTAACATTACAAGTTCCACAGAAAAGTATGAAGAGCAGATGTCACACGAGTAATATGCAGCAGACGTGCATATCGTCGTTCAAGTCACCAAGACGGTTGTTACTTGTGGAGATAGAATGTACAAATCGATTGAGCAAAGAGTCCACTTGACTGTGATTAAGCTCTGAGTGAGAGGTGGTAGCACGTGCTATCTTGCTCATGGGCGAAACGGTAAAAATAGTCTTACCGAAAAGTAAGTTCAATCACCGTGAAGACTAGCTTCTTTAAACACCTGCTTCCATGGTGTTTACCGCTGCTTGGCGCTCACCGCTGCGACTGTCCGGGCTCGGTGCTGGTGTTACCATGGAGACCATTGGCTGTGGTGAAGTTAAGATGGCCGCCGACGTGCTGTCAACGCATGACGTAGGCAGAGACGTTTCTGGCGTCTACGTGACCAGCTGACGCTAACGCCGTTGCAAGGAAATCGTCACCAGAACGATGCACTCCCCAATGCTGAGGATGACGCAGGCAAGGTTCGCGTAGGCGTTGCTAGGCGACAAAAATCCAGATGACGCAGACCTTAACGTTGGGCCTGAAAATACCTCTCACCGTGTATTCCCCTCGGAAATACCAGCGCCAGGACAAATTCTGTCCCCTCCGCTCTCTTTAATCCTCACCTGTGTGCTCCAGACTGAACAGGATGCTGCACATCGCCAGCAGAACGAGTCGCAGCAAGCGCCAACACTGCTGAGGCTTCCCCAAAGGTGCGTGGAGTACGTTAGACGATCGTCGCCAAAATGTTGAAGATGAAGACCACACAGGAGACGGTAGGTAGCTGAAACGGGTGTTTATTGAGGAGCGATGAGGAGAGAGAGTGGACGCCTCCAAGCCAGCACTATAACTGACTTGGAACCGAACCCCTCTCAACACAAGAATCTAGAATGAAGGAACAAGAACTAGGGCATAGTGTTCCACAAACACTAGACCGTGTATAACACACTCCCTTGTGGAGGCGGGTGTCAGCAGACCAGAGGCAAAATCAAGCAAGTCTGTCCCCGCCACCACCACCATCTCCACCCTCCCATCTGCTCCCATCCCACATGTCCGTGGAGGCTCCCGTGTAGGGGAGCGTGTCTCCTTCATGCCAGGCACCGCACCCCCTGCCTCTGTCCCCCCTGCTGCCCTGAGTGTGGAGTCTGTGGACTTGCTGAAACAGAACCATGTAAGGCAGACATCAATGCTGAGTGTCCTCCATGCACACACGGGTCTGTTGACACAACTGGTGTCATTCATGGAGGGCATGTCATCTGGCATGTCTGCCCTACATCAGACCAATCAGTCCATTGCCTCCTCACTGACAGCAGCAGTGTCCCTCCTGCAACAGTCCCTCACCCCTCCTACCTCTGCCCCATCCACAATCCCCAGCACCCTACCTGTCCCAAGCACACACACACACCGGCACCGGCATGCACCAGCACAGACACAAGCAGCACACACACAGACAAGCCAAAATCCAGACGCACACGCACGCACAGTCAGGGGACTGATACCTCACTCACAGGGGATGGAGCCCAGACACACACACAAGCATCCACGAGCACTCCGCAGTCCTCAGATACCTCTCCCTCCAAAACCCCTTCCCTTGCCTCACCTGCAACCCCCCCATCCCAGAAGCTCTTCCTCTGTGAGCTTGGCCTCTTCACCACAGATCCATCTGACACAACATCCAGGCAGAAGAGGCGACCACCACACACAGAGGGAGTGCCCCTCACACCCGGACACCCTCCCCAGGCACAGGCAGACTGAGGACCCCATTAGAAAGTCCCCCCGGACCAGGAAGAGCAAGACCCCACCACCACGCAGCTCCACCACACAGTCTCTCTCCTCCATCCCCCAGGCCACCACTCCACAGGTTCCCCCGCCACACCCTGCCCCAGGTTCTCCCACACACCGATACCGCATCCCCAAACTGCTTAGGCCCTCCCCCCCAACCACTTGCTCTTCCACCCCCAAACCAGATGCTCTGCCTGTTTGTGCCACTGGTGTGGAGACCGGGTCCACCCCCTCTGTCCTGCCCACCTCATCTGCCCCCCCTTCCACTCCCTTGGAGTTATGCACTGCAGTGGAGTCCACAACCACCCCGTCTGACTCGGGCACTGCAGTGGGGACACAGTCCACTCCATCTGACCGGCCCACTGCAGTGGTTGCAGCACCCACACCATCTGACTTGTGCCCTACAGTGGTGCTGGCCCCCACTGAGTCAGACACCTCCACTGCAGTTGCCGGTGACACTCCTGCACCCACCACCCCTTCACTGCCTCCTTCTGACATCCCCTGATCCTGTCCCTGCGGTGCCTGGCCTGCCCCTTGTATGCCTCTCCGAGGGGGATGTCCCCTGTCCGTACCAGTGCAGGAAAGCAATCGGTGACAAGTTGTCACATATCACCCTGTTGGGACTGTGTATGTGGACTGGCCATTGGCCTTAGTTTCTTTTGGACTTAAAATTTTAGTTTAACATTTGCTGAATAAAGCCTCTTTTTGTTTACTTGTGTTTTTTCTTTTGATGTACATGATGTAGATGAGTATCATCATGCATTTGCAGTTGTAATAGTGTTCAGATTTGGAAAATGAAGTGTTGCGGTGATGGACTCCATGTGGTCCATGGGATATGTGTCCTAATCTAGTCTGGATCTATAGCATCCTTTGCTGCAGTCTGAGGGTGTAATGTTCAGCATTTGACACAGGGATGTACGTTTTGCATTTGTAAATTAACATCTTTGGCTTACACTGATGCACATCTGGTGGGCTTACCACTGTTCAATGTTTCTATTTCCCTGACTGTGTGCCCATCTCCACTGGACATGCAGTTTAGCACATCAATGTTGAAGGACTCATCTGTGTATACAGTGCAACTTGCTTGACACATGTTTTGGGTGTATGCAGATGACTGACGTGACACTCCCGTACCCAGGCTGATGTGAGCAGAGCCTTCAGTGTGTAGTAGTTGTTGACTCACTGACCGAGTGTTCTGCTGACATGTTTGAGTCGTGCACAGACAAGGTTTGGCACAGCGGACCTTCCATAGGAGTGGAGTGCCCTCATGGCAGTGTGTAATCCCGTGACATTGCCTGGGCCCGTGTTGTGTGTTGTGTAAGCATGTCTGTGTGTGTTCCCTTCCCTTTTCCTACACAGGCTGTGTCCCTACGGATGTTCCTGTTTATGATGCTTGCTGAGTTGTCCTGTGTTCATCCAGCATCTTGGACCTGGTTTCTCCGGGATGTGGGTGCATGGCAAACTAATGTTCATCAGGTTGTCATCCCTAGTTGTCTTTGTTGTCAGGGCTGGGGATGTGGGCAAACGCAGATGGGACACAGTCAGGATTCCCCTTGGCACTTGTTGGTTACACAAGTCATGTAATGTACAGTTTGTGGTAGCTTTCAGTGATTGTGACACGTTGTGTGTGTGACTGCTGCCACTGCTCAGGGTCAGAGCTGCAATGTTGGAAGTTGTCTATGTGTGTTCTTTGTGGATCACCTTGGCTTCTTCATTGGTGTGTGACTGTGGCCGGGATCCCATTGATTGGGGTGGATTTCACGTCATGCCCATGTACCGCGTACTGTGCAGTGTGTCAGACATTCACGAGTCTTGTTGACTGGCCATGTGTGATGGGTTTCTGCACCTTAGTTCCCACCACCACCCCTGGGATTGTCATGGGTGCATGTGCAATGTCACCAGTCCATGTGAGCTTCACTGCTGCACATTGGTGGAGATCAAGGTGTGTGGTGTTGAGTGTGTGCAAATGTGAGTTGTTGCACGGCTAGACCCCTACCTCCATATTGGCCTTGGCTGACAGGCCGTGCTGATTGATTTGTGCTTGTGTAGGTGTGATGGTAGTTTGTTGCTCAGGACACATGGCTGTGGTTCACAGTGTGAACTACATCTACCTTTGTCATCACAGTGGGATTATCATGCAGGCTAGTGTCACCACAATGTGGGGTCCCTGGGGGTAGTGCTGTGGTGGGTCTGTCTCTTGCTGTGTTAGTTGCTGTTCCTACAAGCTTGTGTGACATGTGTAATCTGGGCTCCCTCTCATCTAACAATGCCTGATTGCCCACATAGGGGAATCCGATCCATGAGTTACTTTTGTATGGCACTGTATACACATCAGTGTAATTGGAATTCAGGCTTCCACATGTGTTGTGTGGTTGCCTGGGGACACTGACACACACCCCCATCACCTTTTGTGTTTGATATGCAGTGTGAGGCTGCCTGTTTGTGTTTGTGCATCTGCACCACTGCATTGGCATATCTTTAGTGTGCCATTGGCTGTATGTTGTTTGGAGGATTTCCCCTGCTGTCCCTGGGACTCCTAGGTCATCAGTCAGCACAATAATCATGGCTTGTATGTCCCATTGCTGCCATGGTATGGCATTTGTTCACCTCACATCTACAGTCTCCACAGGATATCTACATTTGTGTGTCCATTGGTGCAGATATGTGGGTCTGCATTATGATGGTCACTTCTGGCATTGTGTAATTGATAAATGTTGACAATGTCAGCCCCCATGGGTGATATTTGTCTGCACATGGCCAAAGGTATGTTTTATTTGCACTGCACTGTTTGCCTCACCCAATCTATGTTGCTATGGGACACAAGCACTACTTTGCCACTGATGTGTTTGTTGTTGTGTGACCAGGAATCATCCATGCTGTTTGGCAGTTCCAGCTTTTTCCATGACAACACTTACCTTTTGGTCAATGTGATGATGGGGGTTTAGACCCCATTGCCACAATGTTCAAAATGTGCTTCAGCTATGGACCCCACACTTACCTTTTGGTCACTGTGATGATGGGGGTTTAGACCCCATTGCCACAATGTTCAAAATATGCTTCAGCTATGGACCCCACACTTACCTTTTGGTCACTGTGATGATGGGGGTTTAGACCCCATTGCCACAATGTTCAAAATGTGCTTCAGCTATGGACCCCAGACTTACATTTTGGTCACTGTGATGATGGGGGTTTAGACCCCATTGCCACAATGTTCAACATGTGCTTCAGCTATGGACCCCACACTTACCTTTTGGTCACTGTGATGATGGGGGTTTAGACCCCATTGCCACAATGTTAAAAATGTGCTTCAGCTATGGACCCCACACTTACCTTTTGGTCACTGTGATGATGGGGGTTTAGACCCCATTGCCAAAATGTTCAAAATGTGCTTCAGCTATGGACCCCACACTTACCTTTTGGTCACTGTGATGATGGGGGTTTAGACCCCATTCCCACAGTGGTCATGGTCTGCTTGCATTGTGGAGGCCACACACATTTATGTGTGACACATGTGATAGGGGGTCACATTGTATGTTCAATGTCATGTTCAGTGTTGTAGGCATTTGACACAGACTACACACTCTTGTCATGATGTTGGGGGGATGTCTTTTGCTGACATTCCTTATGTTGGAGTATGCTGGTTGTGTCATGCATTACCCGTCCTATGAGTGGGGATGTTAGTAGTGGTAGGCATCCATCCCCCTAGGAGTGGGGATGGTAGTAGTGACAGGCATCCAGGCCCCCATGAGTAGGGGTGGTGGTAGTGGTAGGCATCCAGGCCCCCATGAGTAGGGTGGTGGTAGTGGTAGGCATCCATCCCCCTATGAGTGGGGATGGTAGTAGTGACAGGCATCCAGGCCCCCATGAGTAGGGTGGTGGTAGTGGTAGGCATCCATCCCCCTATGAGTGGGGATGGTAGTAGTGACAGGCATCCAGGCCCCCATGAGTAGGGGTGGTGGTAGTGGTAGGCATCCAGGCCCCCATGAGTAGGGGTGGTGGTAGTGGTAGGCATCCAGGACCCCATGAGTAGGGTGGTGGTAGTGGTAGGCATCCATCCCCCTATGAGTGGGGATGGTAGTAGTGACAGGCATCCAGGCCCCCATGAGTAGGGGTGGTGGTAGTGGTAGGCATCCAGGCCCCCATGACTAGGGGTGGTGGTAGTGGTAGGCATCCAGGCCCCCATGAGTAGGGGTGGTGGTAGTGGTAGGCATCCAGGCCCCATGAGTAGGGTGATGGTAGTGGTAGGCATCCATCCCCCTATGAGTGGGGATGGTAGTAGTGACAGGCATCCAGGCCCCCATGAGTAGGGGTGGTGGTAGTGGTAGGCATCCAGGCCCCCATGAGTAGGGGTGGTGGTAGTGGTAGGCATCCATTCCCCTATGAGTGGGGATGGTAGTAGTGTCAGGCATCCAGGCCCCGATGAGTAGGGGTGGTGGTAGTGGTAGGCATGCAGGCCCCCATGAGTAGAGGTGGTGGTAGTGGTAGGCATCCAGGCCCCCATGAGTAGGGGTGGTGGAAGTGGTAGGCATCCATCCCCCTATGAGTGGGATGGTAGTAGTGACAGGCATCCAGGCCCCCATGAGTAGGGGTGGTGGTAGTGGTAGGCATCCAGGCCCCCATGAGTAGGGGTGGTGGTAGTGGTAGGCATACAGGCCCCCATGATTAGGGGTTGGTGGTAGTGGTAGGCATCCATCCCCCTATGAGTGGGGATGGTAGTAGTGACAGGCATCCAGGCCCCCATGAGTAGGGGTGGTGGTAGTGGTAGGCATCCAGGCCCCCATGAGTGGGGTGGTGTTAGTGGTAGGCATCCATCCCCCTATGAGTGGGGATGGTAGTAGTGACAGGCATCCAGGCCCACATGAGTAGGGGTGGTGGTAGTGGTAGCCATCAGGCCCCTATGGGTGTGTATGGCATTGGTGATAGCCATCCCGCCCCTATGGTTCGGCTGTTGCTAGTGTACGTCATTTCTGCATCCCTATGTGTGTGTGACATATGTCGGGTACATGTCGTTTGTTTGTGTAGTGGGTGTCTGGCTTACCGTCTGCGCCGTACGTGTCCGTACCGGTACCGGTAATAGATGTAGAGTATTGGTAGGACCTGCGTGATGGGATTCATGGTTGGGTCGTCTCGTTCGGGTTCTCGTGGCTTCGACTCGTACTCGTGGCTGGCTTGTTCGTCTCGTAGCCGTGGATCGTCTTGTGGCGTGAATCGGAGCTTATGTGCAGCTCTCCCGGATGCTCTGACGTGCCGGACGTAGCGACGGGTTCGGCGCGTACAGAAGGTGCATCGTACTAGTCCGGCCGGAAGGTGCTGTATATTTAGTTCCGTGTGACTCGAATCGGCGTTTACGGATCCGGCTCAGGCGGGGAACAGGAGCTGGAATGGGTACGTACGGCTCGCTCGGAATCTGAGCAGTTATGCGCATCGTACTTGCTTGTTCGGACGACTGTTCGAATCGGTCGGGAAACACGCGTTCGGCTTGTTTTTTTTCCGGACGAATGGTGTTAGGTGCGCTTCCGTCCGAGATCGGAATCGGCCCCTTAGACAGGCAGAAACAAGTTTACAGAGTAGCTCTTTAATACCTTATAATTACAGCACTACTTAAAAAATGCACAATTCTCCCTAGACTGCTATAAAAAATACCTAGACAATGATCAAATATAAATATATACCTGTTATCATTCAAATAAAGTGGTACTAGGTAGTGAACAACAATACAAAATAATACTGATCTATATCTCAGACTCTAACGCACAGCATAGATAAACACAGACTTTAGAATGCAGCAAAACTGTGATCCCCAATGCTCAATTCAATTCCACCATTCTTAGCTCGATTGTACAGGCAAATGTATCGGCATTGAATCAGCCAGTGGACACCAATTCACGTGTCATCAGTAATTGGGTTTGGCCGTCTCTTGATTCCGCAGTCCCTCTCAAAATCCAATACTAACCCTAGATCTCTTCCCCTTGGTTTAGAGACTCTTTACAAGGATTTTTAAAAAATTGGAAGTGTCTAGAGAGGGCCTGGCATAAAACTTACTGTGAGGATCACAAGTTGAAATATAAGCTGTCTTTGAGTGTTTATCAGAAATAATGTTATTTTACTTGGGCTCCTTCTATTCTGACAAAATTACTTTGGCACAGACTTGCCCTAAAATGCTATTTCAAGTTGTCAAATCTTTAACGGATCCTGCTGTTAACTCTCCTTCGATCATATTTTCACAGAAACAATGTGATGAGTTGGCTAGCTTCTTCAGTAAAAAGTAGCTGATATCCAGGCGACCCTTTCTCCAAATCTTTAGACTTCCCTTTCCCCCTTGCATATGAGAAGTGAAGCTACTCCTCCCATCTCTTCAGCCTGCCTTTTGCGTACTTTCACTCACACTGATTTCCCTGTGTTTATTTCCTTATTGAATTCCATTAAATCTGGATCTCCTCTTGACCTCCCCCTCCTTTAGTTTAGTAAATTGTTCCCTCAGCTTTTTCACACTGTGATCATTTTTTTAATTCCTCATTATTGAAAGGATTAGGCTGCTATGAATTCGGGAGTGTGTTAAACTCCTTCCTGCTATTTTACTTGCACTTAGCACTTAGCGGGGTAAACGCTTGCTTAGAGTGGCCATTTTGTTAGTGCCACGCGTTTTCCCCGGTCAACGCTCTAGTCGCTGCACGCCGGACTCACATCTCCCTACTTAATGGCCACTACCCGTACGCGCAGCGGACGTGCGCAGCGGGCGCGCTTAAGGCAAGCCCGTCTGCGCCCGTCAGCGTCCCGACTGCGGCCAGGGCCAGTAATGCCGCCCATTTCAAAGTGATAGCCGGTGATAGGATTTCATATTCTGCAGAATACTTAAAAGCGCTCCGGCCCCCTTTGTGTCTACCAGAAGGTAGGACTGTTATTCCTTGTTGCGCGCACCACGTTTGTGATTCATGTGGTTTCTTGCCGAGTATTGATCTTCCGGTTAGGAACCCGCCTAGTCGGGTTTCCAGGTCCCTGTGTGTGCGAGCCGCTCTTATTAACGTACGATCTCTTAGGAAGCATCATTTTGATGTGTTTGATCTGATTTTGGATAATGCCTTGGATTTGTTGTTCATCACGGAGACTTGGTTAGATGATACCTCTAATCCTATTGTGGCTTTAGCCACCCCCGCAAGATATAAGCTTTCCCGCCTTGACCAAAAGGTTAGAAGGGGTGGGGGTGTAGCCATTTTTTATAGGGATAAGTGGTCTCTTCATAAAGAGGACCTTAATGTTTGGGTGGGTAGTGAGGTTTTGGATTTTAGCCTCCGACTCTCCGCTCATGTTACACTGGGAGGCTCGCTTATTTACCGTCCCCCCGGTTCGGCTAGCACCTTTCTTATTTCTTGTAGTGACGCCATAGCTGAGCGTGCGCTTCGCTATTCACATTACCTGGTGTTAGGGGATGTTAATCTCCATCTGGATCAAACAGAGACCAGAGACGCCATGGATTTTCTGGATTCGCTTAATTTGGCCCAACTCTCACAGGGGGTTTGTTACCCCACGCATCAGGGCGGCCATATATTAGACCCCATTTGTTCTAACTTTCCCATTCAGGTGGACCAGCCTCTCCCAGTTTCTTGGTCGGACCATTTTCTCATCTGCTTTTCTTGGGAAGTCCCGCAGCAGACTCTGCCTACGCGGTCCATTATTCCACCTGTCTTTCGAAAAATTGACCCCTTGCAGTTTAATAGTGCTTTGGCTTCCTCTCGGCCTATCTGTTCGCAGGATCTGGAAGGGAACTTGGTGGAATTTACGGAGTGGATCTCCAATTCTGTGACTGCGCTTTCTCATTCACGCGCCCCAGGACTGGCTAGAGAGTCCCCCTCCAAACCCTGGTTCTCGCCCGAGCTCCACTCTCTGAAACATGATTGTAAAGTATTGGAGAGGCGGTGGCGCTCCCAATAACTACTGTTTGTTGGCAAAACTTGCTCTTAGATCTAAACAAAAAAGTTACTATAGGGCGATTGCGGGTGCTAAAAGCAGATATTATTCCGCCCGCATTGACCAGGCTAATAATAACACTAAAGAAATATTTTCAATAGTGCAAAGTTTTGTGGCTCCCTGTGCCCTGGTCTGTTCATTGCCCGTGTCGGAGACCTGGTGCAATATTCTTGCTAAGTTCTTTCGGGACAAAATTCAGACCATCCAGGCGGCCTTTTCCGTTGGCTCTAGAGGACCTTTAGCTCTTTCCATCTCCCCTGTGTCCCCTCCGGGCTCTATTGCCAAACTATCGACCTTCTCCCCAGCTGAGTTGGCATGCACTCTTAAAATTCTTAAGGGTTTGAAATCAGGCTCGCCCACTGATCCATGTTCAGCTAGGCTTTTAGCACTATCCGCTGACACCATTAACACAGTTGTTAACAATATTGTCAATATGTCCCTGTCGGAGGGCCGGGTGCCGGTCACCTGGAAACAGGCTAAGATTCTCCCCCTTTTAAAAAAGCCCTCACTAGATGCCTTGAGTCCTGGCAACTACCGCCCAATTTCCCTTCTGCCTAGTCTTGCCAAGGTGTGTGAAAAGGTAGTTACAGGACAACTCACGGACTATGTGGAAGGTGCTGGTCTGCTGAATCCAGCGCAATCAGGCTTTCGAGCCACATATAGTACAGAATCTGCGCTGGTGGAGGTGTCGGAGGCTATCCGGGAGTGTCTGGATGCCGGCGGGAGGGCAGCTTTGATTATGCTGGACCTCTCGGCGGCGTTCGATACGGTGCCTCACTCCCTACTTCTTGCTCGCCTTTCGGAGATTGGTATTGCTGGTACGGCCTTAAGCTGGCTTACCTCCTTCCTGGCGGACCGTTCACAGCTGGTCTGGCTTCCACCGTGCGCCTCCTCTCCCCAACCAGTAGCTACTGGGGTCCCGCAGGGATCGTCCCTTAGCTCCCTCCTCTTTAACATTTATGTTACCCCGCTGATATATCTAGCGGAGGAGCTTGGGGCTAAGGTGATTGCCTATGCGGACGACACTCAGCTTTTGTTTACTTGGGAGGGTGCCGATGCTGATGTTTCCGCTGCTCAACACTGTCTACTCTCGGTTTTTTGCTGGTTGGCGCAGGCCCAGCTAAAATGCAATGAAGAGAAATCCAAAATACTTTTGTATGGGAAATTTCCTTCCAATTTTAGAGAGCTATTGTGGCCCCCAGGGTTTCCACTGCCGTGCTTGTTGGGTGCTGCCGCTAAAAACCTGGGCGTTTGGTTTGAGGAAAACTTAGCCTTTGCCACCCATATCAAGAAGCTGGCAGGGTCCTGCTTTGGGATTTTAAAATCTTTGAGGAAGTTTCTCCCTCTTCTCCCAATGGCAGTTAGGGAAACCGTGGTCCGGGCTCTGATTTTGTCTCGCCTGGACTACGCTAATGCTCTGTATGTAGGGACCCCCAGCTATCTGCTGAACAAGCTTCAGGTGGTGCAGAATGCGGCGGCCCACCTCTTACTGGATCTTCCCAGGAGGAGTAGCGTTCGCCTCCATCTGTGCTCCTTGCACTGGCTTCCGATGGAGGCACGGATCAAATTTAAAGTCTTGTCAATTGCCCATAATGCCCTTTATGGCCGGGGACCTAGTTACCTGCAAAAGAGGTTCTCTTTCTATGCGCCGACAAGACAGTTGCGCTCCTCTTCTCAATTATTGGTCCAGGTTCCACGTTTTTTTTGGCAGAGGATCTGATCTGTGATGGTGGATGAATCAGAATGAACACAAAATGGCTGTCAACTACTTCCTGTGATGTATTTCCTGTCTACCACTTCCTGTATGTCATTTCCTGTATGAAGGTATGGGTTCCGGTCTGTTTTTGCAACTTCCAGCACAACTGCGCACTCTCTGTATGCGGAGCGTGCGCCTCACATGTGGACCTGACGCTCTGCAACCGGAAATTACGTATTCGGGCCGTAATCTCTGAAATCGAACCATAACCCATTATTTCATACAGGAAATGACATACAGGAAGTGGAAGACAGGAAACACAGCACAGGAAGTTGTTGACAGCCCTTTTGTGTTCATTCTGAGTCATCCTCTCTCACAGATCAGATCCTCTGCCATCCTGCTGCTCTTTTCAACCTTATTTCCCCCAAAGTGGCTGAGGAGAAAGCACCCCCTTTCACTGAAAGGGATTTAGACATTTTAGCTGAGGGGATGCTTAAAAAATATCCTCAGCTATATGGAGGGCCAGAGGACCAGCTGAGTAATGCAGCGCAGGCCACACTATGGGCCAACATTGGTGAGCGCAGCAGTGCAGTGGGCGTTTACACCAGGAAGTCAAGGGCATGCTGCAGGCGCTGGGAGGACCTAAAACACTGGGCCCGGCACAAGGCCGAGGAGCTAATGGGCCAGTCTTCCCAGCACCATGTGCATCATCCCCGCCTCTCACCACTGTACAGGAGGGTCCTGCATGCAGCTTGGCCGACCCTCCATACTCAGCTGGAGGTATGATATGAATGAAGACAGCGCTGTACCATTGTGTGTTCCATGCCTCCATTCACCTATTCTGTGTCTATGCAGCAGTCATCATGAAGCAAAAGGCTCACTGTAGCGCATTGACTGTACAGGGCAGAGTGCATTCTGGGAGTTGTAGTTTCATTATGACAACTGGGGCATTGAGCCACACACGTGCATTTGTACAGAGATTTGCACTGCCAGCACCACTAACAGTGAACCAAGGGAATAATAACTGATGTGTGCATTGGATGAGGAATGGTACAGACATTGTCCAGCATGTGTATGAGAGGCCAATGGCTATTGGATGCTGTGACTTGCATTGCATTCGGTGAGTTTGGGTTCTGATTGAGACAGATCATCATGTGCCATGGAGTCAAGACAGACTTTGGGATCCTTGCCTCACTCTTAAGTGTTTCCAATTTTGCCAAGTATGTCCACAGACACACGTCTTACCCTCAGTGGCTTGTATGTCATATTTCATGTACAGGTAGCTGTAACAACGAGCCACTACTGTTCACCAGTGCACAGCACTCCCTGAACAGTCTCCGACTGTCAGCTTTTGTGAAGGAATATCAAAAGGTTAGACTCACAACTTAGCAAACCTAATAGCCCAGACCCGATATGGATACGTGACCCCCAATAGGCATTTGTGCTGTCTCTTACAATGCTACACAGCAGATAACATTTGTCCAGACGTAAAAGTGCAGAGACTCCATATCACAGGCCCATTTCAATACCATCTGGACTCTCTCTGATCTCTTTTTGTAGACTGGGTTTGGAACCTGCCCATGTAGCAGTGACAGGACACACAGATCACAAGAATGCCAAAGTTGAGAGTTGGCCAGTACAGATGTGTAAGCCACCAAAAATATTGTGAGATGTCCATGTCAGACTCAAATCAGGAGATGACAGTGAACATACACGTAATTTAAGCTCATTAACACTGACAACTGTATAGTGTGATCAGAGGAGAACAAAGTCTGACCTTGGCTCATCTAGGTATGTGTCTTGTCCTGACGTGTACAACCACTACATGATGATTTGTCTTACATTTCAGTGGGCTCAGCTGGCCAAAAGGACCAACAGCCGGACAGGGTTCGGAGCAGGACATCTTTGGTGCACCGGCGGCTATGTCCTCTTTCCACTAGTGAGGAAGAAGAGGATGAGGTGGGACCTTCGACATCAGGAGGCAGGGGGATTGTGCCCACCCGGACTGAGCAGAAAGACACCTCTAGTGCTACGGACCGTGTGGAGGCTGAGGACATTGAAGGGGGGGAAGCACTGGACACCTCTGGCCGGGGGGGGGGGGTAATCTACTCTCCCCTGGACCATTCACCAGTTACTTTTGGTGAGGTGTCCCCGGGGCAGGCCACTACACAACCTGGGCCTGCTATCAGCCCCTCCCTAACTCTAGAGGCCCCCATTCCATAGGGGCCTCCAGCTGCATCCCCCTGCAACCAGTCCTCCTCATCATAGCTGCCAGGTTGACACCAAAATTGGCTCCGAACCTGAGGCACCACATCCCTCATGTTTAACCCAAACCCCTCCCAGTGTTGTTCCTCCTGTGGCTGTACCAGAGGACTTGATGTGGGCATGTGAGGGTCAGCCAGACATGTCCTCTCGCATCATGCTGCAGATGTGTCTAGAGCTGCTCATGATGCGCGAGGAAACTGCCCGAGCTCTGGCCACCCTCACTGCCAGTGTCAATCAATTCCCACACCACCATCAATGTCTCCCCCTGTCAGTTGCGCCACACTGTTTCCCCTGTACTCCTTGTGTGTCCCAACCCCGTGTGGTGCCTGGTCCTGCACCGGCCAGTCAGGAGCCCACATCGGACTCAGAGGATCTGAACATTGTGATACTAGAGGATGACCAGAAGGACACTTGACCTGTTGGACAGAATTTTCTTTGTGGACAATTATTTATTTTGCCCCTTGTAAATAGACTGGTTCCCCTGCTGCTCCCTGACATGTTATATTTATGTTGCTACACCCCAATCCAAGTTCCCTTCTCCTTCTGTAGTAAGAACATCATTTGTTTTCCTTTCTCCCTCTTCCAAACAGACTGTTGTTGTTTTTCTAATCCCACATTTTTTTTTACATAAAATCTTATTTTGAATCATACTTTCTCTATCTTGTTTAACTTCATTGTGAATGTCTTGTACAAAATATGGACAATTCTTTTGGGAGTCATCTGCTCTGCACATGAGGGCTTGTTATAATGATGGGGTTACACTTATACATGTGTCACACACACACATACATCCTCACATCTCTAGGCCACCAAAATTGGTATTCATTTGCCCATCAGGACCTGATACGCAACAGGGTCTTGACTTGTGAAGAGAATTTCTTTTTATTTACACATATTCACAGTGGTCAAAAGGTTTTTTGGATGTGTTCAATGGGGATCGTGCTTGCGACTTCGCAATTTCGGAGGTGAGGATCGCTGTGAGCGATCATGTCTGGGTTATCGCCGAGGTACATGTTGGTGTGGTGCATGTGCCTGTACAGAGCATGTGCAGGGGAGGATGGTGTCTGTCCAGTTGGTGTTTGTGCGTGGACAGGGGGTTGTTGTGCAGGTGGTGGTAGTGCCTGTTCAGGGGGTGGTGGTGGATGTACAGGTGGTGGAGTACCTGGATAGGGGGCGGTGGTGGGTGTGTCACCGGATCACTGACAGAATATCGACAGACAGAATATCGAGCTACAAAAATATTGACACAAAAATATCGATGTCCAGAATATCGAAGTCCTATGTACATAATGGAAAGTACAAAAATATTGAAAAAAATATATCGTTGTCAAAAATATCGTTGTTAAAAATATTGTTTATTTTAATGTTTAAAAAATAATGTAAAATAAATTAAATAATGCATATAATTAAAAGAAACATAGTTAAAATTATTTTAAAATGTTTGAAATTATAACTAATACATATAATGTAAAAATAAAATAAACATATATATGTATAAAATATAATATATACTTACTTAATAATATTTATAAATAATTATTTTAATAACTTATAAATTGTTAAAAAACATTTTAAAAATTATAAATACATATATATACACATACACCAATAATATAAATAAAAATATAAAAAACTATTATAACAAATAAAAAACTACAATATTTTTAATCTTTTTAAAATAAATTATACACTACATTAACTAAAACAGTAGAGAAAATATTGGATAGCGGAGGTTATAAAATTACTATTCCCACTCCAGAGAGTGTAACAGTAGGGAAAGTGTTGGATAGCGCAGGGGTACAAATTACTATTCCCACTCCAGTGAGTGCAACAGTAGGGAAAGTGTTGGATAGCGTAGGGGTAAAAATTACTATTCCCACTCCAGAAAGTGCAACAGTATGGAAAGTGTTGGATAGCGCAGGGGTAAACATTACTATTCCCACTCCAGTGAGTGCAACAGTAGGGAAAGTGTTAGATAGCGTAGGGGTAAAAGTTACTATTCCCACTCCAGAAAGTGGAACAGTAGGGAAAGTGTTGGATAGCGTAGGGGTAAAAACTACTATTCCCACTCCAAAGAGTGCAACAGTAGGGAAAGTGTTGGATAGCGTAGGGGTAAAAATTACTATTCCCACTCCAAAGAGTGCAACAGTAGGGAAAGTGTTGGATGGCGAAGGGGTTAAAATTACTATTCCCACTCCAGAGAGTGCAACAGTAGGGAAAGTGTTGGATAGCGAAGGGGTTAAAATTACTATTCCCACTCCAGAGAGTGCAACAGTAGGGAAAGTGTTGGTTAGCATAGGGGTAAAATTACTATTCCCACTCCAGTGAGTGCAACAGTAGGGAAAGTGTTAGATAGCGAAGGGGTAAAATTACTATTCCAACTCCACTGAGTTCAACAGTAGGGAAAGTGTTGGATAGCGTAAGGGTAAAAATTACTATTCCCACTCCAGTGAGTGCAACAGTAGGGAAAGTGTTAGATAGCGTAGGGGTAAAGTTACTATTCCCACTCCAGAAAGTGGAACAGTAGGGAAAGTGTTGGATAGCGTAGGGGTAAAAATTACTATTCCCACTCCAGAGAGTGCAACAGTAGGGAAAGTGTTGGATAGCGTAGGGGTAAAAATTACTATTCCCACTCCAAAGAGTGCAACAGTAGGGAAAGTGTTGGATAGCGTAGGGGTAAAAATTACTATTCCCACTCCAAAGAGTGCAACAGTAGGGAAAGTGTTGGATGGCGAAGGGGTTAAAATTACTATTCCCACTCCAGAGAGTGCAACAGTAGGGAAAGTGTTGGATAGCGAAGGGGTTAAAATTACTATTCCCACTCCAGAGAGTGCAACAGTAGGGAAAGTGTTGGATAGCATAGGGGTAAAAATTACTATTCCCACTCCAGTGAGTGCAACAGTAGGGAAAGTGTTAGATAGCGAAGGGGTAAAAATTACTATTCCAACTCCACTGAGTGCAACAGTAGGGAAAGTGTTGGATAGCATAGGGGTAAAAATTACTATTCCAACTCTACTGAGTGCAACAGTAGGGAAAGTGTTGGATAGCATAGGGGTAAAAATTACTTTTCCCACTCCAGTGAGTGCAACAGTAGGGAAAGTGTTGGATAGCGTAGGGGTAAAAATTACTATTCCCACTCCAGAGAGTGCAACAGTAGGGAAAGTGTTGGATAGTGTAGGGGTAAAAATTACTATTCCCACTCCAAAGAGTGCAACAGTAGGGAAAGTGTTGGATAGCGTAGGGGTAAAAATTACTATTGCCACTCCAAAGAGTGCAACAGTAGGGAAAGTGTTGGATAGCGAAGGGGTTAAAATTACTATTCTCACTCCAGAGAGTGCAACAGTAGGGAAAGAGTTGGATAGCGAAGGGGTAAAAATTACTATTCCCACTCCAGAGAGTGCAACAGTAGGGAAAGTGTTGGATAGGGAAGGGGCTAAAATTACTATTCCCACTCCAGAGAGTGCAACAGTAGGGAAAGTGTTGGATAGTGTAGGGGTAAAAATTACTATTCCCACTCCAGAGAGTGCAACAGTAGGGAAAGTGTTGGATAGCAGAGGGTTAAAATTAACATGCTTATCAATTAAATAATTTTTTTAATTAAATAACCAATTAATAATTAATTAACAATAAATTAATTATGAATGCCAAAAAATAAAAATTAATTACTTTAATAAAAATTAAATTACTTCCCACCCTATTCCCTATAAACCCACAACCCGCTCCTAAAATAAATTAACACAGTTAATATAATTATCAATTAATCAATTAATAAAAATTAATTACCAATTAATAATTAATTAACAATAAATTAATTATGAATACCAATAAATAAAAATTAATAATTACTTTATTATAATTAAATTACTTCCCACCCTATTCCCCTATAAACCCACAACCCGCTCCTAAAATAAATTAACACAATTAATATAATTATCAATTAATCAATTAATAAAAATTAATTACCAATTAATAATTAATTAACAATAAATTAATTATCAATACCAATAAATAAAAATTAATGATTACTTTATTATAATTAAATTACTTCCCACCCTATTCCCTTATAAACCCACAACCCCCTCCTAAAATAAATTAACACAATTAATATAATTATCAATTAATCAATTAATAAAAATTAATTACCAATTAATAATTAATTAACAATAAATTAATTATCGATACCAATACATAAAAATTAATAATTACTTTATTATAATTAAATTACTTTCCACCCTATTCCCCTATAAACCCACAACCCACTACGGAACAAAAACACAAAATGTTATTAAAAATGATTAATAATTTCTAAAAATTATTATTACATTTACTATAATTAAATTACTTCCCACCCTATTCCCCTATAAACCCACAACCCGCTACAGAACTAAAACGCAAAATTTACTTTAAAAAAATTAATAACTTCTAAAAATGTAATACATATATTGAAAAAAAAATACAATACTTAACAAAAAATATAGAACACATACATATAAAATACATACTAAAATACATAACACTAATATAAACATCGATATTATTAACAACGATATTTTTGCAAACGATATTACTGACTTCGATATTAAAAAAACAATATTTCTTACCTTCAAGTCGATATTCTGGTCACCGATATTCTTGATGTCGATATTCTGTCCCTTCAATATTTCCAACTCGATATTTCTGTAGTTCGAAATAAAAAAGTCGATATTATGTCTGTTCACCGCGTCACCTTGCTGTGGTCCTGTGCAGTTTGTGGTATAGGTGTGTGGGTGTGATGTGCTGCAGGCAGATGTGATGGCTCCCCTCCCTGCGTTGACCGTGAAGGGAGACATTGGATCACTTTCAGCATGCCCTCCATCATCTTCATGGCCAAGGCATGGTGTCTAATAAGGAAAAACAGGCCCTCCCTGAATTACATTTAGGTCCAAGAGGAGGGAGGAGAGAAGAAACCGATAAGGGTAGAAGCCTCTATGCCGACCTATTCAATTTTGTACATGACCAATAAGGTTCTATGTTACCATAACACCCACATAGGGGCCGATTCCGATCTCGGTCGGAGGCGCACCCAATACCATTCGGTCGGGAAAAAAGCCATGCAAAAGCCTGTTTCCCGACCGATCCGTACAGCACACCGAACGAGCAAGTACGATGCGCACAACAGCAAAAATTCCGGCCGAGCCGTACTCACCCAAACCAGGTCCTGTTCTCCGACCGAGGCGAATCCGGAAACGCCGAATCGAGTCGCACGGAAGGAAAAATGCAGCCCCGTCCGGCCGGACAAGTACGATGCGCTTCCCGTACGCGCCGAACCCGTCGCTACGCACGGCACGTCAAAGCATCCGGGAGAGGCGCACATAAGCTCCGAATCGCGCCACAACACGATCCACGGCTACGAGACGAACACGGCACCGACGAGGACGACGCGAAGCGACGAGGACGAAGCGAAGCGACGAGGACGACGCGAAGCAACGAGAAGGACGAACGACACGAACCAACCATGAATCCCTTCGTCCCGATCATACCAATATTCTACATCTACTACCGGAACAGGCACGGACGCGTACGGCGCAGAAGGTAAGCCAGACACCAACCACAAAACACATACAACACGTACACGACACATCACACACATACACGGGGAATCTGAATATACTTACACCAGCAACAGCAGCACCATAGGGGCGGGATGCCCATCACCAATGCCACATATGCACACAGGGGCCTGAATGCGCACCACCACCCCAACCCAGGGGGCTGGATGCCTACCACTACTACCACCCTTAGCCAGGGGGCAGGATGCCCACCACTACTACCACCCTCACCCAGGGGGGCAGGATGCCTACCACTACTACCACCCTTAGCCAGGGGGGCAGGATGCCTACCACTACTACCACCCCAACCCAGGGGGGCTGGATGCCTACCACTACTACCACCCTTAGCCAGGGGGCAGGATGCCCACCACTACTACCACCCTCACCCACGGGGGCAGGATGCCTACCACTACTACCACCCTCACCCACGGGGGGCAGGATGCCCACCACTACTACCACCCTCACCCAGGGGGGCAGGATGCCTACCACTACTACCACCCTTAGCCAGGGGGCTGGATGCCTACCACCACTACCACCCTCACCCACGGGGGGCAGGATGCCTACCACTACTACCACCCTTAGCCAGGGGGGCAGGATGCCCACCACTACTACCACCCTCACCCACGGGGGCAGGATGCCTACCACTACTACCACCCTCACCCAGGGGGGCAGGATGCCCACCACTACTACCACCCTCACCCAGGGGGGCAGGATGCCTACCACTACTACCACCCTTAGCCAGGGGGGCAGGATGCCCACCACTACTACCACCCTCACCCAGGGGGGGCAGGATGCCTACCACTACTACCACCCTTAGCCAGGGGGGGCTGGATGCCTACCACTACTACCACCCCAACCCAGGGGAGGCTGGATGCCTACCACTACTACCACCCTTAGCCAGGGGGCAGGATGCCCACCACTACTACCACCCTCACCCACGGGGGGCAGGATGCCTACCACTACTACCACCCTCACCCACGGGGGGCAGGATGCCCACCACTACTACCACCCTCACCCAGGGGGGCAGGATGCCTACCACTACTACCACCCTTAGCCAGGGGGCAGGATGCCCACCACTACTACCACCCTCACCCAGGGGGGCAGGATGCCTACCACTACTACCACCCTTAGCCAGGGGGGCTGGATGCCCACCACTACTACCACCCTTAGCCAGGGGGCCTGGATGCCTACCACTACTACCACCCTCACCCACGGGGGCAGGATGCCTACCACTACTACCACCCTTAGCCAGGGGGGCTGGATGCCCACCACTACTACCACCCTTAGCCAGGGGGCCTGGATGCCCACCACTACTACCACCCTTAGCCAGGGGGCAGGATGCCCACCACTACTACCACCCTCACCCAGGGGGGCTGGATGCCTACCACTACTACCACCCTCACCCAGGGGGGCAGGATGCCTACCACTACTACCACCCTCACCCACGGGGGCAGGATGCCTACCACTACTACCACCCTTAGCCAGGGGGCTGGATGCCCACCACTACTACCACCCTTAGCCAGGGGGCCTGGATGCCTACCACTACTACCACCCTTAGCCAGGGGGCCTGGATGCCTACCACTACTACCACCCTTAGCCAGGGGGGCTGGATGCCTACCACTACTACCACCCTTAGCCAGGGGGGCTGGATGCCTACCACTACTACCACCCCCACTCATAGGATGGACAATGCATGACACAACAAGCACACCACAACCTAGGGAATGCAAGATTAAGACATCCCCCCACCACCATGACAAGCGTGTGTAGGCTGTGTCAAATGCCTACAACACCGAACATGACTTTCAACATACAATGTGACCCCCTAGCACATGTGCCACACATATATGTGTGTGGCACCCACAATGCAAGCAGCCCATGACCATTGTGGCAATGGGGCCTAAACCCCCATCATCACAGTGACCAAAAGGTAAGTGTGGGGTCCATAGCTGAAGCACATTTTGACCATTGTGGCAATGGGGTCTAAACCCCCATCATCACAGTGACCAAAAGGTAAGTGTGGGGTCCATAGCCGAAGCACATTTTGACCATTGTGGCAATGGGGTCTAAACCCCCATCATCACAGTGACCAAAAGGCAAGTGTGGGGTCCATAGCTGAAGCACATTTTGACCATTGTGGCAATGGGGTCTACACCCTCATCATCACAGTGACCAAAAGGTAATTGTTGACAAAGAAAGAGCTGCAACTGCCAAACTGCATGGATCATTCCTGGTCACAGAACCAAAAACTCATCTGTGGCAAAGTAGTGTATGTGTCCCATTGCAACATAAATTGGGGGAGCCAAATACTGCAGTGCAAATGAAACATTCCTTTGGCCATGTGCAGACAAACAACACCCATGGGGGCTGAGACCGTCAACAGTCATCAATGACACAATGACAGAAGTGACCATCAGAATGCAGAACCACATATTTGCACCAATGGGCACACAAATGCAGATACCCTGTGGAGACAGCAGATGTGAGGTGAACAGATACCATACCATGGCAGCAATGGGACACACAAACCATGATCACTGTGCTGACCGATGACCTAGGAGTCCCAGGGACAGCAGGGGAAACACACCAAACAACATACAGCCAATGGCACACCCAAGATATGCCAATGCAGTGGTGCAGATGCACAAACACAAACAGGCAGACCAACACTGTCATCATACACAGCAGGTGAGGGGTGGGGGTGCCAGTGTCCCCAGGCAACCACACAACACATGAGGAGAGCTGAATACCAATCATACAGATGTGCATACACTGCCACACTAAGGTAACTCATGGATCCAAATCCCCTATGTGGGCAAGCAGGCATTGTCAGGTGAGAGGGAGCACAAAACACACATGTCACACAGGCACGTAGGAACAACAACTGACACAGCAAGTCACAGACACACCACAGCACCACCCCCAGGGCCCCCACAATGTGGTGACCCTGGGCTGAATAAAAATACCACTGTGATGACAAAGCTAAATGTCGTTCACACTGTGAACCACAGTCAGGTGTCCTGAGCAACAAACTACCATCACACCTACACAAGCACAAATCAATCAGCATGGCCAGTAAGCCAAGGCCAACATGGAGGCAGGGGCCTAGCCGGGCAACAACTCTCATCTGCACACACTCAACACCACACCCCTCGACCTCTGACAATGTGCAGCAGTGAAGTACACATGCACTGGTGACATTGCACATGCACCCATGACTATTCCAGGGTGGTGGGTGGGAACCAAGGTGTAGAAACACATCACACATGGACACTCAACAAGACTCCTGAATGTCTGACACACTGCACACTACGCTGTACATGGACATGACGGCAATACCACACCGACCAATGGGATCCCAGCCACAGTCACACACCAATGAAGAAGCCAAGGTCACCCACAAAGAACACACATAGACAACAACCAACATTGCAGCCCGGACCCTGAGGAGTGCCAGCAGTCACACACACAACGTGTCACAATCACTGAAAGATAACACAAACTGGAAATCACATGACAGGGGCAAACAACAAGTGCCAAGGGGAAACCTGACTGTGACCCATCTGCGTCTGCACACAAACTCAGCCCTGACAGCAAACACACCTATGGGTGACACCCTGATGACCAGTAATGTGCCATGCACCCACATCACAGAGAACACAGGGAGAAGACTTTGGGGGAACATAGCTCAAGTCAGCAAGCATCACAAACAGGTACAACACTAGGGATCACAGCATGCGCAGATGAATGGAAGTGAACACACAGACATGCACATACAACACACACCTTGGGCGCAGGCAATGTCACACGTGTACACACTGCCATGAGGGGACTCCACTCCTGTGTGAGGAAAGCTGTGCCATATGTTGCCTCAGTAGGGCCCCATCATGTCAGCTGAGCAATTGGTCACACAATCAACAATTAGCACAAAATGAGGGCTCCCATCACATCAGCCTGGTCATGGATGTGCCAACGGAATCATCAGCACAGATCCAACACACTTGTATAGCAATGTTGCACTGACTACACGGATGAGTCCCTCCCCATTGATGCCCAAACCTGCATGTCCACTGGAGATGGCAACACGGTCAGGGAAGTAGACAAATGCAACGATGGCAGGCACAACAGATGTGCAGGGGTGGAAGCCACAGATATGAAATTGCCAATGTAAGTAGGAAACCCATTGCCAAATACTGAACACATGACACCCTCAGATGCTGCTATTGATGACATGGATACACCACATGATAGGACACATTCCCCCTGGACCACATGGGTTCCTGCACAGTAACACTTCATAATCATGAGACCAGATATCACCATCACTGCAGCAAGGGCATGGTTAGCAGCACCAACAACATGTACATCTGAAGCATGAGCACTAGAGAAAAGAAAGTTGCTTTATTCAGCATATGTGTTGTTTGATAACGACGTCCAGAAAAAATTAGAGCAAAGGCCAATGGCCAGTCCATTGTCAAAGTTCAAACAGGGTGACACTGGCAGATGTCACCCTACGCATGCCTGCACAAAACCAGGGACAATCCACTAGGAGGGGCAACCGGGGGGCAGGCCAGGCACCGCAGGGACAGGATCAGGGCTCACCAGGGGGAGTCAGGGAAGGGGTGGTGGGTGCTGGAGAGCCACTGACAACTGCAGTGGAGGTGTCTGACATGGTGTGTGCCGGCACAACTGGGGGGCATGACTCAGATGTCGTGGGTGCCGGCACAACTGCAGTGGACCCTGCAGATGGGGTGGACAGGTCCGCCACTGCAGTGCCCAAGTCAGACAGGGCGGTAGTGGACTCCACTGCAGTGCCTACCTCCAGGGGAGGAGAATGGGGAACAGGCAAGGTGGGTTGGACAGAGGGGGAGGACACCCTCACCACATCAGTGGCACAGACAAGCGCAGCGGGGGTGTGGTGCTGGGAGAGCAAGTGGCAGGGGGAGAAGGCCGGATCCTCTTGGGGATGGTATATCTGTGGGTGGGGGAACCTGGGGCAGGGTGTGGTGGGGGCACCTGTGCAGTGGGGGCCTGAGGGATGGAGGACGGAGACCTTGTGCCTGAGCTGCAGGGCGGTGGCGGGGTCTTGCTCTTACCACTCCGGGGGACTTGCGGGTGGGGGCCTCAGTCCGTCTGCGCCTGGGGGAGGGTGTCCGGGGGCGAGGGGCACTCTGCTCCGTGTGGGTGGGCTTCCTCTTCCCCCGGGATGCTGGAGCAGCTTCATCGGTGGGGAAGAGGCCGAGGTCACAGAGGAAGAGCTGCTGTGACTTTGGGGTTGCATGTGAGGCAAGGGAGGGTGCTTTGGAGGGAGAGGGAACTGAGGACTGCGCAGTGCATGTGGATGCGTGTGTGTGTTCCAGGGCCCCATCCCCTGTGAGTCTGGCTTCAGTCCCCTGAATGTGCGTGCGTGTGCGTTTTGTCATTGGCGTGTGTGTCAGTGTGCTGGATGTGTGTGTGCTGGTGTGTGCCTGTGCCGGTGTGTGTGTGCTTGGGACGGGTAAGGTGCTGGGGAGTGTGGATGGAGCAGAGGCAGGAGGGGTGAGGGACCGTTTGAGGAGGGACACTGCTGCCGTCAGGGAGGAGTCCATGGACCTATTGCCCCTCTGTAGGTCAGACATGCCCGATGAGATGCCCTCCATGAACGACACCAGCTGAGTCAACAGCGCGGTGTGCGCATGGAGGACACTCAGCATGGCTGTCTGCCCTACATGGAGCTGGCGAAGGAGGTACACAGACTCCTCACTCAGGGCAGCAGGGGACACAGGGGCAGGGGGTGCGGTGCCTGGCCCAAAGGAAACACGCTCCCGGACATGGGAGCCTCCACGGACCTGGGGAATGGGAGCCGATGGGAGGGCGGTGGTGGTGCTGGTGGTGGCGGGGACAGCAACACTAGCTGGGGTGTGGTGGCTGCTGACACCCGCCTCCACAAGGGAGTCATCCTCCGAGTTGCTCTGGTCCTCAGCTGAGGTGGATGCTGCTGAGGACTCCTCGGTGTGGCTCCCCTCGCCCTCCGTGCCACTGGGTCCCTCCGACCACTCCTCGGCTGCTGACCCAGTCTGGCTCTCTGGCTCCTCCTGGTCCGTGGAGCTGTCCCCTTCCGTGGCCGTGGATGTATCTGCAAACAATGGGGATACAGACAGACATCAGTCACCTGCACATAACGCACACACCACTGTGAGCACAGCACATCACAGAGCAAGCCCTGGCATCATCAGTTGTACATTGCTAAAAGTGCCCTAACTGAACAGGAGAAGTCAATTGTCAGTCTGATGCCAAGCATGGCACTCACATCCCACATGGCCTTGCACCCATCTGTCTGGTGTCTGTTGGATTGCAACACCCCAGTGTTGACACATGCACCAAGTACACAGTAGTTGGACAGTGCAGAGGACACGGTGTGGACACATCACAGCTCTTGCCACTGAGTCAGTACAGGTTTCCGGATGAAAGGGATGCCCAGAGTCAAATAGGAAATGCATGTGATGCATACCAGCGACAGACACCATGATGCACCCATGTCCTGATAGCCAGCGCCACTATGGTGTGCATGTAGCACATGTCACTCCCCTGCAGGCTCACCAATCAGTAGACACATGCCATGGCGGAGGCATGACTGCAAAGTCATACATCACTGTCTCAGTGATGTATGACTTTGCAGCCAGACAACAACACTCTGCACTGTGTCACAATAGTAGGTCATGGGGAATGCAAGTCCTGGAGCTGCACAAGTGCACATGTACATCCCCCCACAACACATCCTCTTAACCCTCATCTGTCCAGGTCATACCTATTGGACATATGGTAGACCTGTGACACTACCCTCTGAACCTGAGCCCCTCACACTCTGCTGTGCATGGGGAACAGCTGCCTGAACTTCACATTTACATGCCCCAGTCTGCATGGGCAGCTGATCAGACACCTATGTGTCACACAAGTATCGTCTCCTATGGTCACATCTCCAGTGGCATGCTGAGCCCCTACCAAGAAACTCCACAGCAGTCCTGGCGACTAATCTACAGCACACTGACACAGAGGCAGACACCTGAGGGGTCAAATCACTGTGCACAATGTGTCCGCTGATACACGGGAGTGGGAGTACAGAGTGTATTGTATGGCCTGGAGTAGGCATGACTGTCCAGCCCCACATGAATGAGGGATGAGCCCTGGACTGTAGGCAGCTGGCTGAGTATGTGTGACACACGTCATATACATACTCCTGGGGCCCAAACATTGTTCCCACCCGCAGCATGGGTGTGTGCCAGATACCCCAGCCACATGTGGTGGATCAGCTCAGCAATTGGACCACAGATCAAAGTAACACGCTGAATACATGTCAGAATACAGGCATTGTGTAAGCAATGGACCCACCCATGATGCCCACCACAGAGTCAGGGAAACAGATGCTGTCTCCCACCTTGAGTCAAGCAAACTGCAAGGACACAGTCCTAAGTGACAGAATTCCCTGCATGTAAGGGCCACACCTGGGTATCAGATGAGGAGTGGGCAGTGCACAATAGAGGGACATGGCTCCTGGACAACATGACTGCTGTACTGTGGCAGTTTAACCAGGCCCGAGGAGGGCACATAGCATGTTAGACAGAGTACACAGTGCAGTCTTTGACTCACCCCCTCCTTGCTGCTCTCTGGCCTTCAGCTGCCCATCCAGGTCTGGAAAGACCACCGCCAGGATCCTGAGCATGTGGGGGGTCAGGGTCCGTGTTCCGCCCCTCCTGCGAGGAGGCGACAGCTTCAGCTGGACCCGTGCAATCCTCCGGGTCCAGCCCCGAAGGTCCTGCCACCTCTTTTGGCAGTTGCGGATCCGGCGCTTGTAGACCCCCACGGACCGGACAGCCCGGACGATGTCCTTCCATATCTCATGCTTCCGATGGGCAGAAGCCTGTCAGGATGACAAAGTGATAAGGCCATTACTACACATGCAACATATCCGTGCATGACACAGTTGCATATACATGTCGCAATCACAGGGGCACATGGTGTACACAGGCAGTGCACGGCTGCCCATGGACAGTTTTCCAGAAGTCACTACATGGTATCATTGCATGGGGAGTAAAACCCTGTTCAGAAGCACTGTCACTGCACCATACCTGTCCAGTGCAAGTCACTACACACTATGGGGGTGACAACTACTCAGTGAGCCTGCTAGCCAGTGGCGTGCTGACTCTCAGCCTTGCTAGTCAGACAAAATGCACATTCAGAAAGGCAGTGCACAGAACACTCACCTGCTCCCCTGGTGTCCCATACAGCTTGCTGTACTGTGGAAGTAGGCTGTCCAGCAGGGCCTGGTTCTCCTCAAGGCTGAAGGCTGGGGCTCTCTCCACAGTACGTGCCATTGCAGGGTCCAGAGGGGCAGAGACAGCAGCAGTGCAGTGGCAGATGTCGTCCTGGAGCATGTAGTGCAGGCAAGTGGGCTCTCAGGGGAACAGGCAGCAATATATATGTGCTGGAGAGGCAGATACTGTCCCTTGTGTCCAAAGTGATAGGTCCAAGTCGTTTGCATCTTCTGAATCTGGCCAATCCATGGAATAGCAGCACCAAAACACGCCCACAGCATCCTTCAAAACTTCAACTTCATGACATACATGATTTTGCAACATTGTTGTGGGTGACCAACTGATTTTCCAGCAACCGACTCGTTCGAAATTCGAAAACGCGTCCGTTGCCAGGCAAGCCCATTGTCAATGGGTGCGCACCGATCGGTCCATTGCGGTACAACGCGCACAGGGGTACAACGCGTACCCGCACACATTGAAAGCAATGGGCCGGCCGGAGGCACCGATCGGTCCATTGCAGTTCAACGCGCACAGGGGTACAACGCGTACCCGCACACATTGAAAGCAATGGGCCGGCCGGAGGCACCGATCGGTCCATTGCAGTTCAACGCGCACAGGGGTACAACGCGTACCCGCACACATTGAAAGCAATGGGCCGGCCGGAGGCACCGATCGGTCCATTGCAGTTCAACGCGCACAGGGGTACAACGCGTACCCGCACACATTGAAAGCAATGGGCCGGCCGGAGGCACCGATCGGTCCATTGCAGTTCAACGCGCACAGGGGTACAACGCGTACCCGCACACATTGAAGGCAATGGGCCGGCCGGAGGCACCGATCGGTCCATTGCAGTTCAACGCGCACAGGGGTACAACGCGTACCCGCACACATTGAAAGCAATGGGCCGGCCGGAGGCACCGATCGGTCCATTGCAGTTCAACGCGCACAGGGGTACAACGCGTACCCGCACACATTGAAGGCAATGGGCCGGCCGGAGGCACCGATCGGTCCATTGCAGTTCAACGCGCACAGGGGAACAACGCGTACCCGCACACATTGAAAGCAATGGGCCGGCCGGAGGCACCGATCGGTCCATTGCAGTTCAACACGCACAGGGGTACAACGCGTACCCGCACACATTGAAGGCAATGGGCCGGCCGGAGGCACCGATCGGTCCATTGCGGTTCAACGCGCACAGGGGTACAACGCGTACCCGCACACATTGAAGGCAATGGGCCGGCCGGAGGCACCGATCGGTCCATTGCGGTTCAACGCATCACTGTACATGTGACTGGCATAGGTCAGCATGCCTGTCTCAGATGGACATATGCCAGCCACAGATAGCTCCCAGGGAGTGAGGGGCACACCTACATCACGACAGCCTGTCCAAACCTTATCATAAGGCATGTAAGGCTGCATTTCCTATTGTGTGTATGTTGGTGTACATGTTGTCCTGTGGGTGTCACCTGTGGGCAGCCACCCCCAGGCTGTGCACGTGTTCATGGGGACAGGATCCTGGGTGTTACGTGTACGTGACCACTGTGATGTGCAACTGTTCATATCTGTGCATGTGTCATGGTCACATTTCACAGTGGTGTTTGTGTATGTCATGTCACATACCCCGTGAGTCCCATGTGGGACGGTATGTTTGAGCCAGGGTGTCCCAGTGGCACAATAGTGATGGCCCTCCACAGTCTTTGTGCATGTAGTGTTTACAATGTCTCTGATTTCATGTGCACAATGGGAGACAGTCTCCACATCCACGTTGTGTGTGCATGGACTCTGATGTTGTGCGTGTGTGTCACAGACGTCCATGTCTGTCCTGCCATGGCAAGTGTGGCCACTACCTGTGGGGGTCATGTTTGTTTTGCTGTGGTGTACACATGATACTCCAGGTGATGCCAGTGTCCATGTGGCATTACAGGGTCCCTGGGAATGTGCCTGTCGTTGAGCTGTGGTGCCTGGGGCACATCTGTCCTCACATGTCACTGTGGGGGTGACTGTGACACAGCATCATGATATCCAATGGGCCAACCTGGGACAAATTGATGCCACCTGTAGGACCGTGTTGACAGATGTTGGCCATGTATGTACCATACATGTCGTTCCGGTACTGCACACTTCATGTAGTTGTGCCTCATGATGATGTATGTTGGGATCTTGAGTGTGTTCAATGCCGCATATGTGGGGTGACTGACGATCTTGCTTACTTCTCCTCTGCACTGCAGGGCTCCTGCTGTCCATCGGCCATTCCCAGACCTGGCAACGATGGTGGAACGGGACAGCATCCGACGGTACCGCTTCACCAGGCAGC
Source organism: Calotriton arnoldi (assembly GCA_963921515.1). Lineage (NCBI taxonomy): Eukaryota > Metazoa > Chordata > Amphibia > Caudata > Salamandridae > Calotriton > Calotriton arnoldi. Next base: position 220,200 of record CAWUFW010006500.1, on the reverse strand, counting down.
TGATTGAGGATTTGGCAGTGCAGTTGTCCCCACATTTGCAGCCTGGCCGGCCGTATCCTACAGCGCTGACCCCCAAGGTGAAGGTGATGGCAGCCCTACACTTCTTTGCCACCGGTACCTTCCAACATACTGTGGCGTCTGCTGGTGGGATGTCACAGACCATGTTCAGCCGTGTGCTCCGCGATGTTTTGGCGGCAATGTTGCTCTTCCTGAACCGGTACATCTATTTCCCTAGACTGCGACGACTCACTGACGTGAAGAGTGACTTTTATGCCCTGGGGAGGATGCCGCATGTCATTGGCTCCATTGATGGGACACATGTGGCTTTGGTACCACCACAGGCCCAGGAGCAGGCCTACCGTAACCGCAAGCACTACCACTCGGTCAATGCACTGGTGGTGTGTCTTGCAGACATGACCATCACACACGTGTGTGCCCGTTTCCCTGGTTCAGCACACGATGCCTTTGTGATGAGGAGTAGTCGCATCCCCAGGATGATGGCACAGATGCAGAACCAGCGTGCCTGGCTTGTCGGTGTGTACTGACTTTGTGCCATTGTGTGTGATCTGATCTGTAGTATTCCGCCCACTTTTCCAAGTCAGCTGATGTGCACTTGTCTGTCCGTAGGTGACTCGGGATACCCCAACATGCCGTGGTTGCTGACACCCCTCAGGAACCCTGTGACACCTGCCCAGATGCGCTACAATGAGGCACATGGTCGGACCAGGAGAGTGATTGAGCGGACCTTTGGTCTCCTGAAGAGCCGCTTCCGCTGCCTGGACAAGACCGGAGGGTCCCTCCCATATGCCCCTGCGAAAGTGTGCAAGATTATCATCGTCTGCTGCATGCTACACAACCTGGCAGTGCGGAAGGAGTTGCCTCTCATCCAGGATGACGATGACCAACATCCGCCACCTGTGGAGGATCCTGGCCTGGACCACGATGCCAGTGACGATGATGATGATGATGATGGTGATGGTGATGTCCGCACACAGCTCATCACCAACTTCTTTAGCTGAATGTGAGTATCCTGAGGTGTCATGTGAATGATGTGAGTTGGCATGATGTGTGGGTGGTGCTCTGGTGCTGTTGGAGTGTGTCCATGGGCTACTTGACAGGATGTGTGTTGCGATGTGTGGTGACAGGTGGGCTGTACTCCCCAACAGTGTTGACATGCTAACTTGGTTCTGGGTGGGTATCTTGTAACATGTATTGTGCATGAGTTTTGCTGTTCTGTCCTGTACTGCATTGCTTTTGACTGTGTGTCATTTCTGTCCTTCACAGGGTACTTTCAGATTCGTTTGGTCAACTGTGTCCACCGACGACGTGATTGCACATCCAGGCTGGTAGCTGTTGTGTCCCTACAGGTGATGTGCGCCACACCCATGGACTTCCTTCCGTCTACAGTTGTTGACTGTGTGCCCGCTACCAGGTGGGGTTACCTTGCATCTGTAGTGGTTACGGCATGTTGCTACTGTGTAATAAACCTGTGCTTCACTTAGTGATGTGCGTTGTCTGTGGTCACACATTTGACTGCCATTTGCTTACTGCACCTGTGGGCTACTTGACTACAACTGGGAATGGGTGTGGTGTCTGTGCATTGCACCGTCTTCCCTGGCAACATCAGTGTAGGCAATGAGTCAGATGGCCTAGGTGTGTATGTGTTGTGTACCCCTGGTGGTGTGTCTCCCTCATATGTGTCACGTTGCCTGTACTCACATGCCTGTGTTGTCCTTGCTGTTGCAGTTCGCATACACAGTGTAATTTTGCAGTTCATCATCCCCATAACAGCACCCACGTTGGAATCACGACAGAGGCAAGTATGGTGTATTAGTGTGTTTATTGTGATACATCTGTGTTAATAGTGCATAGGATGGGTTGTGCTGTACATGAATCTTGCAATCCCAAGTTCCTAGGTGAATTGAAAGTCCAGGTAGACAGGATCCCCAGTATCGGGGCCACAGTTGTCTGACACATTGTTCCAACTTGTACTCCCCATGCAATGTGTGGGAGTAGTGTTGCCGTCAACAGGGTGAACAGTCTGTGCACAAAGGCGAAAATCCAGAACAGGTTCAGGCTTCCTGGGAGTTGCGCTTGGCCATCAGCCTCTCACTTTCCCCTCCTCGGACGACCCCTCTTCTTGGGGGGGGGCCCTCAAGTGCAGGCTGCTGCGGTGCAGGGGACTCTCCGCCAGAGTCCTCCTCCCTCCCTGTGGCAGTTGCAGTTTGTTCGGTACCAGATGTTGTTGGCACACAGGGAGGTGTGGACTGGTTGCTGTTCATCTGGCGGAGGCATTGTAAAATGTCCCTGTGCACCGCCGTCATCTCATGTAGTACATCCCACTTGGACTCCACGCGGGACATGTGGGAGTCCACACGTGACATGTGTGACTCCACGTGGGACATGTGGGAGTCCAAGCGGGCATGATGGGCAGCCTGCTGCTGTTTGATGTCTCTGAGGAGCCCCACTACCTGGCTGAGCTCTCCGGTGCTGGACTGGTACGCATCAGCTATGCGTACCAGTTGTGGGTCTTCATGCACACCAGCAACGTCTGCAAGCAGCGACCTCTGTCTCCCACCCCTCCCACCACCCCTGCTGACATGTGCAGTGTGTGCAGTTGCACGCACAGATAACCCTGGTCCACCTTGGGGGTTGGTGGTGGTGGTGGTGTCCATGGCCCCAGGTTGGTCCAGGGTCACTGCGCTGGTGTTGCTCCTTATTCTGTCCATGTCGGCAGGGATGGTATTCGTGGTGACAGTCGTTGGAGGGGTGGGTGCAGGGGTGCAGCTGGTGGACCTGCTGGTGCTGCAGCTGGTGGTCCTGCTGGTGCAGCATGTTGACTTGCACCGGATGTGCCAGGTTGTTCATCGTCCGAGGAGGACAGAGGCTGTACGACGCCAGTGAGCTCGGCATCCTCTTGAGCCTGGGACTGGGACTCCTCAGCGTCTGCTGCTGTGTCCCTATCATCACCTGTTTTTGGGAGACACAAACAATGTATGTCATGTTTCTGCAGGCATCAGTGGTTGACACACCTGACAGTTGTGACTGTGCCTCGGGGTGCGGGCCTGTACATTGTATTGTCCTAAGTCGTCACAGTCAGGGGTTGATATTGGTGTGGCACATTGTCCTGCATTATTTGGGCATTTCTATGTATTCTCTGGGGTGTGAACATGGTCTGCATTGCTTGTGTTTGGTTGACAGCCAGACCTCCTTCCCACCCACCCACCCAGCCAGTCAGTTATCCCACCATGGAACGTGCTTGCATTGCAGGGAGTGGAAGTTGTCTCTCAGGATGTCAGTCAGTGGTGTCCTGCTGTTTGTTGGTGCACAGTTGCCAGCAGGGCCTTGTGCTCCCCACAGCAGTAGCCAGTGTCAGCCATCTTGTGAGTCCTTCTCCACTCCCTGTGATGTGAGCATGGTTCAGGGTGGTGTTGATGGGACAGTTGTGGGGGTGAGCTATGTCTGTGACTACGACTCCCATCATGCCATTGCCTCCACCCCACTTGCCAGCATTCCCATACTTACTTGCTTTTGTGTGGAGTTCAGTGGGTGTGGGTGTGAGGGCAATGGCAAGATGGCTGACAGTGGTGTCCTGCTGTTGGTTGCTGTGCAGTACCCAGCATGCCCTTGTGCTCCCCACGACACAGCAACAGTGTCAGACATCTTTGATGGGCCTTTCCACTCTCTGTGGGATGTGCATGCGTGAGTGTGAGCTTGCTGGGCCATGTGGTGGGGGATGTAGGGCTGTGAGTACGACTCCCATCATGCTATTGCCTCCTCCCCCTTCCCAACATGCCCATGCTTCCTTCCTTTTGACTCTGCTTCCCTGTGGGTTGGGCTGGCTGTGCTGACAGGATGGCTGGGAGTGTTGTCCTGGCAGTTGTTTGGCTAAGAGTCCCAAGAGTGTCCCTGTGCTTCACACAACATAACCCAGGGTGGTGGTGCTTTGTGGGATCTTGTGTTAGGATGGAGGGCATTGCATTCTACCAGGTGGGTACTGTGGAGTTTGTGTTGGGGAGGGTGTGAGGGGAGGTGCTGGTGACTATAGTCAGTGCTGCAAGTCCCCCTTCCCACCCAGCCAGCCAGATATCCCACCATGGAACGTGCTTGCATTGCAGGGAGTGTGAGTTGTCTCTCAGGATGTCAGTCAGTGGTGTCCTGCTGTTTGTTGGTGCACAGTTGGCAGCAGGGCCTTGTGCTCCCCACAGCAGTAGCCAGTGTCAGCCATCTTGTGAGTCCTTCTCCACTCCCTGTGATGTGAGCACGGTTCAGGGTGGTGTTGATGGGCCAGTTGTGAGGCTGAGCAATGTCTGTGACTACGACTCCCATCATGCTATTGCCTCCACCCCCTTCCCAGCATGCCCATGCTTCCTTCCTTTTGACTCTGCTTCCCTGTGGGGTGGGCTGGCTGTGCTGACAGGATGGCTGGGAGTGTTGTCCTGGCAGTTGTTTGGCTAAGAGTCCCAAGAGTGTCCCTGTGCTTCACACAACATAACCCAGGGTGGTGGTGCTTTGTGGGATCTTGTGTTAGGATGGAGGGCATTGCATTCTACCAGGTGGGTACTGTGGAGTTTGTGTTGGGGGGGTGTGAGGGGAGGTGCTGGTGACTATAGTCAGTGCTGCAAGTCCCCCTTCCCACCCAGCCAGCCAGATATCCCACCATGGAACGTGCTTGCATTGCAGGGAGTGTAAGTTGTCTCTCAGGATGTCAGTCAGTGGTGTCCTGCTGTTTGTTGGTGCACAGTTGGCAGCAGGGCCTTGTGCTCCCCACAGCAGTAGCCAGTGTCAGCCATCTTGTGAGTCCTTCTCCACTCCCTGTGATGTGCGCATGGTTCATGGTGGTGTTGATGGGACAGTTTTGGGGCGGGCAATATGTGTGACTGCAACTCCCATGATGCTATTGGCTACACTGACTTGGCCAGCATACACAGAATTCCTTCCTTTGAGTGGTCTTCACTGTGTGTTGGTGTTGTTGTGGTGGCTACATGTGTGGATGTGTTTGTTGGTTCTATTTGTGCCACTGCCTAGCTGTAGTTGTGGTTGTGTTTGTACATGTGTTGGCACAGTTGGATGTGACTTTTTTGATGGCATGTGTTGTGTTTCTCTGACTGACATACACATTTTGGGATGATTCTGTTCTGGTTGCTGTGTGATTGCTATGAGTGCATGGTTTGACTCTCCCCTTGACAGTGATGTGTGTGTGTTTTGTGGCAGTATATTGTGTACATTTGTTGTGTACTCACCAGGCTCTGGGATGTCCTCTAGTCCATATATGCTCACTGGCGGTAGGATGGCCCGCACCTTCTCCTCCCAGGGCCTGAGGTATATTGGCTTGGCAGGAGGGCCACTGCCGGTGTGTTGGCTGTTGATGTAGTCTTGCTTCAGCAGCTTCCGTACCCTCCTGCGCACGTCATACCACCTGTTCTGGATGTCGGTCTTTGTGCGCCGACATGGTGATTGGGCGTTCACCCTGTTGATGATCCTCTCCCACATCTTGGTTTTCTGCGACATGGGGGTCTGTTGGACCAATGTGCCAAACAGCTGTGGCTCTACCCTGAGGATCTCGTCTACCAGGACTTCCAATTCACAATCTAGGAACTTGTGATTCTTCTTGGGGGGCATGGTGATGGGTGGTGATGGTGAGTGATGTGTGTGTTGGTGTGCAGGTGAGGGTGTGTGAGTGTGTGTTTTGCTGGGTGTATGTGAGGTAGGTATTTGTTGGTGTGCTGCTGGTGTGTGGCTTGTGTGAGGGATGAGCTGTGGGTGTGTGGTTGCTTTCTCTTGGGTGCTGGCAGTGGAATGGCATTTGCAAAGGCTCATGGTAGTGATTTGTGTCCTTTATATAGGTGGAGTTGTGGGTGTGTCTTTGTTCTCTGTCCCCACCCCCCCCAGTATTTATTGGCTTGGTAATTGCTTGTTTGGCCTTTTTTTGGGTGATTTTTCCTTTGTGTTGTTTGTGTATGTTGGAAACGTTCTTGTGACCGAGTCGGACCCTGCATTGGTCTCGTACGGTGTTTTCCGTTTCGTTCACGCTGTGTTTGTGCAGTTTTCTATGCTGCGTACGCGTCGGTCGCGGTGTATTGTGTTGCTTCGGCTCGGTTTTGTATGCGTGTCGGTCGTACGGCTTGTCCTCCGTCCGACTCGGTCGTGTTTTTCGCGCCTTGCATCGTACTTTGCGGTTTGGAGTTGGCGGGTACGATTCGGTCGGATTTGTTCCGGGTGCGTGTCGGTCGGTTGGATTCGCGTGTTTTTCCGGCCGGATTGCTATTTTCCGTGCGGCTCGGTCGGTCGGCTTGGTTTCCTTACGTGTCGGTCGGATTTATCGCGGCTTGCATCGTACTTGGCGTGTCGGGCGCCACAGGTACGTGTCGGTCGGTAATTTTTCCGGCTCCGAGTCGGTCGGTGCTTTTTCCGGCCCGAATCGGAATCGACCCCTAAGTATACAACTGTCTAGACATATGTCCTTACATAAAATTAAATCAACAGACTTTTTCTAAATTACAAAACATTTTATTATGCCAGTTATTTTTATATATTTTTTTGTATCTCTAAAATATGTTGCACAAGTACATACATTTATAACACATATAGTGGACTAAATTTTCATAAGTAATTATTTATAGGAATCAATCCATTATTATAGCATAGGACATCCCAAAAGACATGAATGTTAAATAAAACTGACTCTCATCATCCACTACCAAAATAATGCTGTCATTCAGCCACATTCTTACCATACCACACAACTCATACAGCATACAGGTTAAAAAAGTTTCGACCCCGTGGAGGGTCCCAATTTGGTTGCATAGGGGCCAATGAAGATGTTTCCAAAGCACCCAGCTCATTGGGTTATGCTCCCAGGGACCACTTCTCATAAAGCAAATGCGGTCTACGCGCGTTTCAGTGGAAAGACCACCTTCCTCAGGACCAAGATGTACTGAAACTCATTTAAGACACATGGGATGTCTGAAAATAAAGAACAATAAAGGTAACTAGGGGGTGGTGGTAACAAAAATGTTTCATATATGAAATATAATTTACTACTATTTAAACTATACTTTGCATCTTTGCTCATACCGGTGCTTTTCAACAGTGAAAAAGTAACAGAATGGTATCTCACAGTGCACAAAGAAATTTGTGCCATGCCAGAAATTGAAACGGGTCCCAAATGGTGCCACATGTGGTAAGTAGAAAAAGGGTAAGAGTAGGCTTCGAGAGAAGATAAACTGTTAACCACCAGTGCTAAAAGGGGTTCATTCCAAGTGATAAAAACCAATTTCATCCCCAAGAACTATGTTCCCACAATGACTGAACTGATTATGGGAATGCAACTCAGCAGTACCTCAAGGTTGTTGTCCTAGGCGACCAGGTCCAGTTAATATACTACCTATAGGTCGGCAAATTAACATAGGATACTGCAGATACAAAAGAGGTCAGAGTTAATTTAAAAGGGGATCTAATTAGCGTAGATGGTAAATCTCTTAGTCAGTATGCTACTAAGCAGTACCTCAGAATTATTGTCCAAAACGGCCACTTTCAGTGAATGTGATACCTACAGGTCAGCAGGTTAATGACAGAGTGCTGCGGATATAAGATAACAAGACAGGATTCATGTTTGGGGGGGATCTAGTAGGCAGAACAAGTAAAACTATCATATTAAAAGGATAATTACCCTTGATAGAAATGAAGCCTCATTTCTATGTGCGATTCTGACACTAGGATCTCTTATAGTCAGTCCGTAATGTGTAAACCAAATGTTTGAATCTTAGAATCTTCTTTATCAGGCTCTTTACATCCTTTTCAAAAGTATACTAGTGAGGGAGACAGAATTGTTCATCTTAGTATATATCAATATCCTCCCTACTATCCTAGAAAGGCAGAGGTAGCAATTGCTCTATATCGTACTGCGAATATACAGATTTGCCCTTCTAAGGGCTCACATATTGCGAGTTCTATTTACTTTACACTGCGATACAAAACTCTAAATGCTGACAGAGCCTGACTAGAATTTTCAGAGGTGCTCACCATCAAATGGTGTGGTGCCGCTATTCCATCATCGGCATCACTACTAGTATATGGTAACATTAATTAATTAACAATCGAGAAGGCTCTACATTCATATATAGGTTGAAGACCGGGGATTAATAAGCCCTTACGGACATATCACGTAATGTGACAGAATCAGTTAATGAATCTCACAGTCTAAAAGATTAACCTGAGATGTAACTATATTCTCAAAAGTGAGAGTGTTCACTGTCATACCGATAACTTTCTGAGAACACTCACACCAATTACGAACGAAGACGGCATTGCTACGTTACCAAAAAACAAAAAAAACCTGACCTTAACTGCCGGTAAATGCTCAACAGTGCAAACAAACACTAAACCGGCCGAGTTGAACCAATTATCAAATGGGCAAGCAGAGAGACCTTACCTCCAGTATATACATGAGAGTGTTCACTGTCATACCGATAACTTTCTAAGAACCCTCACACCAATTACGAAGGAAGACGACATTGCTACGCTACCAAAAAACATGACCTTAGCTGCCGGTAAATACTCAACAGTGCAAACAAACACCAATCCGGCCGAGTTGGACCAATTATCAAACGGGCAAGCAGAGAGACCTTACCTCCAGTATATATCGTCATGCTGCTAGAAATACTATACGCGTTAGGTGTGCGATTGCAGAGACAGAGATCTGTCTCTCCGTGTTGCATATAAGAGATCTCGTACGTGGTGTCCCAGTCAAATCTCGCGATGCCTGACGCGGCCAACTCTTATCCATCAAAATGCGACCGCCATATTGTAGTAGGTATACATACCTTGCCTATTACCGAGTTTGTCATACTACCCATCCCCTCCATTCGTCATCTGAGATATGTAGGGGCCCATTACGATGTCGGGCGGAAGCACTACCGCCGTGCTGTCGGATGCAAAAACCACCAGTTACCGTCCGGCCGCCGCGGCCCACACGCCCGCCCAATTAGGATGTGAAAAGTCAGCCAAACACCGCCCGTAAGCCAGCGACGCCGTCCGCCATCAAAGTGCGCCCGTTCACGTAGCGGCGCTGCCCAATGGAGACACACCGTCCGACGAAATCACGTACCGCCCGGCGTACAAATTACGATGCCGCAACCAAACAGCTCCCCCGGCTAAGAGACACCGCACGAGATACCAAGGCGGAAACTCGACCGCTGAGTACGGACACCAAAGAGGCAGCCCCCCCGAGCATGAATCCAGCACTGCAGGCCATCCCCATGCTCTACCTGATGCAGCACCTAGGAGTCAACGCACCGCGGCGACGCAGGTAGGCAGACACACAACAAGGGCACGCAAACACCGCACACAGTGCAAGTGCGGAAAAACTGTACATGGCCCCCCCAGACACCCCTGTGTGGACACGACACATCCACCACTGCACCCACAAATGTCACACCGGGCAAATTGAAACAACTCGCAACAACCGGGCACACACTACCTGGGACCAGGAACTAACGTCCCCGTCACGGCACCACAGCGCAGCGGCGATGACGCAGCCACACATGCGCACAATGCAGAGGCCAACGACAGCGCCATGTATGCGCCGCACACAAACAACACAGGGTCACAACCAAACACCACACACACCAGCCCCACCCAGAACGCACATGTCACGTGGCATTCCTGCCTCAGTCATGTCCCCAACCGGCAACTCACAGTTGCCAACCTGACGTCACACAACTGACCCGAACATGTGAGTGATGTCACGCCAAATTAGGACACACCCCTGTGTGCAAAACATGGCGAAGCACACAGCGGCGGCAACATCACCCAGCAGAATATGGACCCCGTCGGCAAAAGGTACGCCAGTACCATACAAAAATACCAATACCACCCTGCACCCAATACCAATACATGCAATACGTAACATCAAAAATCCCGGGGACTGACAACAGGTGGTTCCAACTATAACACCCACACACAAGGCCCAACGTATAGCGGAAACGCAGCGTGCCGCCCACACACGGGAGAGCAGATAGCACTGAATGGCCTTCCATACCCACACCGAAACCACATTTCAACTATTCAAGCAGGACAATACAGTCATTATCCCCAAAAAAGCCTAACAGAGGCATGCCGAGGAAACCGTCCACTGGGCAGATAGCGCACAACATGAAAGAAAAATCCGAACACAAAAAAGAAATAATACCACTCCTCCATGTGGTTCACATGCAAGTTATCTGGTAGGAGTCAGACACCACTGATCTTGACCATTCATAGAAGCATGTGGGATGAGGGCCTGTGTCCTCCGCACAAGCTACCATAACCCAAGTCCTGCCTCCGTACGACCATTACAGAATTCCCAGCATCGTCGGAGGCTGCACTCTGCTGACTGCACAGCCAGCCGGAGCACGCCATCACATCGCCCTGTAGCAAAATGGCAGTTGCACCACAGCTACCCAACTACGCCGGAGAGATGAAGCTGTACATCCAGAGCCTGCTACAGATATTGGGCTGTGAAAATCTGGCCTTGCTGAACGTAAGTTACCGAGTAACTTACCGCATCGCAATGTTCAGCTTCGTCATCCCCGTCTTCTACTGTCGGAGGTGTCCCTTCCACTGTCCTGTGGATTTATGTCTCTCCAACCCGGCATGTCCAAAGGCGGACCTGGTACAACTGTTCGCCCCCTGGACGTCCACGACAGGATCTGTTCAGTCTATGGGGGCATGGCGTATGTGGCTGCAATCGGACCCACACTGCAATGGGACCACTGTGCCTCCACACGACGTATTCTGGATCACAGTTTCATCGAATGTCATCCAACATGTCCCATCAGGCTCCTACAAGGGACAACTTACGACGAACACCTTGACAGCCACCATCCTCTTCATTGGATGGCATCCATGTTTACCACCAATGCCATGGAAGCCCTGCTGGAAGGTATCGCATACCTGACAACCTGTCAATTCGTCGGGCCCGACGCAATACCCCCAATTGAACAATGATGTCCTACACCGTACCCATGCTTGGCTTTCGCACGGACTGGGCAGTTAGCTGTACAACAACTATACCATACAACCTGCAACTAACACCACACCATCAACTACACTTCCATGATATCGGACATTTTCGGGACATGCACTCTGTTTCTCACCACATCCAGTAACTCTGCATGAACAGGGGGAGGCAGAGGTATGGGATTTGTGTATGGCAACCACATGGACAAAACTGCACGTACAACTATGCCATAATATGTATCCTGCGCCCATGAACATATGCACCGGTCAGTGGACAGTAATCGGTCTGCTGTAGTATGTGAGAGCTGTCACCTCACCTTCCTCTGTACTTCCGTGCCAGGACTTTTGCATGGACAACAAATGCATCCCCCAACAACATGACCCCAGTGACTGTGTCATGTCCAGTAGCCACCACATTGCAACAACAAGTGAGACGCTGTTGCATGCACGTAGGCTCATGCCCTGATGTCACCTCTCACGCAGGTGTGTCGGAGTAACTATTGCAGCAAACCTGTAACATGGAACTGAGATGTACTGTGCCCATGATGTCAAGCGGTCTGGTAGGCAAAATGAATACTGTCTGTGTCAAAGTCAACAGCTCCTCAGTAATTAGCAAATGTACATTAGCACAGCAACGGCTAAGCAGTTGTAACTCTGAAGCCCACATCCCACAGTCAACAACTAATCACATGTACCCCTACACCCTATGCTATGTGTAATCATGCTGAGTATATCCTCCACATGCATTTCGCTGCCAGTAGTGTCCACTATACTGCATCACAGAGGACATAAGTCCTAATACATGGCTTGAAGTAAATATGTGTCTCTGCTGAATCATTTCACAAACACAAGTACGAATGAGAGAGGATGAGAGTGTGTGAAGTACACGGCAGTCGTGAGATGACCATGTAGTCCACTGTCATTGGATGTCAACGCAAATGAGTAGCCGCAACAGTGGCCACAGGGAAATACCACAGCTCGTGGAGCAGGACTTGTCAGACTCTGAAGTTGCCCGAAAGATCATCACATTAACACTGACGGCCTGGTCACTACAAAGCACAGTCCTACACATGTCTACAATGTCCCACACAGTCTGACCACACACTCAGCAACCAGAAGTAGGAGCCACGCTAAAGCATGCCACAGCAATGCCTGACAAAACACACACATGACATCAGTGTGGGTGGGCAGCACTGCACAGTGAGTAAGAACTGCAGAAATGCTGACATGCACAATTGAACTAGACACAATCTTGACAGTCACACACCCTGCACACACACAACGTCTGAACCATAACAAGTAGGAGTCAGCCTGAACTGCAAGGACACACCCACACACTGCATACTGTGCAACATACAACACACACATCTCATCATATTCACAGACCTCAACACGGTTACAAACATCCACCATGGGCCTGGGTAACATATGTGTGTAGTCGACATGGCCACAACACACACACACACACCAACGCTACCACAAACTCACACCACGCACACCACACACCACCACCTCCCAAATGCACACATTGAAAGTAAGCCATGTGCCCAGCCACAATGCACATCACATGACTAACATACACCTACACTGCTGGCCACACAGCAAGTAAGCTCACACATGCCCGCATACTCAGCGCATGCTGCCAGTCCACCTGTGGCTAGACTCACACCCTGTGCATTGCATGCACGCAAACATGACACGGATACATTAACACAGAAATAACACCAAATACATGCAGTCAATCCGTTGCACAGAAAAGCAGATTCATCACACACACAAGTAGCAGAGTCTGAAAGAAGTGAAGTCCCTGCCACGTGTACAACACATTAGAATGTGAGACCAGACATTGCAATTGCTGAGGTCACATACACGGCATCTGCCCCACTTAACCAAGCACACACTGCAACAACTGCAATCAGCAACTACACAGATACAACCGACTACAGGAACAACAGCATCCAGTCACAGATCACATCGACAGGCGCCATTACTCATCAACCCCAGGGACAGTGCCCAGTTCGATGTGCCGAGTAGTGACACGAAGTGCTGCGGATGCAATGTGTGTGAGTGTGCCCTGCCATGGCCAGCCAACACTGCCATGGCAGTCACAATATCCATCACAGCCACCACTGTCTCAGAAGGAGATGTGTTAGTGTGCCTACCAATCTAACAGGATGCCAGTACGACTCGGTGCTGTGTGTGTGCTACGGGACAGTTGCAGGTCCGGCCCTGAGAGAGTAGCACAACTGTGGATGACACACATGTGTCATGTGAAGCGGGAGTTACGCTTGGCTCAGGTGGGTGGGTGTGACGGGTAGGTGCGCACATGCAATGTTGAAACACACTGTGTTGGGAGGATTCCGGAGCACTAGATTACCGCTGTCTTGGGCATTTTTAAAGACCACCTGTCTGGGGATGAATGTGAACACGTGTGTGCACAACAGGCGGACACACGGAAAATGCTGCATCAGGTGTAGACGTCAGCCCACCCTCTGTGGACATGCTGGATACTGCTGTGCGTCCGCCAGGCCCTTGCCAAGGCACTCACATCCCCTGTCGACCAGGTGTATCCCCAACATTGTCCACCTGCACAGGCTATCCAGGGCACGGGATGGCAGTGGAGCATGGTGGGTGAGAGGTCATGGCGCGCTCCTCCTGGTCACATCACGCAGGCAACACATCCTCAATGTGCAGCATGGCACAAGTCAAATATAAGTAGTGGGGGACGCACACATCACGAGCAGGAGTGACGTCACGGAAGGTGGCTCGCACCATCTCACTCATTGCCTATTTTCCCACACACGTTACATGCCATTGCAACAGAGAAGCCAGCGCGTGCACAAGCAGCTCCAAGCTCGCCCCAGAGAGGCCAAAGAGTGAATGTGTGGGTCCATGAGCTCCAGTTGGACGCGGCCTGGGCCGCTAGGGCAGCTACAGCCTCTGTGTGTTGCAGGTGGTGTATCCGGACTGCGGAGCCTGTCATGCATTGTCAATGTTGTCCGGGTCTCGAGTCGGGGCACCACGCAGGTGGACGGCGTCCCGCCACTGATTATACCGCGAGACAGACTACTTGTTCAAATGGACCCACACATACACTCCTTGGCCTCTCTGGTGCGAGCTCGGAGCTGCCTGTGCACGCGCTGGCTTCTCAGATGCAAACGCATATTGGGGTGAGCGAGGGGAGGCCATGAGGAAAGGTTGAAATATTACTGTTTGACTTTCATTTAGTATAAGGAATGACCCTGATTTGTTTAGAAAAAGACGTGTCTCGTGTGTATTGCAACTAGTATATAAGCCGATAAACTTCACATGTCTTGCATTTAGCCCCGCACCTAGCCCCGCCCACTCGACACATTTAAATGAGTACCTGCACTATATTCTTCCCATTTGAAGCACTGACTGGGGGTGACAACCATTGGACAGTCTGGTGTAGTCCACCCACGCGTACATGTGGGCCCTCCATGATCCATGTCACCTGCGGCAAAGTGATGTCATGGGCAATGACGGAAGTGAGGAGAGCTGTCTGCCCCACGCACAGATGGCGCATCAGCTCAACAGACCCAGCACTGAGGGCAGCAGGGGTCACATGTGCAGGGGCAGCTGTGCCTGGTGTGAAGGCACATGCATTTTGACAGCACATCGAGCAATGTGTAGTCTGCCCACATCTACTGTCCATTGTCAGGTGGACCTACAAAAAGATCACAAGGCAACACATCTGTGTGGGTGTACCCACTGTGACCAACACTGCGCAACCATCAACGTACTCGCCCTGTGCATGGCCCACCCCGCAACGGAGGTCACATTCAGTGCCACTATCTCTCACACACATCCCTATCACGAGGCATGGTGTGTCCAATCGACAGTGCTGAGTTAGCGCTTATCCGGAGGGTCCTGAACAGGAGACACATGTAACCCACTTGGCAGTCTGTGTTGTCACCTACTGGCATTGTGCAGTCAATGTGCAGGCCAGGCCTGCTGGGACTGAGAAGGGCAGCATGGCCCCAGCCTGCCATTCACACGAGCAACAAGTGCTCTGAGACCTGCATTGCCAATTGGCTGTGTCACTGGATGTCTGACATGAAGTTGCCATGTACCACCACTCGGGAGGGACAGACATGGCAAAGCGCCCGAGAGCTCACATACCCCTGCCACCTGCAGTAAGCATGGTGAGCAGTGCATGTTGGAACCCCACAGGCTCTGACTCATAGTGCTGCGGATCAACGACATGTGTGTCCCCCACATGCACTCCCACACACACTGTAGTTGTCTTTCACACACAACTTTCGCAAGGAATAGCCATGTGCAGTGTGCGTGGAGCTCGGAATCCAGGATCTCCAGCTCCTCGCTGGTGAGTGGACCTGGACATATCCTCAGCGTCATCGACGTTAAGGTGGACAGGTGGCAGCAGCAGGTGTTGTTGAGGGATGCCAGGCTGCAGTCCCAGGTAGCTGTGGTAATGCCGGTCTCACTCCCACACTCATATAGCCCCCTGGGGCAGTTTCAGTGGGTCCAAGCTGCTGCAATTGGTGTACCATGTCTGCCAGCTTCAATTGCAGACGATGGCCTGCTCCCAGCTGGCCCGGGACGCTTACCTCCATAGTGGAACACGCAGGGTGCAACCGCGAGGGCCATTCGAGTTGGCCGTAAGGGCCTGGCCCATGGCGGGTACAGTCCGCTGATGCCATGTGCACTACACAGTATAATGTGCGCAATGCATCTGCAGGTGTGGCCATGAATTGTGTGTGGGAGCAGGTCCACACTGGACAGGGCCACAACATGCTGTGTGCATAGGCAGGGACGGCCAGTGCTCAGCCTCCACATGTCTGTTGGCACATCATCATGTACACATTGGCATGGGAGCATGGGATATGCATATGCACACACATGCCATCTTTCACTATGTACATCTCCCACTTGGCACATGCAACGTTACGTGTCACTTGTGATGTGTATTTGCAATCACACAGCTGTGTTGTCATGGAGCTGTCAATGTGTACACCTGTCAATGTGTTTTGGAGGTCTGATCCGTACAGTGCTGTACATAGGGTGAAGTAGGGACATCAATGACTGTCTCATATCCCCTCGTGCAACAGGTCCCACTTGTTTTTGCCGCTCAGCCTGTGTCCATAGCGTTGTTGGTGTGTGCCATACTCACCCAGCCTCGGAAGCTGTGTCAGGCACAGCAGCTAGTTATGTTGCCGTGGTGTTGCCGCTTCCCAAATATGCAGTCTGATATCATCAGCATGCCTTACAAGTTTTTAAGGCCTAAATCCCCATGTGCATGCTCATAGCAATGGTGTGTGTCACTGCTCATTGCTATTGGTAAGGGGACCTGTGTAAGTGTATTGTGGCTGTGCTGTCCCTACTTGTCAGCTGTTCTGTGATTCAATTGCTTGGTCAGTCATTTTTGTTTTGTGTATGTGAAAATGCCCTGTGGCGTGTTGCTTTGACATGTGTCCACTTCCATCTTTCCTAGGAGGAGACCAAACATACATCGCCCCTACCAATTGCTGTCAGACATGGAGGATGTGGAGGTAATCCGGAAATTCCGTCTGGACCAACCCACCCTGCATCGCCTATGTGCCTTGTTGGAACCCCACCTCCGTCCTCGCAGGGTGTATCCAACTGCATTTACCCCCACGGCTAAGGTGATGGCTGCACTGCATTTCTTCGCCACTGGGTCTTTCCAACACACAGTGGGCAGTGGAGGTGGGATGTCCCAGCCCATGTTCTGCATGGTGCTACGGGATGTACTGTCAGCCATGATGCTGTACAGGAACAGGTACATCCGATTCCCCAGGGCTCGTGATTTGGCGGCAGTGAAGGGTGCTTTCTATGCCCTTGGACAGGTCCCCCACGTTGTTGGTGCAATTGATTGCACCCATGTTGGCCTTGTTGCACCACATGCCATGGAACACATATATCGGAATAGGAAGCACACCCACTCCCTGAATGTGCAAGTGGTGTGCCTTGCGGACATGGTCATTACACACGTGTGTGCGAAGTTTCCAGGATCGGCCCATGACTCGCACATCATGCGCAACAGCATCCTACCACGTCTGATGACCAATCTGCAACCGGACCGTGCTTGGATTGTTGGTGAGTATGTGGACTCGTGTAGCGTGCTGGGTGTGCGATGCTGTCTTGTGTCCAGTTGGAATTGCAACGATTCTCTGTGTCCCTCACACCCAGGTGACTCTGCTTATCCGAATGGGCCTTGGCTGCTCAGCCCATTACGTCATCCTCGGACACCAGCTGATGACCGCTACAATGAGGCACATGGGAGGGCCAGACGTGTGGTGGAGCGGACTTTTGGCCTCCTGAAGTCCAGATTCAGATGCCTGGACCGCACCGGGGGTGCACTGGCGTACTCCCCACAGAAGGTGTGCCAGATAGTTGTGGCTTGCTGCATGCTGCACAATCTGGCTATTCGCAAGCAGATCCCCCTAATAGTGGATGACGGTGATCAGCCAGGGCCCCCGCCTGCAGACCAGGACGGGTCCAGTGACGAGGACAGTGGAGAGGAGGAAGCTGTGAATGTGCGTCAGCAGCTCATCGCCCGCTACTTCACTTGACGGTGAGTGACCATGTACGACGGCTGATGTAGCTGTAGTTGTGCAGGTGTATGTGTGCTCTGTCACGGAGGCCTTTTGTTCACTGAGTGCTGTGTGGCAATGGTCCATGTCCAGGCTAGTATGCCACTGACAGTGGCTGTAGCATTGTGCCCTGTTGCTCTGTGAGATGTGTGTACATTGCTTGTAGTTGGTGACAAGTACTGTGTGATGAGTGTGTGACACACTCATTCAATGGACTCTTGTTCTGTTTTTCACCCCTAGGTCCCTACAGCCTCTCCTGGCCTATCGACATACCACACAGCAGATGCATTTCTGATCATGGTGGCGGTTGCACATCGTTGAATAAACACAGGGCACAGACAGCAGAATGTGATAAAGGTGTATTTATTTTCAGCGGTGACATGTTATTGTGTGCAAGGTGATGACAAAAGTGGTGCATGCTGTGACAATGAGTTGACGGTCATGGCTGCGTGATGGTCAAGGTGTACCCATGAAGTTCTATGTCCACAGTCCAACAGACACATGCCATTCACATGGCGGTGTGGGGTAGGATCGTATTACAAGTCAATGCAGTAGGTGGTCAAGGTGGCTGGCTGACTCACTGGCGTTTGGTGCATGCGAAGTCCTCTCTGGACACCTGTTTCCTCTTCGGACGGCCCCTTCCACGTTTGGAAGGGGGGGTGTGTTGGTGGGCTGCTGGTGGTGGCTGAGGAGTGCTCACTGGCTGTGGACGCAGGGGAACTCGATGCTGCACGACCCTGCGCCACAGCAGGTGGTGGCGGAGGTGGTGTTGCTGGCCTTGCTTGTGCCCTCACCACCACCACCAGCTGGCCCATGAGGTCCACAAGTTGGTCCATACGGGTCATGAATTGGCCCATATGGGCGTCCCTGGACCTCAACACCCCAAGGACCTCCCGCGTGTCGGAAGCCGACCTGGCCCATTGTCCTTGGGCCTCTTCATAGGCCCCAAGGACTCTGGCGATTTGCGGCAGGGCTTGGCTCCCAGGCTCAGATGGCGTTGGCCTGACCCTGCTCCTCCCACCAGTACTGCTGCCACCGACCGGCCCACTGGCCACATTGCTCACCACGGTCCTCGGTCTGGCTCCGAGGGTGGAGCCCGACGGCCGTGCCACCCCTTGCACAGGGGCTGTGGCCAGGGATAGCATGGTGGTGGTGGTTGCGGCGGTGGTGGTGGTTGCGGCGGTGGTGGTGGTTGCGGCGGTGGTGGTGGCCGCAACGACCGTGGCAGCAGGGGTCTGGGACTGGTCAGCAGCCCTGGGTGATGTGTTGATGGGTAGGAGGGGCCCTGGGGAGCGGTTGGGCCCTGCCACTCCAGATGGGCCTGCTCGGTGGGCCTCGTCCGAAGAGGTGTCCAGCTCCTCTACATCCGTGAGTCCGGCTCGGGGGCTTGCGGACTGGCTGTGCTGGCTGCTGTCTCCCTCTCCAGCATCCTGCAGTTCGGCACCTGTGGGGAGGATGAGATAGGTTATTGTGTTGCACCTTGCAAAGTTTGTATTGGTTGTCTGACATTCACAGTTCGTGCACTGTCGTGCACAGGTTTCCCAGAGGCGTGTGTGTGGATGTACGATGTGTGTATGCCTGGGCAAGGCAATGGAACTGTGTGATGTGATCATGTGGCATGGGACGGATTGGCAATGACAATCGGTGTGTGTTGCTGTACTCCTGCATTTTGTGGCTTGGGTGTATGCGGGCTCCAGACCCATCGACGATTTTGAGATGTAATATGGTTTTGGGGTTCAAATGGACCGCTTAGAAACGCAGATGGCAAAAGGGGGTACAGCCCCCTCAACGCTTTTGAGGTGAAATATGGTTTTGGGGTTCAAATGGAACGCTTAGAAACACAGATGGCAAAAGGGGGTACAGCCCCCTCAACGCTTTTGAGGTGAAATATGGTTTTGGGGTTCAAATGGAACGCTTAGAAACGCAGATGGCAAAAGGGGGTACAGCCCCCTCAACGCTTTTGAGGTGACATATGGTTTTGGGGTACATACTGTGACATATGGGTGCAGAACGGGACATGTGTTTTGGCAACATGACAGTGCAGAGACAAAGGTGTGTGTATGTCTAACATACCAAGCATATCTGCTGACTGTTATCATTTATGGACATTACATTGGAAGCATTGTTGTGAGTGAGTGATGGTTGTGTGCCACACGACGTATTGCAGATGGGCCAATTCCTTGGTGTGCATGCTACCCTCGGCCATGTGCATCATTGCAGTGTTCTTGGGGTGTTGACTATATTATGTATGTTGTTAATCACAGTGTGACGTGCGCTTCAGTCACTGCAGGCACATTATTTGTCATGGGCAGGTATCTTTGCATAACTACTGTATGAGGGCCAGCTGTTCGGATGACATACCTTTCATGACACTGGGGCTGACAGATGAGATGGATGATATGTTGAATGTGCATTGTGTGCCTGTGTGTTTCATGGGTCCAGTGGTGTTTATGTGCATTATTGTGGTCCCACGCTGTTACTTCTAGACAGGTTGGACTTACATGGGCGTTGTTGTACGATGTGTAGGTAAAAGGCAGTAAGAACTACATGGACAAGACTTCGATGGTGTTGCTGATGTGTGTGATGAGTGGCACAGTGCCCGCCGTGTGGGTCTGTACTCCAGTGGGACTTGTGCATGCAGACGTGGCTCCTTAGGAGTTGCTGTATTTGTGATGGGTCATGTGGGGTATGACTCTGTAATACATGTCCGTGTGTACATTGGTCACATGATTGTGACAGGGAGCAGTGCTGCGTGTTCCTCTGCTACGTGACATGTCCCATGTGTTAGTCGTAATACAGTCCTCATGCCTACAGACACCCCGCCCTGTACAGTTTTCCACCTACAGGTTGTTTTTGAGTGCGCAATGCAATGGATGCCACATGGTTATGGGAGGGAGGGGTGCTCCATGTTGCTGGTCTGTGGGAGTGGGGGCGGTGTTGTGAGTTGTGGTGCTGGCTTACCACCCACAGAAACCCCTCCATGTACGGTCAGATATCTACCTGTCGGCTGAAGGTGTGCACTGCAGTGGCTGACACATGGGTGTGGGTGTGGTGCTCCACCTTGCTGCGCTGTGGGACTATGAGCCTGGTGTGTGTTGTACTTCAGCTGTCCCCCTCCCACCCACTGACTTTGTGTTCCGGCTACTTACCTGTTACTTGTCGGTTGGTGCAGCTATGGCTGACACATGGGTGTGGGGTGTGCTCCACCTTGCTGCGCTGTGGGACTAGGGGCCTGGTGGGTGTTGTACTTCAGCTGTCCCCCCTCCGACCCACGGACTTTGTGTTACGGCTACTTACCTGTTACTTGTTGGTTAGTGCAGCTATGGCTGACACATGGGTGTGGGGTGGGGAGTGCTCCACCTTGCTGCGCTGTGGGACTAGGGGCCTGGTGGGTGTTGTACTTCAGCTGTCCCCCTCCCACCCACTGACTTTGTGTTCCGGCTACTTACCTGTTACTTGTCGGTTAGTGCAGCTATGGCTGACACATGGGTGTGGGTGTGGGGAGTGCTCCTTCTGGCGCTTCTGGAGTACAAGGGGACCTGGTGGGAGTTGCGGTGCTGGCTGACTGTACACATGCCTCCATGGTTTTGTTAGTTGGTAGGTTTGGGCTGAGTGTGTGGTAGTGTCTGTTGCATGTGTGAGTGATGTCTTGTGTATTGTGTACTGGACATGGGGGTGTTTGTCCCTCGGAGCTATGGCATATTGGCAGTGCATGTGAGTACATAGCGGTGTGCTGGTATACATTTGTTTGTACTTACCAACCTCCACTCCCCCTGGTATTCCGGTGAGACTCTCCGGATGTAGGATGCCTCGCACCTTCTCCTCCCACGCCTTGAAGGTCTTGAATAGCGCGGGATTACCTCTGCCAGTCCTGTCAGCCAGCTGCCGATTCTTGGCCTCCTTCTTTCTGACCACGCTTTTCAGGTCGTGCCACCTTTTAGTGATTTCGGCTCTGTTGCGTGGCACGTTCCCGACTGCATTGACCTGGTCTACGATCCTGCTCCACAACCGGTTTCTGGTGGCTAGTGGTGTCTGTTGGACCTGGTTCCCATAGATTTGTGGGTGCACCTTGATGATCTCGTCGACCATGACCGTCAGCTCAGTGGAAGTGAACTTGGGCATTCTGTGTGCTGCCATGGTGTGTGGTTTGGTGTTTGTGGTGCTGGTGCGGTGTGTGGTGTGTGATGTGCAGGGGGTTTGTGGGGCTGGTGTTTGGTGGTGGTGGTGGTGATGGGTGTGATGGGTGCGTGTCTGTGGTGTGCTGCTGTCCTTTCTGTCTTGCTGTGTTATGTGCTCTCGTCCTCAGTTTGTAGTGTTGCAAGGGATTGTGGTCTGTGAAGGGGCTGCTTTTGTACTTACCTATGTGGGTGTGTCATGATGGTCTGTTGTTTTCAGGTGTGTTGTGGCTGGTGTTCTGGGATTTGTAGTTTATTTGTTTGTCCAGGGGGGATGTGTTTTCGGGATGTGTACTGTGTTTGGGTATTTGTGCGTGGGTTGCTGTGTGGACTTGTTGGCCATGTTGTGTGTGTTTCTTTGGGTCCGCGGATGGTTTCTGTGCAGGGACGTGGCCGCCAGGGCTTCCGCCGTGTCCATTTTCATCACTGTTGTTTACGATGGCGGGCGGTGTATTTGTGGATTTACCGCGCTCGTGTCGGGGCGATCCTAATTTCACGGCCGGTGTCTCGGTCGTCAGGGCGGACGGTTTTGGGTTGTCGTGCGTATTTGCGTCCGTGGCGGACGGATGGACTTAGTATCGGACATGAACGGGCGGTATTTTTTGTTATTTTTCCGCCGCGGGCGGTTTTCGCTTCGCAGCATCGTGATTGCTCGGTCGGTTTTCACACGGTGTAGGCGGGCGGATTTTTACCGCTATATGAGTTGGCGGATTTTATTCCACCCGGTATCGTAATGGACACCCTAGTGTCTTACGAATAAGAAAAGCCAGCTATCATAATGATGATAAAGAGGCATTCGGTTATGATTCCAAAAATCATACCATCTAAATGGAGTGGGACATATAGTGGCGACCATAACTATCCCAATACGTTCTACTCACGTCTACCAATGTGCGACGATGTGAAATGATATCTGTTTAGACTATTATGGTATCTAGTTATTGTCTACCTCAAGTCTCGCGTTATGTATGATGCTCTAAGGGGAATCACCAAAATACGGCCGCCATGTTTGTGTGGGGAACTCGATGTTCGTAAAAAAGAGTAGCAGTATTTAAACCTCCATGTACTGCAGGCCAGCATACTAGTTCTATAATTAATGTCACCATTAATCTTTATCCTTATATTATACTTGATACTGAGTACAATCTGGTCATGCCATAGTAAGTGTACAGGGACTCTGTATAGGAAGGGGCCGTAAGAATGCTTCTAATTCATTGTAGTAAATGGCAGGTGATGACGCCTTCTCTACCCATGGTCAGATGCTGTTAGTCCACATTCATGTGTAATAGGAGTAGATACTGACGATCAATACAATGGCCCTATCTGCACTAGTATAGTCAACTAGTGTGCTACAAATCTCTACATAGTGCATTTCAAGACCCACTCCTAGTCGAATACAGCTAATTATGGTCTAAGAAGTAGAAATCTGAAAGTAGTGGGGTCCTTCTCATTGATACATTTATGTTATTATCCAAGTGATCTCTTCGTTAAGACCTCTACGTACTGTATCACAATGGAAAATCCAGAAAGTTTCCCTGTTTTTTCTCACTTTTTCTGTATCCTGTCCAGGTTTCAGGATAATTTTTTCTAAGATGAGCCATTTAAGATCATGCTCACTATGATTATTTTCCATGTAATGTTTTACCATGGGAGCTTGTGTTTTATGCGTCCTAATTGCCGATTTATGTTCTGACAGTCTCAGGCGAAGTTCTCTACCTGTCTCTCCTATGTATCCAAGTCCGCACGGACAGAGGATAAGGTATATTATATTACTACTTCTACAGTTATTATGGTTTTTAAGCTTCCCTGTTTTTGTGCCATAAGACCATACTTCTGTAGTAATAGCTGTGGGGCAAGCATGGCAGGTACCACATCTGTGGTTGCCTAGGATTGGTGGAAGCCCGTCCAATGTACTTTGCTCCCTGGTTTTTGTAAATGGTTTTATTCTGCTATGAACTAGCTTGTCTCTTAAATTGGAATTTCTTCTAAATGCCACAATAGGTTTCATTAGTGCCATGCTGTCTTCATTAGTGTTTAGAATCTTCCAATTCCTGTGTAGGACCTGTTGTATTTTGTTGTTATAGCTTGAATGGCTGACCACACAGACAAGCCTTTCCAAAAGTTGTTTTTCCCTTCCGCTAATCAGACTGTCTCTGTTATAATATTTAGCGCGTTACATAGACTGTCTTATTAGGCGTTTGGGGTATCCTCTGAGCAGTAATCTCTTTTTCAATTGCTCCGCGTGTGTCATAAAGTCATGCGTGTTGGTACAGTTTCGCTTAATTCTCAAAAATTCCCCAAAGGGGATTGAATCTTTTTGGCATGAGGGGTGATAGCTAGTGTGCTGTAGAACTGTGTTTTTAGCTGTAGGTTTTCTATACAGACTGACCTCAATGCCCTCTTTTCCACTCATGATCCAAATGTCCAGAAACTCCACTTTATCATGTGAATATTTAGCCGTAAACTTAAGGTTACAGTCACTTAAGTTGAGCCACTCAATGAACTGAACCAAGCTTGACTCCTCACCTGTCCAGACGAAAAATATGTCATCTATAAATCTATGCCAAGTTATTCTCGTAAAAAGGAGCTATCTCATTGAAAATGTGTTTTAATTCAAATTCTCCCATGTATGTATTCGCTACACTAGGAGCACATGAAGCTCCCATGCTGGTGCCCTGTATCTGTTGATAGAGATTGTCCTTAAACTCAAAGAAGTTGTAATGCAGGACTATATCTAGGCACTCCAAAATAAAATTATTTGGTCTCTCCCCAGGAATTCTAGCCAATAGAGTTGCCACTGCCTCCATGGCTAGATCCTGGGGGATGTTGGTATACAAAGATTCTATGTCTAGAGTGACTAGGAACTGTGTCTCACAATTGAAAGGTTTATGTTCAATGGTCGCTATCATGTGTCCTGTGTCTTTGATGTATGATTCATACAGTTTAGTAAGGGGACATAGAAATGAGTCCACGTATTGGGAGAGTGGCTCAGTACAAGAATTAATAGATGATATAATGGGACGCATGGGCGGGTCCCGTATGTTTTTGTGCGTTTTCGGGACTCCATAAAGGGCCGGGATGACTGTATTGCTCTTGTTTAGGAATTCCAACTCTTTTTGGCAGATGTATCCATCCATAAAAGCTTTCGCTGTGCTGTCTTCTATTTTTCTTTTTAGGTCTACTAAGGCCGATCTACGCACAGGTTGATAGTGCTCAGGTACAGCTAGCATATTCTCCATTTTGTCCGAGTATTTGTCACTGTCCATCACCACTATACCCCCTGCTTTGTCACATGGCTTGATGGTAATATGTGTGTTGTTCTGTAAGTTTTTAAGTGCCTGTGTTTCCAAATTTGTAAGATTGGGGAGTGGTTTGCGGACATATTTAGTGATTTTTTCCAATTCTTTTATCACAGTTTTTTCAAAGACTGCAACTTCAGGACCTATCATCTCAAGAGAAGGTGTGAACTTGGACGGAGGCTTACATCCTGAGTAGTTGATATCTTCTTCTGTGGGCATATTGTCAGACATGAATTTTTTTAGGCGAATTTTACGAAAAAACGAAAATAGATCTTTATTCATGGTGAAGATGTCAGGTTGTGTGCTGGGGACAAAGGAGAGTCCCTTACTTAGGAAGGTAATCTCTTCTGTGGCGAGCTGATGGCTGGACAGATTAAAGATGGGAATACTATCTCCATTTAAAGTGTTACTATCTAAGACCTCCAATACTGCTGGTTTCGTGTCCTCATGTATGGCTGTGGATGTACTTGCTCTGTCTGAGGATACTGGTTCCTGTCTTGTCTTTGGAATCTCACATGGCCCCTGCCCCTGCCTTGTTCTAAAAAAGTCGACTGACCAAATCGGTGTTGATTGAACGGTTGTCCTCTGCGATTTCTGGGATTATAACCTGGTCCTTCATTTGTTATAGGACCGTCATAATCTGAATCTGATGAATTTGTATCAGAGAATGTCAGGTTTTTATGTCTTTTATAGGCACGTGTGTTTGTTTGACCTCCCTCATGGCGTTCTTCTTGATAGAAGTTGCTTTGGAGATAAGGGTAGACCTTCTCTTGTGAGAACCACCTGTCTCTGCAATCGCACACCTAACGCGTATAGTATTTCTAGCAGCATGACGATATATACTGGAGGTAAGGTCTCTCTGCTTGCCCGTTTGATAATTGGTCCAACTCGGCCGGGTTGGTGTTTGTTTGCACTGTTGAGTATTTACCGGCAGCTAAGGTCATGTTTTTTGGTAGCGTAGCAATGTCGTCTTCCTTCGTAATTGGTGTGAGGGTTTTTAGAAAGTTATCGGTATGACAGTGAACACTCTCATGTATATACTGGAGGTAAGGTCTCTCTGCTTGCCCGTTTGATAATTGGTTCAACGCGGCCGGTTTAGTGTTTGTTTGCACTGTTGAGCATTTACCGGCAGTTAAGGTCAGGTTTTCTTTTTTTTTTTGGTAGCGTAGCAATGCCATCTTCGTTCATAATTGGTGTGAGTGTTCTCAGAAAGTTATCGGTATGACAGTGAACACTCTCACTTTTGAGAATAGTTACATCTCAGGTTAATTTTTTAGACTGTGAGATTCATTAACTGATTCTGTCACATTACGTGATATGTCCGTAAGGGCTTATTAATCCCCGGTCTTCAACCTATATATGAATGTAGAGCCTTCTCGATTGTTAATTAATTAATGTTACCATATACTATTAGTGATGCCGATGATGGAATAGCGGCACCACACCATTTGATGGTGAGCACCTCTGAAGATTCTAGTCAGGCTCTGTCAGCATTTAGAGCTTTGTATCGCAGTGTAAAGTAAATAGAACTCGCAATATGTGAGCCCTTAGAAGGACAAATCTGTATATTCGCAGTACGATATAGAGCAATTGCTACCTCTGCTTATCTAGGATAGTAGGGAGGATATTGATATATACTAAGATGAACAATTCTGTCTCCCTCACTAGTATACTTTTGAAAAGTATGTAAAGAGCCTGATAAAGAAGATTCTAAGATTCAAACATTTGGTTTACACATTAACGACTGACTATAAAAGATCCTAGTGTCAGAATCGCACATAGAAATGAGGCTTCATTTCTATCAAGGGTAATTATCCTTTTAATATGATAGTTTTACTTGTTCTGCCTACTAGATCCGCCCCAAACATGAATCCTGTCTTGTTATCTTATATCCGCAGCACTCTGTCGTTAACCTGCTGACCTGTAGGTATCACATTCACTGAAAGTGGCCGTTTTGGACAATAATTCTGAGGTACTGCTTAGTAGCATACTGACTAAGAGATTTACCATCTACGCTAATTAGATCCCCTTTTAAATTAACTCTGACCTTTTTTGTATCTGCAGTATCCTATGTTAATTTGCCGACCTATAGGTAGTATATTAACTGGACCTGGTCGCCTAGGACAACAACCTTGAGGTACTGCTGAGTAGCATTCCCATAATCAGTTCAGTCCTTGTGGGAACATAGGGGCATATTAGCAAGACCGGCGATAAAATTATCGCCGTTTTAGCGGCAGTTTCCTGCCGCTAAAACGGCGATAATTTTAACGTGGGTCTTGCTAATATGCCCCCTAGTTCTTGGGGATGAAATTGGTTTTTATCACTTGGAATTAACCCCTTTTAGCACTGGTGGTTAACAGTTTATCTTCTCTCAAAAGCCTACTCTTACCCTTTTTCTACTTACCACATGTGGCACCATTTGGCACCCGTTTCAATTTCTGGCATGGCACAAATTTCTTCGTGCACTGTGAGATACCATTCTGTTACTTTTTCACTGGAGTTGCGTACCGGTATGAGCAAAGATGCAAAGTATAGTTTAAATAGTAGTAAATTATATTTCATATATGAAACATTTTTGTTACCACCACCCCCAGTTACCTTTATTGTTCTTTATTTTCAGACATCCCATGTGTCTTAAATGAGTTTCAGTACATCTTGGTCCTGAGGAAGGTGGTCTTTCCACTGAAACGCGCGTAGACCGCATTTGCTTTATGAGAAGTGGTCCCTGGGAGCATAACCCAATGAGCTGGGTGCTTTGGAAACATCTTCATCGGCCCCTATGCAACCAAATTGGGACCCTCCACAGGGTCGAAACGTTTTTAACCTGTATGCTGTATGAGTTGTGTGGTATGGTAAGAATGTGGCTGAATGACAGCATTTTTTTGGTAGTGGATGATGAGAGTCAGTTTTATTTAACATTCATGTCTTTTGGGATGTCCTATGCTATAATAATGGATTGATACCTATAAATAATTACTTATGAAAATTTAGTCCACTATATGTGTTATAAATGTATGTACTTGTGCAACATATTTTAGAGATACAAAAAAATATATAAAAATAACTGGCATAATAAAATGTTTTGTAATTTAGAAAAAGTCTGTTGATTTAATTTTATGTAAGGACATATGTCTAGACAGTTGTATACTATGTGGGTATTATGGTAACATAGAACCTTATTGGTCATGTACAAAATTGAATAGGTCGGCATAGAGGCTTCTACCCTTACAAGGCATGGTGTCTTGCACTCTCTTCCCTTTGGATGGATATCATGTCTCTGATATTCTTGGACATGTCTTGCCAAGATCTAACCATCCTGTCCAAAACATGGGTCAGTCTGTCCACCACCTGAGGGAATTGGCACATGTCCTGCAGGGCCTCAGACATGTCTGACAGGGTAGCCCCTATGGCACGAATGTCCTGCCTCACATCTGCCTGCTGTGTTGGAAGAAGTCCTGCTCCCACTGGGCACCATGGCCAGGTGTAGGCCCTCTCTGCAGGGGTCGGCCATGGATGAGACCGACAGGTCCAACAACGGGGGGTGGCAGCTGTAAGCCTGTGGACAGGAAAATGGTGCCCAGGGGATACCTGCACCACAACAGGGTTGTAACTTCCCTCGGATTGTGGAGAGAATGCCTGGGATACACTGTATAGGAAGGAGTTTGTAGGGGAACCACCACGTCTGTACTAGATGTGAGGGCTGTGAGGGAGTGATATATGTGTTGGGGTGCGTGTGAGCTGTGGCTGGTTAGCTCTATGTGAGGACAGGCAATCTTTCTTATTGGAGGCTGATGCACGTTGCTATGCGGCGGGAGTGAGGCCTTGCCAAATTTATCCGATCTGGGAATTTTTCGGGCCATGGCATCTGATTCATCATCCTCTGCGAGGATGGACAGATGGTCTTCATCATGGTTCATTTCTTTAGCCTCCTGAGGTACGTTATCCTCCTCCTCTTGCACAGTACTTGCAGCCGACATTACTGCTGCAGGAGCAGTGGATTTTCCCCTTTGATTGCCTGTCGTCCAACACTGGTGGAAGGTCGAATCCTCCTCACGTCATCATTACCTGGAACACAGAGGTTGCAACAGGATAAGTATTTGACCTAGTATAAGATGTGGTGCAACACAAGGGTTGGTTCTACTGTACTCTGCATCAACAGATGAAGCACATGTGACCTGGTTTGGGTACCCCTACATGTGACAGCTCACACCATAGCACTGAGGTGTTGAATGGAGATGAAGCAAACTCACCAGCTCAGGCCACAGCTTTGTGTCCCTTTGCGATCCCCCCTGATGTCACCTGCTGAACCTGCCTCCTTATAGGTGTAGTTGATGAAGCGGTCCCCGATCCAGCAGCTGGAGAGGAAAGTGACAACATACTCAATGATCTGCTTTACTAATTTACAAACAGGCACATGTGACACTTATGGAAATGAATTAGAATGTATGTAACTTTGTAAACACCGACTGCATATTCTATGCAGATGGGGATTTGGATCCTTGCCAGGGTTTTTGAATCTATGATAGGGAAACACTTCATGCCACACTTACCTGATGGACAGGTGTGAGAGGGTTTCACTGCTGCAGCCAGGATGTCTTGCATTCCCCAAGATGGTGTTGTACGCTGCACTGTTGTCATCCTGTCAGCAGCTGTGATGAGACATACATATCCATATTTCAGTACACCAGATGGTAGCTATGAGCTAACATGTATGTGTCATTCTCAATGACCATTGATATGATATTCCTGGTCAATGTCCAGCATGTTTACCTCATGGACTTTACATGTGGGCCCCTGCTCACATGCAGCAGTTGTCAGCTGTAACATCCACACAGCACTGACATCAAAGAGATAACACATCAACAGACAAACGTGTTTGAGAAGGTTACTGATATTTGAAGGAAGGGGATAAATAATCAGGACCCCTCCACATTACATTGTTTATACCTTCACAGTTAAGACAATCATGCTTCATGGATACAGTGTTGTCTGTTAACAAGTCAAAAGGAGTGTACATCACAAGGCTAACCAGTTTCACATTTGCACATCAGATTAAACATTGCATTGCGGAGTTCATATGTGAGATGTGCAATAGTCAGGTACATCTTGTGGCTCATTTGTGCTTCCCTACACATGAACTCACAAAGCTCATTTTGGACTGAGAGATCACACATTTGTTATGTCCATCCTTTCAGTGTCCTCTGATCCCATAATCCATTTACAACATCATGGTAGTACTTTAGCTGACAACGGATGATGTCTTGTACAGCAGACATCCTAACCTCATATATTATACACTCACTTATATAGGTGAATACAGTAGAAGAGGAGGCAAGCAGAATGTAACATTTGACTAGGATCCCACATTGTGGGTAAGTTGAGAAGCTTTGATGGTTGCCGCCTTCACTGGATTTGCGTTGTGCTTTTAGGCCAAGGGACTTGAAAATTTAACTTCCTCAAGATTCACCTTAGCAGCCCATACATCCATCACAGAAGTACACAACTAGCATCATTGCAATCCTCATCCACACCAATTTCATTAGGATTTGTCCATTGATATTTTGCGCAAGAGTTTTCATATCATTGAATTACAATCCAGTTGTGTCTAGGACACTTCATATGACACTATATACTATTTTATGTCCATTCTGCCTTCACTTGGCATACATTTTGTGTCATCCTTTCACTAGCCACCATGGTGTGATCTGGTGTGTGGTGAAATGCCATATGTAGGCATATTGTGATGCTGGACAACAGTGATGTAAAGCACATACAACATAGAGCAGAGATTAAAGGCACATTTAATGAGCATGAGCAATCTGGTACATTAATCTTGGGTTTACTTACCATGGCCCGCACCTGCCCAGTGTATGGTCCCTGACCAGATGTCACAGCCAACCTTGTAGCAGAAGTCAATGGGGGATTACTGGAATATGGGACGACATCATTGGACCTACAATGATAAGTGTGTTTGCAACTTTACATTTCAGCTGCCACATGTGATGCCCTCAATTTCAGGCGCAAAGGATGAGCACAAGCAGTGTGGGCACTACCGTTGCAG
Source organism: Calotriton arnoldi (assembly GCA_963921515.1). Taxonomy (NCBI): domain Eukaryota; kingdom Metazoa; phylum Chordata; class Amphibia; order Caudata; family Salamandridae; genus Calotriton; species Calotriton arnoldi. The sequence goes on along the minus strand of CAWUFW010006500.1, from coordinate 189,068 downwards.
AAGTGTGTCGCACTACATATCATGAGTGATCCCACATTCAACTTATAATGGCCCCACTGCCTAAAAGCAACGCCTATCAAATTGACACCACAACAATTCCTGAAGTAAGGTCCACTATTGTGTTTTGTTTATGGCCAAAATAACATGCCATCCAATGTTAACAAATATAACCAGCTGGGTGGACTGGACAATTTCATGGATAGGAAAACACATTATACGTTGGACACTGGAAACGTTCGCAATACTCCTGACAGTTGTATCTCACATCTTGTTCTTCATTGTAATATTTGTTAACATTGGATTTCTTGATTTTGTCTACAAAAGACAATTACAAAATAGTGGGGACTCCTTTTTGACTTGTTGTGGCACTCAAATCCAGGATTGAGTTCACAGTTCTGGAACTGTTGGTGGAATACATGGAATGTTCACATATCACAAGGTATGATGAGCCTAGATATATAAATTTTCATCTTTCACTATTCACAAAAGTCATTTGCTAAAGGTAAATGTCCTATAAATATTCCAATAGTTGTAAAGTTAGATTTTCATCTCCGGTTAGCTTTGAGATTTGGGCCCTATATGTCCCTCTGTTGTTGCTGACAATGTATGCATTTTGAACATCTCCTGACCAGTTTGACTTACCAGTTAGTGAGGGTGGTATGCTCTGCTCTGGATGATGTTGTTTCCTCCCAGAAGATGCAGGGACGTCTGCTACTGTGGTTGTCTGTACTCTGGCTGAATGTGTCAATAGGTGAGAAGAGAGAAAAGTAACCAAATTGAAAATTTACATATGTTACTTGTCAGACATTTCCTCATATCTGCATGCTAACAGTATTGTGAAGTACTGCCACGGCCGGTGCAGGTAGGAGCAGTGGGGCGTTGGGGATGTAATGGCGGGGCAGGGTGGGAAATCGACAACAGAATAAGGGAATCAAATGTTTTATTATAAGGATTCCCTCACCTTCTGCTTTGTTATGCGGCAGGCACAAGGTGAGTTATTTTCTGGATATTTTGTTTTTATTTTCCCTATCCGTTATCTGTTGATTTTCCTCTGCCTCACCCCACCCCCCTGATATTCTTGACTGACCCAGCTGCATCTGGATGAGTGGAAGGGGCACTTTGTCAATTGCTACTTAACAGTGTTAGATATATACGGCAGCAGTACTGGGCCCATGTTTTCAATTGTGGGAGAGGGATTTGCCATTTCTGATACAAATGATTCTGGGACTTGTGGTGCAACATACGGAGGGAAACACATGAGCCTCTGACTGACTATATATTTTTATATAAACTTTGGACAACTTCCTTATCATAATGGGGGTGCAACACAGACAGTCATTTTATATACTTGTTCTTGTCATCTCATTTACATGGTACCAGGTTGCGTTCATCACTCACAGGCAGCCCATGGAGCATGTGGGGGTGGATTGTAGTGAGGACATCCTCCTGAAGTGTGGTGAGACAGAGGCGGGTTCTGGATTGTGGGGCAGGGAGAACTCTGTTCAACTCAATCCTGGCGTACTTCTCCTTCACCCTCGCCTTTTCGACCTGCCACTTCTTCTTGATGTCCTGGACTGTGTGCACATCCTCCCCCAATGCTGTGACAACAGTGGCTAAATGCTGCCATAGAGCTGCCTTCTGTGTTCCACTGGTGCAGTAAGGGGGAAGACCATATAGCCGTTTGTGGTGCCTCACAATGAACTCCACAATCAGGGTGTTCTCTGTGGTTGTGAAGTTTTTCTTCCTCCTCAGTTGGTACATTTTCCAGTAGCGATGCACAGCAAAAGAAAACAGGAACTCTCTGTGGCCAAACCTGTTCCTTGAATGTGTGCAGCTTTTATGTGGTTTGTGGTGCTGGTCTTGCAGTTGGTGTTAATTGATTTCATCTGCTGCATTGTGAGGGATGGTAGGCACTGGGACAGGTGATTAGCATTGAGGAAAATGCTCAACCGGCCAGACTGCAGGTATTCCGGCCCGGAAGCAGAGATTCCGGCCCGGGTGCGAAAAATATGGCACAAGTGCAGGATTTCCGCTCCTGGTGTGGAAATTCTGCTCCGGGTGTGGAAATTCCAGCCCGAGTGCAGACGTAAAGTTAGGAGTCGTAAGTGATTTCTGTGAATACCAAAAATTGTAAGTGCCTTCTGTGAATACCAGAAGTAGTAAGTTTAGGATTCTGTCTCGGATTAGTTCTGTGAATCGGCCCCTTAATTCCTGTCTTATAACAGTGGCAACCTGGATGAATAGCAATTCCCTTAAAAAAATGGGAATAAATCTGAAATTTTGTTGGTCAGTAATCAACCCCATCTCTGGGGTCCTCAGTGCTGGCCTGATGTTCTGGGGTCTGCCCCATCCTCCGTTTCAGCAGTTAAAAACTTAGGATTTGGCTGGATAATAAACTCATGATGAATCATCCAATTGCCAAGGTAGCCTCCACCTGTTCTGGCATGCCGAAATGGCTAAGGGAAATTCTTTGGCTGCTCTCTACCTCTGCAAAAAGGACAGTAGTACAGGCATTAAACATCTCTAAGCTGGACTATGGTGATATTCTCTATCTAGGGGCTTCGAAGGACTCACTTAAGTGCCTACAAGTGGTGCAGAATACGTCTGCCTGGTTACTTTTCCTTCTACCTAAACATTCTTCAGCCTCCAATCTTCTGCAAAACGTCGATTGGCTTCTGATTAGCAATGTGAGTCCAATTTAAAACATTATGCTATATGTACAAAGCTTTGGCGAACTCGGGCCACTCTATCTTAAATCTTTTGTGTCACCCTATTGTCCCAGTCGGCATCTTTCTTCAAGTAATCCCAATTTTTCAGTAGTTCCTAGAATTAGGAAGGTCCCACAAATTGGTCGGTCTTTCTTTTATCTGGGTCCCAAATTGTTGGAACTCCATACCTGCCTCGATGAGATCTTGTAAATCTCTTAGTGTGTTTCGGAAACTATTGAAGACCTGCCTTTTCTAACTTTCTCTGTATTGTGTTTGGTTATACCTAGCACCGGGACACCCGGTTGGGTAGCCATGCGCTTTATCAAATGTTATAATAATAATTATAATAATAATAAAAACTGCACAACTGCCTTTTACCTTTGGTAAACACAACAATTAGCCAATCACATACTGACGTCTCATCCCCATGTACAGCACTATTGGCCAGATGCATGAAGAAACCGTTTTGCGATTTCCTAATTGCGAATCCTTGCGATTCGCAATTAGAAAATCACAAAACGGCATGCATGAAAAGGTGTTGAACATTTTTTGCGATTCCTAGGGAATCGCAAATGACTTAACTAATGAATATTAGTGAGGTAGGTCGCAATTTGTGACCCCTAGGAATCGCAAAAATCACAGGGATGGTGGCCTGCTGGGGCCAGCAGACCACCATGTCTGTGACTGCTTTTAAATAAAGCAATTTTTTTTTTAAATGCAACCCGTTTTCATTAAAGGAAAACAGGATGCATTTTTAAAACAAAAAATTTAAGTTTTCTTTTCATTTTTTAAGAGTAGGCAGTGGTCCGTGAGACCACTGCCTGCTCTTAAAAAATGCTTTAACAAACATTCACAAAGGGGCCCCCTCCCATTTGCAAATGGGTTGCCACCTACTTACAGTAGGTGGTAAAATGCAAATGTTTTGCGACCGCATTTCGGTCACAAAACATTCCTACATACCTATGCGATTCGGTATTAGAAAGGGACGCCCTAAACACGCCCCTTCCTAACAGCGAATCGCAAACCCATTTTGCGATTCGGTAACAGGTTACCGATTCACAAAATAGGGTTTGGTGCATCTGAAAAGCATTTTTTGCATTCGCAGACGGGCCGATTCTGCGAATCGGCCCATTTGCGAAGACAAAAATGCTTGATGCATGTGCCCCTATGCCACAAACTTACCATCGTATACCATGGCAAAATATATGACTCCCTTTTGTATAACTTTTAACTTTAACACTATTTACTCTATGTACACATACTACCAAAAATGTACATTTACACCTCATAATGTATATTCCTGTTGCATAACATTTATATCTGTTCACACACTTTCACGCTACACCTGTTTCAATTAACACACTCCACTCTACACCATCCACTCTATGCCCCGCTACTTTATGCCACTCCACTCTACACTATTCCACTTTACGTCCCTCCACTATATGGCATTACACTCTACTCCAATCCACTCTATGCCACTCCACTCTACACCTCTCTAGTATATGCTATTATACTTCACCCCACTCTATTTTATGACATTCCAGTCTACCCCACTTCAATGTATGTCCCTCCATTGTACGCGACTCCACTGTAAAGCAATACTGTTTTTATGTCTTCTGTGGATGCTGTGTCTTGGGTATCTTATCACCGGTATGTCGCCTAATCCATGTGTATCTGTAACCAAAGCATGTATCCATGTACTTCAGTAAAGATATTTTACAAACAATTGTTCCTGCACAGTGTAGGGTTCTCTCCAACCTGGGTACCTGCCAAAGACTACACCACACACAAAGTTCGTATTACATGCCTTCATTCGTCTGCATGTAACTGGGAACTCAACATTCTAAACCAGCCTTCATTGCATTACACTCTAACAATTATGACACAGTTCTACCGAGTCCATCAGGATCCAAAAGGGTTCCATCATCTCTAACTTGGAAGACACTACGGGCCAGATGTATGAAAGGATTTAGCATTTCTTAATGGCCTGAATTGCAATTTGGGTTTGTTAAGAAATGCTAAATTGCCTTTCCATATGTACAAAGACAGATAGGTAATTACAAATTGGGATTTCCTATTTGTGAATTCGAAAGCAGGGGTAGCTGGCACGGCTCGCGGGTGGGTGGGCGGGCATGGGGGAAGGGTATCGCGGTCTGCTTTAATAAAAAAATTAAAAAACTTACCTTGCCACCGCCGCCGCTGGGTCCCACATCTTCTCTTCTGTGGAACCAGAAGCAGGCAGCCAGGCTTCCACCTATAAGCCAGTCACAATGCTGCAATGCAGCGTTTGATTGGTCTGAGCGCCATGACACGGCGCTGAGTCAGGGGCTGTAGGGGTGGGCATGTTCTCCATGCGGGCTGTAATGCAGCCTCTGGAGGCCTTGTGGTATGGATGAGCATTGCAGTGCTCTGTGGGTGAGATAGCCGCAGGCTCATCAAACACTAAGGGACTGAGAGTTACACCTGATCGAGATATGCACTTTCTTATAATCAATATCTATAACAGAGGTACCAATACTCAAAGAGAATCAGCTAAATTCCAACTTCGCAATGCCCTTTTGACCACTTATTTTTGTACCCATCATCTTTTAATTGCAGGCAACTTCAGTTTAACCTACGAACCATTGTTATTTACACATGACCTAACCAAAAGTCAGGATGCATTGTGGGGTTCACTGCAGCTATTAACTGCACCTAGGATGCAAGCTTTACGAATGATTGACAGAACACTCACTCACTGCGCGCATGTGATGGCCATTTTCCGTCTGACACTGATGCTTGCCCGACCTTTTGAAGGGAGACCTACGGAAGGAATATAGATTTCATTCATTTTAATACAAGGGTCTGGAGATCTTTGATTGATATGATGGTTGTAATAAGGGATGAGAGCAACCATTATCTGCTATTCCTTCAAATGCATGACATATTTTCTGACGACCAGGCACTGACCTCCGCTAACAACCTGGATGTCCTGACAGTTAGTAATAATTGCAGAACTGTCAGATGGAAAGCTGTTGTTAATTCCGTTGATGTTATTTCAGAGATTTTTGATACTGTAGGGACTGCCTTATGCTGGATAACAGAGCAACCAAACGACCCCAATGTAGTGCTGGAGATTCATGCCAGCCTGTTCGGAAAGCGAACATTTCAGGAAAGAATACAAACCTGCATCCAGAGCTCTGAAATTTCAAGGATGGTTCACATCAACTTGTACATCTACTAAGAATGCACTTTTGGCAGCAATCAAAGAGGGAGATAGGGTCATAGTTGCAGAAGCTAGGGCAATTTATAAGGATACGCAAGGTTCAGCAAAAAGAGGGGGAATCTAGAAGGTGGGAGGATTTATTAAATGCATTTAAGACTAATGATGAGAAGGGTTTCTGGCACATAGTGAGCTGTGGCAGTCATGATATTGAAATGACCCAGAGACCCACATCCAGCCTGAAGATTGGGTAAGCCATTTTAAATCTCTCTATGCCAGTCCAACCCTGTCTGACTATTCAGATCCCCTTTGTATCGAGAATAATGCTTTCAAAGAAGCTGCCATCCCATACTTTATCACCTTCTCCTTGCAACATACAGAGAGCAATTATTTCCCAAAGGCAGGGCAAGACCCCAGGATTAGACAGTGTCTTTGCAGATATGTTATGTTCAGAGCCCAAAATCTTGCCACCTAATATAAATCTTATCTTTAAAGCCATAGCTGATGGTGCTCCAATCATCTCCTCTTGGAAGGGAGCTGAGAGTGCCCCTATTTTCAAGAAGGCTGTAGAAATTTGCCAGGAAACTACTGCTGAATTAGCCTCTTGGATAGTATCCAATAGATCTTTTACTAGCAACTACTAGGCAAGTTACGTAATTGGATTAAAGAAAATACATTATATTTTAAGCTACAATCAAGCAGGCCTTTTGGGAGAAAACAGGAACTGTTGACCAGGTGTTCAGATTTTCTATGATCAAATAGAGGATGGTAAACATCAGCGGTGGGAATTTTTACTTTGCCTTTGTTGATCTTAGAGCCTCATTCAATCAGGTTCCAAGGAGAAGGCTGTGAGAAGTCCATGTTGATTTGGGTGTTCCACTCGACAACTTAAAAGACATAAAAAGCCCTCACAAAGATACTTTTGCTCAAGTCGGGTGGGGCACAATAGTCACAGCTAAAATCAGGGTCAAGAAAAGTGTTTGCCAGAGCTGTGTTTTAGCCCCTACCATAGTTCTTCTTTTTATCAATGGCTGTACTAGTATTTTATCTGGTTGTAAAAATGAAACACCAAAGCTAGGTATTGAGAAGATTTCGGACTAACTCGGGCCGATGATACCTTGCTCATTCTAAATCCCTAAAGGAACTCCAAACCGTGCTCTGAAGTTTCCCTACTTTTCTGATACACAAGTGCTGGAAGTAAATTCCCAGAATACCAAATTAATGTGTTTTAATCAGAAGAAAAACTTTAGAGGGGTTATGAGGTTGAGGGAGACCCGTCTAGAGGTTAGCCACTAAATTTGGTTATCTGGGGATTAGGTTAACTGACTCTAATTCATGGATGTCACAAGTTACAAAAAACTCTCTCCTCATAAATCCCAAGACTTCGGCCTTCATTAGGTTTGTTAATGGTACTTCTTCCTATTCTGTCTCCCCCATAATAGAAATTCACAGAGCCCAAGCAATTAACGCTGCTCTTTACGAACTGAATGTTGGGGACACTGCATTGTTACAAGCGCAGAGACTGAGGAGAATAAACTCATAAGGTGCTTATCAACACTTGGCCAGAATACTCCTTGGATTTCTCCAAAACTAGATCTTGCATTAAAACCCATTGTAGAGCTCACTAATTTGAGGCCTATAATATATTGGATTTGCATTAGGAGGATTGATAGGTTAAGTCCTTTTAGGAAAGCGCTTCATGATATTATTACTCAACCTCAATTATTGAGCATCCCTTGGCTAAGATATTTCAAGAAGTCTCAACTAGAATTTGGTTTAGGGAATACTGGTAGAATCCATCTTCAACTTGTCTGAACTCAGCTGCCAGAGTGTAGGTCAGGTATTAGGAATTATTTATGGAGAAAAGGGAATCTTCTATAGTACAAGGAATTTTATCTCAAGCGTTTTTGCACCACAAAGCTGTTTTTAAGTCTGAGGAATATTTAGATTATATTAATCCACCACTTTTAATATTCCTGTATTTAAAGTTTAAATATGGTGTTTTACCACTAGGTACATTTACATCCACTTGGTCCTAATCTGCTACTAAGTCCAAATTATGGCATTCATTTCTTATGGCAGAAGAATTTAAGGAATCTTTATTGCTTTTTTGTTGCTTATTCCATACCTAGTGCTAAATGAGTCCCTCCGTTATGTTGTATTATAGGCATCTCTGACGGATAAACAATTTAAGAATATGTAAAACTGACTCGAAACTGCTCATTTTGTACTCTGTTTCTAAATTTATCTACGCAGCATAGCTGACAAGATCATAAACACTAGAGAATTTCACAACTTTCGATCTATAAAAAGTATTTTTTGTTTAAATGTATTCTCTTATCAAAATGTTTTTATTAACTTATTTTATGTTTATTGGCTTTGTCATTTGGTCACCTCATCAATTTCTAAAGGCAAGTCGATTGGCTTTGTCAATAGATCACTACCTCAATAAAACAGAATTCACATGTTCTGATTCAACATTAAAACCAATGGGATTCAAAACCATAGTTATTTAAGTTCATTATTAATACAAAAAGCATTAGATTATTTTCAATAATTCTTTGACTGAAGAATTTGCACTAAAAACAAAATTAATAAAAATGCCACACTATTTATTTCACGCTCCTCAGGTCACATATTGCATCTATAAGACCAGCCACAAAGGCTCTCTGCAATCCTTAACTAAAAATGGAATTCTCTATCTTTGCAAATACTTAAAAATTGCATAAACCTTTCATTCAGTCATGTTGTATATGGGTTAGTTTTCATAAATTATTTTTGTAAAGTTGCTGCACTCCCTGCAGTATCCCCACAACAATTTCTAAACATGTTGGGGGGGGTTCCTGCCCACAATGGGGCACCACAAAGCAGTAAAGATATGCTAATTAGCCCACGAAGGGCATTATGGGTAACCGTGGGTGGAGAACTCCGCTCCGCCCTCAGAGTGTGCGGAGTTGTGCCTACTCCGCGTTCCTCAGAGAACGCGGAGTAGGCAAAACTCTGCACACTCCGCAGCGGAGCGGAGTTGGCCCGCTGCCTGCCTCCACCCCCCTATTAAGATATACCATAAGAGTAAATTAAAACAATTAAAAACCGCTTACCTTATCCGCGGCGTCCCCGGGCTGCCCTCCTCCTCTCTTCCTCCGCATTCGTATATAGCTTAAGAAAACTGCGCATGCGCGCACGTCCGCGCATTTCTTTGCGAGGAAGCATGCGGAGGAAGAGAAGAGGAGAGCAGCCCGGGGAGGCCGCGGTTAAGGTAAGTGGTTTTTAATTGTTTTAATGTACTTTTAAGGTATATCTTAATAGGCGGGTGGAGGCGGGCGGCGTAGCGGAGTTACGCGGAGTTCCACGGAGTTTGTTGCCAACTCCGTGGCACTCCGCGTAGCCCCGCTGCGCACACTACGCCCAGGGTTAATTATGGGGCACTAATTGGCTGTAGCAATGAATAATAAATGATCCGCTCCAGCCTCTTATTTATTATTACTCTTTGTGGTTGCACTGCAACATTGAATTTTTTCTCTGTGCCCTTGTCAAACCCTGGAAACCCACAACTTCAAGGCACCAAGGCCTCCGTGTCCCCACGATCTCCCTGCACTATGCAAGAGCCGGCATTCATTGTTGGGGAACTCCAGCCCCATCTGGGAATACCAGCTAACATTTATTTGAGTCAGGAACTGCACAGGAGCCCCAAGGCCTCTATGACACCACCTGCTTCCTGCACTCTGAAGGAGCTATTGTATTAATTCTTTAGCTCCTGCTTGAGGGGAGCAGTATCTTGCTGCTTCCACTGCAAGCAGGAGCAGTAGAGTCCCCTGCCCGTGGAGGGAATTTGCTGGGGTGGCTAACACCCCCCACTAGACTCATGCATGGGGCAGGAAACAAGCCCGCAACACCTTGGTGCTGTCCCAAGGATTTACTTTTGCATGGCCCCTGGAGGATGGAATCCCCGTGGCAAAAAGGTGGCTTGGGGAGGGAATCACATGTAAGTGCATCCCCACAAAGTTATTAAAAAAATGCCACCTCCCTGCCCCTGACACACCACTGGGGAAATGTATTAAAAAGGGTGACTCCCCATTTTTAAAATGTTTTGCACCCCATGACCCAGAATAATTTTTCTTTTATTTTAAGGTGGGGGAAGGGGGATTATAGAACAAGAGTTAGGGAGGTCTTATACTTTTTTTTATAACATTTTCAGGACAGGAGACCAAGGCTTCAATTCCTGTAATGGCCACCACCGCCAATCAGAAGGCTTGAGTTTATGCATTTCAGCCCAACTGTCAATATATCTATACATTTTTATCTTACATTTCCCCGAAACTAGTTAACATATTTACACAAACTCACAAAAACCATGATTTCTGCGCAAAGATCTAGCTTTATGCACTTTTTTGGTGTAATTCTGTGCAACTGTTTTGGCTGCAGCGCTGGCTAATATTCCCATGGAAATTGCATGGGAGAAAAGTATTATGAATGCCAATCCCCCCCCCATTTCTTGGCCCCCATTTGACGGATCATCCCGAAATGTTCCAGGAAGCATCTGAGGGAATACATTTTTGTTACTTTTTTTTTTGGGAAAAGTTAAATGACAATTTGTTATACAGCACCTAAATACCTCCCTCATATGACCGAAAAGTGAGTCAAGAGGACACCCGCTGTATCGATATAACACAGGACCCAATTAAAAAAAATGATTAAAGAAGTATTTTTGTACATTGGAGATGGGTCAGTAGAATCATCATCCGGAACAAGATCTAACAACAATAAAAGAAGTTAATTATTATTGTTATTATTATCAGCATTTATTAATCACATAGCTACCCGGGGGTATCCCAGCGCTAGCAGCAATGGACAGAGCAGAAGCTAGGTGGTTTATAGGGTGGCATTTTGGAACAACCAGGTTTTGAGGAGCTTCCGAAAGGAGAGATGGAGGATCTCTGAGCGAAGGTGTGGGGGGAGAGTGTTCCACAATCTGGCAGTGTTATACAAAAAGGAACTGCCTCCATATCTTACCCTTTTAGTTTTAGGGACTGAGGCTAAATTTAAGTTAGCCGAGCGAAGGCATTTCCTGGGACGGAAGAAAGTGATGAGAGAGCGATTAATTAGGGGCCCTTTCCCCCATAAAGTCTTATTGGCTATGCACAGAGATTAAAATTTTATTCTTTCAATAATTGGCAGCCAGTGTAGGGACTTCAAGGCCGGCTTGGAGGACTGAGTTTTGAAAAATACTAAGCAGCATCCGAGCTGCATAGTTCTGCATGACTTGGAGTTTCCTTATCAGTGATTTAGGGGCACCATGAAAGAGGGAGTTACCGTAGTCCAGGCAGAACAGGATCAGAGCTTGGACCATGATTTTCCTTGACCTCATGGGAAGGAGAGGTAAGACTTTCCGAAGCAGTCTAAGAGTGCCGTAGCAGGTTGCTGCCAGTTTCACTGCTTGGTGGTTGAATTTGAAGGACTTGTCCAGCCAAACGCCTAGACTTTTAATCTTTGTATTGGGAGTCGGAGCAGGGCCAAGACAGTTTGGCCATGCCCATTTGAGATAGGTGATAGGGGGGTTGCCCAGGACCATTAACTCTGTTTTATCTCCATTGAGCTTAAGACAGGAGTGTTCCATCCAGTTTGCCACTTTCTCTAGACAGGATTCCAGGTCAGATGGAGAATTCTGTGGGTGGTTAAGAGCAACCACCAGTTGCGTATCGTCAGCATATGTGACAATATTAATACCGTATGGCAGGATAATCTCTGCGAGCGGTCTCATATACACATTAAATAATGTGGCACTCAATGATGAGCCCTGGGACACTCCACAGCTGAGCGATAAGCTTATGGATGTGGTATCTCCTGTGAAAACCTGGAATGTTCTGCCATCTAAAAAAGACTGAAGCCAGGTAATAACGCCACCTGAGACTCTGACATTACTAAGTCTATTCAGAAGGATTTCAATATTGACCGTATCGAATGCGGAGCTCAGATTGAGGAGGATGATAGCTACTGCTCCTCCTTGATCAAGGATTTTCTTAGACTCTTCGACTGCGGCAAGGATGGCAGTTTCCGTACCATTCTGAGGCCGGAATCCAAGCTGGGAATAGTGCAAGAGGTTATGGGTTTCTAAAAATTCAGAGAGGATCGTATTAACATATTTTTCTAAGATCTTGCAAATCCCAGGGAGAAGAGAAATGGAACGATAATTATCCAGAACTTCAGGATTTAAGCTTGGCTTTTTTGGTTGTGTCTTCACCATGGCATGTTTCCAGGGTGATGGGACTTGGCCGGTGGAGATAGATAGATGTATCACTTTTAGTATAACTGAAAGTACTACTTCCTTGGCTTTGCATAGAAAGTGGGGGGATGCCGGATTAAGAGGGGAACCAGATTTAACTTGGGAAAAAATTTCCGATAAGGTATCCAGGTTCATAATTGGAAGTTCCTGTAATGGATTCTCAATATGAGGGTGGGGCTTGTCCCTTGATAGAAGGTCACTTGGCCAAGGGAAGAGAGGAAATGCATTGTATATATCTTGCATTTGCTTATGAAAGAATTCAGCGAGTTCATTGTAATGGGCTGAAGTGACATCGAGTAATGTAACTGGAGGGGGGAGCTCCAGAAGATTCTTCGCAATGCAAAACAATTCCCGAGAAGTATTGGCTGCTGAGTTAATATTTTCTTCGTAATAAAGTGCTTGTGCTTTTTTTTATTTCGGTTTGGTAGAGTTTTATAGACTTTCTGTATTTCTGTTTTCTTAATTCATTATAGTCTTTCCTCCATTTTCTTTCCAATCTTTTGCAGGCTTGTTTCTATACCCAAAGTTTAGGTGAGTACCAAGGTGACACTTTCTCTCTAACCCTTTTATAGCTAGATTTAGTAGGGATGACTGCATCGTAGGAAGACTCTATCCACTGAGTACCTTTTTCCGAGGCTGAGATAGGGTTGGAGTCTAACTTAGGCTTTGTATTTTTGAGGGCCGAAATCCAAGGTTCTAAAGGAAGTTTAGACCATGCACGTTTCCTTCTACTGATGGTTTTAATAGTGACGGATTCAGTCGGTGAATTCCAAGAAATAGGGATCAGAAAATGATCCGAGCAAGGCACAGGGATAGGGTCACCCACTAACAGTTCATTGTTGTTGGAGAAAACAGGGTCTACGATGTGGCCTTTAACTATCAGTAGGGCTGTTAACTTTTTGTATTAGCTGAATAGCTGATAGGTCTTGGGTAAGTTCAGAGGCTTCAGCTTTTAATTGGTCATCAAAATGCAGATTAAAATCCCCTATAAGGGTGAAATTGGGGAAGAAGCTAGCTCAAATGGTGACCGTTTCAGGGAGAGATTTAAGGAATTGCCCACAAACACCCAGGCGAAGGTAGATTAAGATTCCTAAAATGTGTGAGTAGCAGAAAGTGTAATTTTCGAAAGAAAAACTTTCGCAATCAAGTATAGGATTGGGCTCAACACAACATTTAAAAGAGTTCTTAAGAATGATAGCAATGCCTCCACCTTTCCTTTTTTCACAGTCTTTCCATTGGATATAGTAACCAGGGGGAAGGGTTTGCAGCAGTTCAGGTTCAGAATCTTTATGGAGCTAAGTTTCAGTTAAAAATAATTCATCAGGTTGTTCCTTTTCTAAAAATATATTAAGTTCAGAGGAATGTTTTGGTAGAGATGTACAATTTAGTAAAAAAAAAAATTATAAGTATAAAGGGTCTGTGGTTCTGGCAACATCTTTGGGGCAGAACGCAGACTGAAAGAACACTGAGTGCACTGAGTGCCCAGGGAGTCATCATCAGATAGGCAAATAGAATGGAGGCATTTATCTTTGCATGGGTTCCGTCACCGTAGAAGTTGAGAGGGGGAGTAAATAATTTTATCTGCGGAGAGAGGGGCACACGCAGACGGTCGCAGACGGGCATGCCTTTGGTGTGCCAGCGGCACGCCCGCTGAGCGATTCCGCACTGCCATGCGGCTTTAGTAGAAGGCGAGGGAGTGTTTCCTCCCGTGACCTCCCACACCCGGAAGTCACTCTGCTCCACCTCCTCTCACCAGCTCCCTCCACACAGACAGAGAATCTGTGGTGGAACAGGAAGTGGGTGAGGCAGAGAGCAGTCACAGTGCGAGATGTAAGTGCAGAGGCAACTGTGTTTATAATTAAAATTAAAAGTAAAATCTTGTCTCCATCAACCACGTATTCTAGTCCAGTCACTTTGTGCGGACAGGGGACAAATTAGGGTCTATCAAAGTGCGAGGAGGCACCTCAGTAGAGCAAGGCTTGGGGTCCATAGATACTATGGTTACTGTCTGCTGAGCTTCTCATCAGTGGTGCTTACTCCATGACTGGGTAATATGTCTTTGTATTGCCATCAGCAGTGTCCGGTGACATTTATAGACTAGTCAGCCTTGTGGTTTATGATGTCTCTAAATCCATTCAATCACACTGCATCATATTACATGGTTAACCATTACTTTACCTTTATATATCAACTATAGAAATATATGTGTGTGTATATATACATATATATATATATATATATAACCTACTGGCGGTTGCCAGTAGATAGTTATAGTTAGGACCTAGTTTTCCATAGGAAAAGCATTTTTTGATTTGCCAATATCTTTGGCGCAGTTTGACAAATCTTCGCGAAATTTTCAAAACTAATGGCACGCTCTGGTCAGCTCCTGTCTTGAAAGTTTCGGGTGATTCGTCAAGCGGGGGCCGAGAAAAAAGGGGGGGTCCCAAAACCTTTTTTCTCCATGTTCCTTTCCATAGGAACGTTTGTCACGGCTACAGCCCGAACTGCTGAACGGAATTACACCAAATTTGGCAGAGAGGTAGCTCTTGGTCCAGAGTGCACTCTTTGCTTTAAATGGTGTAAATCCGTTCAGTAGTTCCTGAGAAATTTAAAAATAAAAAATATTGATATCTGGTGACTGAGGAGGATTCGCGAACCCTCCCGAGCCCGAGCTTCATTCTGATTGGCAGCCAACACTTCAAACCAAGAAGTGTTGGCAGCCATCTTGTGACAAAAAGTAAAAAAAAAGAAAAGGGGCAGGGTAGAAAGACCCTGACCCCCAAAGTGTGCTCAGGGGGTCCCAAAAAGCTTTTTTTTTTTAACATTTTCGGTGGGCTTCACGCTGGGGGCGCAAATCCGGACGAATTTTTTTTAAAAACAAAGCACGGTCTCCCATGCTTTGTTTTAATAAGCCCCCTGGTGGGCCACGTCCCGGAGGCAATGTGCAAAATATATGCAGGGGCCGCGTGGGCCCCCACAGCCCCGGGGACCGCCACCTCCCCGAGGCTTTTCACAATTATGGGCAGGGGGCCTCGCGGGCCCCCCAAGCCTCGGGGACCGCCACTTTCCCGGTGCTTTTATTTATTTAGGGGGGCCTCGCAGGCCCCCCCAAGCCCTGGGGACCGCCACCTCCCCGGGGCTTTACTTAATTATGGGGGGGCTCGCGGGCACCAACAAGCCCCGGGGTCCGCCACCTCCCCGGGGCTCTTCTAAAAAGTAAGTGTGGGCGGGCTCGAGCCCCCCCCCACACTGCCCCACGGACCACCACCTCCCCGGGGCACTAATTATTGAAATGCAGGGGTCTGTTTTGGGGCCCCCGGGGACCACCACCTCCCCGGGGCTTTAAACTTGTTGGGAGGGGGGCCATGCGGCCCCCCTCATGGAGCTTTCAATGGCCCTGGGGACCGCCACCCCCCAGGGCTGGCTACAGCAAGGTCCCGGGGGGCCTCCCCCGGGAAATTGCAGTTTGCAATGACAGATATAGATATATATTTATATATACAAATGTGGCCTTATTTTGGACTTTTGAGGCTTTAAAGTGATTTTATATAATAAATAATTCAGTTGTATTATGTGTATTTTCACACATCACCTCTTGGATTTCAACAATCTACACGTTGAATTAAAAAAGTCTTCAACTCTTCCTTTTTGTAAGGTCTGCCTCATTGCTTCAGACAGAGGGTGCAACCACCTCCCCCTCCCTCACACCAGTGCTGGAGTGCACTTTCACAGACCATCCTTGGATGTGCTGTAGGAAGTCTCTCTTCTGCCTCTTCACTCCTGAACTTCTCAACTCCGTCGAAATGAGTCATACTGATGAACTGTATCCTGTGGGTGGCCTTATATCCGATCCCACCCTTCCGAGGAATATCTCCCTCCTTGTACAGTAACAGACTGCACGAAAAATGCACATTCACGCAAAAACCTTGTCTCTGCTTATCAGTGAAAGTCAAATATCGTTTTCTGTGGAAATGGTAAAGGCCATGTATGCAAGGATGTTTTTTCTCTTTCATGGCTCACTTCTTGTATAAAGGGCACTCGGCTTGGATCAGTCTGCTCTCCGCACAGCCAATAAAATACCCGGCCTTACATGGAGTAAAATGCTGACTGCTAATTAAATGGCTTCTCTGTCTTTAGCCTCTAGTCTTTGCAGCTGTGGTTACCTAGACTTTGCCTGCCAACAATCCATTGAGTCAGAGAGGAAACTGGCTGTAAAATCTAGAAAATGAGAAGTTCTTGACGGCAACCTTTTTCCTGAGAAGGGAAAGGGACGCCATCTTCCTTGAGAAGGAAGTGACATCACCTGTTTTAGAGGCGGGGTGCCACTCACTCTACTTCCTGTTATCTCCACTCCTCTCCGGAGCCCCTCCATGTTAATTCTTATAGGGGCAGATGTATCAAGCATTTTTGTGTTCGCAAACGGGCAGATTCACAGAATCTGCCCGTTTGTGAATGCAAAAATTGCTTTTACAATGCAGCAAACCTAATTTTGCGATTCGGTAACCTGTTACCGAATCGCAAAATGGGTTTGAGATTCGGTATTAGGAATGGGCGTATTTAGGGCGTCCCTTCCTAATACCGAATCGCATCGGTATGTATGAATGTTTTGTGACCGCAATTGCGGTCGGAAAACATTCGCATGTTACCACCTACTTCAAGTAGGTGGTAACCCATTCGCAAATGGGAAGGGGTCCCCAAGGGACCTCTTGCCCTTTGTGAATGTTTGTTAAAACATTTTTAAGAGCAGGCAGTGGTCCCATGGACCACTGCCTGCTCTTAAAAAAGGAAAAGAAAACTTTTCATTTTTCGTTTTGTAAAGCATCTCGTTTTCCTTCAAGGAAAACGGGCTGCTTTACAAAAAAAAAGATTGCTTTATTGAAAAGCAATCACAGACATGGTGGTCTGCTGATCTCAGCAGGCCACCATCCCCGTGATTTTAGCGATTCCTAGGGGGTCGCAAATTGCGACCTACCCTATTAATATTCATGAGGTAGGTCATTTACGACCACCTAGGAATCGCAAAAGGTGTACTATACACCTTCATACATTGCATTTTGCGATTTCCTAATTGCAAATCCTTGTGATTCGCAATTAGGGAATCGCAAAATGCTAGCTACATACATCTGGCCCATAGCTCCCTCTTTCTAAAGATGATGCAGGCACATTGGATGTAACCAAATGCTTGTCTCCCTGCCTCCCACCAAAAATCAGAGAACACGTTCTGTGGAAATGGTAAAGACAATGTAGGCATATATGCTGTTTGTCCTTCATTGCTCACCTCCTGTATAAAGGGCACACGGATTGGATCATTCAGCTCTATGCACAGCCAATACAATACCCAGACTGACACAATGTTAAATGATGGCTGCTAATTAAATGGCTTTTCTGTCTTCTCCTCAGAGTCAGCCTCTGGTTTTTGCATCTCTGGTAACTTAGATTCTGGCTGTCAACAACCCATTGAATCAGCTAGGAAATTAGTCATACATTCTAGAAAATGGGAAGTTCTTGACCATGACCTTTCTCCTGAGAAGGGAAAGGGACGCCATCTTCCTTGAGAAGAGAGTGACACAGCCTCTGATTACAAGAGGGGGAACAACTTGCGGTCCCCCATCACTGAGACTGTGGTTTATCAGGCAAAGGGTCCAATGTGTGGGGTCACAGAAGAGAGAGCTGTCAATACATTGCCAGGGTCTAACACTGTTTCACTATGATAAATCTTACAATTTCTTCCCTCTCTACCATTGACCTCGGCTTTTGATCTGATAATAAGCAATAGAGAAATTAATAGCTGGGGTGGGTGGTAGTCCACCACACGTAATAATGTCACTATTCTTGTAGGTTTCAGTAATTTAAACCTGAGCTGAACCCCTGGTAGCTATAGCTCAGAGCAGACAGGCTTAATCTAGGAAAATGTCTAAAAGGCTTAACTAAGGAAAATGTGTGAAGCATTTAGGAGCACCATAAGGTAAAAAAGTGAAAAAGTCAAAAACAAAATATAGTACACATCACACTCAAATTTACAAAATAGGGAATATTTTAATGAACAAAAAGAGATCAAAACTATAAAAATCCATAAGGGTAATTGGAGATATGAATGTTTAAATTCTTAAAACATTTTAGCTATCAAAAAGAACAAAGTGCCAACTGTGGACAACTAGTTATGCTTGACCAAGACAAGGGTACGGTTTGAGGCCAATCTCAATGGACGACATGTCAGATACGGGGCCCAGGTATGCCCCGTATCCAAGTGGTACCATCTAATTTAAGCAATTTTCTTGAGAAACGGTGGTCATCGACGAGTTGTTGGTGTGTCAAGGTACAGGCTGGAGCTGAAGCAGGGCAGGATGATGGCAAAGTCCACAGTCTGTGCCCAGTGAGGTCTCGACATTAATCAGCTCCGGCTCTGCATCAATCTTGGGGAAGCCTTCCACTTTTGGACTTCAAACTTTTCTGGAAGTCAGATTTTCTTCAGGAGGCAGACCAGCAAGTTGAATCCAGTTGGTCATTTCACATTGGTTGCTTTGGCTTGACAGCGGTCTCTGTTACCCGGTGGTTCTTCATAGAAAATATTGGCAAACGTTTCTAAGTCACATCTTTTGCAGTTTTGGCAGGTGGAGTACAACTTTTTTGAGGGCTACAGGACCTTAGGGGCACCACTTAGGGATCAGGACTCCCTCCAACAGAAGCCACCAGCAGGGTCCAGGGCCAGTGGCGGCCCCCACTAACAAAGTGTGGTGGGGCGGATTGGGAGGGAGCGGCGGGGGGAGAGAGAGCACAGGGGGGGGTGCGTTAATAGTAAAAAAATAAATGGTCTGAGCGGGCAGGAAATACGCTCCGCTCAGGTCATGGATTCTGTGGGGTTTCTCCAGCCCGGCCGCTGAAGGCAGCCAGGCTGGAGAAACCTAAGTGCGCATGTGTGTTTTGGTCAGCCTGAGACGGCCAGTCAAACACATATGTGTACTTAGGGAGTGCACAAGCACTCCTCCTCCCCCCTCCCATGCCCCACCCCTTCACGCACAAGTTGGCTCAGAGCTGGCCAAACAAAAATAAAACAATGCTAAAGCATCGTTTTATTTTTCATTTGCTGGATCTGCGCCAGGCAGTGGGGCGACGCTTCTCCACCATTGCGGAGGAGCCACCACTGTCCAGGGCAGGTCCAGTTGGAACTGATCAGCTAGTATGTTTAAGGAAGTAGTCTTCTTGCAGCTTTTGCATCCCAGTAGCTTAACATGAGGTCAGCCAGCACTTCCTGTGTGTTTTACTCTAGACTACCCCACTGGGACCTCTCCACATAAAACAAACCTGTCAGCACTTTTCTTTCCCTGTGCCCACCCAGAGTTGTGGCTATGATAATGTGCAAACCCTCCCTTGTGGTCAGATCTGGGATAGCTTTCCCTCCCACTGAGTTTGGAGATAAACTGACTACAGAGACGACAGTGAGGCAGGTTTAGGTGTGAGCTACATCTGCCAGTCACAGATTATGGTTCCTTTGAAGTTCAGGAAGGGGCTGAGCACAGCTTTCTAGGCCGTCCTGTTCAGGGAGAAAAACATCTCCCCACACACCAAACCCTTTGTCCACTATCTGGAAGCAAAGCATATCTGACCACAGGAGAGCCTTTAGCATTCAGTTAACATTGAACACTGGAAGAAAGGCACACCTGACTTAGAAAGGAGAATGACAACTTTCTGAAAGTGCTATTTTCAAAATAGTAATATCAAATCCGACCTGACCATTAGGTTGGATATTAAATTAACTATGAAAAGAACTCCTTGAATAATTTTTCTAGATATTTCTAGCTATTCCCAAACTGAAGTTATGCATTATAGATGTTATAATGTAACCCAGTGCTTTTCTATAGAGAACCAGCCCGCCATCGAGAAAAACAACTTTGGAGAATTTTCACTGGCAGGAAATGTAAACCACATGTCCTACTTTTTAAATTCCATGCACCCTGCTCTATGGGCCTTTAGGGCCTACATCAGAGGTTACTTATATGTATTAAAAAGGAAGGTTTAGTCCTGGCAAAAGGTTTATTTTGCCAGGTTGAATCAGCAGTTTTAAAACACCACACCTAGGCAGCCGGGACAGCCTAGAGACATGTTTTGCATTGTCACTTTATTGGTTCCACAATATTTGCTGAAGTCCATTAGTGACATTTAAGTTACAGGCCCTGAGTAAACCATACAAAAAAGATAATTTTGCACATTCCACCTGTTGGAAAGTCATCCTGTGCCCTGGGCACCCCCAACTTTTTGCTGACTGGAACTGGTGGTAACTGACTCTAACTGACCCTGGGCTCTGTTTAACCAGGCCCAGGGCCAGTGCCATGCTGAAACACTTAGATAACAGTAAAGCACCTACATACACTAGGGTACACTTTGGGTTGGGGTACCCCTGTAATTGGCATGACCTACCCCATGAGCCCCTAGTATATAATAGGGCAGGGGATTGAAACTACCTAGAAGTCCCCAGTATCCTGGGGCATGGCAGTTTAGAGGCCAGCAGCCTTTTTGCACTTGCATGTGTGCACTGCTGAAGCCTGTGGTCAGTTTAAAAGCAGCTCTGGGTGCCAGGACTGCTCTTAAACATGCAAATTGTGGCCAAACTCGACTTTGGGGTTTGGGGCACTTAAAACTGGTCAACCTAAAATGTTTTTGCATAATAATGACCCCCAGGGTCTCCCCTAGGTATCCCAGGGGTGGGGGTCAGGTATCTATAAGGTAGACCCTTATAAAATGAGTTTATAAATGCCCTGGGTTAAGTGAAATTCACATTTCACTCTCCCCATTGTTTAAAGTGCTGCCCAAATTCGACTTTGATGCTGGGGGCACTGGGCCTGGAGGATCTGCAATATTTTTACAGATTCAACACCCCTAGGGTCTCCCCTAGGTGACCTATGGGGTGGGGTCCTGTGAAAATAAGCCAAGTACTTATAAAATATGTTTTTGTAGGTCCTGGTGCTGGAAAAATGGCCCACGTCATTTTTCCCATTGCAAACCCCATGGCCCATAGGATAACATGGGGGAAAGTTATTAAACAATAACTATTAACAGGACAGGGATAAAGATTCCATTCAAAGACTCACTAGAATGGTATGGATAAATCCTACAATATGATGTTATTGAATTTTTCCCAAAGTGAACAGACAAGAAGTTATAACACTTTCTTAGTTGTAGTTCCAAATCCAGCCTGCCAGTGCTCTGCCCTGATTGGTCAGAGTTAAGAGGATTAGCCAGCCTGCCTGAAGAGGTGATAAAGATCCCCTGGGGTCAGCCAGATGGACTGGGAGGGCAGTGAGCTGTTCTGCAGGAATGCCAGGCCAGGGGAGGGGTCGTAAACAATGAGCTTCAAAGGGGCAGAGCCCAGAGCAGTGTCATTAACAGCTTTGAACCCCCACCCCAGCCAGATGGCAGGATTAAGGAAGGTATGTGCAGATGTAGGGAGGAGAGGCTAGGTTAATTAGCCAACTCAGTGGGAGTGTTTAGCCAGCTCTTACCTCCTTGCTGGAAAATCAGCCATTATGGATTTGGAAGCTTTGTTGCACTCTGGGATAAAATAATGCCACACTCTGCAGGAAGTAGTCACTCAAGTGGGCAGTTACCCTACTCCTATTGGTGAAGCTTGACCTCCTGGATGACCCAGAGACTGTGGAATAAGTATCTGAGAGAGGCCCAGCCCCTCAGATCTGCTGCTTGAAACTGAAGAAAGCAAGACTGGCCCTGCTGGAACTTCTGCTGTGCAAAGACTTCTAAGGCCTGACCTCTGGAGACTGCACCCCCTGAAACTACAGCTTTGTGGACTAACTGTGCTGAGTAAAAGAACTCAAGAGTGGACTCCCTGCAAGCTACAGGTTAACAGAGCTCATCTGGACCCTCACCACCAAGAATCACCAACCTGGGGAACTACCAGTGGATTTGTAAGGGTGACGTCCAGTGCATTGTGGGAATTGAAGTCCTCAACTTTCAAGGACCATCTTGGAGCTTCCAGACCCTTGGAGTAAGTTTGAGACACTTTGGGACCCTTTGAGGAACTTCAGGAAGAAGTTCAGGAAGTTTGGGGAACTTTGGAGGAACTTTGGAAAAAAGCTCCATAGGGGGACCGACTCATCCTGGTCAGCCAAGCCGCCTGCCTTCAACCGCGAGTCGGCCAAGCCCACCAGGTTCGTCCCGCTAAAAGCTCCATCGCATCGACTTCCAGAGATTGACCGGGACTAGCGAAAATCTGAAGCCGGCGAACCCTCACCGGATCCGGCTACATGAGGAGCATCGAGGGACCCCACGAGAAAAAGCTCCAGAAAAGCTTCTAAGTCCGCTCGTAAGAAATCGACCGGGAGCAACCGCGAGCGCCTATCCGCCTGCCTTCCATCGCGTGTCGGCCTGGATTGTTGGATTGCCCCGCTGAAGCGATCTTGAAAAAGTTTCTAAGTCCGCTCCAGGGAAGTTCACCGGGAGATCGTCGAAAGGCTGCCCGGCGGAGCCGCACCGGATCCGGACTGACGGAGAGCGTCAAGGGGCCTCGAGGAGAAAAGCTCCAGAAAAGTTTCTAAGTGCGAAGGTAAAAACATTGACCGGGACCTTCCGCGTGGGGTATCCGCTCAGGGCTCCATCGCGGTCGGCCTTAAACTTTGACTTTGGCCCGGTCTATCGCGAGGCTATGTCCCAATATGGTGCTATGTGCTTCTAAGTGCTAGATTTTATTTAAACTTGGAAAATTCATATCTCCGGTTCCCTACATTGGATTTTTGTCGTTTTGGTGTCATTTTAAAGATAAAAATATTTCCTATTTTTATAAATTGGTGTTGGATTTTTATTATGTGTTGTGTTTTAATTATTTACTGAATTGGTGTTTTTAAATGCTTTACATACCTGTCTTTGAAGTTAAGCCTGTCTGCTCGCAGCCACGTTACCAGGGGTTGAGCATAGGAATAATTTTCTTAGACCTATGCTGAGTCCTATCCAGTGTTTGTGGTCTTATTACTAGTGGCAGACCTACATTTGCCCCTACCAATAACCCACTTTCCAACATTTGGTGCTCAGCGGTGTGGATGTGGACTTGTGTTTAAAAAATACACCTTTCAGTGAATGAATTAAGATTATAAAAATCCTCTAAATTGCCTTAGAACAAAACTTTTGAGTTTGATTTTTGGAATTTGGACTAAACTGTTTTTAATCCATTGTTTTGATTTTTCCAAATTGTTCTAAGTCTATTGTGCCTAGTGTTGTGACCCAAAACTAGGGAACCATGGAGTTGGACCTGGCTAAACTGTCCCAGTGTAAGTTGGCTGAGCTTAGGGAACAGTGTAGGCTTAGGGGCTGCCTGCTTCCAAGAGGTATAGGAAGGCAGGGTTGTTTCAGTTTATACAAGCCCATGACCAGGCAGCTGAGGAGAATCAAGGGGGGTCGAGGGTGTCCCCCCAACATCATCCCAAGAGAGGAGGATGATGCCTCTTCCATTATAACTAGTGTAAGCCAACAGAATCCTGATGGTGGGAGTGGGGAAGGGTCCCTTACTCAGGAACCACTACGGTCCCTTGCAGAGAGACAGCTTCAGGCTCAATTAGCTTTGATAGCTTTAGAGCAAAGGAAACTGGATTTGGCTGAGAAGAGGTGGGAGAAGGAGGAGAAGAGAAATGGTGGCAGCGAAAGCGAAGAAGATGCTGAGATGTCCAGGGGTGGCAGATTTGAACCTAAACTTCCAAAGGGTATTGTGCCCAAGTACACTGAGGGGGATGACATTGACAAATGGCTTGCAGCTTTTGAGAGGGCCCTTAAGATGAGTAGGGTCCACTCTAGGTATTGGGGTGCACTCCTGTGGGAGTTGATTCCAGTAGCTGGGAGGGATAGGCTCCTGACCCTGAAGGGAGAGGATGCAGAATCATACCAGCAGATGAAAGCCTGCTTAGTCAAGAGGTTTGGTCTGACTCCAGAGCAGTACAGGGTGAAGTTTAGGAACACCCAGAAATTGAATTCCAAGTCTTGGATAGACTTTGTGGATGTTTCAGTGAAGGCACTGGAAGGCTGGATTTGTGGTAACAAAGTGAGCACTTATGAGGGATTGTATAATTTGTTTTTGAAAGAACACATTTTGACTCATTGTGCAGAAGAGAAGTTACGCCAGTATCTAGTGGACTCTAAGCTGACAGACCCCAGAGAGTTGGGGGAGTCAGCTGATGAGTGGGTGAGAACCCGGGTTTCCATTCAGCACCAGGGGGTGACCAGAAGAAAGGAGGACAGGTCCCTCCCCAGGGGAAAGCCCAGGGAAATGAAGGTCAAAAACCTAAGGAGTCCTCCAAAGACCCACAAAAACCTGCACAAGGAGGGGGGCCCCGAGCCAACCCAAAACCCAAGGGAGGTGGATTCAGGGAAAGAATGGTAAATTCTTTGATCCCTCAAAAGTGGGTAAGTGCTTTGACTGTAACCAGCCAGGGCACAAGCAGGGAGATGCTGTCTGCACTAAAAGCTCCCCCTAAGGGGCCATCCACAGGGATTGCCAGTGTCAGTTTAGGGGTGGAGAGTGGTGCCCCAGTGGAGGGTAATCAGGTGGGGCAAGCAACCTTAGTGTCCCTGGGTGGGGTGAATATTGCAACCCTTACTGCCTTACCTCCAAACATGGATAAGTACAGGCAGAGGCCTAAAGTGAATGGGACTGAGGTGGAGGCTATCAGAGACACTGGGGCTAGTGTAACTATGGTCCTGGATGAGCTGGTGCCCCCGGAGAGTTTGTTACCTGGTGAGTTTCACCAGGTGACTTATGCAGACAGCACCACCAAACTCCATCCTATGGCTGTGGTGGATTTGGAATGGGGAGGTGTGACAGGCCCTATGAAGGTAGCTGTGTCAAAGGTGCTCCCAGTCCAGTGTTTACTGGGCAATGACCTTGAAGCCTCTGCATGGTCAGAGGTGGAGAGAGGACTCCATATGAAAATATTGGAGCTCCCTGAGTGGGTATGTGCTGTGACTAGGTCACAGACTAGCCAGACGGGAGGGGCTGGACACTTGGACCCTGGAACAAAGGGCCAAGCATCCATGGACAAGGGTACTGGGCCTGGTGAGCCAGCCCAGGGAACTCCAGAGGTGCAGGCAGAATCTAACCCTGATAGGGAGGATCTGGCCTCAGAGGGAGGGACTCCATCCCTGCCAGAGCTGTCAGATTTGGCAGAACTGACAGGAGCAGGTGGACCCTCCAGAGAGGAGTTCAGTCAGGGACAGCGTGACTGTCCCACCCTTGAGGGCTTGAGGCGGATTGCTTCTAAGCAAGAGGAAGGGGATGACAGTGGGTTTCATAGAATCTACTGGGAAGATGGACTGCTTTATACTGAGGCCAGAAACCTCAAGGAGGGGGCCACCAGGAGGTTGGTGGTGCCCCAGAGGTACAGAGAGTTCATCCTGACTTTGGGTCATGACATCCCCTTGGCAGGACATTTGGGACAGATAAAGACATGGAACCGGTTGGTGAACCATTTCTACTGGCCCCATATGTCTGAAAAGGTAAAGGAGTTTTGCAGCTCCTGTGTCACCTGTCAGGCCAGTGGCAAGGCAGGGGCAAGACAAAGGCTCCCCTAGTACCACTGCCAGTGGTTGGGGTTCCTTTTGAAAGGGTGGGGATGGACATTGTTGGTCCCCTGGACCCACCTACTGCATCAGGGAATAGGTATATCTTAGTGGTAGTTGACCATGCCACTAGATACCCTGAAGCCATACCTCTTAGAACCATTGATGCTCCTGCAGTGGCTAGAGCACTACTTGGTGTGTTTACCAGAGTGGGTTTTCCAAAAGAGGTGGTGTCAGATAGGGGCACGAACTTCCTGTCCAGCTATCTGACTGCTATGTGGGATGAGTGTGGTGTCAACTACAAGTTCACCACCCCCTATCACCCACAAGCAAATGGTCTTGTTGAGCGATTCAACAAAACCCTGAAGGGCATGATAAATGGGTTGTCGGAGAAACTCAGGAGGAGATGGGATGTTCTCCTCCCATGCTTACTGTTTGCCTACAGGGAGGTGCCACAGAAAGGGGTTGGTTTCAGTCCCTTTGAGTTGGTGTTTGGACACCCTGTGAGGGGGCCATTGAGCCTGCTGAGAGAGTCTTTAGAGAAGCCTCTCAAAGAAGCAAAGGACAATGTGCTGGACTATGTGCTAGGCCTGAGATCTAGAATGGCCGAGTACATGTACAAGGCAAACAGGAAACTGGAGGCCAGCCAGGAGCTCATGAAGCACTGGTATGATCAGAAGGCTACTATGCCTGAGTATACTCCAGGACAATTGGTGTGGGTGTTGGAGCCTGTGGCTCCCAGGGCCCTCCATGACAAGTGGAGTGGGCCCTATCCAATCTTAGAAAAGAAGGGTGAGGTTACCTATTTGGTGGACCTTGGCACCCCCAGGAACCCTCATAGGGTCCTGCATGTGAATAGATTGAAACCCCACCATGACAGGGCAGACATGACCATGTTACTGGTCACTGATGAGGGTGTGGAGGAGGAAACTGAGCCTGTGCCCGACCTCCTCTCCAATAATGTGCAAGATGGGTCAGTGGAGGGGTGATACTCTCTCCCAAGTTGACAGACCAGCAGCACAGAGACTGTAAGCAAGTGCTGGAGCAGTTTGCTGGCCTGTTCTCTTTGACCCCAGGCATCACTGAGTGGTGTGTGCATCACATTGACACTGGTGACAGCCTACCTGTCAAAAATAAACTGTACAGGACATCTGACCATGTCAGAGCCAGCATTAAAGCTGAGGTTGCTAAGATGCTGGACTTGGGGGTAATTGAACCGTCTGAGAGTCCATGGGCCAGCCCAGTGGTGCTGGTACCTAAACCTAATCCTGAGGGGGACCCAAGGAGTTAAGGTTCTGTGTGGACTACAGAGGATTGAATGCAGTCACAAAGACTGACGCTCACCCTATACCTAGAGCTGATGAGCTCATTGACAGGTTAGGGGCGGCTAAGTACCTGAGTACTTTTGATTTGACTTCAGGTTACTGGCAGATTGCCCTCACTGATGGAGCAAAGGAGAGGTCAGCATTCTCCACCCCAGAGGGACATTATCAGTTCAAGGTAATGCCCTTTGGTTTAAAGAATGCACCTGCCACCTTCCAAAGGTTGGTGAACAGGGTCTTGTCTGGGTTGGAACAGTTCAGTGCAGCTTACCTGGATGACATAGCTGTGTATAGTTCTACCTGGGGAGATCACTTAAGCCACCTAAGGGAAGTGCTTCAGGCCATGCAGCAGGCAGGCCTGACTATTAAGGCAAGCAAGTGCCAAATAGGGCAGAGTTCTGTAGTGTACCTGGGCCACCTGGTAGGTGGGGGCCATGTACAGCCTCTCCAAGCTAAAATCCAAACTATTTTGGATTGGACAGCACCTGTTACCCAGACTCAGGTCAGGGCATTCCTTGGACTGACAGGGTACTATAGAAGGTTTGTTCAAAATTATGGGACCATTGTGGGGCCCCTAACAGAACTCACTTCTAAAAAGAGGCCCAAGAAGGTGATTTGGACCCCAGAGTGTCAGAAGGCTTTTGACACTCTGAAAGCTGCTATGTGTTCAGCACCAGTGTTACTGGCCCCTGACTACACGAAGGAATTTGTAGTTCAGACCGATGCTTCAGAGCAAGGGATTGGGGCAGTGTTGGCACAGCTAAATGAAGGGGGCCTTGATCAGCCAGTTGCCTTTATTAGCAGGAGGCTTCTTCCCAGAGAGCAGAGATGGAGTGCCATTGAGAGAGAGGCTTTTGCTGTGGTGTGGTCACTGAAAAAGTTGAGACCATATTTGTTTGGGACTCACTTCCGTGTTCAAACTGACCACAGGCCTCTCAGATGGCTCATGCAGATGAGAGGGGAGAATCCCAAGCAGTTAAGGTGGTCCATTTCCCTACAGGGAATGGACTTTACAGTGGAACACAGACCTGGGGTTGCCCATGCCAATGCCGATGGACTTTCCAGGTTTTTCCACTTAGCTGAGGAGGACTACCAGGGTATAGGTTAGTAACCCCTCACCTTTCGTTTGGGGGGGCTGTGTTGGAAAGTCATCCTGTGCCCTGGGCACCCCCAACTTTTTGCTGACTGGAACTGGTGGTAACTGACTCTAACTGACCCTGGGCTCTGTTTAACCAGGCCCAGGGCCAGTGCCATGCTGAAACACTTAGATAACAATAAAGCACCTACATACACTAGGGTACACTTTGGGTTGGGGTACCCCTGTAATTGGCATGACCTACCCCATGAGCCCCTAGTATATAATAGGGCAGGGGATTGAAACTACCTAGAAGTCCCCAGTATCCTGGGGCATGGCAGTTTAGAGGCCAGCAGCCTTTTTGCACTTGCATGTGTGCACTGCTGAAGCCTGTGGTCAGTTTAAAAGCAGCTCTGGGTGCCAGGACTGCTCTTAAACATGCAAATTGTGGCCAAACTCGACTTTGGGGTTTGGGGCACTTAAAACTGGTCAACCTAAAATGTTTTTGCATAATAATGACCCCCAGGGTCT
Source organism: Calotriton arnoldi (assembly GCA_963921515.1). NCBI lineage: Eukaryota > Metazoa > Chordata > Amphibia > Caudata > Salamandridae > Calotriton > Calotriton arnoldi. The sequence continues at coordinate 160,393 of CAWUFW010006500.1, read as the reverse complement.
CCCCTAGGTATCCCAGGGGTGGGGGGTCAGGTATCTATAAGGTAGACCCTTATAAAATGAGTTTATAAATGCCCTGGGTTAAGTGAAATTCACATTTCACTCTCCCCATTGTTTAAAGTGCTGCCCAAATTCGACTTTGATGCTGGGGGCACTGGGCCTGGAGGATCTGCAATATTTTTACAGATTCAACACCCCTAGGGTCTCCCCTAGGTGACCTATGGGGTGGGGGTCCTGTGAAAATAAGCCAAGTACTTATAAAATATGTTTTTGTAGGTCCTGGTGCTGGAAAAATGGCCCACGTCATTTTTCCCATTGCAAACCCCATGGCCCATAGGATAACATGGGGGAAAGTTATTAAACAATAACTATTAACAGGACAGGGATAAAGATTCCATTCAAAGACTCACTAGAATGGTATGGATAAATCCTACAATATGATGTTATTGAATTTTTCCCAAAGTGAACAGACAAGAAGTTATAACACTTTCTTAGTTGTAGTTCCAAATCCAGCCTGCCAGTGCTCTGCCCTGATTGGTCAGAGTTAAGAGGATTAGCCAGCCTGCCTGAAGAGGTGATAAAGATCCCCTGGGGTCAGCCAGATGGACTGGGAGGGCAGTGAGCTGTTCTGCAGGAATGCCAGGCCAGGGGAGGGGTCGTAAACAATGAGCTTCAAAGGGGCAGAGCCCAGAGCAGTGTCATTAACAGCTTTGAACCCCCACCCCAGCCAGATGGCAGGATTAAGGAAGGTATGTGCAGATGTAGGGAGGAGAGGCTAGGTTAATTAGCCAACTCAGTGGGAGTGTTTAGCCAGCTCTTACCTCCTTGCTGGAAAATCAGCCATTATGGATTTGGAAGCTTTGTTGCACTCTGGGATAAAATAATGCCACACTCTGCAGGAAGTAGTCACTCAAGTGGGCAGTTACCCTACTCCTATTGGTGAAGCTTGACCTCCTGGATGACCCAGAGACTGTGGAATAAGTATCTGAGAGAGGCCCAGCCCCTCAGATCTGCTGCTTGAAACTGAAGAAAGCAAGACTGGCCCTGCTGGAACTTCTGCTGTGCAAAGACTTCTAAGGCCTGACCTCTGGAGACTGCACCCCCTGAAACTACAGCTTTGTGGACTAACTGTGCTGAGTAAAAGAACTCAAGAGTGGACTCCCTGCAAGCTACAGGTTAACAGAGCTCATCTGGACCCTCACCACCAAGAATCACCAACCTGGGGAACTACCAGTGGATTTGTAAGGGTGACGTCCAGTGCATTGTGGGAATTGAAGTCCTCAACTTTCAAGGACCATCTTGGAGCTTCCAGACCCTTGGAGTAAGTTTGAGACACTTTGGGACCCTTTGAGGAACTTCAGGAAGAAGTTCAGGAAGTTTGGGGAACTTTGGAGGAACTTTGGAAAAAGCTCCATAGGGGGACCGACTCATCCTGGTCAGCCAAGCCGCCTGCCTTCAACCGCGAGTCGGCCAAGCCCACCAGGTTCGTCCCGCTAAAAGCTCCATCGCATCGACTTCCAGAGATTGACCGGGACTAGCGAAAATCTGAAGCCGGCGAACCCTCACCGGATCCGGCTACATGAGGAGCATCGAGGGACCCCACGAGAAAAAGCTCCAGAAAAGCTTCTAAGTCCGCTCGTAAGAAATCGACCGGGAGCAACCGCGAGCGCCTATCCGCCTGCCTTCCATCGCGTGTCGGCCTGGATTGTTGGATTGCCCCGCTGAAGCGATCTTGAAAAAGTTTCTAAGTCCGCTCCAGGGAAGTTCACCGGGAGATCGTCGAAAGGCTGCCCGGCGGAGCCGCACCGGATCCGGACTGACGGAGAGCGTCAAGGGGCCTCGAGGAGAAAAGCTCCAGAAAAGTTTCTAAGTGCGAAGGTAAAAACATTGACCGGGACCTTCCGCGTGGGGTATCCGCTCAGGGCTCCATCGCGGTCGGCCTTAAACTTTGACTTTGGCCCGGTCTATCGCGAGGCTATGTCCCAATATGGTGCTATGTGCTTCTAAGTGCTAGATTTTATTTAAACTTGGAAAATTCATATCTCCGGTTCCCTACATTGGATTTTTGTCGTTTTGGTGTCATTTTAAAGATAAAAATATTTCCTATTTTTATAAATTGGTGTTGGATTTTTATTATGTGTTGTGTTTTAATTATTTACTGAATTGGTGTTTTTAAATGCTTTACATACCTGTCTTTGAAGTTAAGCCTGTCTGCTCGCAGCCACGTTACCAGGGGTTGAGCATAGGAATAATTTTCTTAGACCTATGCTGAGTCCTATCCAGTGTTTGTGGTCTTATTACTAGTGGCAGACCTACATTTGCCCCTACCAATAACCCACTTTCCAACACCACCATTATCTTTTCTCTGCTTAAAAATCTACTTTGTATCCCTTAAGAAAGAAAACCTCTATATGTAGGGTATTGTTGAGAAAAGGCACTCTTCATTGAATTACAAGATGCCTGTAATTCAGCTGAGGGCCAGTTGCACCTTGAGCAAGTGGGTGTGTAACCCCTTCTATATCAAGGGGGACATGTACTCCCACCACTCTACAAAGGGAACTCAAGCACTCATGATAGTCAAAGATGCCCCGAGTGCATCCATCTGCATCAGCCCTTAATGACGATCTTTAGGAGAGGAGGTCACAATGAAGTGAAGCTCCTCGGTGTCTTACATTTTTGACTATCCGCTTAGCTTTATGCTTGTACCTTAAAGGAAGGTCAAGTTCAAGCACCACCATATTGATTTACATAGAAGTTAAACTATGGTCTCCCTACAGCTCATCCAGCTCATCTGAGAGCAATGCTTCTCACAGCTGCTCTCTCTTGACTGGCTGGAACAAATTTGACCACATCCCCCCTATTATTCGTACCCTCCAATGGTGACCAAAAGAAGCAAGAGATCCTTTTAAGACTGCAGACAGCATTTATCACTCATAAAGCCCTCAACAGTATATGTAACAGGCATTCTCTGGGAATGTAACATGGATCTGGAACTCTGCCCCAACAGCACTTCACACACCTTCTAAAAATTAACCAAAAATCCTCTTATTAGAGCGACACTTTGGATAAAGATAGGATCAGTACTTTATATCTCCTTTGTTAACTTGAGCTGTCTATCCTGATGGGAACTATTTATTCCGTTTTCTTTGTAGTTTATCTGTTGTTTTATGATGACAATTATACATAATTTGCTGCTTGATCCTTCTGAAGTGGTCTAATGCCTTTGGGCCAAGTTTACAATGAGGAAAACCGCAACAAAATAAAACATAAATTGCATCCACCTTAAATGGACACCTACCAGAACAGTAGGCATGTAGTTAGCATTAATGGCAATTAAATGTTCCCAGGGTAGTAGCTACTACTCCTAGACTCCACTTAACACCTCTGGTCTGTCTTCTGTGGTCCTTGCCTGTGGAACATATGCTGTGTTAAATTAAGTAAGTTTTAGGGTGCTGCATAGAGTAGCATAAATTGTCTACAGAGCGCGAGATTCAGTGGTTTTGGAGGGTGAGCACAATGATGTCAAAAGATCTGGACAACCACAAACTCTGCGCTTGCAAATTGCATCAACACCAGCACCAACAGCAGCAAAGAGATTTTTATCATTGTGAAAGATTTCACCTGCTAACTGCCACCTCTAACAGCATCACTACTTCACAGGACCTCTACACCAAGCTTTCACAATTCTTCTGTAGCAAGATAACTTCCATTCTCATTAACTGTGACCCCACCCCACACCCCCCGAGCAGTCCTGGCAGACCTCGCAACATGACTCCCCATTTCGACCAAAGACATGACTATGACCTCTTGGCTAGCTCGCCCCATGGATAAAACCACCTCCACCATGCAGTCTATCCACTCCAGGGCCCCATCTCACCCTTGCCCCCACTACACCTTCGCAAAGGACTACAAACAATCAGCACAATACTCGCCTGACGCTAAACACCTCCATCTCTTCTGCCTCCTTCCCAGATGCATAGAAACATGCCACACTACTCCCCAAGCTCAAAAAGCCTACTGCGATCCCAACAACGCTACAGACTCATCTCCCTGCTACCATACCCCACCAAAGTCCTGGACAATCTAAACGACCACCAACTCCTTGGCATGAGACAAACCGGTTTCAGACCCAATCACAGAACAGAAAAAGCCCTCATTGCTGCCATAGATGACATCTGTATGATCCTGGCCAGTACTGGAAGCCCATCTGCAGCACTCATTACAATGTCCCACCTTATTCCCATCTGACACCTGAAGGAGATGGGAATCAAAGGATCCTCTCTCTGTTGGATGTGCTCCTTCCTGACTGGAAGGACACTGTCAGGATTCCTCCCATAGTCATATACCGGCATGACTCATATCATTCCTCCCAACACTTATGAATAAACACACATCTTGTACCCTGACTTTTGACCATATTGCAGGCTGTTGGTAAGAGCTAGCTGCAGCTGGTATTCCCTGGATTGTTTGAAAAGGCTTAATAGCTTTTACAAATGTTTTACCATGCATATGCAAGGTCAGGTTTCAGGCGCCACGGAAACATCCAGAAAATCCACCAAAATAAGCATCAAGCAACCGGCATAGATGACCTCAACTTGAACCTTCTGGAAGGCAGCCCTCATTAAATGACTCCCCTGCACCTGTTCCTTGCAATAAGCAATTAGAATGCAACCTTTGTGAACATTCTAAAACACCTTCTAGAAGACAGCCTTATTCAAATTAATCATCTGCACCTGTTCCTTGCTATAAGCAATTAGAACGCGACTTTTATGAAAATTCTAAAACAACTTCTAAAACACAGCCTCATCAAATTAATCATCTGCACCTATTCCTTGCTATAAGCAATTAGAACGCGACCTTTGTGAACATTCTAAAGCAACTTCTAGAAGGCAGCCTCATCATGTTAATTATCTACACCTGTTCCTTGTTACAAACAATTAGAATGTAACCTTTATGAACATTCTAAAGCAGTCTTATTTAAAGCCCGTCCACACTCCTCCCCTTCCTTTAGCCTCTTCGCCTGCCACTTATCTGTTTCCCGGCGTCCAGGACTCTGTTTTGCCAGCTCCCTTGATCCAACCGCTTCAACCTCACCATAAAGAACATCCTGCATTAGTGTTGCACCTGGATGGAAAAAAGAACAAGAAGAAAAGGAGAGACGCATTAACAGACTTTATTTTACTACGTGCTGAGCTCAGTCGCAACATTGTGGTGCAAAGAAAGGTAACCAGTGTTGTTCAACTTGTACATACCTTTGGCAGGGCTCTACCAGAGTGGACTTGGGTGAAACTAACCCCATCCAAATTTGCTTGTAGGTTTGATGCTGAAATCATACTCACTACAGTTTCGAAAACTTTGATGAAGGGGCCTCTACGAACAATCTAAATGAAAATGAGACAACAACAAAACTAAAGGTTGGTTGAGATTTGAAAAGCTTTTGTGAGGTGATACCTTCAGAGAGAGATTTATTTCTAGACAAAAGCTTTATTTTTTGTTTGTTTATAGGTACCATATCTGCCGGTACCATTCATCAGACTGGTGTGAATGCCTGCTACAGAGTTGCTGTTGAGTAAACGAGCCACAGCTTCTTTGACTCTACACGCTCTCTCCATCCTAACCCCCTTGCCCCTGGGATTTGCCACCAGAGCAGTGTCTCCTCCTATAAACTGAGGGCAAGACGCTGGAGGATTCGGGAACTAGCATAGCCGCCCCATTGGAATCATTTGGGATCAAGGTAGGTGGCTTATGACAGACACAGTGAATTAGACCGCCCCCCCACTCTTTGGAGGCCTGCAACCTTACCTATGAAGTATCACAAGAATCCTCTCTGAGCCTGACCTTCTTCAACGCTTACATGATCCCATTTGCAAGCACCATCCACTCCTATGACATCAACGTCCTGTCCTACACTGATGACACCCAGCTCATATGCTCCCTCTCAGACAAAACTTCCAACACCCAGACCAAGTTCAATAAGTGCATGACCGAAAATCAACGACTAGATGAAGACCAACTGTCTCAAACTTAACACCCGCAACACAGAAGTTGGGGCCTTCAGGAAAACCCATCACCATGGAACCTCACTTGGTGGCCGGCTGAACCTGAACCCACACTCACCCCCACCCCCACCACCTACACTAAGAACATTGGGATTATCATTGACAACCAGTTCAAAATGGCTGTCCAAGACCACGCCATCACAGCTCCCTGCTTCCATACCTGAAGATGCTGAGACAAATATGCAAATTTCTCCACACACGCAAAACCATCACACATGCTCTTGTAACAAGAAAACTGGACTACAGGTACACCCTCTTTGCCGGGATCAGCAAACAACTCACCAGATGACTTCAAACCATTGAGAACGAGGCAGCCAGAATCATACTCAGTCAACCACACAGCAAACACATCACAGCGTACTTGAGGCAGTTCCACACTTTACACAACTGAGGGTTCCGGGATGGCGTCCTCCTCGGGGGGCCACTTTCAGAAACTATACTCACAGAATAAAACTCTCCAAGCCACACAGGAGCAGAACTGACGGATAGATCCCAACTCCCCACTCAGACTTCCCCAGCTTTCAACAGTAATTGACAACTGAGTAAACCCCAAAGGGGATGGGGATAGAGAAGAGACTGGCTCGTATAGTTCATCTGGTTCACCTTATGTTCTCCTCAATCTTCTTCATGGATTTTAAGTGATTTACGGAGCTGCTGGGTTCACTGTGAACATAAAAAGCAATTGTTGCTTTCTTCCTACCCTAACTTGAATCTCTCTCTACATATTAATATGTATATATATTCTTTGGTAATGCACTTCCCCACTAGACTAGGGGGCCGATTCCGATTTCGGCAGGAAGCGCACCTAACACTATTCGTCCGGAAAAAAACCAAGCCGAACGCTTGTTTCCCGACTGATTCGAACATTCGCACTAACGAGCAAGTACGATGCGCACAACTGCCCAGATCCCGACCCAGCCGTACTTACCCATTCCAGCTCCTGTTCACCGCCCGAGCCGGATCCGTAAACGCAGAATCGAGTCGCACGGAAGCAAAAATACAGCACCTTCCGGCCGGACCAGTACGATGCGCCTTCCGTACGCGCCGAACCCGTCGCTACGTCCGGCACGTCAGAGCATCCGGAAGAGCCGCACATAAGCTCCGATTTGCGCCACAAGACGATCCACGGCTACGAGACGAACAAGCCTGCTACGAGTACGAGTCGAAGCAACGAGAAAGCCGAACGAGACGAACCAACCATGAATCCCATCGCGCAGGTCCTACCAATACTCTACATCTATTACCGGAACAGGTACGGACGAGTACGGCGCAGACGGTAAGTTAAACACCCACTACACAAACAAACGACACGTACCCGACATATAACACACACACATAGGGATGCAGAAATGACTTACACTAGCAACAGCAGAACCATTGGGGCGGGATGGCTATCACCAATACCATACACACCCATAGGGGCCTGGATGCCAACCACTAACACCACCCCTACTCAGGAGGGCTGGATGCCTGTCACTACTACCATCCCCAATCATAGGGTGATGGATGCCTACCACTACCACCACCCCTACTCAGGACTGGCTGGATGCCTGTCACTACTACCATCCCCACTCATAGAATGATGGATGCCTACCACTACCACCACCCCTACTCATGGGGGGCTGGATGCCTACCACTACCACCACCCCTACTCAGGGGGGGCTGGATGCCTGCCACTACCACCACCCCTACTCATGGGGGGCTGGATGCCTGTCACTACTACCATCCCCACTCATAGGGGGATGGATGCCTAGCACTACCACCACCCTACTCATGGGGGGCTGGATGCCTACCACTACCACCACCCCTACTCATGGGGGGCTGGATGCCTACCACTACCACCACCAATACTCATGGGGGGCTGGATGCCTGTCACTACTACCATCCCCACTCATAGGGGAATTGATGCCTACCACTACCACCACCCTACTCATGGGGGGCTGGATGCCTACCACTACCACCACCCCTACTCATGGGGGGCTGGATGCCTGTCACTACTACCATCCCCACTCATAGGGGAATTGATGCCTACCACTACCACCACCCTACTCAGGGGGGTCTGGATGCCTGTCACTACCACCACCCCTACTCAGGGGGGGCTGGATGCCTACCACTACCACCACCCCTACTCATAGGATGGGTAATGCATGACACAACCAGCATACTCCAACATAAGGAATGTCAGAAAAACACATCCCCCCAACACCATGACAAGCGTGTGTAGTCTGTGTCAAATGCCTACAACACTGAACATGACATTGAACATACAATGTGACCCCCTATCACATGTGTCACACATAAATGTGTGTGGCCTCCACAATGCAAGCAGACCATGACCACTGTGGCAATGGGGTCTAACACCCCATCATCACAGTGACCAAAAGGTAAGTGTGGGCTCCATAGCTGAAGCACATTTTGAACATTGTGGCAATGGGGTCTAAACCCCCGTCATCACAGTGACCAAAATGTAAGTGTGGGGTCCATAGCTGAAGCACATTTTGAACATTGTGGCAATGGGGTCTAAACCCCCATCATCATAGTGACCAAAAGGTAAGTGTGAGGTCCATAGCTGAAGCACATTTTGAACATTGTGGCAATGGGGTCTAAACCCCCATCATCATAGTGACCAAAATGTAAGTGTGGGGTCCATAGCTGAAGCACATTTTGAACATTGTGGCAATGGGGTCTAAACCCCCATCATCACAGTGACCAAAATGTAAGTGTTGTCATGGAAAAAGCTGCACATGCCAAACAGCATGGATGATTCCTGGTCACAGAACAACAAACACATCAGTGGCATAGTAGTGCTTGTGTCCCATAGCAACATAGATTGGGTGAGGCAAACAGTGCAGTGCAAATAAGACATACCTTTGGCCATGTGCAGACAAACATCACCCATGGGGGCTGACATTGTCAACATTCATCAATAACGCAATGACAGAAGTGACCATCATAATGCAGACCCACATATCTGCACCAATGGACACACAAATGTAGATATCCTGTGGAGACTGTAGATGTGAGGCGAACAAATACCATACCATGGCAGCAATGGGACATACAAACCATGATCATTGTGCTGACTGATGACCTAGGAGTCCCAGGGACAGCAGGGGAAACCCACCAAACAACATACAGCCAATGGCACACTAAAGATATGCCAATGCAGTGGTGCAGATGCACAAACACAAACAGGCAGCCTCACACTGCATATCAAACACAACAGGTGATGGGGGGTGTGCCAGTGTCCCCAGGCAACCACACATCACATGAGGAGGCCTGAATCCCAATTACACAGATTTGTATACAGTGCCACACCAAAGTAACTCATGGATCGGATTCCCCTATGTGGGCAATCAGGCATTGTTAGATGAGAGGGAGCCCAAATTACACATGTCACACAAGCTTGTAGTGTAGTGTAGTTCCTATTTCGCTAATAGGCTCTGCGCATTGGAATAATATAACCTATAGGTTTGACATAGGACTAAGGTCGGTATGTCCCTATCGATTATATTGAACTTAATTACCTGTGCCAGCTAGCTCAGAGGCCACTAGAAACTTCTTGAAGACAAGAAGGGAATAGTTTCTGGCAACCACATAACATAAAACCCTGATCCCTCAGGACCGTGGAAACAATATACTACTTTTCATTCAGTCACTCATCTCAGAGAAGTACATAGAAGAAACAGTCGGGTGTGTTTACAATAAAATTTATTGCACAGTTGTTGTTCTAGTACTGGTTATATGTGCTGCGACAACTGTTGGACAGTAGCAGAGAAATATGGCCAGCAGTGCAGTTAAATAAAAATGCATGGTACAGTTTTACCATTGTGCAATAGTAATGAACACATACATGAAATGCAGAATGCATTAAGATAAAGCCTATACCCCTATGATGCCTAACTAGATGTACCTAAGGGTACCTAGCATGTGTGTAGGTCTTAGAGAGCCAAGAATCCCCCTAGGATTTAGTCTAACCCCATTACCTTAGTGGGGCTTCATCCTGGTGTTGAGCTGGACACCCCAGGATGGGTGGAGGGACCTCTGCCAGCTGGAGCTGTGGCATGATGCAGGTTGCAGCGTCTCACGTCAGAGTGGCGGCATGGAAGTCTCGGTCCTCTCTAGTTTGCTTGGGCAAAGGGAGTTGTATTTATACCGGATATGTGCGTTGGAATGTTAGTTTTGACGCAGTCGGTCAGAGGAAGACGTCAGGAATGAACCCTTGGGAAATAGTGGTTCATGCATATTTAATGAGACCTTGGAGAAATCAATAGTCCTGTGCTAGGGAAAATCCCAAGAGCGAAGGGTCTTTTTTTTAAGTAAGTCACTTTTGGGCATGGATATGACGTATGTAGAATGGACCGTCTTCTGCACCCAGAGCACACGTCAGATAAGGGACAGACTCTGTTGCTCGTTATTTGTAAAGGGAGGGCCAATGTAGGGGAAAGGTCCTGCCTGTCTCTGTGGCACGAAGGATTTGAGCCTCTGAAACAGCGCACCTATGTTAGGCCCTCAATCCAGCACATAACACCCACTCCTATCTATGGACAATCGTGACTAACCCATTAAAAGCAAACTACGTGACTAAAATAGGCATTCGCATATGATTGGCAGGTAGTTGCATGAGAGTGTTGTTTGTGAGCTGAAAAAATAGCAGCTGTTAAAATATGTAAAATTACTATAGACTCTGTGGAGACAGGAAAAATCTATAGTGTCATTAAAAAATACTCTCTTAGAGTCAGCAGTGACTTATAAAAGTTCCTGTTTATAAAATTGAAAACTCTTACAAGCTGTTCAAAAGACCATGCTTTCTTTAGAAGAAGAAAAAAAAAGAAAAAAAGGTCAATTTTAGAGGGAAGCTCCAAGCACTCGGTCATAGTTGAAACAATAAGAGAAAAAATGTGTTTCAGGACATGTTTTAGCAAAATGAGAGATAAGAAGTGGCTGAGAGACATAACATTTCTGTAATACCTCGCAGATTCGTTGTGGGAGCACAGAATGAGCAGTGCTGCCAGTTGCTGGTTCTGAGGCAGCCGGTGCTGTAATCGATACCTTGGATTTGCAAGGAATGCATGGGTTTGATGGGAATACGCCAAGCATGGGACTTCAGCAGTTCCAGCCTGGTGGTAAATGCGCTGGCGTTTCCTTTGGAAGTGTCAGACAGATGATGATCACGCATTCTTCACTGAAAAATCCAAGCATCAGAGAACAGGTAAGTTGCAGTCTTTTCAGACTGGTCTTTCAAATATTAGAAACCATGAAAAGCATGGTTCCTGCTTGCAAGGTATTCCCAAGATGCATCACACTGCTTGTGTGTGAAAGATAAAATGTATCAAAAAGAAAAGAGGGGCAGTCTGTATTTAAGAGTGCTATTTTGCAAAAAAGAAAAAATATTTCTTTAGCTGATGTGAAAATTAAAAAATAAAAGTGCTGCACAAGCATGGTTTTCAGATTGCTCAAAGCATTTGAACTTTATAAAGGAAACTTTTGTTTCACTACTGTCAGTGTTGGGGCTTCTAGCCAAAAGGGGCACAACTTTCCTACACTGTAGGATTTCACTACCTCTGGATGTTATCTGTACATAACGTAGGTCTGGCTTATATATACTGAGTCCCTTGGTGATGTTCAGGAATCATTTTTGTGACAGGTATTTGTGTCAAAGGGCCAAACCACCCATACTTTCCTAACTGGGTCTGTCCGTAACAGGTATAAAGCGTCACAATAAGAATAAATCTCTAACATTTCATGATCTGAAAATGTAGCAATTATTCCTAAAACAGACAGCATATTATTCACTGTATCAGTAACCCAATTTTCAGAATAATGTACTGCAGGTAATGACATCACTGAATGAATGATAAAATGAATGAAAGTTCAAAATACATTAATCAGAATTAAAAACCAGATGATTAAATACATCATTTAGAATACAAAGGCTTGTTCAGGCCGAATACATTTATAAGTCTCTTTTGCATTTGAATTTAAAATGGATGTGGCTTCAGTTTTATGTTGATCCTGTGTTGTAGAAAGTGTCCACTAAAAGTCATACTAAAAGCTAGCTCTAAGCAAAGCTAGAACAGAAAAAGATTAACCCAGAAATACTCCATAGTTCTACCCATGGTGAAGCCAGGTCTGTAACTTTTTGGAAAAGGAAAAAAAGTTTCAAAAGTTCGCACTTGTATGTTTATTGTTTGTTTTTGGCAGGCTTCGTTTCCTGTTCCGTGGAGCCATGGAAAACGTATCACAGTTAATGAAATAGCCAGTATGATTAATTGTTGAATTTGCATCGTGTTTAGTTGAAGTTATTTCTGCTGTTTTTGTTGAAAAACGTTTGAAATGTTGAAATTAATAGTTGATGTCTTCGCTGAAAAACTTTCAGATGGTGAAGTTAATATTTTATGTTTTTGTTGAAAAACATTGAAGCATGTATTAGTTGTTGCTTTTGTTGAAAAACGTTGATGCATTTATTATTTGATGTTTTTGTTGAAAAACATTGAAGCTTTTATTATTTGATGCTGTTGTTGAAAAACGTTGAAGCATTTATTATTTGATGTTTTTGTTGAAAAACGTTGGTGTACACATTTGTTTTTGGCCAAATTGCAACTTGAGTGTTGTCTTGACTTTTATTTTGAATTTGAAAGGTTGGTTCAAGGAGAACTAGTTCCATTGCATTGTTGCATAGTCCCCCACTCCATGGATTTGATTTCTCAAACGTGATGAGCTTTTCAGTTTGAAGTTCTTGAATAGTAGTGAGAGGGACGTCTACTACTGTGGAGTTCACGAAGCCTACTGCTCAGTATTGGCCACATAGTGTTGTTTGATTCTTTCATTTGAAATGAATCTGTTTTCCTTTTTCACGGCAAGATGCGGCAAAAGTACAGTTCTTGTTCCTTTCATTTCAAGGAATGGCACAGGTTTTCCTGTATGTGGGGCCAAATTCCTTTGTGTCCCGATCTTTATCTCTCTCTGCCCAGATCCCCGACTTTTGGGATTCAGACAGGTCTTGCCGTGATTACCTCGACTTCCCAGTGGCGGCCTGTTTCATTTTGACAGAATCTTTGTTTGTTTCTTTGTTTCCTTAAGTTCCTGTAAAACAGCCAAAACGATCATAGATACAGAATGGTTTTCATCCGCCACTGTGCCTTCACATTTTATGATCAGGTTCCCACATACGTAAATGGAGTCAGACCCCCTAGAGAGCTTCTTGGCTGGGTGTGTATTGCCCCCTGAATCCATATAAGTGTTTGACCTCACTATCGCCCCGCCTAATACCCTAGCTGTTAAGGATTGCTCTATGCCCCAGTCCTTCCTCTCCTCTACCTAAATTCCCTCAGGATGGCGTTGGAGAGGAGTACCGAAATATTACGTCCATCCCTTCCATGGCCTCTTTGTCAGCCCGAGAGCTAAGCGTGGAGCCACAGTCAGGGTGTAACGTTGATTGCGTATCTCCTGTTATGGACTCGCAAATCTTTTTATAACAGTTTTGAGCGTCAGCTGAGCGCTAAGGCCATACCTATAGGAAACTTGAGCACGGATCCACTGCCACCAAGATATATTTTTAAGCCACCTCAAAATTTGTGGGGCCACAGTGGTCCTGTTACATGACACGATCAAGTGGACAGTCTGATGCTGTCTAGCAATGGGACCTGCGCGGGTCTTGCGATGGTGTAGCCTGGCATTTGTTTGCAGATTTTGAAGTTCAAGACAAAGCCAATAGTCTGACTTCTGATCCCTGGCCACCAATAGCACTGTTTGCAATGAAGAAATAGTAGCTATTACCCCTGAATGTGCGGAGCCCAAACCCTTGTGTGCTTTAAATGATTAATTCCTGCCTACTATCCATATTTGGAAATACTCTATCCCCCACTCCAGGAATCTGAGCATATGGAATGTTGTTTGCACCTAACTTGTAGGAGTATATAAGTGGAAATTTCTTAGGCACTGCTGTGCTGCCTTTGCGTGAAGCAATTACAGCCACCATATTCTAACCGTCTATTCTCGTTGTTGAACGAGTGTGCGCAGCTACGGAAGCTATGTGAACAGCCCCCTGTGTGGCTTCTACAGCCAATTAATTCCCTGCAACGTGCACGCCATCACGTTGATGACTCAGTGTGTTAATCACGTGAGTTTTTGTTTGGTAGGTCGTATTTTTCAACTCCACTACCTGTTCCCATAATTTTTGTGTTTAATTATGCCACCTTTTTCATCTTTAAACCCATTTTGTTCCCAATGGTGTAAATATTTATTACATGATTGCACACAGTAAAGGAATCGCACACTATAAGTGTGGGGAATTCGCGATCCGTGTTTACAAGTCCAAGTATCAGGGCTTTTAAAGCTGCCAACCGAGCCGTGCTATTACCTAGAGGTAGTTTTTTGGTGCATTGAGGACGGAACTTGCCATCCAGCATCTGTTACTTTAACAAAGGCGGCCGGTGGGGCAGACCCATCAGTGTAAATTTAAAAAAATTCATACTGGTCAAGAGGCAAGATTTCATTTGGTAGATGATGTTCTTTCTCATATTTGCAGGAATGCCTGTGTTTTTAAACTTGGATCAAATCTGGATTCAAAGTCTGATGTAGCAAAAGAATTAGCCCTTTGTATCCCATCTGGATGTAAGGCTTTGGCATTAGGAATGCTAGCCCCGGTACTGGGGTGACGACAATAATGCATCATCCCATGAGCCAGTGCTCTTTCTTTTGCTACAGCAGTCTGAATGGTTGTCAGAATTTTTCCTGTTGAATTAAAACTCATTTCTGTGTTTGTGGACAGATGAGATTTGTATGTGATTGGTACAGTTTCACCCTCATTAAAGGTTTAATAAGTGTACCCACATTGACCATAAATGATACTGAGTACCAAGTGGTGCAAGTTTACACGTGCGTGTATGTGTTTGGAAGCAATAATATCTTCCTGGAGTGAACAAAGAATATTGGTGTGTTCTTGTGTCCAGTGTTTGACTGAAAAGTCAGGTTTGAAAAAGGTCGTAGAAAGGTTTTACTCTCTCTGCGAAATCAAAAATGTATGTTCTGCCAAAATCTAGGAATCCCAGTACTGATTGGAAGTTGTTTTAATGTCTTTGGAGGCTGGAGCAGCGCACACTTTTCTAAAAAGTTAGCTGCCAGGCTTTTCCCTTCACTTGAAAACTAGTATCCCAAAAATAGGACACAGAGGTGGGCAATTTTTGATTTATCAAAATTAAATTTGTAGCCCCCAGAGGCGAATCCCATAATAATGGTGCTCAGCCTGGTCAAGTGTTTCCCCAATAGGTCGTCCGTTAGATAAATATCATCCAAATAGGACTACGCTTCTTCATCAAAGTGCTTTAGCCATTCAGTAACTCTTTCAGAAAATACCCCTGAGCTGTTCTTATACCCACGGGGGAGATGACAAAAAATTGTCACTGGGACTCTAATATACTAAATGCTGTTAGGTACCCGCTTTCAGGTGCTATAGTTTGACAGAAAAATCCATTTGAGACAACAAGTGTCGTTTTGTATTTTTTCCCGCATAATGTTATTCATTAATGCGGCACTATCTGCATGTTGGACAGCATATGTCTTTGTGCAAGTGTTCAAGTGTCTGTAGATGAAAACTAGACGAAATGTATTATCATGTTTTGATAAGTGAAACAAGGGATTGTTCTTTTGTGAAGTGCATTTTTCAATGATCTCCTGGTAGTCAAGTTGATCTAAGATCTCCCTGACCTGTGTTTTTAGCTTCTTGCTTAATACGATATTGTCTTTGAGCATGTGGTGAAACTATTAATGGGATCACGTGATGGGTTGAGGCATCATCCCATCCAGCGTGATTTTTATACAATGCTGGAGCTTGGGCTACTGCCCACTCCCGTGCATATGTATGTTTAAGGTGAACTGGAACATGGTTGGAAAATGCAGGAAAAATATACTTTCTCCCTTTGGGCGCTCCCTGACGAATGCTGGCGGCTAATCTTGTTCTGCTAACAGTATGTCAAAACCAGACAATAGGTTCTTCACAAAGAGACCTTTTACTTCCCTGTGTTTGTCCTCCTCCATGCGGAGTGTTATTTCATATAACTTGTGTGGGACGCTCACCCTTTTGTCTGGTGTTTCCACCGTGATGTAATCATTCAATTTTGCTGTCCAGAAATTCCTTCAGGTTCTGGCGAGCTATTGCTACTTCTGCCGCGCTGTCTAGCATTGTCTGAGCCCATTCCCCGTTCAGAAGTTGAGTCCTTAGGATTCTGTGCATGTCTAACTTTGAGACCTGCAACTTTCTTCTTTTTAAATTGAGGTTTGGATTGTGGCTTGTCTTCTGTTTTAGAAGAGTCCTGAGCGTGCTTGTCCCTGGACTGCTTGCGCTCTTCTTTGTGTGCTGACTTTCCTTCTCTCCCTGTATTTTTGTCGAGAGGAATGTGTATCAGTATCCTGATACCTGTCAGGTTTCCTAATATTATCCCTAATCCTAAGGTTATACCTCTTTGCAGAGGGCTCCTGTTGAGGAGACCTACCTCGGGACTGAGAATCTTTTCTGATTTTTTTCTGAATTGTTTTTTATTATTATCCCACTTCTTTTTAGAAGAAGTAGGTGTCTGCTTAGAATTGTCCTTCTCAGGACTGCCCATTAGCTGTGGTTTTAAAAGCTTTCCCACCCAAACTGTCCCTTCCCAGTTCTGCATATGCAGTTTCAGTTATTTTGGGAAGTTCTTGTGGTTGGTCTATAAGACTGACCTCTCTTAGGTGTTTGCGGATCGCCACTGAAGCTGCTTCCCCTTTAATGTTAGCTAGTATTATTTTTGATACTTGGTCGTAATTACCTAGTAATTTCATACCTAAGGTCAGAGCTGGATCAGCTCCATACTTGTTCTGTATCTGTCGTAAGACATCTGGAATTACTGCTAAGGAAGGAATACAATGAGTCCTGGTATATATGGCAGCAAAGACTGTACCCCAAGTGGTGTAGTCCTCTAACTGTGGTGTGATCCCCATGGGCAAGCAGAGTGTTAGCATTATATGCTTTCAAATGGTGTGGTATTTGGAAATACTGCTTCTATCTGGATAATTTTCTGAGCTACCCAGAAAGGAATCTGTTCACATTTTGTGGGCAGTTTGCCCATTACTGTGTGTAATGTTTGTGGAGTGATTTTAGTAGCGGTGCTCTGTGTTGGAGCTGTGTTATTTGTAGCTACTGTGGGCTGGACACCAAGTGTCCTCATGACGAGTTGCGTCATGGCTCTTTAAGAGTTTTACCAACTCTTTGTGTTGTAGGAGCAGTGCATCTTGTGGCATTATATCAATGTCAGGATGTGGTGTGTAGCCGGTTAATGTCGGCCATGTAGCTCCTGGTCTACCTAGTGGACCGAACCTGGTTTTATTTATTTGTTGTAGGGCGCCTTTAAACCAGAAATTGTGGTCCTGGTTAGTGTGCGGAATCTTAATCGCCTCGAACGGAGTGTAGACCGCTGGGACTTTTTCATGTATGTAAGAATGAAAAGTCTGAGTTGTTGCATTTACTGCTGGGAATGTAACCCAAGAAAAGAACACATCTGTTTGATAATCTTTGTGTGCCTCTATTAATATCACTGTACCCTCTCGGTCTGTTAAACCATGTCTGAGGGGTTTTTGTGTGAGTGTATGCCTGATTTTGGGTGCAAAATGTATTGTATTTGCTTCCTCTTCGTCGTTTGAGACCTGTGTCCCAGTGACAGGAGCAGCTGCCTCGACAGACATTGTGTTGTGAAAACAAAATGTCCTAAAAAAGGGTTTTAAGATAAGGTTTTAAAAGGCACAATTGTTCGGGAACTTTTTCCTTCAAGCTTGATTAACCTACAGCCAATACATAGGAAGATTGCCTACTCAGCTGTGGCGGAATTTTGTGCCTACCCACTCCAGACGTCTCTGGCGTTTTGTGAGTAGGGGTCTCTGAGAATAAGCATGACTGAACTACTCAGATTCTACTGTTAAATAAGTGCCAAATTCACGTTTGGGCGTCATGTAGTGTAGTTCCTATTTCCCTAATAGGCTCTGCGCATTGGAATAATATAACCTATAGGTTTGACATAGGACTACGGTCGGTATGTCCCTATCGATTATATTAAACTTAATTACCTGTGCCAGCTAGCTCAGAGGCCACTAGAAACTTCTTGAAGACAAGAAGGGAATAGTTTCTGGCAACCACATAACATAAAACCCTGATCCCTCAGGACCGTGGAAACAATATACTACTTTTCATTCAGTCACTCATCTCAGAGAAGTACATAGAAGAAACAGTCGGGTGTGTTTACAATAAAATTTATTGCACAGTTGTTGTTCTAGTACTGGTTATATGTGCTGCGACAACTGTTGGACAGTAGCAGAGAAATATGGCCAGCAGTGCAGTTAAATAAAAATGCATGGTACAGTTTTACCATTGTGCAATAGTAATGAACACATACATGAAATGCAGAATGCATTAAGATAAAGCCTATACCCCTATGATGCCTAACTAGATGTACCTAAGGGTACCTAGCATGTGTGTAGGTCTTAGAGAGCCAAGAATCCCCCTAGGATTTAGTGAAATGAAATGAAATGAAATTTGTACTTGTAAAGCGCACTTATACCCCCAAAGGGGTGTCCTGGCGCTGTACGCATACCGCTGTGGAACCCTTCCTGGCTTTTCCCTGTGAAATGTCCACTCCTGGGCACCCCCAGGGTGAAGCCAGGCATCCCAGCGCTGTTGGGGCCGTTGTGGAGATTAAGCAAGCTATTGCCCAGAGTTGCAGAGTGGGACCCATGATTAGAATAGGCACCGAGGCGAGAATTATCAGGTCCGAGGAAATTGAGCCCAAGACCCGCCGAGGCGGGAATTGAACCCTGGTCCCGGGCCAGATCTCTGCATCAGGGTCTGCCGCTCTAACCATTGAGCCACACTTCTCCACTAGTCTAACCCCATTACCTTAGTGGGACTTCATCCTGGTGTTGAGCTGGACACCCCAGGATGGGTGGAGGGACCTCTGCCAGCTGGAGCTGTGGCATGATGCAGGTTGCAGCGTCTCACGTCAGAGTGGCGGCATGGAAGTCTCAATCCTCTCTAGTTTGCTTGGGCAAAGGGAGGTGTATTTATACCGGATATGTGCGTTGGAATGTTAGTTTTGACGCACAGTCGGTCAGAGGAAGACGTCAGGAATGAACCCTTGGGAAATAGTGGTTCATGCATATTTAATGAGACCTTGGAGAAATCAATAGTCCTGTGCTAGGGAAAATCCCAAGAGCGAAGGGTCTTTTTTTTAAGTAAGTCACTTTTGGGCATGGATATGACGTATGTAGAATGGACCGTCTTCTGCACCCAGAGCACACGTCAGATAAGGGACAGACTCTGTTGCTCGTTATTTGTAAAGGGAGGGCCAATGTAGTGGAAAGGTCCTGCCTGTCTCTGTGGCACGAAGGATTTGAGCCTCTGAAACAGCGCACCTATGTTAGGCCTTCAATCCAGCACATAACAGTAGGAACAGCAACTAACACAGCAAGAGACAGACCCACCACAGCACTACCCCCATGGACCCCACATTGTGGTGACACTGGCCTGCATGATAATCCCACTGTGATGACAAAGCTAGATGTTGTTCACACTGTGAACCACAGTCATGTGTCCTGAGCAACAAACTACCATCACACCTACCCAAGCACAAATCAATCAGCACGGCCTGTCAGCCAAGGCCAATATGGAGGTAGGGGTCTAGCCGTGCAACAACTCTCATTTGCACACACTCAACACCACACACCTTGATCTCCACCAATGTGCAGCAGTGAAGCTCACATGGACTGGTGACATTGCACATGCACCCATGACAATCCCAGGGGTGGTGGTGGGAACTAAGGTGCAGAAACCCATCACACATGGCCAGTAAACAAGACTCGTGAATGTCTGACACACTGCACAGTACGCCGTACATGGGCATAACGTGAAATCCACACCAACCAATGGGATCCCGGCCACAGTCACACACCAATGAAGAAGCCAAGGTCACCCACAAAGAACACACATAGACAACTTCCAACATTGCAGCTCTGACCCTGAGGAGTGGCAGCAGTCACACACACAACGTGTCACAATCACTGAAAGCTACCACAAATTGTGTAACCAACAAGTGCCAAGGGAAACCTGACTGTGTCTCATCTGCGTTTGCCCACAAACTCAGCCCTGACAGCAAACACACCTATGGATGACACCCTGATGACCAGTAATGTGCCATGCACCCACATCCCAGAGAACCCAGGGCGAAGATTTTAGTGGAACATAGGTCAACTCAGCAAGCATCACAAACAGGAACATCACTGGGATCCCAGCCTGCGTAGCAAAATGGAAGTGAACACACACAGACATGCTCACACAACACACACCTTGGTGTTATATTCTATATTTTCTCTTCGCATTTCTTTTATTGCTATGTTGTACCAATGTTGATGTTTGAACCTGCTTTTGTCATCCGTTGCCATGGCACATGGAGTTCCATGTTCCAACGAACAGAAGCTTTCAAGATTTCTATATGGGCAGACACGTACTGTGCTGTCTTCAAATAAACTTGTATTATTTTTTATATATACTTTGCCTGGAACCCTTTACTACAATTTTGGCGACGAGGATGGGATCCGAACCCACGCGTGCAAAGCACAATGGATTAGCAATGGAAGGACCAGTGGAGTTTGGGAATTATTCTTAATCCCAGGAACTCTGATCCCGTGATGGTTATAACAGATGGTCTACAAGACGTTGATGTCATTAATGGTATAATTGAATCTTTTCCTAAAGTGTTTTCTAAAAGTTTGGGAATGCTTAATAACTTCAGCCATAGGATAATATTAAAGGAAGGTGCCATACCGGTTAAACAAAAACTGAGGAATGTACCAATTAACGTGAGAGGAGAGCTAAAACTCTTATTGCAAGACCTAATTAATGATGACATTATTGAGGAGATAGAATCCTCCGAGTGGGTTTCACCCATCGTTTTGGCTCGGAAGGCTGACAAAAGTTTGAGACTCTGTGTGGATTTGAGGGCGTTGAATGCCAACTTGGTAATAGATTGTCATCCTCTACCTAAAATAAACGAGGTTGTATGCATGTTAGAGGGGGCGAAAGTGTTCTCCACTTTTGACTTACGATCAGCGTATCACCAAATTGCTTTAACTAATGACTCTAAACAATTTACTGCATTTCTTACGCCGGAGGGGCTTTTCCAATATAAAAGGATGCCTTTTGGTTTAGCCTCAGCGGCGTCAGTTTTTCAGCGTGCAATGTATCACATTTTCAAGGACTTGGATACTTTCGTGAAATGTTTCCAAGACGACATACTTGTGTTTTCCCCTTGTCACGAGATTCATAAGAAACATGTCATGGAAGTGTGCAAACGCTTAGAATTGAATGGTTTAACTCTTAAAGATAACAAATGTAAGATGTTCCGCAGTTCAGTTGAATACTTAGGTCATACTCTCTCTGGGGATGGTGTGGTGCCAAAAAATCTCTTGTTGAGGCCATAGTGAAAGCTCCTGCACCAGACAACAAAGAAAAACTTCTGTCTTTTGCTGGTTTATGCGAGTACTATAGTAAATTCATTAAGGGATTTGCTACCAAAATGGAGCCCCTTAGGGAACTTACCAGGCAAAAGACAGAGTTTCATTGGGGAGAAAGACAACAAAGTGCCTTCCAGCTCATCAAGGATGAAATTCTACAGGCGCCCACTTTGAAACCTTTTTGTGTAAAGAAACTGTGCATAGTTACTGTCGATGCTAGTTTGTATGGGGTTGGGTGCGTTCTATCTCAGAGAAGTGGTAAGGATGAGTGGTGTGTTGCGTTTGGTTCCCGCACCCTCAGTGAGACTGAAAGGAAATACTCTGTCATTGAGAGAGAGCTTTTGGGATGTGTGTGGGGAGTTGAACATTTTCGGAATTTTCTGTGGGGAAGCAGGTTTCTACTGAGAACAGACCACAAACCGTTGGTGTCTATTTTGTCGCCAGGTGGTGGACGAAATGCAACTGCACGCATTAGCAGACTCATGTCAAGATTGCAAGAGTACAATTTTGCTGTAGAGTATGTTCCTGGTAGGAGTAATGTAACTGCCGACTGTCTTTCCCGTTTGCCCTGCTCTACTGATGAGAAACCTGTTATGGATGTTGAAGTAGAATTTGTTACGTCCCTAGAAGATTATGTTGCAAAGGAATTTTCTGCATTATCTGAAGATTCATGGAGGAACAGTAATGTGGAAGATAAGAACTGGAAACTTTTGAAACAGTACATTTTAGATGGTTGGCCTAAAGTCAGTGATGTCCCTGCGGAGTTGAGACCATTTCAGCAGGTGTCTTATGAACTAGAAGTGGAAAGTGATTTTATTTTAAAAAGTGGTAAATGTGTTCCACCTGAACATATGCAAGATGAAATTCTTAGGCTTGCTCATGAAGGTCATCTTGGGATGTCTTCAATGAAAAGGTTGGTGATGTCAAGTTTCTGGTGGCCCAGCATGGATAAAATGGTTGATAGAGTGGTGAGGGAATGCCCCAGGTGCATTACCAGTGATAAAATGTTGAGACCGCATCCTGCTCCTTTGAAGACTGTTCCCTGGCCAAAAAACCCTTGGCAGAAGCTAGCATTTGACATATCTGGTCCATTTAATTGTTTGCCACAAGATGCACGTTTCGCTTTTGTGTTAATTGATTATCATTCAAAGTGGCCAGAGGTCAGATTTGTTTCTCATGCTACTTCCCAAACTATCATAGATTTTCTTAGAGAAATATTTGCACGTGAGGGCAGTCCAGAAGTCCTTATCACTGATAACGGCATGCAATTGATATCTCATGAAATGGAGGATTTCCTTCGCCTGTGTGGTGTAAGACATATTACCACTCCTCTTTTTGAACCACAGGGTAATGGCCAGGTGGAAAGATTTAATCGTGTTCTTAAGGAGTGTGTGGAATGGGCCAGGAAGTCTGGTAGTGAGTGGAAAGCAGCTCTAAGAGAAAGATTGTGGATGTACAGAATTACCCCCACTCTGTTACTGAGCTCAGTCCATTCCGCCTGTTGAGAGGTAGAGAACCTGTTTCTAAGTTGTGTCCATGGTGGATTAAAAGAAGTTAAGTGGTGTTGTGATTTCTGACGACTGTCATAGCACTTCTCTAAGAGTTAAACAACACCAAGATAAAATGAAACTATACCATGATTCCAAATGGAATGTTAGAGTTCCTGCATTTGTTGTGGGTGACTTAGTGAGGATACTCAAACCAGGATTTGTGGCTAAAGGTACCTCCAAGTATGGTCCAGCTCGCAGAGTTGTGAAAGTTAATCTCAATAGCGTGGTGACTAATGATAGAAAAGTATGGAATGCTAGGCGTGTCGTAAAATGTCAGAATGGTACAAGTTGTCTTCCTTTGGAAAAAAAAAGTGAAACGTACTCTTTAAGGACCAAATTTCCAACTCGCACTGATAATCTCAGAGTAAGTAATGATGATAGTGCTGTCTTGGAAGATTTCTCAGAAAATCTGACTGGTGACAATTCTGTGGCATCTAGAGTTAAAGTAAGTGGAAGAGTTACCAGTCCTCCAGTGAAATTTAGAGACTATGTTTAATTGTTCTATTGTTATCTCTCTCCTTGCTTGTCTTTTATAGTGAAGAGATGTGTTATATTCTATATTTTCTCTTCGCATTTCTTTTGTTGCTATGTTGTACCAATGTTGATGTTTGAACCTGCTTTTGTCATCCGTTGCCATGGCACATGGAGTTCCATGTTCCAACGAACAGAAGCTTTCAAGATTTCTATCTGGGCAGACACGTACTGTGCTGTCTTCAAATAAACTTGTATTATTTTTTATATATACTTTGCCTGGAACCCTTTACTACACTTATGCTCAGGCAATGTCACGGAATTACACACTGCCATGAGGGGACTCCACTCCTGTGTAAGGAAAGCTGTGCCATACGTTGTCTCTGCAGGGCTCTATCATGTCAGCAGAACACTTGGTCACTCAGTCAACAATTAGCACAAAATAAAGGCTCTCGTCACATCAGCCAGGTCATGGGAGTGTCACCGAAATCATCTGCACAGATCCAACACACATGTATAGCAGGTTGCACTGATAACACAGATGAGTCCTTCCCCATTGATGCCCAAACTTGCATGTCCAGTGGAGATGGTCACACGGTCAGGGAAATAGACAAATTGAACAATGGCAAGCACAACAGATGTGCAGGGGTGTAAGGCTCAGATGTGACATTGCAAATAAAAGTAGGAAATCCCATTGGCAAATATTGAAAACATGACACCCTCATATTGCTGCAAAGGATGACATGGATACACACCAGGATAGGACACATTCCCCCTGGACCACATGGGGTCCTGCACAGTAACACTTCATTTTCCTGACATCAAAAATCACCATCACTGCAGCAAGGGCATGGTTAGCATCATCAACATCATGTACATCTGAAGCAGAACCAATAGAGAACAGAAAGTAGCTTTATTCAGCATATGTGGCATCAAAAGTGAAACTCCAGAAAAAACACAAAGGCCAATGGCCAGTCCATTATTAAAGTCCGCACAGGGTGACAGTGGCAGATGTCACCCTTTGCTTGCCTGCACTGCTACGGACCAGGGGCATTCCCCTCGGAGGGGCATACGGGGGGGGCAGGCCAGGCACCGCAGGGACAGGATCAGGGCTCATCAGAAGGAGGCAGGGAAAGGGTGGTGGGTGCTGAAGAGTCACTGACAACTGCAGTGGAGGTATCTGACATGGTGTGTGCCGGCACAACTGGGGGGCATGAGTCAGATGGTGTGGGTGCCGGCACGACTGCAGTGGGCTGGCCAGATGGAGTGGACAGGTTCCCCACTGCAGTGCCCAAGTTAGACGGGGTGGTAGTGGACTCCACTGCAGTGCCTATCTCCAGGGGAGTAGAATGGGGTTCAGGTAAGGTGGGCAGGACAGAGGGTGAGGACACGGTCTCCACACCAGTGGCACAAACATGCGCAGTGGGGGGTGTGGTGCTGGAAGAGCAGGTGGTAGGGGGAGAAGGCCGGATCATTTTGGGGTTGGTGTATCTGTGGGTGGGGGAACCTGGGGCAGGGTGTGGTGGGGGAACCTGTGTAGTGGGGGCCTGAGGGATGGAGGAAGGAGACTGTGTGGTTGAGCTGCAGGGCGGTGGCGGGGTCTTGCTCTTCCAGGTCCGGGGGGACTTGCGGGTGGGGGCCTCAGTCTGTCTGTGCCTTGGGGAGGGTGTCCGGGGGTGAGGGGCACTCCCCTCTGTGTGGGTGGACTTCCTCTTCCCCCTGTATGCTGGATCAGTTGGATCGGAGGGGAAGAGGCCGAGGTCACAGAGGAAGAGCTGCTGTGTAGGTGGGGTTGCAGGTGAGGCAAGGGAAGGGGCCTTGGAGGGAGAGGTATCGGAGGACTGCGGAGTGACTGTGGATGCCTGTGTGTGTGTCTGTTCCCCATCCCCTGTGGGTGTGGTATCAGTCCCCTGAGGATGCTTTCGTGCACGTTTTGTCTTTGTTTTGGGTGTTCCTGTGCAGCTCGTGTCTGTGTGTTTGGGTGATTGTGCAGGTGTGCATGTGCTTGGGACAGGTAGGGTGCCAGGAAGTGTGGATGGGGCAGAGGTAGGAGGGGTGAGGGACTGTTGGAGGAGGGACACTGCTGCCGTCAGGGAGGAGTCCATGGACTTATTGCTCCTCTGTAGGGCAGACATGCCCGATGAGATGCCCTCCATGAACGACACCAGCTGTGTCAACAGAGTGGTGTGTGCATGGAGGACACTCAGCATTGCTGTCTGCCCTACATGGAGCTGGCGAAGTAAGTACACAGACTCCTCACTCAGGGCAGCAGGGGACACAGGGGCAGGGGGTGCAGTGCCTGGCACAAAGGAGACACGCTCCCGAAAACGGGAGCCTCCACAGACCTCTGGAATGGGAGCCGATGGGAGGGCGGTGGTGGTGGTGGTGGTGGGGACAGCAATACTAGCTGGGGTGTGGTGGCTGCTGACACCCGCCTCCACAAGGGAGTCATCCTCCGAGCTGCTGTGGTCCTCAGCTGAGGTGGATGGTGCTGAGGACTCCTCGGTGTGGCTCCCCTCGCCCTCCGTGCCACTGGGTCCTCCGACCACTCATCGGCTGCTGACCCAGTCTGGCTCTGCAGCTACTCCTGGTCCGTGGAGCTGTCCCCTCCTGTGGCCGTGGATGTATCTGCAAACAATTAGGGAAACAGACAAACATCAGTCACCTGCACTGACCGCACACACCACAGTAAGTACAGCACATTACAGAGCAAGCCCTGGCATCCTTAGTTGAACATTGCCAAAAGTGCTCAAACAGATTAGGAGAAGCCAATTGTCAGTCTGATGGTCAACCATGGCACTCACATCCCTCCTGGCCTCGCACCCATCTGTCTGGTGCCTGTCGGATGGTAATACCCCAGTGTGGACACATGCACCACCTAAACAGTAGTTGGACATTGCAGAGAACACGGTGAAGTATGTGAACATGCACACATCACATCTCTTGCCACTGAGTCAGTACAGGTGTCCAGATAAAGGGATGGCCAGAGTCTAATTTGAAATGCATGTGATGCATACCAGCACCAGACACCATGATGCACCCATGTCCTGATAGTCAATGCCACAATGGGGTGCATGTAGCACATGTCAATCACCTGCAGGATCACTCTTAGGGAGTTTAATGCCATGGCACAGGCATGCCTGCAAAGTCATACATCACTGTCTCCAGTCACATGGGCAGGGCAGCCAGCCAACAACAGTCTGCACTGTGTCACAATCCTAGGTCATGGGGAATGCAAGTTCTGTAGCTGACAAGTGTACATGTCCATCCCCCACAAACCACATCATCTGAACTCTTATTTGTCCACGTCATACCAATTGGACATATGGGAGACATGAAACACAACCCTCTGAACCTGAGCACCTCACAGTCTGCTGTGAATGAGAAACAGCTGCCTGAACTTCACAGTCGCATACCCCAGTCTGCACAGTCAAGTGATCAAACACCTATATGTCACACAAGTATCGTCTCCTATGGTCACATCTCAGGTGGCATGCTGAGCCCTAACCGATAAACACCCCAGTAGTCCTGACAACGAAGCCACAGCACAATGACACAGAGGCAGACACCTGAGGGAACATTTCACTGAGCACAATGTGTCAGCTGATACACGGGAGTGGGAGTACAGAGTGTATTGTATGGCCTGGAGTAGGCATGACTGTCCTGCTCCACGTGAAAGAGGGATGAGCCCTGGACAGTATGCAGGTGGCTAGGTATGTGTGACACACTTGATATACATACTCCTGAGCCCAAACATTGTTCCCACCCGCAGCATGGGTGTGTGCCAAATACCCCAGGCACATGTGGTGAGTCAGATCAGCAATTGGACCACATATCAAAGTTACACGCAGATTACATGTCAGAACCCAGGCATTGTGTAAGCAATTGGCCCACCCATGAAGCCCACCACAAAGCTATGGGAACAAATGCTGTCCCCCATCTTGAGCTAAGCAAAGTGCAAGGACACAGTACCCAAGTGACACAATTTCCTGACTGTAAGGGCCACACCTGGGTATCAGATGAGGAGTGGGCATGTCACAATTGAGGGACATGGGTCCTGGACCACAAGACTGATGTACTGTGGAAGTTTAACCAGGCCAGAGGAGGGCCATAGCATGTCAGACAAATTTCACAGTGCAGTCATGGACTCACCCCCTCCTTGCTGCTGTCTGACCTTCAGCTGCCCATCCAGGTCAGGGAAGACCACCGCCAGGATCCTGAGTATGTGGGGGGTCAGGGTCCGGTGTCCGCCCCTCCTGCGAGGAGGCGACAGCTTCAGCTGGACCCTTGCGATCCTCCGGGTCCAGCCCCGAAGGTCCTGCCACCTCTTCTGGCAGTTGCGGATCCGGCGCTTGTAGACCCCCACGGATCTTACTGCCCGGGCGATGGTCAGCCAGATTTCCTGCTTCTGGTGGGCATCAACCTGTGAGGATGACAAAGTGAAAAGGCCATTACTACACATGCAACGTATCCGTGCATCACACATTTGGATATACATGTCTCAATCACAGGGGCATATGATGTACACAGGCAGTGCAACTATGGCTATGGACAGTTTGCCAGCAGTTACCACATGGTATCATTGCCTGGGAAGTCAAACCTTGTTGGAATGCACTGTTACTGCACTATACCTGTTCAGTGCATGTAACTACACACTTTGGGGGGTGACAACTACTCAGTGAGCATGCTAGCCAGTGGCGTGCACACTGTAAGTCTTGCTAGTCAGACAACATGCACATTTAGTAAGGCAGTGGACAGCACACTCACCTGCTCCCCTGGTTTCCCATACAGCTTGCTGTACTGTGGAAGGAGGCTGTCCAGCAGGGCCTGCTTCTCCTCAGCGCTGAAGGCTGGGGCTCTCTCCACAGTATGTGCCATTGCACTAGCCAGAGGATGCAGAGACAGCAGCAGTGTTGGTGGCAGATGTCGTCCTGGAGCATGTAGTGCAGGCAAGTGAGCTCTCAGGGGAACAGCCAGCAATATATGTGAGCTGCAGAGGCAGATACTGTCCCATGTGTCCAAAGTGATAGGTCCAAGTCGTTTGCATCTTCTGAATCTGGCCAATCCATGGAATTGCACCACTTATACACGCCCACAGCATCCTTCAAACGTTCAACTTCATGACACCCATGAATTTGCAACATTGTTGTGGCTGGCCAACTGAATTCACTGCATCAGACTCGTAAAAGCTTCGAAAATGCGTCCGTTGCCATGCCAGGCCATAGCCAATGCGTGCGCACCGATCGGTCCATTGCTGTACAACGCGTATTTCTGTCCACATCATATGCAAAGGCCAATGCGTGCACACCGATCGGTCCATTGCTGTACAACGCGTATTTCTGTCCACATCATATGCAATGGCCAATGCGTGCACACCGATCGGTCCATTGCTGTACAACGCGTATTTTGAAAAACAACGCGTACCCGTCCACATCATATGCAATGGCCAATGCGTGCACACCGATCGGTCCATTGCTGTACAACGCGTATTTCTGTCCACATCATATGCAATGGCCAATGCGTGCGCACCGATCGGTCCATTGCTGTACAACGCGTATTTTGAAAAACAACACGTACCCGTCCACATCATATGCAATGGCCAATGCGTGCACACCGATCAGTCCATTGCTGTACAACGCGTACCCGTTCACATCATATGCAATGGCCAATGCGTGCACACCGATCGGTCCATTGCTGTACAACGCGTATTTTGAAAAACAACGCCGTACTCGTCCACATCATATGCAATGGCCAATGCGTGCACACCGATCGGTCCATTGCTGTATAACGCGTATTTCTGTCCACATCATATGCAATGGCCAATGCGTGCACACCGATCGGTCCATTGCAGTACAACGCGTATTTCTGTCCACCTCATATGCAATGGCCAATGTGTGCACACCGATCGGTCCATTGCTGTACAACGCGTATTTTGAAAATCAACGCGTACCCGTCCACATCATATGCAATGGCCAATGCGTGCACACCGATCGGTCCATTGCTGTACAACGCGTATTTCTGTCCACATCATATGCAATGGCCAATGCGTGCGCACCGATCGGTCCATTGCTGTACAACGCGTATTTTGAAAAACAACGCGTACCCGTCCACATCATATGCAATGGCCAATGCGTGCACACCGATCGGTCCATTGCTGTACAACGCGTACCCGTTCACATCATATGCAATGGCCAATGCGCGCACACCGATCGGTCCATTGCTGTACAATGCGTATTTTGAAAAAGAACGCGTACCCGTCCACATCATATGCAATGGCCAATGCGTGCACACCGATCGGTCCATTGCTGTACAACGCGTATTTCTGTCCACATCATATGCAATGGCCAATGCGTGCACACCGATCGGTCCATTGCTGTACAACGCGTATTTTGAAAAACAACGCGTACCCGTCCACATCATATGCAATGGCCAATGCGTGCACACCGATCGGTCCATTGCTGTACAACGCGTATTTCTGTCCACATCATATGCAATGGCCAATGCGTGCGCACCGATCGGTCCATTGCTGTACAACGCGTATTTTGAAAAACAACGCGTACCCGTCCACATCATATGCAATGGCCAATGCGTGCACACCGATCAGTCCATTGCTGTACAACGCGTACCCGTTCACATCATATGCAATGGCCAATGCGTGCACACCGATCGGTCCATTGCTGTACAACGCGTATTTTGAAAAACAACGCGTACCCGTCCACATCATATGCAATGGCCAATGCGTGCACACCGATCGGTCCATTGCTGTACAACGCGTATTTCTGTCCACATCATATGCAATGGCCAATGCGTGCACACCGATCGGTCCATTGCTGTACAACGCGTATTTCTGTCCACATCATATGCAATGGCCAATGTGTGCACACCGATCGGTCCATTGCTGTACAACGCGTATTTTGAAAAACAACGCTGTACTCGGCCCACATCATATGCAATGGCCAATGCGTGCACACCGATCGGTCCATTGCTGTACAACGCGTATTTCTGTCCACATCATATGCAATGGCCAATGCGTGCGCACCGATCGGTCCATTGCTGTACAACGCGTATTTTGAAAAACAACGCGTACCCGTCCACATCATATGCAATGGCCAATGCGTGCACACCGATCGGTCCATTGCTGTACAACGCGTACTCGTTCACATCATATGCAATGGCCAATGCGTGCACACCGATCGGTCCATTGCTGTACAACGCGTATTTTGAAAAAGAACGCATACCCGTCCACATCATATGCAATGGCCAATGCGTGCACAACGATCGGTCCATTGCTGTACAACGCGTATTTCTGTCCACATTATATGCAATGGCCAATGCGTGCACACCGATCGGTCCATTGCTGTACAATGCGTATTTCTGTCCACATCATATGCAATGGCCAATGTGTGCACACCGATCGGTCCATTGCTGTACAACGCGTATTTTGAAAAACAATGCGTACCCGTCCACATCATATGCAATGGCCAATGCGTGCACACCGATCGGTCCATTGCTGTACAACGCGTATTTCTGTCCACATCATATGCAATGGCCAATGCGTGCGCACCGATCGGTCCATTGCTGTACAACGCGTATTTTGAAAAACAACGCATACCCGTCCACATCATATGCAATGGCCAATGCGTGCACACGGATCGGTCCATTGCAGTACAACGCGTACCCGTTCACATCATATGCAATGGCCAATGCGTGCACACCGATCGGTCCATTGCTGTACAACGCGTATTTTGAAAAACAACGCGTACCCGTCCACATCATATGCAATAGCCAATGCGTGCACACCGATCGGTCCATTGCTGTACAACGCGTATTTCTGTCCACATCATATGCAATGGCCAATGCGTGCACACCGATCGGTCCATTGCTGTACAACGCGTATTTCTGTCCACATCATATGCAATGGCCAATGCGCGTGCACCGATCGGTCCATTGCTGTACAACGCGTACCCGTCCACATCATATGCAATGGCCAATACGTGCACACCGATCGGTCCATTGCTGTACGATGCGTCCCTGTACAAGTCACTCGCATATGTCACCATGGTTGTCACTGGTGAACGTATGCCAGCCACAATTACTTGCCAGGGACTCAGGGGCACACCTACAACACCACAGCCTGTCCACACTGTATCCTAAGGCATGTAAGGCTGCATTACCTGTGTGTGTATGGGGGTCAACCTGTGTTATTTTTGGTGGCACTTGGGGGCAGCCACTCCCAGGCTGTGCACGTGTTCATGGGGTCAGAATCCTTTGTGTGTTGTGCACATGACCACTGTGATGTGCAACTGTTCAGTTCAGGGCATGTGGCATGGTCACATTTCCAGGTTGTGTATGTGTTTGTCATGTCACATACACCCTGAGTCCCATGTGGGAAGGTATGTACGTCACAGGGTGACCCATTGCCACAATAGTAATGGCCCTCCACAGTCTGTGTGCATGTTGTGTTTCAGATGTCTCTGATTCAATGTGCACAATGGGAGACAGTCTCCACATCCACGTTGTTTGTGCATCTACTTTGATGTTGTGCGTGTGTGTGTCACAGACGTCCATGTCTGTCCTGCAGAGGCAACAGGGGCCACTACCTGTGGGAGTCATGGTTGTTTTGCTGACGTGTACATGATACGCCATGTCAGGCCACTGTCCATGTGGCAATACAGGGTCCCTGGGAATCTACCTGTCAATGAGCTGTGATGCCTGTGGCACATCTGTCCTCACTTGTCACTGTGGTGTGTGTTTGGAACGTGACAGCAGTACATGGGTACTGTGACACAGCCTAATGATTTCCCATAGCACGACCTGGAACTTGTTGTCAACACATGTTGAACTGTGGTGTTAGATGTTGGCTATGTAGGTGCCATATATGTCCATACAGAAATGCACACACATCAAGTACTTGTGTCTTGTAATGATGTATCATGTGATTTTGAGTATGGTCAATGCCACATATGTGGGGTGACTGACAATCTTTCTTTGTTCACCTATGCACTGCAGGGCACCAGCTGTCCATAGACCATTCCCTGACCTTGCAACCATGGTGGAACATGACTGCATCCGACGGTACCGCTTCAACAGGCCGCTGATTGAGAAATTGACGATGCGGTTGGCCCCACATTTGCAATGCAGGCTGCCCATCATGCCCGCTTGGACTCCCACATGTCCCGTGTGGAGACACACATGTCCCGTGTGGAGACACAAACTCACTAATACACCATACTTGCCTCTGTTGTGATTCCAATGTTGTTTTCGTAATGGAGATGATGATATGCTAAATGACACTGTGCATGCTAACTGCTACAGCAAGTTCAACACCGTCATGTGAGTCATGGCGACGTGACACATATGAGGGAGACACACCACTAGGGCTACACAACACATACACACCAGGGCCATCTGACTCGCCTACACTGATGTTGCCAGGAAATACAGTGGAATGCACAGACACCACACCTATTCACAGTCTGTGTTAACTAGCCCACAGGTGAAGTAAGCTAATGTCAGTCAGATGTGTGACCACAGACAACGCACATCCCAAAGTGAAGCACAGGTTTATTACACATTTGCAACATGTTGTTTCCACTACAGATGCAAGGTAATCCCACGTGGCAGTGGCCACACAGTCAACAATTATAGAAGAAATAAAGTCCAGGGGTGTGGGGCACATCACCTGTAGGGAAATGACTGCTTCCACCCTGGAAGTTGAATCATGGTGTCGGGGTATCCGAGTGGACCAAACAACTCTGAAAGCACCCTGTGAAGGACAGACATGACACACAGTCAAAAGCACTGAAGAACAGGACAGAACTGCAATACTCATGTCCAATACATGTCACAAGATACCTACACAAAACCAAGTTAGCATGTCAACACTGTTCGGGAGTACAGACTACCTGTAAGGACACATCGCTGCACGCATACAGTCAAGTAGATCATGGCCACACTCAAACAGCAACAGAGCACCACCATCACATATCATGCATACCCTACAGCGCTGACCCCCAAGGTGAAGGTGATGGCAGCCCTACACTTCTTTGCCACCGGTACCTTTCAACACACTGTGGCGTCTGCTGGTGGGATGTCACAGACCATGTTCAGCCATGTGCTACGCGAAGTTTTGGAGGCAATGTTGAGATACCTGAACCAGTACATCTATTTCCCTAAACGTCAACAACTCACTGACGTCAAGAGTGACTTCTATGCCCTGGGGAGGATGCCACATGTCATTGGCTCCATTGATGGGACACATGTGGCTTTGGTACCACCACAGGCATATGAGCAGGCATACAGGAACAGGAAACATTACCATTCTATCAATGCTCTGGTGGTATGTCTTGCAGATATGACCATCTCACATGTGTGTGCACGTTTCCCCGGTTCTGCACACGATGCCTATGTGATGAGGAGTAGTCGCATCCCGAGGATGATGTCACAGATGCAGAACCAGCGTGCCTGGCTTGTCGGTGTGTACTGACTTTTTACCATTGTGTGTGTTCTGCAATGTTGTATTCCACCCTCTTTACCCAACTCAGCTAATGTGCAATTGTCTGTATGTAGGTGACTCCGGATACCCCAAAATGCCGTGGTTGCTGACACCCCTCAGGAACCCTGTGACACCAGCCCAGATGCGCTACATGGTCGGACCAGGAGAGTGATCGAGCGGACATTTGGTCTCCTGAAGAGCCGCTTTCGCTCCCTGGACAAGACAGGAGGGGCCCTCCCATATGCCCCAGCAAAGGTGTGCAAGATTGTCATCGTCTGCTGCATGCTACACAACCTGGCAGTGCGGAAGGAGTTGCCTCTCATCCTGGATGACGATGACCAACATCCGCCTCCTGTGGAGGATCCTGGCCTGGGCCACGATGCCAGTGATGATGATGATGATGATGATGATGATGTCCGCACACAGCTCATCACCAACTTCTTCAGCTGAATGTGAGTATCCAGAGTTGTCATGTCAATGATTTGAGTTTGCATGATATGTGTTGGTGGTGCTCTGTTGCTGTTTGAGTGTGGCCATGAGCTACTTGACTGTATGCGTGCAGCGATGTGTCCTTACAGGTAGTCTGTACTCCCGAACAGTGTTGACATGCTAACTTGGTTTTGTGTAGGTATCTTGTGACATGTATTGGACATGAGTATTGCAGTTCTGTCCTGTTCTTCAGTGCTTTTGACTGTGTGTCATGTCTGTCCTTCACAGGGTGCTTTCAGAGTTGTTTGGTCCACTCGGATACCCCGACACCATGATTCAACTTCCAGGGTGGAAGCAGTCATTTCCCTACAGGTGATGTGCCCCACACCCCTGGACTTTATTTCTTCTATAATTGTTGACTGTGTGGCCACTGCCACGTGGGATTACCTTGCATCTGTAGTGGAAACAACATGTTGCAAATGTGTAATAAACCCGTGCTTCACTTTGGGATGTGCGTTGTCTGTGGTCACACATCTGACTGACATTAGCTTACTTCACCTGTGGGCTAGTTAACACAGACTGTGAATAGGTGTGGTGTCTGTGCATTCCACTGTATTTCCTGGCAACATCAGTGTAGGCGAGTCAGATGGCCCTGGTGTGTATGTGTTGTGTAGCCCTAGTGGTGTGTCTCCCTCATATGTGTCACGTCGCCATGACTCACATGACGGTGTTGAACTTGCTGTAGCAGTTAGCATGCACAGTGTCATTTAGCATATCATCATCTCCATTACGAAAACAACATTGGAATCACAACAGAGGCAAGTATGGTGTATTAGTGAGTTTGTGTCTCCACACGGGACATGTGTGTCTCCACACGGGACATGTGGGAGTCCAAGCGGGCATGATGGGCAGCCTGCTGCTGTTGCATGTCCTTGAGGATCCCCACTCCTGGCTGACCTCTACGGTGCTATTCTGGTACGCTTCAGCAATGCGTACCAGTTGTGGGTCATCATGCAGTCCAGACCCCTCTGCAAACAGCGACCTCTGCCTACCACCCCTCCCACCACCCCTGGCCACACGTGCGGGACCTGCGGTGGCACGCACAGGTGACCCTAGGCCCCCTTGGGGGTTGGTACTGGGGTTGTTGTCTGTTGCTTCACGGTGGGCCGGGGTCCCTGTGCTGTTGTCATTGTTGGTCCTTGGTCTGTCCGTGTCGGCGGGGGTGGTCTGTGTGTTGGCAGTTGTTGGAGGAGTGGGTGCAGGGGGTGCAGATGGTGGTCCTGCTGGTGCTGCATGTTGACTCACACCGGAGGGGCCAGGTAGGTCTTCGCCATCCGAGGAGGGCAGAGGCTGTTCCACACCAGAGTGCTCAGGGTCCCCCGGAGCCTGGGACTCCTCATTGTCTGCTGCTGTGTCCCCATCATCACCTGTTTTTGGAAGAGACACACAATGTATGTTATGTTTCTACAGGCATCAATGGTTCAAACACCTGACAGTTGTGACTGTACCTCTGGATGCGGGCCTGTACATTGCATTGTCCTAAGTTGTCACAGTCAGAGGTTGATATTGGTGTGGCACATTGTCCTGACAACATGAAGCATTTCAATGTGAATGTTGAGGTGTGTGCATGGCCAGCATTGGTGGTATTTGGTTGACATCCGGACATCCTTCTCCCTCCAGCCCAGTTATCCCACCATGAAGCATGCCACCCTTGCAGTGGGTGCAGGTTGACTCTCAGGATGTCAGTCAGTGGTGTCCTGCTGTTGGTTGGTGCCCAGTTCCCAGCAGGGCCTTGTGCTCCCACAACAGAGCACCAGTATCAGACATTTTTAAGTGGCTTTTCACTCCCTGTGAGGTGTGCATGCTTCAGTGTGAGCTTGCCGGGCCATGTGGGTGGGGGATGTTGAGCTGTGACTACCACTCCCATCATGCTATTGCCTACATCCCCCTTCCCAGCATGCCCATACTTCCTTCCTTTTGAGTGGATTTCACTGTGTGTGAGTGTGACAGCAATGGCAAGATGGCTGACAGTGGTGTCCTGTTGTTTGTTGGTGCCCAGTTCCCAGCAGGGCCTTGTGCTCCCCACAACAGAGCACCAGTGTCAGACATCTTTGAAGTGGCTTTTCACTCCCTGTGAGGTATGCATGCTTCAGTGAGAGCTTGCCGGGCCATGTGGGTGGGGGATGTTGAGCTGTGACTACCACTCCCATCATGCTATTGCCTACACCCCCCTTCCCAGCATGCCCATACTTCCTTCCTTTTGACTCTGCTTCCCTGTGGGGTAGTGTGCCTGTGCTGACAGGATGGCTGACAGTGTTGTCCTGGCGTTAGTTTGGCTACAAGTCCCAGAAGTGTCCCTGTGCTTCACACAGCATAACCCAGGGTGGTGGTTCTTTGTGGGATATTTAATTAGAGTGTGAGGCAATGCATTCTCCCAGGTGAGTTGTGTGTAGTTTGTGTTAAGGGTGTGTGTGAGAACAGCTGCTGGTAACTATGGTCAGTGCTGTCAGTCCTCCTTCCCACCCAGCCAGATATCCCACCATGGAACGTGCTTAAATTGCAGGGAGTGCAAGTTTGCTTTCAGGATGTCAGACAGTGGTGTCCTGCTGTTGGTTGGTGCCCAGTTCCCAGCAGGGCCTTGTGCTCCCCACAGCAGTACCCAGTGTCAGCCATCTTGTCAGTTCTTTTCCACTCCCTGTGATGTGAGCATGGTTCAGAGTGGTGTTGTTGGGCCAATTGTGAGGGTGAGCAATATCTGTGACTACAACTCCCATCATGCTATTGGCTACACTGACTTCACCAGCATACACAGAATTCCTTCCTTTCAGTGAGCTTCCCTGTGAAGTGGTGTTGTAGTGGTGGCAAAATGTCTGACAGTGTTTGTTGGTTAGATTTGTGCCACTGCCTTGCTCTATTTGTTGTTAGGTTTGTACATGTCATGACACAGTTACATATCACTATGGGATGGCAGGTATTGTGTTTGTCTAACTAACATACACATCTTGGGATGATTATGTTTTGGTTACTGTGGCTTTGCTAACCGTGCATGGTTTGACTATCCCCTTGACAGTGATGTGTGTGTATTGTCACACGATATTGGGTATATTGGTTGTGTACTCACCAGGCTCTGGGATGTTTGATAGTCCATGTACGCTCTCTGGTGGTAGGATGGCCCGCACCTTCTCCTCCCAGGGCCTGAGGTATACTGGTTTGGCAGGAGGGCCACTGCCGGTACGATGGCTCAAGGTGTAATCCTTCTTGAGTAGGGCCTTGACCCTCCTGCGCACATCATACCACCTGTTCTGGATGTCTTCCTTTGTGCACAAACATGGTGATTGTGCGTTCACCCTGTCGACGATCCTCTCCCACATCTTGGTTTTCTGCGACATGGGGGTCTGTTGGACCAGTGTACCAAACAAGTGTGGCTCTACCCTGAGGATTTCATCTACCAGCACTTCCAATTCACTGTCTAGGAACTTTGGATTCTTCTTTGGGGGCATGGTGATGGGTGGTGGTGGGGATTGATGTGTGTGTGAGTGTGCAAGTGAGGTTGGGTGAGTGTCAGTTTTGCTGGGTGTATGTGAGGGTGCTATTTGTGAGGTGCTAATGGTGTGTGGCTTGTGTGATGGTTGAGTGGTGGGTGTGTCTGTGGTTGCTGTCTGATGGTGTTCTGTGCTGGCAGGTCATTTGAATTTGCAAAGGATCATGGTAGGGATTTGTGGCCTTTATATGGGTGGAGTTGTGGGTGTGTCTTTGTTCCATGTTTTTTCCCCCCAGTATTTATTGACTTTGTCATTGCTTGTTTGGCCCTTTTTTTTGTATTTTTCCTTTGTGGGTTTTGGGCATGTAGGAGACGTTCTTCTGACCGAGTAGGATGCTGAAGTTGGCTCGTGCGGGCTTCTCCGAGTCTTTCAAGCTATGTTTCTGCTGGGTTTGAAGCGCGGCGTACGCGTCGGTCGCGGAGTATTGGGTTGCTTCGGCTCGGTTTTGTATGCGTGTCGGTCGTGCGGCTTGGGCTCCGTGCGACTCGGTCTGGTTTTCCACGCATTGCATCGTACTGCGCGGGTCGGAGTTCGTGGGTACGTTTCTGTCGGGTTCATTCCTGGTGCGTGTCGGTCGGTTCTATTCGTGTAGTTTCCCGGCCGGATAGCTCTTTTCCGTGCGGTTCGGTCGTTCGGCTTGTGTTCCGTACGAGTCGGTCATGATTCACATGCATTGCATCGTACTACGCGGATCGGGCAGCGCCGGTACGTGTCGGTCGGAATAAATTCCCGTACCGAGTCGGTCGGTACGTTTTCCGGCCCAAATCGGAATCGGCCCCTAGGTTTTTAGCTTCTTTTCTATTTTTATGCGCTATAGTATTCTGTGCTTCTTTAACGATTCAATTTGAAAAACTTCTGCACCCGAATTTTTCTTTTTCTTAACTTCTCAGTTCTTTTTTCGTGTTATTTCTTATGTATTTCTTTCTTTTTCACTTTCATACTATCTTCTTTTAACCTTTTGTTCATTTTTCTTTATAAATTGTTCACAATTTACAAACATCACATTGTACCTTTGGTGGAGGGACTGTGCGGGACATACCTTATGGCAATCAAACTGCGTCAGAATTTGTCTGGGTACTCTCCACCACACTGCTGTCTACTGTTAGTTATTACAATTTGGCATAGATTATATCAATGGTTATAAATGCGAGTTTGAACCAGACTGGGCAGGGACCAACTGTTATCTCAATAAGTATGAATATGTTTCAAAGACGTGTCTGAACGAAGGAACATGTACAGAGTATGTGAATGGCTTTCAATGCAAAAGCAGGGAGGGTTTTCAAGGTACCTATCATCAAACCAATATCGGTAGCCTGTGACTTAATCAGGAAACCTGTGTGAATAGATTCATAAGCTGCAGTGAACTTTCCTATACAAGGCGTAACTATGAGAATGTTCCAGCTAATTTCTCCCCTAATACCTGTGATGGGTCGAATGACTTTACAACGCATGCCTTTACGATGCAGGTAAGTATAAATAAGATAAGTTAAATCTCTTTCCATCTTTCTCTTTCATTTGTTAATGGCCCCTTTTGATGACTCTCCACAAAACTTTCCAAATAGTTGCTACAGTTTGAGCAGTTTGTGGATGGAACGTTTTGGAGGGGAACCATGAAGCTCATGCAGAGAAAAAGGGGGGTACCAAAACGCAAAATCCCCATGCATTTTCCAGACTTCTTCAAGAAGCAGTACTTAAAAAAAAACTGCTGAACAGAATTACACTGAAATGGGCAGGAAGCTAGATCTTGGTCCACAGATTGTGCTTTTTAGGTCGAGCAGACAGCGCTTGTGCTGTCGCTTAGCGACCTGTTGTAGATGCTTTGTGGAGTTAAACTCCACCTATTTCTTGCCATTGCTTTTTATTTCTCAATGCCAGTGTCCTTCAGAAATCCTTTCTTGTGAGTTGTCAATCCTTCTTCTTTACCCTCCTTTGTGTTTCCGCTTTTTTGCCATGGAGCACCAGCCTAGTACTGTCTCCTTACTCTGAGAGTTTATGTTCAAAGGGGACAATTGTTTTTTGCCTGCTCGTATTTTGTGCCATCCACTGACTTTCCCCGTTCCCTTCTTCCCACCCACCCCCTCATTCCTCCCACAGCACTGCTTGGTGCCTTACCCACTTAAGCTAAACATTAAAGCAACAGCCTAATCTGTACCAGCTCTGAAAGTCAGCCTCTGCACCAGAGCAGCCGCCTGTAGCCCGCAGCATCAATGCGCTACAAACCCGAGCCCCCCATAGTCCTCTTTCTATTTTTCTACAGATGTCGTCTGTGCCTGGAAATCATAGAGTTTGTGCTGGGAACCATAGAGTTCCCCATACCTTGCAAAACACCTCTACAGTCCGTCTTTACAAGTTCGAAACTGCCCTTTTTAGGTCTCGCCTAGCGTTGCAGTACGAATGCACTGCCATCGCTTTGCGAGGCATGCAGTATACACTATAGTGTGGAATCTTCGTGGAAGCTCCGCCCACTCTCCAGCCCATCTTTATTATTGGCTTAGGTCTTAAATTAAGCCTTCCGATTGGTTTTAGTCTTGTTAGTCCCTCCTCCTCATGGCCATGTCGTCATATGTATACTTCCATAGCTACTGGCCCTATTACTTTTAAAACTCTTTTGTCCCCGTGGCTCCCCCACTACCCTCCCACAAGCTGTAACTTCTCGGTCCATTACCCCCCTCCCCCACTCCCGTTCATGCCTTTTTGCCCGCCTGCACTCTTGTTTTAAATGCAATAGGACTCGCGTAAACGCGAGTTCTATTGCATTGCAAGTGCTTGTTAAAGTAATGCGCAGTCATTTACATTTGACATGCGCGTGATGTCTGACATCACAGCACTGCCCCTTCTGCCCGCACCACCTCTCTCTCTGCCTCTACTGCCGCGCCCGGACCCCTCGCCTCCTCCAGCTCCCGGCACCGCACAGCTCACCATGGCTAAAACAGCAATGGGTCAGAGTGAGCCCCTTTTCTTATCCTGCGGGACCGGACAGTTGGCCTGAAACGGATTTGTGGCAGTGCAGAAAAGCACACGCTTCGTGCTCGCTGGCAAAATAAATATTTAAATGCTTTTAAAGCTACTTGCGTAGTCGCTAGGGGAGTTACTACTACTAGTTAATTCAAGTTTATTTGGAGCATTTGGTCCTCAAACATTACATATACATATTAAAAAACATCTAAAATTACTCATCCTTAAAAGCATAAAAACATAAAACACATCTTAAAACACACCATTATAAAATCCCTCCAACAGCTGCACCAAGGTGTGTTATTGTGCTAGTACAAATTAAAACGTGCCTTAACTCTTTGCATAAATTTACCAATGGCAACAGCTATATCTAAGTGGCTCATTTCTGTCACTAAAATTACAGCCTGGGCCCTATTTTTAATCTCATATTTCTTAAAAATCGGTCTTAAAAACAATATTCGAATATCGAGAAGCTTCTCACAGTCCATTAATATATGTAATAAATCACATGGGGTGCCCAAAGTACAAGTGCATCTTCCCTTCTTGTCAATGATTGAGCTTTTCACCCCATTATTTACATAACAAGGGTTCACCCCCATTCTTACCCTTAAAACCTCTCTTCGTAATTGATAGTCGGGTAACCTGTCAACATAGGGGAAGCATTGTTCGTTTTTCCAAGTGGTAGCCATAAAATGTACTGAGATTTTATTCAGGAGGTAATTGTGGTCCTGTACCTGCAAAATTTCTTTCCCTTGCGTCCTAAGTCCCTTCTTGTCAACATTGATCAGGTAAGTAATGGGGCACAGTTTAACCTTCAACAGACAACACAGCTTTGTCATGATAGCTCTAATCTCTCTTGCCCACTTTAATTAACTATTCTGAATTTCATTTTTACACCAATGTGATATTTTAGAGTTCTCGCCTGTTCCTAGACGTTGCCAAAAACGAAGTAGGGCCATACCAGCTAAAATACCCCATGAGGTCAATCCCAATTCAAGTCTTGCAGCCT
The DNA here is from genome assembly GCA_963921515.1 of Calotriton arnoldi. Lineage (NCBI taxonomy): Eukaryota > Metazoa > Chordata > Amphibia > Caudata > Salamandridae > Calotriton > Calotriton arnoldi. The sequence continues at coordinate 118,358 of CAWUFW010006500.1, read as the reverse complement.
GGACCATTGCCGACATAGGGAGTGAGAATAGGTTTTTTAGAGTTTTACCTTCCTCGACATCCCAACCCTCTTTGCCGCTTAGGTATAGCAATTCTGCGCCATACAAAAATTGCGGGGGTACCATGGCTGCATAAGCTTTTAGAACCGGTCTATCAGACATCGCGCCATAAGCTTTATTACATTTTTAAGTCCACTGACCGATGCTGATGTTCTCAATTTTAGAGCATCTAGGTGGGTATGCCATTTCAGACTTCTTTCAAACCACATTCCCAGATACCTATATTCTGTGACCTTTTCTAGCTTCTCAGCCCCCAAGAACCATGTAAACCCGACTTTCCTTCGGCCAAAGCTCAGGATCTTAGTCTTGTCCATATTAACAACAAGTTTTTTCGTACGGCAATAAACATTGAACATGTTTAGCTTCCTTTGCAGGCCAATTTCAGTTTGATCCATAATCACTAGATCATCCGCATAAAGCAGGCATGCAATGTGCTTTCCATCTTGTTTCGGGCTTGCCCCATTTACATTTCCTAATGTTAACGGCAAGTCTGCTAAAAACAGAGAGAACAGCAAGGGGGCCAGTACGCATCCCTGCCGCAACCCATTACCAATCTCAATCTTTCCAGATAAACTTCCATCTATATCTAAAATTATCTGGGCCCAGTTATTTGTATGGAGAATTTGTATCAAACTTAACAAATCCTTTGGGATGCCATATCTAATTAAAGTCTCCCACAGCAGCTCCCGGTCCACCAGATCGAAAGATGCGCGGAAGTCCACAAAACAACAGAACAGGCTTCCCCTCTGTTCAATCGATTTCCGCGCTATGGACCAGAGAGCAAAGCAATGGTCGATTGTGGAATGTCCCGCTTTAAAACCCCCTGTTCCGGGGTATAATCTGATTTCCTTCAGCCCAGTCTTTAAGTGAACCTAAAACAGCTTTCGCAAAAACCTTTTCCCCTATATCCAGGAGATTTATTAACCTATAATTCTTTGATGTTTTTAGATCGCCCTTTTTATGAATTGGTCTTATAATTACACCCCTCCAATTTTCTGGTACGATCCCAGTCTCCAAAATCACCTGGAACATCCTTGCGAAAAACTCTGCCCACCACTCGGGTCTAGTTTTTATTATCACTGCCGACAGATTATCTGGGCCTGCAGCACGAGTAAGGTTCAAACTTGCTATGATTTCCTTTACGTGACTGAAAGTAAAATATTCTTTTATGTCATCCCTCACCCGTGTCCATGCTAATGTACTTGCATCTTCTTGTATTGGCCATTTCCCATATATTTCTTCCAGGTAACCCACCCAGTCATCTTCAGGGACCATACATACTAGGGATCCTATTTTTCTCCCCGCACTTTCTTGGACCAGTTTCCAAAACACTTTGACATCTTTAGTTTCAATTACCTCCAACATATTTGCCCAGCAGTTATCTTTATAAGTTCTCTTTTTATTCCTAATTAATGATTTATATTTTCTCCTTAAAGACTGGAGGGAAGGTAGTGTTTCCACATTATACCTTATCCTCAGTCTTCTCTCCTTCTGCCTGATCTGAGCCTTGGCTACGCGGCATTCCTCGTCAAACCATGGGCACTCCATTTTGTTTACTCTATAGTTCCCAGGCCCTGACTTACTTCCTTTAAATTTTATCCTTAAGGTCTCCACCAACTTACTTATTGTGCTTTCAAACCAGGCACTTCCATTTTTAGCTGAGATTTCTTCTAAAGGAATAGACTGCTGGGTTAGTATTAACTTCTCAATATGTTCCTCCGATATACGGGTTGTCAGCCGTTTAGGATACTCCACATGTACCTGTAGTGCCCTCTCTCTATTTTTGGTGCTTGTTAAATATAATCCTGTCCTCAATGGGTAGTGATCACTGCCTTTCATTTTTACTACCTCAAAATATTCGATTTGCCTGAAATTCCAGGCATGCAAAAACACAAAGGGGCCGATTCCAATTCGGGCAGGAAATCTCTCCGACCGAGCCGGACCCGGAGAGATTTCTGACCGAATCGGACTCTAGCAGCCCGACCGAACGAGTACGATGCGTACGTATGCTATCGGACTCGATTCGGCCGGACTCCCATTGAAGTCAATGGGAGCCGGTCGTACAACGCGTACACGGGCTCCCATTGACTCAATGGGTACGACGCGAACAAGGGCGCCCCCTACAGCGGGTTTGCGTTGATGCGGGTCGCGCCGTACATGCACGTGTAGGGGGGACCCATGGGTCCCGCCTGTGTGCGACTCGCGCGGCTACGCATGCAGGGGGGTCCGACACAGACCCCCGAAGTCCGGCTCCGACTGCTCTATGGAGCCGGACGGCGCGAGTCGGTCGGACTGCTCAAGGAGTGCATCGTACTGGCTCGGTCGGGGAACGTCTCCATTGCGCGGTGCGAGTCGTGTCCGTGCGAGTCGGTCGGAGCGGTTCGGACCCGCGAACGAGTCGGTCGGCGATTTCGCGTACGCTCGCATCGTACTCGCTCGCCCGGGCGCATGCACGAATCGGTCGGAAAAGAGGCCTCCGAATCGGATCCGGTAAAGCCGAATCCGATTCGGTGCCCTACCGGCCGAGATCGGAATCGGCCCCATAGTCTATCGGGCAGGGTTGCTGGCCCTTCATAAATGTGCGCCTCGCTGGCCAATCCGACTGCATTCTACCATTTACACATACCATGCCTAGTGAGGCCATCAGCTGTGCGAACACCGCATCCTGAGGCGAGGTCTCCCCTCTAGGGAAGTTGGCCACTTCAATATTATAGGATGTTAATAGTTCCTTATACCAGCTATCCACCCTACGGGTGTCAGGATAAGCTCCACAGGATCCAGTAGCCGTAAGACAGGGTCCACCTCCTGATATCACCAACACCCTGAATAGAAACAGGGTGCTCGAGCGATCAGGCGAGGGAAAAGGAATGGAAAGGGACAGCGGTGGAAAAAGGACCTGAAAAGAGAAAAGACACAGCTGTAAATAAAGCAGGCAACAGTCTACTCTCATATAGTCTCACTAAGCCCTTTCCATACCTGGGATATGCACAATCATACATCTGAAAAAGTGCAAGCATTGGACTTCCAGCAGGCTAGACAACGTGCCCACGTTAAGGCGAGCCCAGACGGAAGTCACAGAGAACGAGACCACACTGCTGGTAGCGAGGAAGCAGCCCCTCAGCTCTTCAGTAGTAGGTTGAAGTAAAACCCATTGTACTGTTCCACGATACTCAAAATAAACAAATGAAAAGCACAGGTCTAACCGGAATCACAGACACGGAAAGTTGTGGTGGACTACCACTACAGTCCGCTCTGGGGGGAAAAACCATAAAGCAAACTCCTTCCCCTTTTCTTCTTGACATATACGGGAAAGCGTGGTTAATTCACCACCGCGATCCGCTATGGAAAACCATAAAATCCGCTCACGAATTCCTATAGGCTGATGACGTCTCAGCTACTAACCTTCAGACTCGGTAATGTGTGGTTATCCACACCACCACATTCCGCTCTGAGAAATAGTGACTCCCAACAGAAGTCACATCCAGCCTTTACCATACACGGTAGCGCGTGGTAACTCACCACTGCGGCCCGCTATGGTACCACCTCTTCTCCCTTAGGTGCTGCTTACAACAGAGGACAGCAGTATACAATAGCGCTAGAACACGGTAAAGAGTGGCCACAATACCACCTCCTTCCGCTTCCAAATAAATACAGAGTTTCCACGCTCCCAGCCGGGCAGCGAGAAAGGATCCTCTAATTCGAAGTTGTAGCTACCACTTCCCTGGAAATCCTACCGGATAAACTTTAGGAGACACCAGCGTACTCCGATGTCTTCAAGCAGTAACCTTCCTCCAATCACTGGCTCCTGCTCACAGAACTGCTCTCTCGTATTCCACCGAATTAGGAGAGAACGAAAACAAACCAGTATTACGCACGACGGCCAGTGCGCTGTGACGCCTTAAATACCGTCCCGCCGAAAGGCCTCATGGGAGGTGTAGTTCCAGGACGGATGAGGTAGGCGCCGCTACGGCCGATCCTGACAACGGGGATCCAATCGATAGTTGAAGTCACCTAGCACCAATAAAACATCCTTCTGGTACTTTTCACTTACAAACACTATGTCCTCTTTCAGTTTTCCCAGATTCTTCTTATAATTGTGCTCCTTTACCTTCTGTATATATACATTTAAAATACATATTCCTTCATAACAAGGATTCGGCTTCTGTAGCAGAACCCTGCAGCCTAGTGCCCATTTACAGTGTAGTTTCACATTTTCAACCTTCCTTACAATATGTGTAGAGATCAATGTTAATTGTCCCCCCGATGGTCTGCCCAAGGGATTTTTCTTTGCTGCTTTAGAATGTTGAGCAAATCTTTCGGTAACTAGGGTTGCTAGGGTATCGTCACACAGCCAAGTCTCCTGCAGGCACACAATATCGTTACTCCTGATAAATTTATCAAAGCTCTTTCGATTCGATATTTTCTTATAGCCGTTTATATTCCATGATAGAATTGCTAGGCTGTGTGACGACCCATGCTCCTAGTCGATCTCACTCAGGTACCCCTCCTCTTCATATTCCTCAAACTCTGGGGATGCTAGGACATTAAACCTGTTTCCAGCAAGCATATCTCTTTCGTATCTTGCGGTTTCATTATCAGTTATGGTTATCGCAAGATCCTCCTTCTTATTCCAACTTGCGTTGATTAATCTTATCTGCCGTAACCCTAGTCCTGCGTGGTTCGTAAGGAAGTGCTGCCCCTGAATTTCCTCCCTTCTTACCAGTCTAATACCCTCCTGCTAGGGACCGGACAGTTGGCCTGAAACGGATTTGCGGCAGTGCAGAAAAGCACACGCTTCGTGCTCGCTGGCAAAATAAATATTTAAATGGTTTTAAAGCTACTTGCGTAGTCGCTAGGGGAGTTGCCTGATTGAGTTACCTGATTCTTAAATGGCCGCCGAACGGGACGTGCAGTACCGCATGCGCCGGAGTAGGTGCGCACTGTAGCACAGCCAGCACTCCACGCTTATTCCACTTTTACAGCTCCCAGTTTATGTGCCTCCTGCGGGTGGGCGCCTCCAGGGCACTGCAGCCATTCTATTCCTGGAGCCACCTCCCGATGCTGGCCCGTCCGATCCCCCATGTCTTCCCGCCGTGGTCTCTGCACTGTGGAGGGACCCAGAAGCAGCAGTGCTGGACCCGGTAGAGGTTGCTGGGTCCTGACAGGGTCAGTCAGCCTTTTTGCTCGGGGGTGCACTGTTGGGAGGCAAGCTAAGTAGTGATCAATGGGGATTTTTCGGGGAATACTCTGGAAGAGTTTGCTATATGTAGAAAGTTTCCTAAACTGTATTTTTATAGTAACAAGGTAATTTAAGAGCTGCGCCGTAGTGCTAAACGTATTGAGACCGGAGTGCAGATTTCTGCCACACGTGCTTTGCCCACGCACCTACCACCAACCCATAGCCTATCGTACCTGCGCATGCAAACCAGCAACACTGGACTAACAGCACACGGGCCAAGAGAACACATACAGCTTGTGCGTGGCAGTCCCCAGTATTTGCCCTGACGCGCATTTAAAAAAGAAAAAACATATATTCCCGTCATGCTCTGGGAGTTTAATCAATCAATCAATCATGTCACTTATAAAGCGCACTACATACCCGCGAGGGTCTCAAGGCGCTGGGGGAAGAGGGGGGTGGTGCTGCTACTGATCGAAGAGCCAGGTCTTGAGGAGTCTTCTGAAGGCCAGTAGGTCTTGGGTCTGTCGGAGGTTGGTGGGGAGGGTGTTCCAGGTCTTGGCGGCGAGGTGGGAGAAGCATAGTGTGGGGAATGTGGCCTTTCCTTGAGCATTTGACGGCATTCGCAGGTTTATAGGTAGTGGAGTTGGCAGCAGAAAACATTTTTTGTTGTTGTTGTTTTATATAGCGCGAACTCGACCCGAAGGTATCAGAGCGCTTTACATGAGTACCAGTTGCCCTACAGCAGGGCATATTAATTTTATTTTTAGGCACGGGGAGATTGTGATGTGCCCAGAATCACAGGAAGTTTGAGCCTCCCGCGTGTAATGTCGTAATATGTGCTGGGCACTAGGACCAGCACAGGAGATTGAGAGGTGGGAGGAGAGCCGGGGGGCGGAAGAGGAGGAGCGGAAGGAAGTTCAGTTTTAGAGCGGGAGCAGGAGCGTAGTGGATGTATGCAATAAAGTTCCCACTACTCACCCCAGTGTCTGCGTGGTTTGTGTTGGCCCAAAGACACTACAACTGGCGACGAGGGTGGCTGGAAAGTCCGCCGGCCTACCTGTCTACTGGCGTGCGCTCCGCTGCCTTGGAGCTGTACTGAGACACCGACCGGGTGCCCACCCCGGTCGCGTTGTGCCCCGCTGTGTCTGCTGTCCGCCGCCGCGCCCTGGGAGTCCACCCCAGTCGCGTGTGTCCTTGGAGGGGACTCGGCGCTGCCGCGACCCGGGAGCTCACCCCGGTCGCGTGTGTGGAGGAGGCGGCGCTGTTCGTGAATCGCGACCCGGGAGCCCATCCCGGTCGCGTGCTCTGGCCTGCAAGTGCCCGTGTTGCCTGTAGAGGAGTGCGGGGCCTGAAGCTGTGCCTCGTGACTGCCGGCGTCATCGCTGAGGTACCGGAGTCTGTCTCTGCTCGTGCTGCTGCTCCCATTGAGTGCATTGAACCTGAAAATCTCGCGAGGAGCGAGATTTCACCGGCGGCCATCTTGAAGTCAGGCGTCTGCCGAAAATTCCAATAAGCACTGGCAATCGCCTGCGAGGAAGGCCCGGCGGCCATTTTGAGGTCAGGCGTCTGCCGAAAATTCCAATAAGCACTGGCAAATGACTGTCAGAGGAGCTGTCAGGTGCCTCCTCATACATTAAAAAAAGCAATATCACTGGGTTTATGGAACTGCAAGCTTGTCCTGCCGCCTGCCCTTAATAGTTCCTGCTGCGAGTGGCAGTCCCTACACTAACGTAATTCAAGATTGGCGCTACCGGTGGCATTTCCAACCGCGTGGCAGGCGCTACGAGGGTTCCTGTGGGTCGACTATTCACCACATTGTGTTTGCCTCACCGTATTCCTACGCGATGTCTGGATCGCCAACGTCAAGACAGAGTCCTGCTTCTGCTAGCACCAGCACCAGGCGAGAGTCACCTACGTCCACAGCGCAAATGGGTGGACACAGAGTTGGCTTGCTCGGAGTCCCTTTTCTACGCCCGCCGGAACCTTTGGTCCTCATATCAGGGGGAGGTATGGGCCTTCGCTGGCAGGAATGGCTAGAAGACTTTGAAGACTTCATGAAAGGGTCTCAGGTGACCGAGGAGGAACAGCAACGGATTTCATTACGCAATTTAATCGGGAAAGATGTTGGTCAGATCATAAAGGAGCTTCCGGCTGACGCAGTTTCGTCCTATGCCAATGTACGTGAGGCACTAAACAGGAAATTTCTTCACAAACGGAATGTTGATTACGAAAGATATACATTCAACCTGACTTCTCAAGAAAAAGATGAGCCCATGAGTACCTTCATTACGCGACTTCGACGCTTGGCCCGCTACTGCGAATTTGACTCTTTCTCGACAAAAGACGCCCTTCGCCTGCGAATCATAGAAGGATGCCAGTCTGAGTCATTGCGCAGACGTCTACTAAAGAAAAGTTACTCTCTGGATGAAATCGAAGAAATGACGCGAGTACACGATCAGGCAGAAGAACAGGCCAAGAGAATGGAAGCGGGAAGAGGTGGAAAATGTGAACAAGCATTTCGGCTCCAATCCCGTAACCCTAACAGATCTTCCCCTGCAAAGCAACGATCATCCAGATCCAAAGTTCAGTCCCAGTATACAAGTCGTCGACGTCGCAGTACCAGCCGGACTGACAAACGACAGGAGCGTCAACTTAAATGCTATCGCTGTGGATATGACTTTCCCCACACGGAGACTTGCCCTGCATTAGGACAAAAGTGCAGGAAGTGTGGCCGGGATAATCACTTTGAGAACGTCTGCGGAGCTCCTCGCAAAGACACCCACCGAGACAAGTACAGACAATCCAGACAGTCTAACACTCGCCATCATGCCAAAGCAGTGTGGGACCACAGAGATTCCTCCACTGGCTCTTCACAGTCCAGCCGTCAGTCTCATGGGACATATCGATCTCGTCGATCACAATCTCGTGAGTCGAGGTCGTTGTCACCAATATCGCAAGACGGTGATGAGTATGTCTGCATGGTCGCGGATCCGGACCGGTTGAAGAAATACCCGCGACTACATCTGAAAATGGACACACACCTGGCTAAATTTGTTCTGGATAGTGGAGCATCTCTCAACTACATTTCAGTTGCAGAATACAAGAAAATGAGTCCACCACCGCACTTGCATAAAGCCGCCGTGCGGGTGTACACGTGGATGTCAAAGGAACCTCTTCCTTGCTTAGGACAATTCCCGACTAATCTCACGTACAAGGACAGAACTATTCCGGCCCGCATTCTCGTCATTGATGGTCCTGAAGCAGATTGTCTTCTCAGTTTGCCCACGGCGGAACGACTTCGACTAGTAGAAATTTTGTACAAAGTTGATGATGAACCGGATATAGTGCACAAGTTTCCGAAGTTATTCACCGGACTTGGAAAGATGGCTCATTGCCAAGTTCGACTACACATAAATGAACGTGTGACACCCATAGCACAACATCACAGGAAAATTCCATTTCACCTTCAACAGGCTGTAGAGGAGGAACTGCAGGATCTTCTCCAGGCCGACATTATTGAGAGAACGTCAGGGCCCACTCCCTGGGTCTCTCCAGTGGTCGTTGTGCCTAAAAAGGGCTCACCTGGCAACGTGCGCCTCTGTGTAGATATGAGGGCACCCAACACCGCCATTGAAAGAGAAAGACACCCGGGGCCTCATATTAGCGACATGATTGCGTCACTCAACGGGGCACAAATATTCTCCAAACTAGACCTCAACAAGGGCTATCACCAGCTGGAACTTCATGAAAAATCGAGATATATCACCACATTCTCGACTCATCAAGGTCTGTTTAGATACAAAAGACTCAGCTTTGGGGTCTCTTCTGCCGCTGAGATTTTTCAAGAGGCCATCAGAAAGGTAATTCATCACGTTCCCAACACTCTAAATTACAGTGACGACATCCTGGTCTATGGAGCAACAATGCAAGAACACGACACAGCGCTGGACCGAGTCTGTCATGCTCTGCTGGATGCCAATCTCACTTTAAATAAAGATAAATGCGAATTCCAAAAATCTACATTAAAATTCTTCGGACACATCTTCTCAGGCTCTGGAATGAAACCTGATCCAGAAAAGATTGCCGCTCTAAATGACACTCCCAGGCCGCGAGACGCGGGGATGTACGGTCCTTCTTAGGCATGGCAAGCTACTGTGCACGCTATATCAAGGACTATGCCACTATCAGTTACCCCCTGAGAAAGCTGACCAAACAAGGACACCCATTTCAATGGACCACGAAGTGTGATCAAGCCTTTCATGAAATCAAAGCTGCGGTTGAATCTGCCAAAAATCTGGCATATTTCAATCCTAGAAGAAAAACTGAAATCACCGTGGATGCAAGTCCTGTAGGCCTGGGAGCGATATTGGCTCAATATGACAAAGAGAGTGATCAACGGTATATTGTAGCATATGCCAGTCGGAGTCTCACGGACACAGAGAGAGCGTACTCCCAGCCTGAAAAGGAAAGCCTGGCGGTAGTCTGGGCATGCGAACATTTCCACATCTTCATTTACGGAAAACATTTCACACTAATCACAGATCACCAGGCCCTGATAACCATCTTCGGCAACCCCCGAGCCAAAATGCCACCCAGAATAGAGCGGTGGGGCATCCGCCTTCAAGAGTATACTTATACCATCATCCATAAGCCGGGAAAAGCTGCAAATCCAGCCGACTATATGTCCCGACATCCCAAGGCAACGTCCAAATCCAACCCATCATTAGCGGAGGAATACATCCATTTTGTAGTGGCTCAAGCCAAACCGCCCGCAGTCCCTTTGGATGCCATCCTTGATGCCACAAATGAAGATGCCACGCTACAAAATGTAAAACATCGCATTCAGACGAACAGTTGGAGGCATTTGGAGGAATCCGGACAGAGTGAACAGATTGACAGTCAGGAACTGTCCTCTTTCAGACATGTGCAGGATGAACTGTCCATCACCTCAGATGGTCTTGTACTAAGGGACAAACGGATCATCATTCCGAAACAGCTGCGCCAAGGAGTCATCAACCTAGCGCATGAAGGACATAGAGGTATTGTAGCCACGAAAAGAGCACTGCGGGAACGGGTCTGGTTCCCTATGCTTGATCAGATGGTGGAAAGTACGCTGAAGGACTGCCCACAGTGTCAGCTAGTAAGTCGAGAGGATCCACCTGCGCCTCTTCAAATGTCTGAACTGCCGGATGGCGTTTGGCACCATGTCGCAGTGGACTTCTTTGGACCAATACAATCTGGCAAGTATATCTTGGTCATAATGGACGAATACTCTCGCTTCCCAATTGCGCACCTCATAACATCAACCAAAGCGACCACCACTATACCGGTATTCGATGAGGTCTTCGCAGCGTGGGGCATACCGAAGGTAGTGAAAACGGACAATGGCCCACCATTCAATGGGCAAGACTTCGCTGCATTTGCCAAACACCTCAATTTCAAACACCGGAAGATTACTCCTTTGTGGCCCCAGGCCAATGGAATGGTGGAAAGATTTATGGCCACTCTAAAGAAGACCATTCAGCAGGCAGAACTTTCAAAGTGTGATGTACAAGTAGCCCTAAATGAAGTATTACGCGCGTATCGAACCACACCACATACTACCACAGGCAGATGTCCGGCAACATTAATGTTGGGTCGCACTGTGCGCACCAGAATACCAGCTTGGGAGGATGCAACTAGTGGTTTGTCTCAAGGCTCTGAGCACAAAGAATTAGCAGCCAGAGACAAACTGAAAAAGGAGCAGATGAAGGAAAATGCAGACCGACGGAGAAAAGCTACACAGCCATCCATCCATGAGGGAGACTGGGTATTGGTGCGACAAGAACAACAGAGAAAAGCAGACTGTCGATATCATGCAGGCCCACTGCTGGTGACAAAACAAAAAGGGACCATGATTACAGCTGCGTCGGAAGACAAGAGGATCACCAGGAATGTGACGCATTTTCAGAAATGCACGCCCAATGTCCGAGAAGCGTTGACTGCACCCCACAGTGTGGCAACAGGAGATGCACCTGAGTCAGTAAGTGATCATCGACCCTCCACGTCTTCTGACGAAAGGGAACGGGCGGCTCCAGATGCCTATCTCCGGCCGCAACGAACTCATCGAAGACCAGTTCGCCTGATTGAAGAACTGTAACTATGTTGTTTTCTATCAATACTTAATCTGGCATGCACGAACACTTTTCAGATAGTTAAAATTGTTTAAGAAGGGGGACGATGTAATGTCGTAATATGTGCTGGGCGCTAGGACCAGCACAGGAGATTGAGAGGTGGGAGGAGAGCCGGGGGGCGGAAGAGGAGGAGCGGAAGGAAGTTCAGTTTTCGAGCGGGAGCAGGAGCGTAGTGGATGTATGCAATAAAGTTCCCACTACTCACCCCAGTGTCTGCGTGGTTTGTGTTGGCCCAAAGACACTACACCGCGGGACTCGAATCTGGTTCCCCACCTTCAAAGAGGCACGGAAACCACGAGGGTGGGCGAACAGGACATCCGTGAACCTCTAGTGAATGATTTGTTCCCGCCCACCTCTGAATAAGGACCCACATGACCCCTGAGGTGTCTTTATCGGATTTGATATATTTATATTATGAAGACTGAGGTGGGGTGTTTGGGTTCTTAGGGTATTCAGGATCTATCCGTCTCTCCTAGGTTTGCCACTGTAGGCTGCACGCCGCTACATATGCAGACAGCCCCGGGCTCCTAGATGGAGCTGTCATTTAACATTCCCTCACAGGGTTTATTTGCACTTGCTGCCTGGCACTAATGTATGCAGAAGGACCGGTGCTCCTAGGTATGACCCTCCTTGTACATTCCCACCAGACGCTGGGCCTGTCTGCAGTTGTGTCCAGTGGGCACAGCTCTTCTGGAGTGCAGCCCGTCCTACATTACCCCATAGAACGGGCAAAATATGTAGCCCGACCACGGCCTGTTATAAGAACATATGCATGCCCACTAATTAGCACCACTCTGGCACAAGGGGTTAAATTAGCGCACCGAAATACAATCCAATTACACAAATGTGATGTGACTGCAGGCACATTAGACTAGGCGCTGTGCCCAGCCCTAATGTATGTACATGACAGAGCGTCTGAAAACTCCACTTGTACAATCTTTTCAAAGGTTGGCACTGCCAGCTGCCAGTCACTAATGTATAAAGAAAGCACACTCCTCATTTCCAGGAGCCCACAGTGCTTTTCCTACTAGGATTGCCTCTGTGTGGTGTGCGACCCTAATGCACTTAGATGGCACAATGCTCTTAGACATGACCGCCTTGCACGTTTGCTCTCAGGGTGGCATTGTATGCTGCAGAGCCTTAATGTAAGTCTATGGCAGGATGCTTGCATACAGGACCCTGTTGTAGGTTCTCAGGTAGAGGTTCAGTGGGATTGCATGCTGCCTGAATTTAAATGGGCCATCTTGTGAATGAGGTAACAATGGCCGGAAACCCAAGCTGACATCATCAAATAAAGGAACGTTCTGGAATGCCTATTGGTGTCTGTCAGTGATGCAGAACTTGGTAAAAAGCAAATTGTTTCTCTCTTTCATGGTTGGCCTTGTTTAATGATGTAAATGACCGCATACTTCTGAACATGGCCTCCATCAGGCAGTCCAGACTGTAGGTAGCTCTGGTCTATCTGGCCCTCGTGCATGCAGTCACAACACACTCCTATACAGAGCTCCCTTTTAGATTTAGTGTCAATTTAGCTTCTTGTCTGCATGCCCTGGGGCCTAGGGGATAATGATTGATTAGATGAAAACAAAGCTCATGGTCTTGGGGAATGGAAGCATCACATTGCAATAATCAATATTCAAACTAGCTACAGTTCGAAGAAGATGACAGTTTCGTTTACAGCAGCTCTGGTGGAGGAGGCCGAACACACCACGTACAAAACCTCTCCTTGTGGAACTCTTTACCATTCCAACTCAGACTAGAGAACAACTACCTTTAACTTTGCAAGGCTGTAAATGCTCCGAACCCAGCTCCCGATTGTCTATCGTTTCCTGAGCCTTCTATGCTGCAGGTCAGGCGCCTATCATCTGTCATGCATTCCGCGTCCTATGCTGCACAGGACTTTGTTGGTTCTTCCCTAAGGCTCTGTCTTCATTTTGTACCTCTACACCCTGGCCTCAACAAACTTTGCCACATCACCACCACTAAAAGGCTGGCCATAGAACGTTGAATGAAAAATTATCAAAACTGCGCCGTGACCGCATTCTTTATTATTTTTACTTGAAAACTAAGCCCTTTTTTAAGGCTTTGCACTAACATTAGTATGTTGTCGGCCTTTTATCTGAGGGTTTACAAATCAAACACAAATGAGCACCCATGCACTGTAGCCACATGTGCGAATTCCCAAATGTGTTAATTGGCAGATATAAAGTCCCTTGCGAAGGCAGCCTGTAATGTCCCATAAAAATAATTCCATCAAAAAGTAGCAACAGTACACTTGCTGTCCTCTAAAATATTAGCAATAGAGGACCAAACCACATCCCGTGACATAATGGTAGTCGAAAATGGCAGTACACTTCCTGTGAGACATGATTTGTGGTTAACATAGGTCCGATGGCATTTTAATTTGCTCAGCTTGTGAAATGATCATACAATAAGCTGCCATTGATGTAATTGTGGGCAGCCTCCTAGGAGGTAGCACATATACACTGGTGCGCACAAGGCTGGAAATTATTGGAATTCGCATCATTGACATTTAGTTCCTGAAATTGTCATTACTGGTTGTCATTAACACAACACATGCACATTTCCCACACATGGTGGTACAGTGCCAACACAGTGGCATTTGCATTCATTGCATGCATGTGGAAGCAGTGTTTGCATAACCATCTATTATCCTTGGTATCATCCCTATCTTCTAAAGGACTGGCGCCTGGTCAGCTCTTTGATAGAAATAGAAACCTGAGCTCTAAATCAGTATTGCACCCATCTATATGGATAACCAACATCTATTTAGCATACAAATCAGCCATTTTTAGATGTCTTTGTTGCAGGGTTTTCGTGGGCTGGGAATACATCTTGTATCACATGGCACTTCATTCCTAGTGGAAGATGCCTGGCCGCTGCACGTGTAACTTGCACCACCAAGGACCGAGTCCCTGCCCCAGTGTCTGCCTCGGAGCCTTCAAAAGGGCTTCTTTATAGCTGAAAAAGTTCAGAAAGGGATTTTTTTTAGCTGTATCTGGTTTAAGCAGCGGTACAGATTCCTGTGCCCCCAGCTGCAAGCTAGGAAACTTGCCCCAGTCGCCTAGTTTTGCAATAAAAAACAGTAATTGGTAAAGTGGGTTCCTAATAACCACGTGTCTCGGTGCCACCGCACCTGCTGCACCATTGATAGCCATGCCCCTGATTTCCCGGGGAACAATGGTTGCATTAGTGTGGCATGAACACAGCCAGGTGCAACCACAGCCAGGTGGAGATCACACCGTCCAAGACACTGTTAACCAAAGGAGAGGCACTGCTGTGGTGTGTAGTTTTATCCTGTCCATGTAAAGCAGCACACTCGAACACCAACCCTCTGGTGTTGGTTCCGGTCTCCTTTCCTCTGTTATTACCATGCTGTCTCGGCAGTGAAAGACTCTTTAAGTGCAGAGCCAGGTCGCGTGATATAATCTACACTAACTTGGATTTAACAATGACCTCATGCATAAAGCCAGAGAAGCCATCAATCCCGAAATTAAGAAGCATTGACAAAGCCAATAGGCCTCGCTTTAATGCGCAACACATGTAAACACAAACATTGACAAATCTTATTTACCTGCATTGCTTGCTGGAATGCTGTTCATCACATTAAAGCCAGCCCTACTGACTTTGCCAGTGCTCTGGAAAAGAATTGTACACAAATAATGACTTTCTGAATTGAATACATGTAAAAGGTAAATAATTTATTATGAAAAACAGTGTGATGATTGAGTGTCCTTCTCAGATTTAAAACAGTCCCTCCTGCAGTCCAGTTGAAACACACCCTGGAAGAGGAATGATACACCAAAATCCAATAGCATAAAGTGAACGAGTTAATCCTGTGGGCTGAGCCAAAGTCAATTCTTTGTACATGTTAAAGAATTGGTAACAGTAGGCCAGCAGACTGCTGTACTGTCAAAGTAGGACTAAAAACAATGCTCAAGATTTATCTCTGGGTACTGTAAGACAAAGGATAATTAGCCCCTGGCATAACCTTAAAATATTGTAAATGTACAGATTTCGTCCGATGTTTCATATTAGCTAAAGTTATGTATTAAGAAGTGTGCCTTTGCTGTCTATGGTCACACTACAGACCAATGATCTTAAACTATAACTAAAGTTGGTGCTTGTCAACCACCCATCTGCCTTCTATTCTGTGCACCACTACTTTTCTTTAGTACTTGTTCAAAATGTTGTCTACTGAATAAATAACTTAAATAAGTAAGAAGGGGGTGATTTTGACCCGAGAGGCTGGAGTTGGTGGGTCTATTAGCAGAGGATCTCCACACGGTTGATAGAGCGAAATGTTCTTGTGAAATTGTAGGGGTGCATCATAATCACTGATAGGCCGCACCCACATGTATTCAGACATATATTCGTTTATATTCAGTTGTATACTCATGCATGTTTAGTAAAGAATGAATAGGTCGCTGAGACAAAGCGAAGCAGCAGCATAATGGTGTTAGGATAATGATGTAATGTAATGCTTATTGAATTGTGTGAACATAATGCATAGGGGAATTAGTTTGTGTGTAATGTAATTGCAGTAGTTCAAACGTGCACCATAGTAAAGTTGCACATGTAATTCATTGTTTGCATATGAATCGTAATGAAAATGCTTATAGGAAACGTAAGATGTGCGTTTAAAAGTCATATGTAAAGGGCCTGACTACATATATGCTTAGGGAAGGCCTGGTTTATTCTTATGTTAGCTTATTTTGTAGGCCGAGAAAAGTTTCTCTTGGTAAGGCTCTCTGGGCACAAACGGTAGATTTAATTTGCACAGTAGAAGGTTTCTGTTGAAAGTATCTTTTGTTGCAGGTGCAAGGACACATGTCTCGTTAGTAAGACTAACTCTTTGTTTTCGTAAGCTAGAGAGAGGGGAGGCATGGTACGGGAGTGAAATGGAATTTAGGGATGATACTTTCAGCGGAGAAGGTGCCTGGGACTCAAGGTCATCGTAACCGTCCAGGATGAAGTAACCGTTTCGATGGAAAAGCACAAGAAAGAAGACCTGGCCAAGGAGGCGTGACAAAGGCGTGTACAATTGTATTGTGGTTTTGTATTAGGGTTAGTGCCCTGAGGGAGGAGGCCAGAGAAGAGGTAGGGGAGACCTGAGAGAAGGACAGAGCTGAGCTTAGGTATTAGGTGATTGCACTTCTTAGGAAGTCCTCACAGCTGACACCTTTATTCACTCTTGCCTGGGAAAATCGTTATGCAGGGATGTCACTTAGTGTTAGTGTAGGGACAGCTATTGATTTTAAGCTTGTTTAGTCCAATGAAGAGCAATTTAGAAATTGGAGCAATCATAGTCTGGTTGATCCTTCTAGAACTTTCTATTCTTCTTATCCTGAGCCGGATGAGATTCCTGCGTAGATTATTATTTGTATTAGTGCCCATTTATTTCTTTAACCTCGTGTTGAGGTGCTTGCACGTTCAGTTATTTTTGGCGATAATAAATTCTCAAACTTGAATTCGGAGTCAGTGGTCCTTTCAGACAAAATGAATGCTAATATATAATCTGATGAGATTCTCCCCTTTACACTATTCAACAGGTACAAAGATCTTGGCGACCAGAAGGTTCTTATAGATAATTAGATAAGAATCGGCGTTATCAGTTGGTAGCAGAGTAGGATGGTTACCTTTGATGGTAAGGGGAGATCTAGAGCAAGATAGGAGATTAAGTTGCCCCATAAAGCCCGAGTGACGCAGATCCAGAGGACCGCGGGAGAAGGATGTCGGAGGTCGTGGAAAACTGACGGAGAGTGCCGGTGCGGCGGAAGTAGCAGTTCGTAGTAGAGTGAGTATGAAAAGAGTGATGTTTGGTAGATTGCGGTGTTTTATTGTTGTGTGATGTCTTGCGGAGTTGGAAAGAGAGTTGTGTGATTGAGAAACGGATCGTGAGCGCGCGCGGGACCGGGAGATTTATTGTGGTGTAGAATACACCCAGAGTTGAGAACGTTGACCAAAGGTTGTGGGGGTCACGAGACGTCATTGACAGACCCACTGAAGATAGGGAACACATGTGTGAGTGTGTGAATAACCAACGCAGGTCGTAGGTTATTGTGTGCAGAACATCGAGTAATTGAATCCTATCGAGTGTGTTAAAGGCGATTGTCCGGTCGTTTCGCGGACAGACGATTGCCAGATTGAGGTCAACAAGCTCAAGAGGCTGATCGGTCATTGGTAAGACCGACGGTCAGAGAGGTAATTGTTCGGTAGGACGGACATTATTTCAGAGTAAAATTGGGACAGGTGCGAGTGAGAACGAGTGAATTAGAAAGGAGGGGAACTGCTGCGAGCGGAGGAAAAGTGACGTCAGACAAGTGCAGCGCTGCGATAGGCCGGTTGGTGTGAGCCACGCTGGTATTGGTGGAGTGAAATCGAGAAGCAAGAGCTGACATTTTGAGTGCAAATACGAAGTTGATTCATCATGAAATGTTTTAAAGCTTTACGGGAACTTTGTAGAGGTGATAGACATGTGGTTGTTCGGGAGGGAGAGGAAGCTCCTCCCGAGGATACACCAGCACATTATATGGCAAAGAATGTAGGATTGCATACTATAATTTGGCTTGAGAATTGGCATAAAATGACAGAAGCAGAAGGAGAATTGTCGTTCCCTCGATATGGTACTTTCAGGATGGAGGTATTGTACCAGCTAAAAAGTGTAATGGCCTCATTACGACCACTACCTAGACCGACACAGTTTGAGGCATTGCATGCGTGGATTAGAGCAGCACACAAAAGGAATAGAGACAAGAGCCAGGAAAGGGTGAAGAAATCGATCAGGGCATTTCAGGATGCAAAGTGGGATGCACTGGAGAAACGGTGGAGGGTGGCAACGGTTGAAGTGGATAAGTTGTACCCATTGTTAGTACAAAATGGGAAGATAATAAGAATCGATGAGGACGACAGTGATCTAGATGACAGCTTGTTAGATAGGTTGTTGGCAGAGAGGCCACCACCATTTAATCCAGATTCAGAAGAGGGAAAGACGACCCCAGCAGTAGCAATAGTTGATGAGAGCCAGAATCAGACTAGCATGAGAGTGGTGGGAAGGATTTCCACAGGAACGGAAGGGGCAACGGCGTCTATGATAACACAGCCTCCTGCGGGGAACACAAGATTACCGGACTCCTTGACAGTACCGGTTACCATAGGCCCTATAGTACCGGTATATGACCCAGACCGAGTGAGAGAAGGGGGCTCCGTACCGACGGGAAGGGAGGAAGGAAACAGTGAGAGTGGGAATGGGTTTGGAGTAAGAGTGGTTCATTTCCCAAGACCAGTGGAGACAAGTACGCCGTTACCGGCTACTGCGGACTCTTCCTTTAGGCAAGAAGAGGAGAGACCAGAAAGACCGAGGTCTTTGCGGGAATCTAAGTCAGCTTTGAGGAGTGGACACCAACAGTAACGAACCAAGAGGATAGGATGCAAGGAGATAGGGCACTAAACGTCTCGAAAGACAGACCAAGTTCCAGGAATATGATGGAAGGGAATAGGTCAGAAGGACAGAATAGTGACTGTGATGAGCGGGATGGCTCGGGTTGTCGAGATGTACTGAGGAGTGCAGTACAGGCAAGGTTGTTAGACGTAGTGAGGCTGAAAGCAGAGGTAGACGAAATGATCAGTGGGGGTCTGCCTTTGGAAAGGATAGAAATTTATGGATCAGATGAGCTGCTGTTTGTAGCAAAGGATGTGACTCGAAAAGCTAGGATGGCACATGATAGATTGAAGGAATTGGCCAAAAGATATGAGGTGGACCTGAATAAAACTAAAGCGTTACAGGGACCACATAGATTGCATTACAGTGACCAGGAGCTGGAGGAGAAAAGAATCACAGGATTAAGGACACACACAAGAGATCTGATTGTAGGAATGAGAATATGGATTCTGTTGGACAAATGGGAAGAAAGGTGGTCAAAGAAGAAACCAGTAAAGAGAGCAGAAGGGGAAACGCCACCTCCAGGGGGGGGGGGCGACGGGTGTTGGAAATTTTCCTTTACGGGAAGTACAGAGTGGAGGGTACGTGCATGTGCCGTGGAATAGAGGTGACTTGGCTGCATTTACAAATGATTTTCCTCGGCTGAGGGAAAAACCAGTAGAGTGGTACAAACAGGTTGAGCGGTTTGTGAAAATTTCAAAAGTATTGTGGATTGATTTGAACACTTTGTTTGACATAGTGGTACCGGGAGATTTGTGGACAGCTTGTAAAGTCGCTATTGAGTGGCCGACTTCGGAACCGGATAGAGAGGCGGTTACAAATGGTCCATCACCCCTAGTCATGAAAAAGTATGAGCAGGTGATTACATGGTTGAAATTGAAGATTTCACCTCAGGATATAGATTGGGTTAAGATAGATCGGACTGTGCAGGAACCCAAAGAAACAGTGCATGAATATTATGAAAGACTTCTACAAGCTTTTAAACAGTATAGTGGGTTAGATATCTTGGACCCCAAGGATATGGGACAGTTTGTCTCAAAGTTTGTACTGGGTCTGAGAATGGAAATCAGCCTCATGATACAGCACCATTTGATCTGCTGGCAGAACAAGCCACTAGATGAAATTTTGCGGTATGCGAGATACTGTAGTGATGAGGTGGAATCGAAACATCGAAAGCTAAAAGACAAATTGATGCTTGTCCAGATGCAGACAGCACAGAGTCAGCCTAGTGGAGGGACCTTAGGAAGAAAGCAAGGAAGTTTCCAGGGAAACCAGAGTGGGCAAGCCATGGGAAAGGGAAAACCAGTAGACCCCAAGACAGGAGTGGACGTGGCCACATTGAAGAAGACCACTGCGTGTCATCTTTGTCGCCATGTCGGACATTGGAAACGCGAGTGTCCTTTGAACCCAGCTAATCAGTTGCAGGAAGAGGAAGAGGGGGCTCAGGCACCCGCGCAAGAGGTAGTTAATACAATAACGAGACCTAGGACGATGAAAGGGGGGGTTTATAGTTCTCACGCCCAGGTTCCCCAAGCTCCAAGGATTTCACAAGGAACACGAACATACCAACAGATGCCCCTGTTCGAAGATTACGACGAGAATAGCTTAGACCCTTTATCCTGACGGTGCCTGAGGGGGGAGGAAGACTGCACACTTGGAGCGGTCTTGGAGGTAGACCAGAGAGGACCTTTTGTGGAGGCAGAGATTGAGGGTCATCCTGCCACACTTTTGGTTGATACTGGTGCTACCCGGTCTACTGTAAGATCAGCAGTAGTCCCTAACCTACCCCTCTCGGGACAATCAATCCAGGTTGTTGGAGTAGCGAACAAGAGAATAAGCAGCCCATTGACAGAACCGATCCTAGTAAAGATAGGTTCCTTCCAAACGAGACATCAGTTTGTAGTGTGTGATACGAGTCCAGTTTGCCTTTTGGGAAGAGATCTGTTGTGCAAGTTGAACTGCACGATTTACTGTACGCCACGAGAAGTGGAGGTCCAGACGAGAGATGACGATGCTGACTTTAAAGTTACCAATCAGCATCTGTGTATAGATCTGTACCCAATGGTGACTGTGGAAGAACTTCCACCTGATCTGAGAGACGCAGTGTCATCTGTGGTGTGGGATTTCGCAGGCGACCAAATAGGTCTAATCAGAGGGGTTGAACCAGTGCGGATTGAGGTGAAACAGAATGTTGATTTCCCCAGGACACCTCAATACAACCTGTCGCCAGAAACGATTGCAGGAATAAGACCTGTGATCGAGACTTTCATTGAGAAGGGTATTTTGAAAGAGATCAGAGGTAGCCCCTGTAATTCACCCATAATGGGACTACAGAAACCGAGCGGGAAATACAGGATCGTGCAAGACCTGCGAAAGGTCAACACGATAGTTGTCCCTTGTTGTCCAGTGGTACCGAATCCTTCAGTAATACTGTTCCAGATCCCATGTGAAGCCGAGTGGTTTACGGTTATCGATTTGTGTCAAGCCTTCTTTTCGATACCGCTCCACGAGGAAAGCCAATTTCTTTTTGCGTTCAGGCTAGAAAATCGCGTGTTAACATGGTGTCGTATCCCTCAAGCGTATACGGAAAGTCCATCGATCTTTAACCAGATCCTGAAGAAGAACCTTGAGAGTCTTGTGTTGCCGCAGAACTCAGTTCTCGTGCAATACATAGATGACTTGCTCATTGCCTCAGAAACAGAAGATGCTTGCAGAATTGACACTGTAGCCCTGTTGAACCACTTAGCAGAGAACGGACATAAGGTGTCCCCGAACAAGCTGCAGTACTGTTTGAAAGAGGTACAGTACTTGGGACACAGATTGGAAAAAGGCAAGAGGAAGGTGTCACCAGATCGAATAGAGGCAATAATGAGCATGGCAGTACCCACGACACAGAGAGAAGTTAGGATGTTTCTGGGAATGGTTGGCTACTGTCGACAGTGGATTCCTAGTTTCTCCTTGAGAGCAAAGCCTTTGCAGAGGCTTACGCACAAGGACGTGAGTGATCCGGTACCATGGGACGAGGAATGCTTGATATCATTCCTGAAACTGAGAGAGGATTTGTGCAGGGCTCCGGCACTGGGAATGCCTGATTACAACAAGGCCTTTTCATTGTTTTGTTACGAGAGGGAAGGATGTGCATTAGCAGCGCTAGCTCAGAACCATGGAGGTGTCCGTAGACCAGTTGCCTACTTTTCAGCTACTTTAGATCCAGTAGCTTCTGCGTTGCCCGGATGTCTAAGATCCGTTGCTGCAACAGGTGTCAGCATTGAAAGATGTGAAAGCATTGTAATGGGACATCCATTGACTGTACATGTGCCACATTCAGTTGAGTTATTGATGACCAGGACCAAGACCCAGCACCTAACGAACAATAGGTTAACGAGGTACGAGCAAGTCATACTTGCCGCAGAGAATGTGACTCTGAAAAGGTGCTCTGTCTTGAACCCTGCGACATTGATGCCTACACCGAACACGGATGATGAAGATTGTGCGGACCATGATTGTCTCGATGTGACCGAACTTTGCACCAAATCGAGACCTGACATTGTCGATGAACCATTGGCTGACCCAGATGAAATTTTCTTTGTCGATGGTTCATGCTTAAGAGACAGTGTGGGGCAATTGAGAGCAGCGTTTGCTGTATGTACCATTTCAGGAGTGGTCGAGGCTGCTTGCCTAGAAGGAGTACGTTCCGCGCAGGTAGCTGAGATCATTGCCTTGACCCGTGCCTGTTTGGCCGCTGATCGAATTCGAATAACAATTTACACAGACAGCCAATATGGGTTTGGCGTGGTGCATGACTTCGGGCAGTTATGGTCTCAGAGGGGATTTTTGACATCATCTGGCTCACCTATTCGTAATGGAGAATATGTAAGACAATTGTTAGATGCATTACAGCATCCAAAGGAAATTGCTGTTGTAAAGTGTTCAGCCCATGGGAAAGGGGAGGACTTTGTGTCATTGGGAAACAATTATGCGGACGAAGTCGCCCGTTTCTGTGCAGAACAAGGATGCATATTCACAGAAAGAGAGAAGGGGAGAGCCAAGAAGGAACCGAGCTCAGCATAATGTTGACCATGGCAGACACTTGGGAAGAGCTTAGCGATTGCAGGATGAAGTTTCAAACCAAGAGAGAGAGGGATGGATCAAAGCTGGGTGTGAGAAAGGAGACGTGGATGTGTGGGTATCCAACGATGGGAGAGCCGTGTTGCCTGAGGAATTGCTGAGTCCGATGGCAAGACTGATACATGGACAGGCACACCTGGGTAGAGACGCAATGATGAGAGTGTTTAGACAGACGTGGTATAACCCACGGTTCCGAGCAATGGCTGAGACGGTATGTTAGAGGTGTGTTACGTGTCAACAGATGAATGCTGGAAAGAGAACTGTAGTTACGTTGAGTCACATTGGAAGGTCAGGAGGGCCCTTCAATAGAATATAGCTGGATTTTGTGGAGATGCCTAAGTGCAATGGATTGAGGTACATTTTAGTGCTAGTATGTGTATTCTCACGGTGGGTGGAGGCTTACCCCACACGCAGGTGTGACACTCTCACAGTGGCTAAATTACTGTTGAGGGAGCTCATCCCTAGATTCGGGATCCCGACCTCTTTGGAATCAGATAGAGGAGGGCACTTCCATAGTGAAATCATGAAGTTGCTTTGCGCTGCATTGAACATTGACCAGAGACTCCACTGTAGTTACAGACCAGAGGCTTCTGGGATGGTGGAACAAGTTAATGGAACTTTGAAGGCCCGGATGGCAAAAATGTGTTATTCGACATCCCTGAAATGGCCCGACGCCTTGCCACTCGTGCTAATGAGCATGCGAAGTGTCCCAGACAGAAAGACCGGGTTGTCCCCCATGAGATATTAATGGGGAGGGCAATGAGATTGCCAGCAGTACCAGCTACAGCCTTGATAAGCATCACTGATGATTTGATTCTCGATTATTGTAAAGGACTCTCTGATGTGGTCCGTTCTGTATCCCAGCAGGTGCAAGCAGCAGTGGTCCCAGCCTCGAGTGATCTGTGCCACGACTTGTGTCCCGGTGACTGGGTGCTCGTTCGGAAGCACGTGAGGAAGAGTTGCTTGGATGCCCGTTGGCGTGGCCCGTATCAGGTGATACTTATCACTGACAAAGCAGTGAAGTGTGGAGGATTGCCGAACTGGGTGCATGCTTCCCATACCCGCAGAGTTCCAGCACCCTTGGAAGAAACAGCTCCTCTCGTAAATGAAAATCCAGCTGATGTGGCAGAGCCACATGGGAGGACAAGTCAAGCTGTAAGGGTCGCTGACACAGCTGGTGGTGCACTAGAGCAAGCTGAAGGGGGTTTCCACAGTTCGAACCCTGACTCAGACACCGAAGACAGAAACGGTGCAGTGGGCGGAGAAGAGTCAGATTCAGCAGAAAGAGGAAGTAGTGCACTGGGTATAGAAGGGGAAGGCAGACGAACGAACAGAAGTGCAGAAAGTTGGCCTGAAAGACAGAGACGACTGAACCTGAGGTTAGCACCTGAAAGAGACCTTGCTCCAGTGTCCGAAGCATCTGAAACGGAAGCAAGTGACGAAGACCAAGCACAAGACAGTCGGCGAAGGTCAAAGAGAACAAGAGTGCCTTGTCGCAGATACTCTACCCCTGAGTGGACTTACACTGTGTTTGATGCAGGGGGTGGTGAGCACGGGAAGGCTGAGGTCAGTGCAAGTGGTCCGTCAGAGCCCGAATGTGGTGGTGAAGGTGGTGCTGCAGTTGCCAGGGCTCGAGATAGAAGGAACACTGACCCTCACGGTTCCGAATCCCCCGCTTCTGAGTGAAGTCCGAAACTTGGTTCTGCATCGACTCGAATTCCCGCCTTTGGAGTTGAGCCGTTTTCACATGAAGTGCTGATTTTGCGTCTTGAACTTTTGTATCACGTTCTGGTATTGCTCAATGAGGATCTTATAGTGGATCAACTATAAACTGTAAATAAAAGTCCAAAAGAAGAAGATAACCTAGGTCCGAGTGGAAGAAGAATAAATTTAGGGACTTTCCACAGAAGAGGAACGAAAACTAGGGAAGTCTTTTTCTGGACTGTGTAAATAAGATTGTGATCGGAAAGGGAAAATCCGGAGATTTCATGGTTGCTCGAGCTGGTTAAGCAAGTCACAATTAAAGGACAGAGACTTTTTCAGGGTTCTTTGCGGTAACCAAGACTTTTGAGAACTTTCGAAACCATGGAGCCGGGAGATCCCAATCGTAGATCAAAATGGATTGTAGGCATTCTTATAAGTAGTGTAATAATTTCTATAATCATAGTAGTTGTAGTTAAGCCTGGGCGTAGTTCGCGAAGTAGCGCTACGCGAAGCTACGCAAAGTGCAGTTCGCACTACGCGAGCTACACGTAGCACTACGCGAACTGCGTAGTGCACTGTTCGCAATGATTGCACAGTGCCGGATGCTTGTTTGCACTGTGCAATCATTGAAAACGGCATCTTGCACAGTGCGAGCTGTCTTTTACTGCCGCTCGAGTAGATTTTTACTCGAGCGGCAGCTTTCTCAATGCGGACTGGTAGTTTCTCATCGCGAGCGGTCGCGAGCATACGCGACCACTCGCAATGAGAAACCTGACCTCCCGCGTTGAGAATCTCGCCGGGAGGTTTATTTTCCACGCTCGCGATCGGCAACTTGATGTTGCTGATCGCGAACGAGGAAAAAGTCTCGCCGGGATGTCATTTTGCTTGCTCGCGGTCGCCAACTTGACGTTGAGGACCGCGAGCAAGCAAAAAATGACCGCTGCACTACGCTACGCTACGCTACACGTGTTTGCACTGTGCTACGTGCAATTCGCGTTGTGCGAAGTAGCGCAAACTTCGCAAACTACGCGAGCGTAGCGTAGTGCTTTGCCCAGGGTTAGTTGTAGTCTCATACACTGGTTCGCATGAGCTAGAAGTAGAGGAAGTGACAGGGACACCGACACCTATCACACCTAGTCAGAAGGGGGTAGACAGGGCAGCTGACAGAGCTTTGCTATTAGAAGAAAGTCGTAGACTACATGTAGATTTATCTAAAGGTGATTTTAAGTTGAATGCATATGCTAAGTTGTTGTATGAGTATGTTGATGTGATGGATGCGAAAGATTGTTATGTGTGTATGCAGTTGCCTACTTCAGTGGATGAGGGTATTAGGTATCACCATCTTCCACTGACTTATGGTATTTCATGTAGTCTTTTGCTTAGTTTGTTTTATGAGAGAGATCAGTTTGAATATTTCTTTTCCAATTTCGACGCAGTGCTTCCTGAAGTCCCAGCTTACAAGCATTTGAATAAGTATGACTATTATAAGACCGAGGACAGACTGAGGAAGTACTTCATACCGAGTTTGGAATTGGATACAGCATTCGCACACAGACACAATTTGACTTGTTTAATGTCGGATGTAGAGAGAAAGTTTGTAGATCAGGTCGAGGATAGGTATAGAAAGCTGACTCACTCCCGAGATTTGGGACATCACAGGACTGATTGGACAGAGGAAGAACAGTTGCATAAGACCAAGGGAAGCTATGGTCCTATAGCGTTAGATAAGGAGCAGAGGGGTAAGTTGTGTATAAGGCGTTATCAGACTTACTACGAGAAGGTAGCAGTGGGACAGAGTACCTGTGATCACGTTTTCACCATGGCAGATGTAGCAAAAGATTTTCTCCAAGGTCCTGTACAAGTGATACCAACGGTGTATTACGTATGTGGGAAGAATGCTTATGTGAGGTTGCCTGCAAATTGGTATGGAACATGTTATTTGGCAATAATATTTCCAAAGATTTATCATACAGAAGATTTAGATCTTCTAGAAGGGGAGAGCATTCAAGAACGAGAAGAGCTGCAAGTGCAGGAATCGTTGTGGGGGATATCTTTGGAGCTATGATACCTAGTCTGGGAGTAGTCTTGAATGATGTGAAGATTCGGAGGTTAGCGACTGTGGTGGATGAATTTTCGATGAATACAGCAAAGTCGTTAGTGTTGGTGGAAGGAGAGATGTTGTCGATAAGGGGAATGGTTTTGCAGAATCGCCTTGCTTTGGATGTCCTATTGGCAAAAGAGGGCGGAGTCTGTAAAATGTTGAAGGTTCAAGAGTGCTGCACTTATATACCAGACCGTAGCAAGGATCTGGAGAAATATATAAGTAACATCACTACGATCCACACAAAGATAGCGGATTTGACCGAAGAAGGGACCTGGGAAAAGGTCGGCAAGGGTTTTGGTCAAGTGGGAGGTTGGTTTGCAAACTTAGGAAAGGGATTCCTTGGATACTTTCTGAGACCCCTCCTTATCTTGGTGGGTTGTGTGGTTGGCTTGTGGATTGTGATCAAGGCCTACAAGTGGTATCGAGCAGGCCGAGTCAAGAGAGCTTTGAGGGAAAATGACATGAGGTTGGCAAGACTGCAGGACAGTCAGTATCAAAGGCTCAAGAGCATGGAGAAATTTAGATCAGGGAAGATGGCAACAAGTTCTGTTTAGGTCGGTTCCTTCTCCGAGGGAGTAGAATGAGATATGATGACAGGAGTCATCAAAGGGGGGAACTGATAGAGCGAAATGTTCTTGTGAAATTGTAGGGGTGCATCATAATCACTGATAGTCCGTACCCACATGTATTCAGACATATATTTGTTTATATTCAGTTGTATACTCATGCATGTTTAGTAAAGAATGAATAGGTCGCTGAGACAAAGCGAAGCAGCAGCATAATGGTGTTAGGATAATGATGTAATGTAATGCTTATTGAATTGTGTGAACATAATGCATAGGGGAATTAGTTTGTGTGTAATGTAATTGCAGTAGTTCAAACGTGCACCATAGTAAAGTTGCACATGTAATTCATTGTTTGCATATGAATCGTAATGAAAATGCTTATAGGGAAACGTAAGATGTGCGTTTAAAAGTCATATGTAAAGGGCCTGACTACATATATGCTTAGGGAAGGCCTGGTTTATTCTTATGTTAGCTTATTTTGTAGGCCGAGAAAAGTTTCTCTTGGTAAGGCTCTCTGGGCACAAACGGTAGATTTAATTTGCACAGTAGAAGGTTTCTGTTGAAAGTATCTTTTGTTGCAGGTGCATGACACATGTCTCGTTAGTAAGACTAACTCTTTGTTTTCGTAAGCTAGAGAGAGGGGAGGCATGGTACGGGGAGTGAAATGGAATTTAGGGATGATACTTTCAGCGGAGAAGGTGCCTGGGACTCAAGGTCATCGTAACCGTCCAGGATGAAGTAACCGTTTCGATGGAAAAGCACAAGAAAGAAGACCTGGCCAAGGAGGCGTGACAAAGGCGTGTACAATTGTATTGTGGTTTTGTATTAGGGTTAGTGCCCTGAGGGAGGAGGCCAGAGAAGAGGTAGGGGAGACCTGAGAGAAGGACAGAGCTGAGCTTAGGTATTAGGTGATTGCACTTCTTAGGAAGTCCTCACAGCTGACACCTTTATTCACTCTTGCCTGGGAAAATCGTTATGCAGGGATGTCACTTAGCGTTAGTGTAGGGACAGCTATTGATTTTAAGCTTGTTTAGTCCAATGAAGAGCAATTTAGAAATTGGAGCAATCATAGTCTGGTTGATCCTTCTAGAACTTTCTATTCTTCTTATCCTGAGCCGGATGAGATTCCTGCGTAGATTATTATTTGTATTAGTGCCCATTTATTTCTTTAACCTCGTGTTGAGGTGCTTGCACGTTCAGTTATTTTTGGCGATAATAAATTCTCAAACTTGAATTCGGAGTCAGTGGTCCTTTCAGACAAAATGAATGCTAATATATAATCTGATGAGATTCTCCCCTTTACACTATTCAACAGGTACAAAGATCTTGGCGACCAGAAGGTTCTTATAGATAATTAGATAAGAATCGGCGTTATCACGATTACTTTTGAATTGCTGCTGAAATATGCTGAATCTCTGGCTGCAATGTTTTGTGACTATGAAAAGGCCAGGCAAAATGATGCAACAAATATATCTGCAAACCCATTTTGTCCTCAAAACACACAAGGTTTGGACTGTTAACCACACAAGCGGTGCAAAGTGTGTCAAATATGGTTGTCTTTTGATCTTAAGTTGACTTTGTACATCATGGTGTATTCTGTTTCACAATGAACAGTAGAAGATTGCATTACGTTATGGAGGATTGGTGAAGTGTGGTGTTACAGAACTATTGTTTTCTTATTTGCAATGATTCGCTGAACACTATGTTTGAGTGTGACTTTTATTTCCTTGAACCCTAGTGGTAATATGTTCTTTTTAATTTGGAGTCCACCTTTCAGCTGAACCTGCTTCCCGAGTATTCACATAAAAGAGAGAGGAATTGGTACCTCGAAGTCCTGTTTTATTTAGTTAGTTATTTTTCGCACATTGGGGGAGGATGTTAGCCTTTTATCTCATTCTTTGGTGTCTTTTCTGTAAGCTGATGGCAGTAATCCTCTTGTTGCTTTTAACTTCAAACAGTTGGTTGTTGAACCCGCTGAGTAGAAAAGTGAACTGTTTTCACAACCTCCCCTGTCGAAGACCCTTTGATTATTTGTATTTATTAATTTATTTTGCTTCTGTAAAGCGAGAAAGCTGCATGTTTCTCAGAACAGCACAACACATTGTAAAGTGCGAGGACCTTCATAGGCGTTTTCCTTATCTCCTTCCTACACCCCGTTTGGTTCTTCATTTTCACATGATTTGCAGTGTAGTGCTCTCATTTAATCTTCTTCCCGCTGCCTCCCTCGCACCACACTGCTTGCCCGTCCTCACCTCCAAGATCGCTGCATTGATTTCTTATCCTTAATTTAAAATATTCGTCTTTATTTATGTTGAGCAGTTTGCAGTTTTTCTCATTCTTTGAATTGTCAAAGGTGGTGCGGTTTTCTCCAGTGCACAGCTAGCTCAGTTGATTGGTTTATTCCTGGGTGGGTGGTACCTTGTAGAAGTGTGGCATCAATGGACCATTTATGTCTCCACCCACCTTGACATGGGAAGGGAATGAAGGGAAATTGGGGGGCCATCAGGCCTAGCAGCTTCTAGCCATTTAGTACTTTAACAAAACCCTTTCTGCCCCATGTCTCGAGGGGGCCCTGAAGGGACTGGCAAAAGCAGAAAGAAAACAAACCTTGAAGAGCCGGGTTTACTTTCTCTCTTGATTCCACTCTAGGTACTTCCTGATGTACCCCAGCAGCAAACAGGAGACAATTGCACGGCAAGGCAGGGACAAGGAAGATAATAACTGCGTGACATCACTTCCGCTTTCTTGGTATTTGGTGATCTGACCTACAAAGAGAGTTCCCTCCTTCTCGGGAACACAGATTCAGTTCATTTTGCACTTTATTGAATGGATGTGTGTTAATAACATGCAAGAAAACAGGGCATCTAGTTTTTTAGATGGCTCTGTATGGTAGAAGCTTTTATGCAAACTGCTTTGCTTAAAGGGTGCTCTTGCACATCACGGCCTGACAGGCGCACCCTTTCTATTCATGCAAGGATAATTCACTCAATTGAACACAAGCAATTTTCGCTCTGTCTGGCAGTCTCTAACCATGTTGCAGGGTGCAGTACCTTATGTGGCCAAAAGAGGTTCCAAGGGACACATAGTGACTGCCTGTGGTACTGTAACGTTTCACTGCTTCATGCACAGTACAACAGTAAATGTTGCTGTACCTACAATAATGTGCTGCAAAGCTAAATACTTATAAGGTCCCAAAGGCGAGACCGATTGCATTGCAAATGCTTGTTTGATTGGGTAACGGCCCGCTTTTATTTTGGTGCGCGGTCCAATTTTATGTCCCAGTCTGACCCTGAACTCGTCTACAAAGTGCAAACCCCACTGCAAAGACAATAGTATAAATAATGAAGGATCACTCAGCACACACGTGACTCCTGTCTGGTGTGTTCACACCTTCCTTTTGTGTAGCGATCAGAACCCCTGATTGGGAAGTTCTCGCTATATAGACTAATGAATAGCTTAACAAGAGTTGCCGGGTAGGGTGCTGGCGGGAGCGGATTGGACCTCGGCGTTGACAGGTCTGTGAGCACCGCCTCGCCCTGCTCACAGCGAAAGTTTTAATTTTCGTGATCTCTGGCGTTACAAGGTTGGTGCCTGGAGTTTAGTACATTGCAGGGTACTTCTATGCGCCTTTTTCCACAAGCATTGTGTGCGCTGCAATCTCGTTCACTGTTATGCAGTGTAAATCTGGTCCCAGCCTGAAGCCAGTTAGAAGGGATGCAGCCACCATGCAAAAGCCAAACCTACTGCCTTTATCAGTGCTGGCCTTTCAGAGGCACCGGCCTGTGACTGGCCGTTCCCCCTATTAGCCTCTGGGCGCACTTGACTGTGACTGGTTCTACCCAGCCCTATCGGGCTATTCTAGGCACTGACTCTAGCTCAGCCCTGCCGTCTCTGATAGGCCTGTAAGGCGTGGGTAGATACCACCTCACACACCTCCATCACACTGCCGTCAGCATTAGGCAGGGAGACGATGGATCTAAGTGACACTCCCGAGGAGGGGGGGGGGGCAGTGTGGGTGTGTGTGGAAGGGGGGCGAACATTGGCACTGACGGGCGAGAGCTGCAGATGATGTATGGCTTCCATGGGCACCATTATGCAAATCAGCTCAATTATCCAACGACCTTTGCTGGCTTTTTGAAATCTGGACTGAGCTGCGCACGAGGTGGGGGGCTGGTTTCAGGGGTTATGGAGTGCTGCGATGGGACAGAGTGGGGAGAATGTTTCCAAACTGCTCAATAGCTTTCCTTCACTGTGTCTTTTCCAGTTCCCCACCCACAGGCGGTAATAACACTGGACCATCATTCAGGAATATAAAATAGCAAACGCGCTTACGTCAGGCGCTTCTAAGCGCTTTAGGTTCAATGTTTTCAATTCCCCACCCACAGACGGTAATAACTCTGGACCATCACTCAGGAATATAAACTAGCAAACGCGCTTACGTCAGGCGCTTCTAAGCGCTTTAGGTTCAATGTTTTCTATTCCCCACCCACAGACGGTAATAACTCTGGACCATCACTCAGGAAAATAAACTAGCAAACGCGCTTACGTCAGGCGCTTCTAAGCGCTTTAGGTTCAATGTTTTCAATTCCCCACCCACAGACGGTAATAACTCTGGACCATCACTCAGGAATATAAACTAGCAAACGCGCTTACGTCAGGCGCTTCTAAGCGCTTTAGGTTCAATAGTGTCTGAAGAAGAGGGGTGAAGAGTGCAACTCCCCTTTTCAGAGCTGAGATGCCTGTGAAATGTGCTAATTAGTATATCACGTTCCATTGACAGCAGTGCACTCTGTGTTACAGGTGAAAGGCTGGAAGGGCTGGGGTGAGGACATTCTCGTTCCCCAGTTAACATAATTAAGAGTGGTCTGTTAGAAGAAGGGAGAAACCTCTGGGTACTCGTGACTCGTAAACACAAATCTAAGAGACATGAAGTTTCCATTAAAAGCTTATTAATATATAACCATCGAAGCAAATGTGGAAAAGATCAAAATAAATTTAGTCAGTATAATCTGGTAAGATTTTACAAATCTATTTGATCCACATAGAGTTAAATATCTAGTCCTTCCCTCCGGTAAATATATAGTCTTATGTACCAATACTTTCTCTATACTTAAATCCTATCTAAGCGTATCATTTATTTTACCCCCTCACAATAACTCTATAAATATATAATACATTTTTTTTTGAGGCAGCATATTACTCTTGTTACTGTTTTGCTGCCCCTCATCCTCGTGTGCACTGAAAAACAGGAGTGAGGAAAGTATTTAATGTTCTTTGCTGACCTTTTGTGGCTAATGTTAATTTGACGTTATGTTCACATTTTAACTTTTAACTGCATCACATCCATGTGCTTTCTTTCACTCCCACCCTCATGTCAGTTTTCCTTCTTCCCTTCCCATCTCCCTTATCATGTCCCATCCATGCCAGTTCAAGCAAATACCAAATCAAAACGCATGGGAAAAGATATTGTCATTTACAATGCCCATAGCTCTAACTCTCACAAATGCGAGACAGATTGCATTGCAAATGTGTAGGAGAGTAGGATCTGCCTCTTATGTTGCCCCCACTTTTTTCTGATGTTTACACTGGTTTCTGGTTATAGTCAGGCTGGGACCCTGCCAATCAGGGCCCCAGCCTCTCTGTTCTCTCTAAACGACTTGGAGTGCACTCTAGGTGCACTAGTGATTGGATACTGTGGTACCTTATGAGTCCCTAGTATATGGTACCTTAGGTACCAAGGGCATAGGTACTTCACAGGCCTACCAGGGGCTGAAGCATGTATTATGCCACCCCTGGGAAGCAGACTAAATCTGCCACCACAGGTCTGCTACTGCAGCCTGGGTAAGGTGGTGCATGCACCCCTTACTGTGATATAGGCTACCTATATCACTACATAGATACACACATATAAACCTATAAGTCATTCCTATGGCAGGCCTTATCAATCCTAAAGGCAGAGTGCTTGGTGCCCCTGCATGAGTGGAGCCCCTCTGCAGCATTCGGAGACCCTTCTCTGATGCTGTTTGTAGTGCAGCCTGACCATATACTCTTAAGCGCATTATAACCCCGCGTTAAATGCTAACTTTGGAATGGCTGCACGGAAACATGTCGTGTTTGGTGTCAAACATCTTGGAATACAAACCCCCCGCCAGTTCTGGTGGCGGGGGTAGCATTCCACCCTTCTAGAGGGATAGACATGTACCTACTGTGGAAACGCGGTAGAATCCTGAAGAGCCCTGGCATCACAAAATGGATGCCACCAGTCGCAGACACTGGGCTGCCCTCCTGCTGATGACCGAAACTCGCAGTGGAGGAAGCCCAACAATAGGTATCCTGTCCCAGGGATGTGTAACCACCTCCCAGACAGGGTTTAGTGTATTGGGGCTGGGTGGGTGCACTCCTAGAGTGCTTTGAAGTCCTGCACTGGGGGAGCAGAAGGCTCCTCTGTGCATACACCAGTTCAAACCGGCTCAAGGGCTACCTGCCCCTGCTCTGGCGCGAAACTGGACAAAGGGAAGTGGGTGTAGCCACCCACTCCCCTGACCCTCC
The DNA here is from genome assembly GCA_963921515.1 of Calotriton arnoldi. Classification (NCBI taxonomy): domain Eukaryota; kingdom Metazoa; phylum Chordata; class Amphibia; order Caudata; family Salamandridae; genus Calotriton; species Calotriton arnoldi. Next base: position 84,435 of record CAWUFW010006500.1, on the reverse strand, counting down.
CATAGGTGGGGTCTTAGAGCTAGTCCCTCCCTTCCTTTTTAGTATAAGGTAGGGAACCCTTGAACTTGAAAACTAGATCTCCCTGGACGACGCTCTACTGAAGAATCCCGGACCTTCGACGTTCCACTACCTCTGGAAGACTGAAGAATCTCCCTTGGAGTCAAGGAGTGACTCCCCTGTTTGGCAGGCACCAAAAACTGAAACGACGGTTGCAAACTATGCCGCTCCCGCCAAAGCCCGAGGTCCCTGCAGCCCAAGATGAGGATTTCCTGACTTCACCTAGGCCATTGTGAGTCCCCAGTGAAGCTGAGGCAAGTGGACCCCACGAGTGACGAGGAACTGCAGTCCCTGGGTACCGTGCACTATTGTCAAGTGCAACCCCTTCACAACGTTCTACGAAACTGTACTTTAGACCACGTGTGGTCCCAGCCTCTAGCAAGAACACCTCCAAAGATCAGAGGCCTACCCAGTCCCGAGTGACCGTGGGCCCCTGTTGAAGGAATCCTCCTGAGGCGTCTTTGCGATCCCTTGCCAGCCGGCTTGTGGGTCCCCTGAAGTCTTTTCTACAGAACCAAAGGGCTCTCCTGGTTGCTCCAGGCCTGCCCTGACTTACCCTTGCTGGGTGAGTTCCCCAGACTTTGCTGGTCTGCACCATTGACTTTTCACCCTTTCCACAAGACTTGCTGCTACCAAGGCTTGTTGGCTCCAATCGGGTCACCGACACTGCAGTCAGCTGCAGACTTTGTGGAACACGCTGAATCCAGCTCCTGGACTTCACCGACACCTCCTGGACCTCGTGGTCGAAGAGTCAAGACACCCGTGAATGACCTGAATCTGTCAACAACGGTGGGCATTCATCTTCCTTGCCCCGGGTCACTGCCCAGTGACTTTGAACACTGTCCCCTCTGCTTTCAGGTCTTCCTTCTTCCGAATCCAGGCTTGGATTCCACCGGACACTTCTTCTGTCTACACAAGCAGCAAGTCTTCATTGGCTCCCATTGAAAACGACACCGCGACCCGACACCAAAGGACACCTATGCACCCGGCTTCCCTGGGTGAGGTAACTCCATCACTACGGTGCTCCTGTGGGTGTTGGCCCTAGAACTACTTACCCTGTAAGTGACTTGCTTGTAGGTTCTCCTGAAGTGCCCTTAAACTCTTAATTTCCAACCGCGACTTGCCCCATTGAAGTCTACGGCGATCCGCGCCTGTGTACACACACTGCACACGTCCCCCGTGGGTCCTTTACTTACCTGCCTTGGGTGGTTTCGTGAGGCCCCAGCACTTCTGAAGGCCCCAGGCCTTGTCCCTTTGCAAGTCGTTGTTCTTAAGTCTCTTTTAGTATATGGACTGGTACGCCCCTAGGGCCCCAGCCATATTTGTGCTTAATTTATTGTGAAACGTTGATTTGTGCATATGTTCCTATCTTCTAATCTCACAAAAGATTAGTAGAGAGTTGTTTAGTAATAAATACATATATATTTGATATATATACCTGTGTGGTGTCTTTTCATTTGGTGATTCAAGAGATTGTGTGGTAAAACAAGCTGCTTTACATTCCTCCAAGACTTAGCCTGAAGGCTGCTCTCCACAGCTACCACTAGGATAGCTTTCTATAAAGGTTGTCTTAAACCTACCTACAATAAGAGTCGAATTGAACTGGTGCAAGGTGTCCACTTTAACTAGTGAACAGCATATACCAGGCCAACTTCTCACATTGGTGGCAGCGTGTGGGATTCCAGCTTGCTATTGTTTTACCAGAAAATCTCTATTTGAATTACTAACTGAAAACCACTATAGGTACTCAAGGTACATATAAAGTCAAGCTTAGTATCAATAAGTTCTACTGAACTTAGAGCTGTGTGCCAAGGGATAGCACACCCTTTCTACAGCTCAAGCTAGTATCAGTAGGCCACAAACTAGTGTAGGTAGTACAACACTGCACAACACTAGAATGTCCTTAAAGTGGAGAGGTGTGGTGCAGAGTGGAGAGGTGTGGTGCAGCGGCCAGGGCAGCTGACTTCGGAGCACAGGGTTCACGGTTCGATCCCCGGCTCCGGCGGCAGCTAAGCTCAGCACCATGTGACTCTCGGCAATAGCTCACTTAATTTCCACTACGGCCCCCAGCGCCTTGAGACCCATAAGGGTGAGTAGCTGCGTTATATAAAAACGGACTTACTAAAGGGTGGACCCAGTGGATCCACTCAGCCTCAGTATAAGGACATGGCTTTCTCTGACTTGAGAGCCATGTGTGCTGCAAGGCACCTGAAGCTAGGACAGAGTCCCTCCACACTACACTACAGCAGATGATCTTAGATTAGCTCTAGGAGCTAATGGGTCTGAATCAGTGAGTGGGTCAATTACAGTGTCTGGATCAGATGATGAACATCAGGATGACCCAGACTCTGTGGTTGAAGGGCAAGGTTCCAAGGAGCCTGAAAAAGACAGAGGAATTCTCCCTAAGAGAACTGACAAGGTGGAGGAGAGGCCTAGGTCCCTTTCTAGGGACTCTGACCACTCCTATCACTCTGGCAGAGAATCTGTCTACCAGAGGAACTCCTACTTCCCAAGAAGAGAGACCTCCTCTGACAGAATGTACAAACTGCTGCAGTATGAGGAAGCAAGGTTTGCCCTCAAAACCAAGCAGTTGGCATTAGATAAGGAAGCCCTGGAGCTCCAGAGAGCTTCTAGAAAAGAGGGGTTAGAACCCCCTGGTGGCAGCAACAGTGTCCCTAGAGGCAGAGAATATATTCCAGACCATAGGAACCTGAGCAAGGTTGTTCCTCCCTACCAGAGTGGGGATGATATCCATAAGTGGATAACTGCTATGGAAAGGGCCTGTAGAGTACAACAGGTCCCCCAAAAGCAGTGGGCAGCAATCTTGTGGCTCTACTTTTCAGATAAAGGTAGAGACAAGCTCCTCACTGTTAGAGAAGAGGATGCTGATGACTATGAAGTCCTGAAGAGTGCACTAATAGATGGGTTTGGCTTAACCACTGAGCAGTACAGGTTGAAGTTCAGAGACACCCAGAAGGCACAGACTCAGGACTGGACTGACTTTGTAGGTTGTGCAACCAAGGCTCTGGAGGGTTGGCTGGTTGGCAGTAGGGTTACTGATTTCAAGGGATTGTATAATCTAATGATGAGAGAACAGATCCTTAATAATTGCCAGAACCAGTTGTTGCATCAATACCTGGTGGACTCAGATCTGACCTCTCCCCAAGAATTGGGAAAGAAGACAGACAAGTGGGTCAGAACCAGGGTGAGGCAGAAAACCCAGAACCAAGGGGGTGACACAAAGAAGCAGGATTCTAAGGGCTCTGAGAAAAGTGGGGATAAGTCAAAAGACCAGAAGTCTTCACAAGGGCCCCAAAAATCTGCATCTAGTGGGGAGTCACAATCCAACAAGGGAAAAGGCCAAAAGAAGCCCTGGTGCAAATTCTGTAAACAGAAAGGGCACTGGACTTCTGATTATAACAAGTCCAAAGACCAAACCACCACCACTCCTGCCCCTAAGGCAACTGTTCCCCCTAGTTCAGCTACTGGTGGAGGTGGTACTCAGAATAAGGGTGTAGTAGGGTTGACCCTGGGTTCTGAAGGGGACTCTGGCCTAGTCAGAGTACCCACTCAGGCAATGCTGATTTGTGATGGAGACATGGACATGTCCTTCCTTGTGAGCCCCAGTAATCTGGGCAAATACAAACAGCAGCCTGTAATAAATGGCAAACAGGCTTTGGCATTTAGGGACACAGGTGCTAGTGTCACCATGGTGGCAGAGGATCTTGTGGACCCTGGACAGATCATCCTGGGCGAAATGTACCAGGTGATCAATGCAAGCAATGTCAGGACCAACCATAGTCTGGCAGTTGTGAATTTCTCCTGGGGAGGGGTAACTGGCCTCAAGAAGGTTGTAGTCAGTGCAGACCTCCCTGTAGAATGCCTATTGGGCAATGATCTAGAAACTTCAGCCTGGTCTGAAGTAGAGTTATGGACTCATGCTAAGATGTTAGGCATCCCTGCAGAGGTATTTGCTGTGACCAGGTCACAGGCCAAAATGCATGACACTGAACCAGCTCTGGATCCTGAAACAATGGACCAGATGCTTCCCAAAAAGAGGAGCAGTAGGGTTAAGGCAGTGCCTTCCCCTCTGTCTCAGATCATTGATTCCCCTCTTGAGGGAGGAGGAGCAGATCCTGAAGAAGGAACTGCCCCAGAGGGACTTGAGCCTGATCAGGTTGAGTTCTTGGGGGCAGGGGCCCTTCCAGGGAAGATCTGAGTAAGGAGCAACAGTGCTGCCCCTCTCTTGAACCCCTCAGACAGCAGGCTGCTGCTGAGGCTGCTGGGAGTGCTAGTGGGTCCCATAAAGTTTATTGGGATGAGGGACTCCTATATTCTGAGGGTAGAGATCCAGCCCCTGGAGCCACCAGGAGGTTGGTAATACCTCAGAAGTTTAGGGGTTCCTCTTGACCCTAGCACATGACATCCCTTTAGCAGGTCACTTGGGCCAAAACAAGACCTGGGACAGGCTTGTTCCACATTTTCATTGGCCACATATGTCAGAGGACACAAAGGAGTTTTGTCGCTCCTGTGTCACATGCCAAGCCAGTGGCAAGGCAGGTGGCACCACAAAGGCCCCCTGATACCACTACCTGTGGTGGGGGTACCCTTTGAAAGGGTAGGGATTGACATTGTTGGTCCACTTGACCCTCAAACTGCATCTGGGCACAGATTTATCCTGGTGGTAGTGGATCATGCCACCAGGTACCCAGAGGCAATTCCCCTGAGGACCACCACAGCCCCTGTGGTGGCAAGAGCCCTCATTGGAGTTTTCTCCAGAGTGGGTTTCCCAAAGAAGGTCATCTCTGACAGAGGTACAAACTTCATGTCAGGATATCTGAAGGCAATGTGGAAAGAGTGTGGTGTAACTTATAAGTTCACCACCCCTATCACCCACAATTCAATGGGTTGGTTGAACGTTTCAACAAAACCCTGAAGGGAATGATTAAAGGACTCCCAGAGAAGCTTAGGCGGAAATGGGACCTTCTTCTTCCCTGCCTGTTGTTTGCATACAGAGAGGTTCCACAGAAGGGGGTTGGTTACAGCCCATTTGAGCTTCTGTTTGGGCATCCTGTAAGAGGTCCATTATGTTTGGTAAAAGAGGGCTGGGAGTTACCTCTCAAACCCCCCAAACAGGATGTGATGGACTATGTACTTGGTCTCCGCTCCAGGATGGCCGAATACATGAAAAAGGCAACCAAAAACCTGGAGGCCAGCCAAGAATTACAAAAAGCTTGGCATGACCAAAAGGCTGTGCTGACTGTGTACCAGCCAGGACAGAAAGTGTGGGTGTTGGAGCCTGTGGCCCCAGCAGCCCTCCAAGACAAGTGGAGAGGCCCCCATACAATAGTTGAGCAAAAGGGAGAAGTCACCTATCTGGTGAATCTTGGAACTCCCAGGAGCCCCTGAGGGTGCTCCATGTCAACAGATTAATGCCATATGTTGACAGGGCTGACATGGGCTTGCTCATGGCAACTGATGAGGACCAGGAGGAGGAGAGTGACCCTCTCCCTGACCTGCTCTCACAGAACCCTGATGATGGGTCAGTAGATGGTGTTGCTTTGGCAAGCAGCCTCACTGACCATCAGCAAACTAAGTGCAGACAAGTTCTGCAACAGTACAGACATATGTTTAGCCTGACCCCTAGTCAGACTACCTGGTGCACCCATGAGGTGGACACTGGAGACAGTCTGCCTGTAAAGAGTAAAATCTACAGGCAACCTGACCATGTCAGGGACTGTATCAGGACTGAAGTCCAGAAAATGTTGGAGTTAGGTGTGATTGAGCCTTCAGATAGCCCTTGGGCTAGCCCAGTAGTCCTAGTACCCAAACCTCATACCCAGGGTGGTAAGAAAGAAATGAGGTTTTGTGTAGACTACAGAGGCCTCAATGCAGTCACCAGGACTGATGCCTATCCCATACCAAGGGCAGATGAGCTGATTGATACTTTGGCCTCAGCCAAGTATCTAAGTACATTTGACCTAACAGCTGGCTACTTGCAGATCAGGTTAGCTGATGATGCAAAAGCCAAAACAGCATTTTCGATCCCTGGTGGGCACTACCACTTTGTGGTGATGCCCTTTGGATTGAAAAATGCACCTGCCACTTTTCAGAGGTTGGTGAATAAAGTTCTGGCAGGGATGGAAACTTATTGCTCAGCTTATCTAGATGATATTGCTGTCTTTAGTTCCTCCTGGCAGGATCACCTGGTCCACCTCAGAAATGTTTTGGAGGCTCTGCAGAAAGCAGGCCTCACTATCAAGGCCACTAAGTGCCAGATAGGGCAGAGTCAGGTTGTGTACCTGGGCCATCTTGTGGGTGGAGGCCAGGTTCAGCCTTTACAGAGTAAAATCCAAACCATAATGGAATGGGTTGCTCCTACCACCCAGACACAGGTGAGAGCCTTCTTAGGCCTGACTGGGTACTATAGGAGGTTTGTGAAGGGATATGGATCTATAGTGACCCCCTTGAATGATCTGACCTCAAAGAAAATGCCAAAAAGGTTCAGTGGACAGCTAGCTGTCAGAAGGCATTTGAAGACCTAAAGCAGGCCATGTGCACTGCCCCCATCTTACAGAGTCCAGACTACACCAACAAGTTCATTGTCCAAACAGATGCTTCTGAGCTGGGTGTGGGAGCTGTACTGTCTCAACTGAATGATGAAGGTCAAGACCAGCTAGTAGCTTTTATTAGCAGAAGGCTGACCCCTAGAGAGAAACGTTGGTCAGCTATAGAGAGGGAGGCCTTTGCTGTGGTGTGGGCCCTGAAGAAGCTGAGGCCATACTTGTTTGGCACTCACTTCATAGTTCAGACTGACCACAAGCCCCTCCTATGGCTTAAGCAGATGAAAGGTGAAAACCCAAAACTTTTGAGGTGGTCCATTTCCCTACAGGGGATGGACTATGCAGTGGAACATAGGCCTGGGACTCAACATGCCAATGCAGATGGACTCTCAAGGTATTTCCACTTAGAGCACGAAGACTCAACTGGTCAAGGTTAGTTTAGTGTCCCTGCGTTTGGGGGGGGGGGTTGTGTAGGAGAGTAGGATCTGCCTCTTATGTTGCCCCCACTTTTTTTCTGCTGTTTACACTGGTTTCTGGCTATAGTCAGGCTGGGACCCTGCCAATCAGGGCCCCAGCCTCTCTGTTCTCTCTAAACGACTTGGAGTGCACTCTAGGTGCACTAGTGATTGGATACTGTGCTACCTTATGAGTCCCTAGTATATGGTACCTTAGGTACCAAGGGCATAGGTACTTCACAGGCCTACCAGGGGCTGAAGCATGTATTATGCCAACCCTGGGAAGCAGACTAAATCTGACACCACAGGTCTGCTACTGCAGCCTGGGTAAGGTGGTGCATGCACCCCTTACTGTGATATAGGCTACCTATATCACTACATAGATACACACATATAAACCTATAAGTCACTCCTATGGCAGGCCTTATCAATCCTAAAGGCAGAGTGCTTGGTACCTATGTGAGAGGGTGCCCCTGCATGAGCGTAGCCCCTCTGCAGCATTCGGAGACCCTTCTCTGATGCTGTTTGTAGTGCAGCCTGACCATATACTCTTAAGCGCACTATAACCCCGCGTTAAATGCTAACTTTGGAATGGCTGCACGGAAACATGTCGTGTTTGGTGTCAAACATCTTGGAATATTACCCCCCCCCGCCAGTTCTGGTGGCGGGAGTAGCATTCCACCCTTCTAGAGGGATAGACATGTACCTACTGTGGAAACGCGGTAGAATCCTGAAGAGCCCTGGCATCACAAAATGGATGCCACCAGTCGCAGACACTGGGCTGCCCTCCTGCTGATGACCGAAACTCGCAGTGGAGGAAGCCCAACAATAGGTATCCTGTCCCAGGGAGGTGTGACCACCTCCCAGACAGGGTTTAGTGTATTGGGGCTGGGTGGGTGCACTCCTAGAGTGCTTTGAAGTCCTGCACTGGGGGAGCAGAAGGCTCCTCTGTGCATACACCAGTACAAACCGGCTCAGGGGCTACCTGCCCCTGCTCTGGCGCGAAACTGGACAAAGGGAAGTGGGTGTAGCCACCCACTCCCCTGACCCTCCCATAGGTGGGGTCTTAGAGCTAGTCCCTCCCTTCCTTTTTAGTATAAGGTAGGGAACCCTTGAACTTGAAAACTAGGGGGCATATTATCAACGAGGCGATAAACAATTATCGCCGCTTTTGCGTCCGTTTTCGGACGAAAAGCGGCGATAATTTTATCGCCTAATCAGCAAGAGTCACGCTATCGCGTGAATCCTTGCATTATCGCCCTTTCCCCAACGCCCATCTTTGCATCTCTAATGAGATGCAAAGTGGCGTTACTAGGCGTACCCAGGATGGACTACGTTGCAAATATCGCTGATGTTCACATCGCGATATTTACAAGGCAGCCCACATGATTTTAGCAGAGGTTAGATTTTGGCGAAAACGGCCGTTTTCGCCAAAATCTAACGTCTGCTAAAATCCTGACTTAGCCATCCCTAACATAGGGGGTGGATTCTGCTGATACGACCACAGGATCGTATCAGCAAGGTTATCGCCGTTTTGCAGGGAACATCGCTGGAAAACCAGCGATGTTCCCTGCAAAACGGCGATAACCTCGCTATCTCTGGAATTTTTATCGCCCTGGAGAAGCGTGTTGTTAATAACGCGCTACCAGGGCGATAATTTCCAGAGATAGCCAGCGATAAGAAATCTATCGCTAAGCACGGCCAGCGATAATTATCGCTGGCCGTTGATAATATGCCCCTAGATCTCCCTGGACGACGCTCTACTGAAGAATCCCGGACCTTTGATGTTCCACTACCTCTGGAAGACTGAAGAATCTCCCTTGGAGTCAAGGAGTGACTCCCCTGCTTGGCAGGCACCAAAGACTGAAACAACGGTTGCAAACTATGCCGCTCCCGCCGGAGCCCGAGGTCCCTGCAGCCCAAGATGAGGATTTCCTGACTTCTCCTAGGCCATCGTGAGTCCCCAGCGAAGCTGAGGCAAGTGGATCCCACGAGTCACGAGGAACCGCAGTCCCTGGGTACCATGCACTATTGTCAAGTGCAACCCCTTCACAACGTTCTATGAACCTGTGCTTTAGACCACGTGTGGTCCCAGCCTCTAGCAGGAATCCCTTTGAAGATCAGAGGCCTACCCCATCCCGAGTGACCGTGGGCCCCTGTTGAAGGAATCCTCCTGAGGCATCTTTGTGATCCCTTGCCCGCCAGCTTGTGGATCCCCTGAAGACTTTTCTACAGAACCAAAGGGCACCCCTGGTTGCTCCAGGCCTGCCCTGACTTACCCTCACTGGGTGAGTTCCCCAGACCTTGCTGGTCTGCACCATTGACTTTTCACCCTTTCCACGAGACTTGCTGCTACCAAGGCTTGTTGGCTCCAATCGGATCGCCGACACTGCAGTCAGCTGCAGACTTTATGGGACACACTGAATCCAGCTCCTGGATGTCATCGACGCCTCCTGGACCTCGTGGTCGAAGAGTCAAGACACCCGTGAACGACCTGAATTTTTCGACGACGGTGGGCATTCATCTTCCTTGCCCCGGGTCACTGCCCAGTGACTTTGAACACTGTCCCCTCTGCTTTCAGGTCTTCCTTCTTCCGAATCCAGGCTTGGATTCCACCGGACACTTCTTCTGTCTTCACAAGCAGCAAGTCTTCATTGGCTCCCATTGAAAACGACGCCGCGACCCGACACCAAAGGACACCTATGCACCCGGCTTCCCTGGGTGAGGTAACTCCAGCACTACAGTGCTCCTGTGGGTGTTGGCCCTAGAACTACTTACCCTGTAAGTGACTTGCTTGTAGGTTCTCCTGAAGTGCCCTTAAACTCTTAATTTCCAACCGCGACTTGCCCCATTGAAGTCTATGGCGATCCGCGCCTGTGTATACACACTGCACGCGTCCCCCATGGGTCCTTTACTTACCTGCCTTGGGTGGTTTCGTGAGGCCCCAGCACTTCTGAAGGCCCCAGGCCTTGTCCCTTTGCAAGTCGTTGTTCTTAAGTCTCTTTTTTAGTATATGGTCTGGTACGCCCCTAGGGCCCACGCCATATTTGTGCTTAATTTATTGTGAAACGTTGATTTGTGCATATGTTCCTATCTTCTAATCTCACAAGAGATCAGTAGAGAGTTGTTTAGTAATAAATACATATATATTTGATATATATACCTGTGTGGTGTCTTTTCATTTGGTGATTCAAGAGATTGTGTGGTAAAACAAGCTGCTTTACATTCCTCCAAAACTTAGCCTGAAGGATGCTCTCCACAGCTACCACTAGGATAGCTTTCTATAAAGGTTGTCTTAAACCTACCTACCATAAGAGTCGAATTGTACTGGTGCAAGGTGTCCACTTTAACTAGTGAACAGCATATACCAGGCCAACTTCTCACAAAATGCTTGTTGTGATTTGGTGTAAATCAGTTCAATAGTTTTTGAGAAATTAAGGTTAAAAAATATTTTCATAGCTGGATGGTTGGGTTCGCTTGAGGCCCACAAGAGTCTTGCGTGAGCGCCAGTGTAAAAATAGAGCATACTGATTGGCCCAGGTAGCTTTTCTTCCCTTGAGCCATCTCGTTCCTGGGGGAGTCAGACTCTTGCAGGAGCGTGCGCTCTCATTAGCTGCCAGTAACATTAGAAAAATGTTGCTGGCAACCATCACAGGACTTAGGGACCATGGGCCAGATGTATCAACGCATTTTGGGATCGCAAACAGGCCGATTCGCAGAATCGGGCCGTTTGCGATTTCCAAAATGCGTTTTGCAATGTATCAAGCTTTAGGAATTCGCAATATGGGTAATCGCAATTATTTGCGATTACCTAATTTGAGAATGCATTTAGGGAATCACAATTTGCGATTCCCTAAATGCTATTCTTGTAGCCATCGCAAATTGCGATATTGCTTTAAGGAATCGCAAATTACCACCCACTCCAAGTTGGTGGAAATTTGCGATTTCTTTTAAAAATGCACTTTTTTGTATTTTTGAAAGTGCCATGTAGCGCACATACGTATGTGCGCCACATGTGCACACATGCTTATTTCAGGGGTGCAACAGGGTGTCCTTTTGACACCCTTGCACCCTTAAAATTTCATTCGCAATTTGCGAGTACCTAATGGGTACTCGCAAATTGCAAATGTCTTCCCATTCATTCCTATGGGCCTTTAGGCCGATAGGAATGAATGGGAAGGTATTCCTTAATTGCGAATTGCAATTTGCGATTCGCAATTAAGGAATACGTAGGAATCGCAAGTAATATTGCGAATCCTACATACATTGCCTTTTGCGAGTCCTTAATAGCGAATCGCTAAAATTCGCTATTAAGGACTCGCAAATTGCAATGTTGATACATCTGGCCCTTAGTCCCCTGTCCTGAAGTTGCAAAAATAAAAAAATTATATAAGGCGACAGCAAAGCGCTACCCTGCCCACCCTAGGTCCCATAGGGGTGGGGGAAACTCAGAGGGATCCTCCCCCCACCCGGGAGCATTTTTTTTTTTTAAACAGCAATTTTTGGTGCGATCCCTTGTGACTCCTGCAGGATCACGAAAAAACCCAAAATGGCAGCCCAGAGCAGCATTCCTTGATTAAGGGGAGGGAGGCATGCAGGCCCCCTCTCCGAGCCATTTTTTGCTCCAGGGACCCCATCTTCTGGGCCCAAACCATTTACTAAGGGGACGGGATGAATGCCCCCCTTCCCCAAGTTATATTTGGCACTGGGGTCCCCATTCCTGGGGCAAAAAGTATTTTTTAAGGGGAGGGGTGCCTTGAAATGGCCCTGGGGACCTCATTCCCTAGGGCTGTCATTTAAGTTTAAAGGGAGGGGGGCCACGGGGTCCCCCTCCCTGAGCCTTTAATGGCCCCCTCGCACCCAAATGTCCCGGCGAAGGCTCACTTGCTGTATCAGGAGCATTTTTGAATCTCCCACCAATTGGGAGCAAGTACAAAGTCTGCTCCCAGCGGGCAGGACCTTTAAAAATGCTCCCACCGACTGGGAGCAGACTTGTGTTCTGTTTCCCTGCCCGCACTGTTGAGGCCCCTCTAAACAAAATATGGCCCTAGGGGATGGGGTCCCCAGGGCCTAATGAGGCTCAGGGAGGGGGACCACGCGGCCTGCCTTCCCTTTGAAAGAATTCAGCCTTGGGGTATGGGGTCTAATGAGGCTCAAGGAGGGGGCCTTGTGGCTTCTTTCCCTTTTCCCTTTTAAAAAAATACACATCTCCATGGGATGGAGTCCTCTGGGCCTAATAAGGCTCCGGGAGGTGGACCACATGGCCCCGGTTCCCTTTAACATGAATAAGTCCCTGAGGGTTGGGGTTCCCCAAGCCTAATGAGGCCAGGGGAAGGGGCCAGGCAGCACCTCCTTACCTTTAAAAAAATAGACAACATGCATGCATATATATTGTACTTAAGTCGATTTTCTATTTATAACATACTTAGATATGCACAAAAAAGTCTACAGAATAGCTCTTTAATACCTTAAAATTACAGCGCTACTTAAAAATGCACAATTTTCCCTAGACTGCAATAAAAATATATAGAAATGTATAAATATAAATCTCTACCTATTGCCACTTAAATAAAGTGGTAATAGGTAGTAAACAACAATAAAACATAATACTTACCTATATCTTAGACCCTAATGCACAGCGTAGCTAAACGCAGACTCTAGAATGCAGCAAAACTGTGATCCCCAATGCTCACTTCAATTCCACCATCCTTGGCTCACTTTTACAGGCAACTGTACCAGAAGTGAATCGGTCAGTGGACACCAGTTCATGTGTCATCATTAATTGGGTTTGGTCGTCCCTTGAGTATGCAGTCCCTCTCAAATTCAATACTAACCCTTAATCTCTTCCCTCTGCCCCTTGATTTAAAGACTCTTTATGAGGATCTAAAATAAATTGTAAGCATCTAAAGTGAGACTGGGCGGAGTTCGCGGAGTTTCACTCCATGGAATGCTGCAGAGTTACCAAAAACTCTGCAATTCCGCATAGTTCTGTGTGTGAGCTGAGTATATATTGCTTGGCCTGCCACCTCTACAAAATACTACTAGTTGACAATAAAATCATAAAAATAGATATATCGCTTTGTGCTCCCCTGGGTAGACGGTGACCAGCAGACCACAGCACACTGTGCACTGTAGCACCTCGTCGTCCTTTTGTCCCCAGTTGGACCGTGACCGGCAGACTACAGCACACAGGAACTTCATGCGCTGTAGCTGGAGCCGGCAGGGTGATTGTGAGTCGGGACCAAGAGAGCCCTCGCAGAGCAGTATAATACTACATTACATGCAGGTGTTCTCATGCAATAGTCACGGGCGCCACATCTCATACTTCCAATACCTGTGCATCCTTCGGAGGAGAGCACACTTGGTCAGCAGGCTGGGTGCAGGCCTTGCCCCGCATTCTCCTCAGTCTCAGCTCTGCTCTGCACTGCAGCAGGAAGATAAATTCCAGGCTGAGCCGAGGCACGAAGGGCGGTCACCTGACTGCGTCTATGGTCACCCTCCTCGCCCTGCTTCAGGTGGCCTCCAAGCACAGGGGGGCAAGGGAAACATGGGTTTGGCCTGGCTTTAATTTAAGCCAAAATAAAAATGAGCCATGCATGGAAGACAACATAAGGTGAGCGGTGCACCAGCTAGACAGGCAAACTCCGGTCCGCTGACTGGAGGCAAAGTTTTTTGCTGAACTCCGCACTCCAGCAGATTTCACGGAGTGGCCAAACTCCATCAACTCCACTGGCGGAGTGGAGTTTGCTGCCCACCCTTAATCTAGAGATGGCCTGGCACAAAACCTACTGTGAGAAGGACAAGTTGAAATATAAGCTGGCTTTGTAGGATTATCAGAAAGAATGTTGTTATACTTGGGCCTCCTTCTACTCTGACAAAATTACTTCAGCCCAGAATTGCCCTAAAATGCTATTTCAAGTTGTCAGATCTTTGATGGATCCTGCTGCTATCTCTGCCTCTATCATATTTTCACAGATACAATGTGATGAGTTGGCTAGCTTCTTCAGTAAAAAGTGGCTGATATCCAGGCTTCTCTTTCTCCAAATCTTCAGACATCCCTTTCCCCTTTGCATGTGAGAAGTGAAGCTATTCCTCCCATCTCTTCAGCCTGCCTTTTGTGTACTTTCACTCCCATTGATTTCCCTGTGTTTATTTCCTTATTGAATTCCATTAAATCTGGTTCTCCTCTTGACTCCCCCTTTATTTTAGTAAATTGTTCCCTCAGCTTTTTCACACTGTGAATTTTTTTTGAATTCCTCATTATTGAAAGGCTTAGTCACTAGAGCCTGGAAACATGTGGTTATAATTCCTCTATTGAAGAAGCCTAATCCTGATCTACTCAATTGGTCTAACTATCGTCCTATCTCCCTTTTGCCGTTATTTGAAAAAATGATGGAAAAGCATGTAAATCAATAACTGCCAGCTATAGTTGAAACTAATGGTCTTCTCCACCCCTCACAATCTGGATTTAGGGTTGGTCCCACTTTGCTTGGAGTCGCTGAGCAGCTTAGGCTTCAATTAGATAGGGGAGGTATGGCTGCTTTAATCCTACTAGATCCTAGTGCAGAGTTTCTCACCGTCTCTCACCATCTGCTTCTTCAAAGACTGGAGAATATGGGCATTCAAGACCTGGCTTTTGCCTGGTTATGATCTTTTTTTCAAGACCGTTCCTTCCAGGTCTTTAACTAAAGCTCATACCTCTAATTCCTATGCCCAAACCTCAGGCTATGGGTCTGACACTGCTTAACATCTATGTGCTACCACTGGCTGATGTACTGGAAAGTTGCAGTCACTCTGTTATCTTATGCGGATGACACCCAAATAATTGTCTCACTTTTTGCCAATGAGGATCACTGTTCTGTGACCCTTAATTCCTGTCTTATAACAGTGGCAACCTGGATGAATATCAATTCCCTTAAACTAAATGGAAATAAATCTGAAATTTTGTTGGTTGGGAATCAACCCCATCTCTAGGGTTCTCGGTACTGGCCTGATGTGCTGGGGTCTGCCCCATTCCCCGTTTCAGAAGTTAAAAACTTGGGGTTTTGGTTGGATAATAAACTCATGATGAATCATCAAATTGCCATAGTAGCCTCCACCTGTTTTGGGGTCTTTGGCTGCTCCCTGCTTCTGCACAAAGGACAGTAGTCCAGGCATTAATCATCTCTAAGCTAGTCTAAGGTAATATTCTCTATCGAGGGGCTTCGAAGGCCTCTCTTAAGTGCCTACAAGTAGTGCAGAATTTGTTTGCCCGGTTACTTTTCCTTCTACCTAAGTATTCTTCAGCCTCTAATCTTCTGCAAAATGTCAATTGGCTTCCAGTTAGCAAGTGAATCCAATTTAAAACATTATGCTATATGCACAAAGCTTTGGCAAACTCTGGTCCACTATATTTTAGCCCTTTGGTGTCACCCTATTGTCCCAATTGGCATCTTAGTGCAAGTAATCTCAATTCTTCAGCAGTTCCTAAAATTAGGAAGTTTACCACAAAGTGGTCGGTCTTTCTCATATCTGGGTCCCAAATTGTTGGAACTCCATACCTGCCTTGATGAGATCTTGTAACTCTGTGTTTCAAAAACTCTTGAAGACCTGCCTTTCTAACTTTCTCCGTATTGTATTTATTTAACCTAGCGCTGGGACACCCTGTTGGGTAGCCATGCGCTTTATAAAATGTTATAATAATAATTATAAGAATAATAAAAATTACATGGCTGCATTTTACCTTTGGTAAACAGAACAATTAGCCAATCACATACTGACTTCTCATCCCCATGTACTGTGCTATAACAGAAACTTACCATTGTATACCATGGCAAAATATATACCTATGTTTTGTAAAACTTATAACTTTAGCACTACTTACCCTATGTACATATACTACCAAAAATTTACATTTACACCTCATAATGTATATTCCTGCCGCATAACATTTGCATCTGTTCACACACTTTCAAGCTATGTCTGTCTCAATTAACATACCCCACTCTACGCCACTCCACTCTATGCCACTCCACTCTATGCCACTCCACTCTGCGCTATTCCAATTTACGTCACTCCACTATATGGCACTACACTCTACTCCATTCCACGCCACTCCACTCTACACCACTCTACATTACGCTATTATGCTGTACACCACTCTATTCGATGACACTCCAGTCTACCCCACTTCAATGAACGTTCCTCCACTGTACTCTACTCCACTGCAAGGCAATGCTGTTCTTTATGTCTTCTGCGGATGCTGTGTCTTGGGTATCTTATTACCAGCGTGTCGCCTAATCCACGTGCATCTGTAACCAAAGCATGTATGCATGTACTTCAGTAAAGATATTTTACAAAAAAATTGTTCATGCACAGTGTAGCGTCCTCCCCAACCTGCGTACCTGCCAAAGACTACGCCACACACAAAGTTTGTATTACATGTCTTTATCTATCTGCATGTAACTGGGAACTCAATATTCTAAACCAGCCTTCATTGCATTCTGCTCTAACAATTATGTCACAGTTCTACCTAGTCCATCAGGATGCAGAAGGGTTCCTTCCTCTCTAAATCACAAGACACTACGGGTCAGATGTACAAAAGGATTTAGCATTTCTTAATGGCCTGGATCGCAATTTGGGTTTGTTAAGAAATGCTAAATTGCCTTTCCATATGCACAAAGAGAAACAGGGAATCACAAATTGAAATTTCCTATTTGTGATTTCGTAAGCACATGTATAGAGCATTTCCTAAATGTGAAATGGGCATTTAGGAAATGCTATTACCATTGACTCCAAGTTGCTGGTAACCATGTGCTGTTTAAAGAAATGCACCCAAAATGCATATATTGTTATGTTATGTTATGTTAACACCACTTTTATAGCGCACAACTCACCCGGGGGCATCTCGGCGCTTGTGTTGAGACATACCAGAGGGACTGCCTGGAGTTCTAAAACAAAAAGGCTTTAAGTTTTTTTCTGAAGGAGCCATAAAAGGGGACTCACGAAGAGCCTGGGGTAACTTGTTCCAGTATTTAGGAGCAAGGTAGGAGAAAGCTTTCCCCCGTACGCTTGAGGCGTATTCGGGGCACCTGTAAGAGGCCGAGTGAACTAGATCTAAGAGTTCGGCTGGGAACATATTTTAATAGTTTCCTCTGCAAGTACCTGGGCCCTTAGCCTCCAAGAGCATTATACGTGAGGCAGCATATTTTAAAAACGGATCGCTTCTTTACTGGTAACCAATGTAGTTCTCTCAGCAGCGGCTCAGACGAGGAGCCCGAGGGCGATTCAAAATTAACCTTGCAGCCGTGTTCTGAATCACTTGCAATTTAGCTAGCGAGGACTCATCCGCCTCTGCCAGTAGGGCATTTCCATAATCCATTTTGCCAATCACCATAGCTTGAACAAGAGTTTTTCGAGAATTCATAGGTAGGTAAGGAAAGATCCTACGCAGAAGGCGCAGGGCATAATAACAGGAACTAGCGGTGGCATTTATATGATCCTTCATTGTTAGTGATTGGTCCAGTTTTATCCCAAGATTTTTCACAGTTTTTCTGGGAACGGGGACCTCTCCCAATTTGGTGGGCCACCAGTCATCCGCCCAAATGGATGAGGCTTTCCCCATTAACATAATCTCAGTCTTTCCGGGGTTCAGTTGGAGGCAATTATCCGTCATCCAGCTAGATATTGCAAGCATTCCTGTAGCAAAGCGAGTTTTCTCCGTCTCAGGGTTAGGGCCAATTTTAAACATAAGCTGAGTATCATCAGCATTTGATATTATCTCAAATCCAAACTGTTCAACTATTTTTGCCAGTGGGGCCATATAAACGTTGAACAGCGTGGGACTCAGACAAGACCCCTGAGGAACCCCCTTATCCAAATGCATTTTTTCTGATCGGTGAGAGCCCAGAATGATGGTTTGGTATCTGTCAGATAAAAACTGTTGCAGCCATTTTAAGGCTGTACCCTGGATTCCACAGGCCAGGAGTCGATCCACGAGCTTTGAATGCGAGATGGTATCAAACGCCGCAGACAAGTCTAATAGGATCAGAACTATTGATCCTCCAGAATCCACTTCCATTCTTAGGGAATCAGTCACGGCCAGAAGAGCAGTCTCCGTACTGAAACCTGATCGAAAACCTGATTGTGAGGGGTCCAGAATATTATTAGATTCTAAGTAGCATCCTAACTGCTTATTTATTAGACTTTCCAATTGCTTACCCAACAGGGGAAGCAGAGAGATAGGGCGATAGTTACTAAGGGTCTGCGGATCTGCCGCCGGTTTCTTCAATATTGGCCGTACAAATGCTTCCTTCCAGGCCCTGGGGAAACATCCCGATTGTATCGAGCAGTTATAAATTCGTAGAATCTCAGGTGCACATGCCATGCATCACTCATATGCCGCTAGGGCATTTTTGTGCTTTGCATGTGCAAGACCTTTTTGGGGGTGCTTCAAGGGGGGTCTTGGGCCCATAGGCACCCTTGGTTTTGCATTTTCTATTTTACGATTTCCTTTTAGGAAATCACAAATTTGGAAATGTAAAACCATTCGTACCTATGTGCCTTTTGGGACATAGGAGCAAATGGTTTAGCATCTCCTAAATAGCTGCAGGAATCACTGTTAGGGAATCTCTATTTTTGTACATTCCATTTTGCATTTCCTAAATAGCAATTTCTTGGGATTCTCTATTTAGGAAATGCTAAATGAAAATTTCGTACATCTGGCCCGAACTCTCCCCCTGTTACAACTTCTTACAAAATATAGATAGACAAATACAATTAAATCTCTTCAATCAATCTTTTTGGCGCTTTAGATGTTCAACCTGATCTTGTTCTTGGAAACTGGGACCTGGAATCAGATCTGGATAAACGGTGTAGAGGCAACAGCAGGCACTGATGTTTCAGACCCAATCTCTCCTTTAGAGATCTGATGAATGATTAGTTAGCTGCCTAAAATGAGAAGACTCTCTGGTAACAGACATCCAGGGTGATGGGCAGTCACCATATGTCCTGTGGTAGACACCACTTGAAAAGGTTCTACATCAAATGGAGCATCAGATTTCTTCTCCGCATCTGTCGTGCGAGCACTCAATTTCCTTTCTTAAAGATGGTGGGCCTCATTTACAACAAACTAGTGCAGCACGGTACCGCCGGCCATTTGGCCGCGCACGCTGTGTTAGTTTGGAAGCAAAGGGATGCGTCATATCTACATCCAGCTGACGGATCCCTTTTCTCTCCCCCGCACTGGTGCACAATTGGCTACCATGTGCCATGCAGGCACCCTTGCAAGGGTCTCTACAATTAAAGTATGCGGTTCCTAATATTAACAGCAGGTGGTTATATTCAATCAAAAAGCTCCACACAATGGTCTAGAGCGAGACTTATAGAGGAGAATCTCCTCGCATGCCATCAGTCACCTGTGTTCGGCATGCCTTGGCTGCACTATGGGTTTGATTGATTGCAGCGCCAACCCGATAAGGAACAGACCCGATGATGAAGCAAGACACCTAGCTGGCTGGGTGTGTGAGGGTCTTTTTCCAACAGGAGGAGATTCTCCTCTATAAGTCTCGCTCTAGACCATTGTGTGGAGCTTTTTGATTGAATATAACCACCTGCTGTTAATATTAGGAACCGCATACTTTAATTGTAGAGATATTATGTTGGGCATGTATGCTGGACCTAAGAAAATAACGCCCTCAATTTCCCTCTCCTTGTTTAAAACCCTTGCAAGGGTGCCTGCATTGCGAGGATAATTGTTTTTGTGCAAAAAAAGACATCTTCCTGCACAAAAACAATCACAAGAGCTGATTTCCTCTTTCTAAGCGCATAGAAAGAGGAAAAAACGAGGAGAAATTAAAAAATGTCTCCTCGTTGCGCCTCACTATGCCTCCCCTGGGAGGCATAGCATTCTGAAGCATTTCCAGGTTTACGATTTCTCGTAAATCTGGAAATGCAGCAGAAGCCATGGTTTCTGCGTGCGAACACCCACAGCAACACCCATGAATCACCCCTTTCACGCAAAGTGGTGCGTGTAAAGGGGTCGGATTTACAAGGACACGAAAAGCCATGCAGGCTGGCTTTACATGTCCTTGTAAATATGGGGCAGCAAGTTGCGCCGCCAGTGCGTCACAAAAGGTGCAAGCAGCTTGTAAATATGCCCTTATGTTCTTAGAACGTCCTCTTTGGTCAGCATATGCTTTCATCTTTTGTTTGTTCACCAAGTCCTACTCATGAGTTGCTTTCTCATCTTTCTTTCTCTGATTGGTCTATTGAGGAAACTTGGTGTTCATTGCTCTCCCGAAGATCAATGTTGAAGGACTTTCACCAGTGATCAAGTGGGGTATTGGACAATAAGCTGTCAAGATAGAATTCAACACAGTTTTCCAATCGAGCTTCTCAAGAGTAGCACAGTGTACTGCTTTCTTTAGCATACTCATAAAACGCTCAACAAGTCCGTTGGCCCGGGGCCACAAAGGTATGCTCTTCTGATGCCTTATATTCAAATGCTTCAGGAAATCTTTAAACTCTTGACTGTTGAAAGGCGGGGAAGTGCCAGACTTCACTATGGCTGAAACACCCCATGTCGCAAGGATGCCATCTAGTCTTTCAATGACTCATTCTTGAGTAGTAGATGAAAGATCTTCAATTAATGGAAATCGCGAGTATTCAACCACAATAACCAGCAGGTGATGTCCACTGTCAAGTGGACTGATAAAGTCAATGGCTATTTTCTCCCATGCATGCTTTGGGAATTCTGGCATGTTCAAGGTGTGGCCATTGGTTTGTGTAGAAAGGCAATTGCATAGATGACAGGCCTTTTTTTCCTTTGCAACCCTGTCATCAGGATAAGGAAACCAGACTTGGTCTCGGAGAGCTCGCATGGTGGCAAGGATTCCACAACATCCTTCAAGGGCCACTTTTAATCAATGTTGCAGACTCTCCGGAATCATGATTCTCAACCCTAGTAGAATAACTCCTTCCTGAGTTTTGGGCAGTTCATCCTTGACATTTTTGTATTTTTGATATTCACCATCACTAGTGAGCAGTCGAGTGTGTTGGTTCCATGGCTGATGTGCAATTATATCCTTCCATTTTAACATGTCACTGTCACGGTTCGTGGCAGTGATAATCTGGGCTAACAAAATGGCAAGTTGTGTATTTGATTTCACAATTAAATTAATATAGGCCTTAGTCGTCTTGGCTGGAATATCATGATCTTGTATAGGCCCTCTGGAAAAGTAATCAGTATGGTTCTAATCCTTCCCTGGACAATGCACAATGTCTTAATTACTCTCTTAAAACCGTAGTCCCCATTGTTCAATGCAAGCAGGCATTTTTGCAGTTGGGTTGCCAAATATAGTCAGTAAAGCTTGATGATCAGTTACCAGCGTAAAAGGTTTTCCGAACATGAATACATGGAAATGTTCACAAGCCCATACCACGGCTAAACTTTCTTATTCAGTTTGTGAGCAAGCACGTTCTGTTTGGTACAAACTACTACTCACATATGCCACAATATGCCTTCATTGCATTCCACTCTAACAGTTACGCCACAGTTCTAGGGACTCTATCAGGAGCCAAACAGGTCCCATAATTTCTAACCTGCAAGACACTACACACAGTACCAATATAATGTTGAAGTGACAGCACTTCCATAACTTGAACTACGCTATAAACATCTGAACCTTCAGTGTGCTTGAGATATTCATTAAATGCAAACAACGTTATGAGAAAGTGTAATGTAGGTTAATGTTATGAGACATACTGCAATGTGATTAAGATACACAAGCTCTGATAAGTACGAAAGACTCCAGGAATACAATATACATCTGTGAAATGGCAGTAACCATGTTACTTTAATGAGTAATAACATTGTTAAACGTTAACAGATCTCACATCTCATCAGGGTGGCTACATGTGACAGGTTGGTTAAAGGCCCTGCCCACAGACTAACCCATGCCGCAAAGCACTGGTGCGCATGGCTGAAGGGGCTGAGGTTGGCCACCCTCGGCAACTTGGCTACAGGGTCTGTCTTGCTCAGTGGCCAAGCCAAGCTTGACATTGCTAAAAGTAGTACACACACTTGCTGCCCTCTTATATATATATTCATTGGAAAAAAACAAAGGTTACAAGGACGTTATATTTAGGTTGACGTTTTACCCACACAAAACCATATAAATTCAGCAGCTATAGTTATACTTATAGTTATACTTATGTTAAGAAAGTATGGGGCATATTCACAAGGAAGTGGCGGAGCGCGACGTTCGCCTCTGTGGCCTAACACTGCACTCCGCCACTTCTGAAACACAGGGCTGCACCGTATCTACAAGAATAGGGTGCAGCCCTCATTTCCCCCTGCTCTGGCGCTAATTTAACTGCCGAGCACCAACGCAGGCACCGTGGTGCAAGGGTGCCTGCGTTGAGGGGAATGACTGTTTATGTGCAGGAAGGGATTAAAGAAAATACATTATATTTTAAGCCACAATCAAGCAGGCCTTTTGGGAGAAAACAGGAACTGTTGACCAGGTGTTCAAATTTTCTATGATCAAATAGAGGGTGGTAAACATCAGCGGTGGGAATCTTTACTTTGCCATTGTAGATCTTAGAGCGCCCATTCAATCAGGTTCCAAGGAGAAGGCTGTGAGAAGTCCATGTTGAATTGGGAGTTCCACTTGACAACATAAAAGACATAATAAGCCTTCACAAAGATACTTTTGCTCAAGTCAGGTGGGGCACAAAGGTCACAGCTAAAATCAGGGTCGAGAAAAGTGTTTGCCAGAGCTGTGTTTTAGCCCCTACTATGTTTTTTCGTTTTATCAATGGCTTACTAGTATTTTATCTGGTTGCAAAAATGATATAAGAAAGCTAACTATTGAGAAGATTCCAGACTTACTCTGGGCCTATGACACCTTGCTCATTTTAAATCCCTAAAGGAACTCCAAACCGTGCTCTGAATTTTCCCTACTTTTTCGATACACAAGTGCTGGAAGTAAATTCCCAGGAGACCAAGTTAATGTGTTTTAATCAGAGGAAAGACTTTAGAGGAGTTATGAGGTTGAGGGAGAACCATCTAGAGAGAGTCACTGAATTTGGTTACATGGGGATTAGGTTAACCGACTCTAATTAATGGATGTCACAAGTTAAAAAAAGCTCTCTCCTCATAAATCACAAGACATTGACGTTCGTTAGGTTTGTTAACAGTACTTCTTCTTATTCTATCCCCCCCGTAATAGAAATTTACAAAGCCCAAGCAATTAACGCTGCTCTTTACAAACTGAACTTTGGGGACACTGCATTGTTACAAACGCAAAGACTGAGCAGAATGAACTCTTACTTTCCTTATCAACACTAAGGGGGCGATTACGATTTCGATTGGAAAGGCTGCGAATGGCATTCGGTTTGTCCGAATCCGATTCAGAACCCTCGTTTCCGATCGACTCCAAAACATTTCCAACTGACCGATTACGATGGTCGTAACCCGTTCGGACTGTCTGACTCGGTTCCAACTTGCTTCCGAACGGCATTTGGAGACTGGAGATAGAGCTCAATCGTACAGGTCTATGGACCGCATTTCTGACCGACGTATTACGATGTCGGATTCGGACAGCCTTTCCGAATCGGTCTGTCTGACACAGATCGGCTGTCGGAATCTGACTATGGGGGCACGTAGCAGGCCCCTCTTCATCAGGAGGCCTCCGAATGGGGCCTGTGCGGGTACCCATGGACCCCCTGTAGAACCATGCACAGTGTGGCAGGCATCATAGAATGCAAGTTTTTTCGTAATCACCCCTTTTTAGGTCGAGCGTGAGCCAACACGCAAGCACTGCTTTGCGAAGAGCTGTGATAGTTGAGTACGGTTTGCTGCACTAGAAGGATTGTCTACCTGCGACTGACTGGATGACCAGATTATATAACCTGTTGGGGATGGTGCTATAGAATTACAAAAAGGGTCTCCTCTGCTCACTGTTCCTTTTGTAAATCCCCAAGTGCCAATAGGCATCCAGCTAGACAGTCTGAACTTGCCCCAGAGACCGACACCTCGTGAGAATCTCTTAGGGGTCTATAGCGGCTATGTCTTGGAACATTGCTGGCTATAATCAAAAAAGGTCTAATATAGAATGGCTGTCTTTGTTGACATCTAAAGATATAGTGTGCCTCCAAGAGACGTGGGAGATTGATCCAATACATTTGAATGGGTATCGTTCTTTTCAAACTTCTGCCATATCGTCACCTGCTGGTCGGGCTAAGGGTGGTTTATTGATCCTACTTTCCAATGCTTTCCCTTTTAAAGTGAAGTCATTTTTGAATACGTCACCTTACTACCATATTATTTTGATAGAGTACTGTATAGATTATTGTTGGCTTCTTATTAATTTCTATAATAATATTTTGGAAGCAATCAAGCAGCGGTGTTGGCCCTTTTAGAAAGAGATATTAATGACTTGCAGGACAAATGCACTAAACCCTGCAATATAATTTGGCTTGGGGATTTTAATGTCCACCCTTGTGACAATATTAATGTGCCAGTATGTGGAATACAGGATGTTGAGGGGGAGAGTGTTCCTCATTTTGGTCACACAGAGTATGGTAATGCCTTAAATAGACTACTAACCACAAACAATCTTGTATTTTTAAATGTTTCTGAAATTTTAACTGGTCAGTTAGGATTTACTTTTTTAAATCACTTTGCTTCCTCTACCCTTGATTATGTTTTGGTCACAGATTCAATAAGAGGGCTTTTTTCTCACTTTGAGATCGATTTTTATCCTTTTAGTGAGCATGCTGCAATAACTTTCCTTATCCCCTCTGTAAAGAAAAATGAATGTGTTTTTAAACTCCCGGTAAACCCTGTGATTGCAAGAGAGAACGGTATTGTTTTGAAGTGGGAAAGAGTGGATACTGGGAGGTTCTTGGCCAATCTAGTCTCCAACCGACTCGGGGAGATAATGCTTTGCTGACACTCAGTCTCACATGATAGCACAGTCTCGGCCTTTGAGCTGATTTTATCTGATGTTTAAAATAATTTAACCCGTGTTATACGTAATGTCCATCGTAAAAAATGTGGTTGGTTTGATGATGACTGTGACAAAACACTAAAAAATCTTCATTTAGCCTTGAAGTCTAACCCTCGTAATCCATCTCTGGTTAAGTCTTTGCGTCAAGCTTACAAAAAAGCAAGGACTACTAGGCTGAAAGCCCTAAAGGAAGAGTGGTGGGAAAATTTGCAGAAGGCTGCTGTATTAAAAAGCTTGCAGGCATTTTGGTCCCTGATTAACGCACCATTTTTAAGAGATGAGCAGTCAATGACCACAGATACCCATGTTGAGCAGAAGGTATGGGTGACCTATTTTGAAAGTTTATTTGGAGCTGACGAGACGGCAACTGCTCAGTTTTTTCCCGAAATTTTAAGAATGGCAGGGGGTGCTGTTAGTTTTACACTCGAAGAAATAAAGCATGCTCTAAATCAGTGTAAACGTGCCAAGGCACCGGGACCGGATGGAGTCCCTATCGATTAGTTTCTGGAGAATCAAGATTATGGGCCCTGCTTTTAACAAATGTTTTTAACAAAATTGCCCAAATAGGTGCCCCTCCTTCGTGGAAGACAACTGTAATTGTTCCCATCTACAAAAAGGGGATAGGTCAATTCCCAAAAACTATAGACCAATCTCTTTGATAGACTCGACCGCAAAACTAATGGGTCGGCTTCTTTTAAATAGATTGGAGGAATGGGCCCTAGAGAAGAATATTATAATGCCATGTCAGTTTGGCTTTAGAAAAGGGAAAGGCACTGTGGATCAGTGCCTGAACCTGAGTCTAATTATAGCAAAATACACGGCAGCCAAAAAAGGCCACCTCTACCTTGCCTTCATGGATCTGTCCGCAGCCTTTGACTGTGTGGCACAACCTAGGCTGTGGCAGATCATGGAGGCAATGGGGATTGACCTGAATATTATTAATATTATCCGTGACTTGTACTCAGGTGCCTCAGCCTGTGTCCGCTATGGAAAGGGTGGTGAGTGTACCAGGTATTTTAAAATTGCGAGAGGTGTGAGGCAGGGGTGTGTTCTCGCCCCTTTTCTATTTGCCCTCTACACCAATGATGTAGAATCTGCCTTGCTGGGATCTACTCCAGATGTTCCTTATATAAATTCAACACAGGTACCAATACTATTATATGCGGATGATCCAGTACTTCTAGCTCGTGACAGTAATGCGCTGCGTCGTTTAGTGTTGGAATACACGCAATTTATGAACAATCTGGATATGAAAGTTAACTACTCAAGGTCTTTTATCCTAGTGGCAGGCCCAAAACAGCGGAAACAGCCCCAAATTAACACTGAAGGGGAAGACTGGGAGTTGTCGATTCTTTTAACTACTTAGGGATTATGTTTGATCGTCAAATTAACTGGCAAAACATGATTGTAAATAGAGGGATGCAGATGGAAAAGAATATTGGGGCCCTAACTAAATTTATTAAAAAACTAGTTTAAAACCTGTAGATGTAATAAAAACAGTGTATGAAGCTAAGACGGTATCTGCTGCCATTTATGGAGCGACTGTTTGGGGAACCAGAGACTGTGCGAAACTCCAATCTATTGAAGATAACTTTTTTTAAAAGTTACTTTCACTGCCAAAGTCATGCGCCAATCTTAAGTGCCATATGGAATTGAGAGCCCCTTATATTACCGATAAAATTTCTGTGGCGCCGATTTTAATGTGGCATTCAATATGGCGAAAGGAGATCCTTACACTGACAAGAGATATTATAAAGGATGTTTTGAAATTAGATGGGGTGGGTAATATAACCTGGCTACGATATGTTGAATCTACTGTGAAACTAGCTGGGTTACATCATCTCTTTGTAGACCCTACAACCTGTTGGTCTATTTCTAAGAATGACCTGAAAGTTCATTTGCTATCTAACTTACAGACAAGAAGGGAGGCTCTAAATACTAAGCTGTCGACAGTTAAAACATACCTGACAGCCCCTAGCATAATGCAAATGGAGATAAACTAAACATATCTATCGTTTGTCACTAACCTACAACATAGGTATATCTTGGTGAGATTTCGTTTAAATTATATTCCTTTGATGTTAGGTCTTCCCTGTAATATCTATGTTGCCTCTGATCTCCCATTTTGTACCTGTGATGAGCGATCTATACAGAATGATATGCACTTTTTGTTTTTCTGTAAATTTTATCGTAATGAAAGGAAAAGGTTTATTATCCCCCTCATGCGCAAAATGAATTTTAAACAGTGTCGTGTAACCCTCTTACCTGTTTATCTTTGGCGTCTTTCTTTTTATCTGCCCTAAAAAGAGACGTTCAATTTGCTGATTTTTTTTATCTCTAAAAGAGGAATCAATTTACTTTATTGTGCTAATAATTATGTATGTATACTTTTATAATGTGGAAATTCCGTATAATCTTTTGTATTTTTAACTTTATTGTAATGTCGTGGAATGTTTTTTACATGTAGTATACTTTTTATTCCTTCATTGTGTTGGCGAAATAAAGTTATTCTGACTGACTGAGTATGGAGAGAAGCTTCGCCCACTCCCCCTATTTTTCATTGGCCTTTGTAAATGCTGGCTTCTGATTCATTATGAGGCTTGTTAGTCCCTCCTTAGTGCAGCCATGTCATCATTTGTATCCTCCCATGGCTACTGGCCCCTTTATTTGTTTTTAAACCATTACTGAATTTTATTTCTTGCTCACTATTCACATGAACCTACCACCGGTCTTCGCCTCGCCGCCTTCTCCGCTTTGCTCTCTGGTCCACCACGGATTTTCTGATTGCATGGAGCGAGCCGGGGTGAAGGGGCGGGACTTGGCAAAAACACTTCCGGGGTCCTTTAAAGCTGCATGGCAGCGTGGAGGCGCAGCGGGTGCGCCGGTGGCACGCCAAAGGCAAGCCTGTCTGCGCCCATCCGCGTCCGGCCGGGGCAAGGGGCCAGGAACCCTGCTTGTCACGACTCTGACACACAAGTAGTGATAAGATATAATGCCAACAAACTTATACAGCTGAGACCGGTTGTCCCCCCACAATGTGCTCACTCAGTCGCACCACAATGCTTGACAGGAAGAAAGCACGGTGAGTGAGGAAACCACTCATTTAAAGGGGTCCCCAACAGAAATAAATGGGAAAGTAAGATGGAAAATGGGGCTAATAAACTGCAGATCCATCCCAACACACAAAACATAGATCAGACTTTTAATTGAGGAAGAACAACTGGATGTCTTATTTGTAACCAAGACATGGCTTAAAGAATGGTCAACTCCAGACCTAGTATTGGCCCTCCCTTCAGGACTTAACATTAGTAGACAGGATAGAGAGGGAAAAGCTGGGGGAGGAATAGCCATCATATACAAAGATACCTACAGCTGCAATATCTCACCTAAGCCCCTTCTCAACTGCGATACTATATTGTTCAGCATTAGGTTATCACCCACCCAAACCTTTTTAGGGATACTTATCTATCGACCACCGGGACCCTGCAATACTTTCCTGGTGCATTTCCCTGACCTTATAGCAGAGAGTATCACTACCAAAAGTGCAACGACCGTACTAAGCAATTTTAATATCCACTTAGACAAACAAAAAGACCCCACCACCAACAGATTTCCCAAGGCATGGACGCCATGCAGCTGAATCAGCTGGTGCATTCAGCAACACATGAAAAAGGGCATATCTTAGATGCAATATTTACCAACGACCATAAATTAAAAATAGCCACCCCCACACCGGTGCCTTGGTCAGACCATTTTTACATCCCTCTATCACTGACCACAAAACACAGGCAGCACTGCACCTAAATTAGGCAGGAAATGGACTAGAACCATCCCAGAAAAACTGATAGAGTCTCTAGAAAAACATACCCCGGAAATGACAGGGGATGTAGAGAAAGCAGATTCGCTCTGGGACAAATGGCTCATTGATGTGACAGAACACTGCAGTAAGAAAGAGAGGACAGGGACGAACCGGACAGAAAGGAAAACAACTTGGTTTAACAGCCATCTTGCTTCCCTAAAAAGAGCATGCAAAAAATGGAAAGAACTTGGCGGAAATCATATGAAACCACTATCAAGGAACAATATAAGAAAGCGATTAGACAATATCACGATGAAATCAAAATAGCCCAAGCCAGATATTTCCAGGAACAAATAAACTCGGCCTCCCACTCTTCCAGAGAACTTTTCAAGGTGGTTAAATCCCTCACGTCAATAGAACCTGATGCCTCTCCGCAATCCTCATCTAAGGAGAGATGCAATGAACTTGCAGTCTTTTTTAAAAATAAGGTTGAAAATATCTATAACTCCATGATAGGGAGTAGAGATAACCCAGACCCTCAAGGCACCAAGGCTTCCATAGGGCACACAGCGAGACCCATATTAACGGAATTTCCAGTGATAAAAAAAGACACTACGACTAAGATCTTACAGGGCATCAAATCAGGTTCCCCTAAAGATCCGATACCCCCACATATTTTGATACGGGGGGAGACACTATTCTGACAACTGCCAAAGAGTTACTCACACTATCCCTCACGCAAGGGAAAGTGCCGAAAACCTGGAAACACGCCATAGTCCAGCCATTGCTAAAAAAGCCACTTCTAGACCCGACAGACCTAGGAAACTTCCGTCCCATTTCACTCCTACCTATCTTTGGAAAGATTGCTAAAACATATGATAACCACACACTGTCCCAGTTCATAGAGGAGAATGAGGTGCTTCACCAGACCCAAATGGGTTTCAGACCATCACATAGCACTGAATATGCCTTACTACTGGTCACAGAGGAACTTAAGGGAATCCTCGATCAAGGAGGTACTGCTGCCATCCTGTTGCTTGACCTAAGTGCAGCCTTGGATACGGTGGATCACAAAACACTTATTCTCAGGCTAGAGAAAGCAGGTATACAAGACAGTGCACTAAGGTGGATAGTGTCATTTCTGAAGGACAGATCCTTTCAGACCACAGAATGCAGACACTACCCGGACATTCTAGAGGTTGCATGTGCAGTGCCACATGGCTCCGCCCTCAGTCCTACCCTGTTCAATCTATATATGCAACCTCTGGCCGGGATCGTCCAGGAATTTGGGTTGTCAATCGTATCATATGCTGATGACACCCAATTGGTAGTCTCAGTGGCAGAGGGCCCCAACTCGAAACACAACCTAGTGGCTCCCTGCATGGAAAGAGTAGCTAGTTGGATGACAAGCTGTAAACTAAAACTAAATGGTGACAAAACGGAACTTATGTTCCTAGGTAATAATCTTCCGCAACGAGTCACCATTGACTGGCCAAAAGGTTTGGGATGCCCACCGGTTCATAAAAACTCCATAAAGAACTTAGGAATGTGGATAGACCACAACCTCACCATGGAAACTCAAGCCAGGAAACTGGCCGCCACCTGTTTTGGAATACTGCGGATGCTCCATAAAATTCTAGACCTCATTCCAGAGGAGACCCGGAGAACGGTGATACAGTCCCTGGTGGTCTTGCGCCTGGACTATGGGAACTCTCTTTTCCTGGGGTCACCCAAATACGTGTTGAACAGGCTGCAGGTGGTGCAAAATGCAGCAGCCAGGGTACTCAGAAGCATACCCTGGTATGAATCAGCGAAAGAGGCTCTGAGAATACTCCACAGGCTGCCAATACAGGCCAGGGGCAAATTTAAAGCACTATGCATAGCACTCAGGGCCTTGAGTGGCAAAGGACCGGCTCCACTCAGGGCACTGATCATACCATACACACCGGAAAGAACCCTAAGATCTTCTTCAGATCGCCTTGCCAAAACCACCAGGATTAGGCGGTCCAGATGGGGAGGAAGATCATTCACTCACTTGGTGCCAAAACTCTGGAACTCCATGCCTATAGAACTAAGACTTCTCACGGGTGAGATTGCCTTTAGGAAAAAACTGAAGACATGGTTGTTCCTGGGTCGAGGCAATGGTAACCACTCTTTCCTGCTCCCCAGCGCTGGGAAGCCCTTGGGCAGCTATGCGCTTTACAAACACATAAATATAAACATTAACATAAACCTGGTTGTAACACGAGGCATGTACTATTTCCTTCGTGCACACGTAGCCTCACGCAGCCTTGTCCGTGTCTTCTCCTTTCCTCCCCAACCCCACCCTGCCTCCCGTTGTCGGTGCCTTTCCCCCCCCTGACCTCCCTCCCCCCGATGTCCGTGCCTTCCCCCCGCCCTCCCTCCCCTTGTCCGTGATGCCAAGTTGCCAACCATTTGCAATGCAATAGGTCTTGTGTAAATTGGAGACCTATTGGATTGCAAATACTTATTTCAATGGGAGCCTGCGTTGTCGGTCTGAACACAGGATCCCATTGAAGTCAATGGGAGTCTGACCGAACGGTGTTCGGAAACATCGTAATCTGGTCGTTGGGTAAACCGAGTCTGATTCCTAAAGGGAATGCCTATTCGTCGGCATTTCCGAATGAGTCGGTCGGATCGGGCTTTTTTCCGGACGACTCGGTCGGGCGGTTTTCTTTTTGACCAACTCGGTCAGAGTTTAACATGCAATTCATCGTAATTGGTCGGTCGGACTCCCAGAATCCATTTCGGTCGGAAACGTTTCCAAAACCGAGTCGGTCAGAATGCTTTCCGACCGACATCGTAATCGGCCCCTTAGTCAGAACACTCCTTGGATTTCTCTAAAACTAGATCTTGCATTAAAACACATTGTAGAGCTCACTCACTAATTTGAGGTCCATAATATATTGGATTTGCATTTGGAGGATTGATGGGTTGAGTCCATTTAGGAAAGCACTTCATGATATTATTACTCGACCTCAATTACTGAACATCCCTTGGCTAAATTATTTCAAGAAGTCTCAACTAGAACTTGATTTAGGGAATACTGGCAGAATCCATCTTCAGCTTGTCTGAACTCAGCTGCCAGAGTGAAGGTCAGGTATTAGGAATTATTTATGGAGAAGAGGGAATCTTCTGTAATGCAAGGCATTTTATCTCAAAGGTTTTTGCACCACTAAACTGTTTTTAAGTCTGAGGAATATTTAGATTATATTAATCCACAACTTTTAATATTCTTTTATTTGAATTTTAAATATGGCATTCTATCACTAGGTACATTTACATCCACTTGATCCTAATCTGCTACTAAGTTTAATTATAACTTTTAGTATGCTTATTAATGGACGATATCTCTAGCAAAGCTCTACAGCCCAAAGAGTCAATTTGATTTTAAAACCACACCAGTCTTCACATCGTGAACCAAGAGACTTGTCTTCAGTGAACATCACAGCAGTTCCTATACCGGACGGTATAGTATGGGACAAGATTGATTTTGATATATTCGGTCCGACTGAACTTTTAAAGCTTAAACATGTATTTAAAATTTCCTTAAGTGATATCATTACCACCAGTACATTTTCTGATGATTGGGACACTGAAACTGTGAATAATATGATGTCTGATTTAGAAAAAACTGCAGCATTTCCGAACAATGAAATGTTAGAAGGTACTTCAGACTGATACATTGTACTGTTACCAACACTATGGTCATCATTTCTTGCACAAATCCATAACACCTAGAAATGTATTTGAATACCACCAGTTGGAACACTGCCCAACTCCTCCAAAAGGTAGTTCGCAAACTTTTGCACAGAATTTCACATACTTTTCAGGATTCAACACATCCGACCCGAGGTCATTTTATTACAAAGTGGCAACAACATCAGCACAGAAAATTATGTTGACTAACACCAAACAGATTTACTCTGCCTCCTTTATGGCCCAGTTGTCTACACAGGGTTTCGACCTATGGAAGGACACTGTAGATTTAAAATCAATCTGGGGTTCTAGGGACTGGCAGGTCCAGGGAACAGAAGCGCTTTTTAGAGCATGCCTCATTCCACAGCAGATGATATTTCTAAATGACACTGTGCAACAGACATCCTGTCTTGGACCAGCCAAGAACAAGGAAATGAACTCACCCGGATTTCCAGCACCATCACAGATGGGTGGGGGGCAGAATTCAACTACACATGGGGTAAGATTAGATTACATTCTGCAGTACAACAGGTCAGATCCCAATTGGACAGAATGGCTGATTTGGCCCATTGACACAAACACATGTCAACAGAGATTCCTAGGGATAACCGAGGGGTTTAGTATCAATAGGCCAGATACACGCTATGTACAAAGACAACACCTAGGGGTAGTGACATCCTATAGTGTTGGGAAGTTGTGCCTTGATTGGCTAGAGACCTCAACACTCACAGAAGTAAAACATCACTTGACCTTATTCACACCTGATGTAGACCTTAGGGATTTCCTACTAGGCCCAAGCAAAACACGTCAGAAATGTTTCATATATGCTGCCATTTATGCCTACTATAATGAAAATTGGAAAATATCCCAACAGGAGTCCGCAGAAAGAATACGGGAAATAGACAGTATTAACTTAGAGAAGGCTTTAGCTGTAGTGGATAATGGGTTAACAACTTTGACCTCCAGGATGTACTCCTTAGGCAACATAGTGTCTTCGGCAATCGACATATTAGAACAAGATCTGGCCTTGTTACAACACGGGCAATCCCAATTACGTTCTATTATGATGTTAAGCTGGACGCTGCAATCTCTGCGTGCAGGCTATGTGCCCTGGCGTTTTATAAACACCACGTCTCTGTTTTCAGAATACAATCTAACTGATAAACAGACAAATGGCACAAAGGGGAGCCAAATATGCAATGCTGCGTATTGAGAAACTGGAAAGGTTACCTTTCACTGTAGCCGAATTACCATCAACTGAATGGCTAATTCATGGCCAAATCACTCTGCCGGTCACTACGTTTCAGTTTCAATATTGCCTTGAGCAACCCCCCTCAGCGCCTTGAGACCCTCACGGGTGAGTAGCGCGCTTACAATTCTCTGATTGATTGATTGAGCAAAAGCAGGCAGGCAAATATGAAAGAATGGGTAAGGGGTACATTAAGGAAACTTGGGAGTTACCATATAGATATCGATGCCGGAATGGGGATCGAGAAGTGTATCTGAGTGGTACAAACTGCAAGAACGCTATAAGCGGTTCTCTCATGTGTCACGATATTTCTCTGCACGGCGCATGCAGTGGTTCGGTAGCGAATCTATCTTGTCACATGTCAGGGACCCCAGCGGCCATGATCACGCCGGTTTTCCAGCTGCTCTCGAATGGGAGTTACTTGATGCTAAGCGATCAAGGTTGCTGTGGGATGCTTCCGAGCGTCGCTTATCTGATCACTGTTAACTCCAGGGTTACTTGGTGTATGCAAGTATTGTTTCCGCCACTGAACACAGTCAGGGAGGTGCCGTTATGGCCTTCGTTGAATGTCTCCTTCATACAATTTGATACTTTGAGCAGACTGAAAGCCATCCTTTTACAGCAACCCATGCCCTTAACCTCCGCTCGAGAAACCTTTGAACTTCAAGTTGCAAGGACCTCGACTGAGATACAGGCGCTTATACGTACAAACTGCCCCTTTCATTTAGCAGAAATGGTGGGTTGTATCTTTAACATGTCTGATACGAGCGGTCTTGTACATTTATTTAAGACCATAAGGTCAGGACTATTAAGCACCTTTCAGACAGTCCTCGGAGTAATCCCAAATTTTATACACTCCGTATTGGGGAGCGTCTTTGGAGGTCTCCCGCGTATCCTGTTCCTAATTGCAGGAGTCCTGATTGTAATCTTACTGCTACGCAATGGACGGCCCAATTTCCGAGGAAATGGCGAACGTACTCATGGAGCGGATGTACCGTGAACGCATGGTACAGCTTCTGTGAATACCTTGCCTAAGAGAACTGAACGCCTCTTGGTTTCTATCGTTTAGACCAGTCTGGGTGGACTGCATCTTACCTGTTCTTCGATGCCTGTGATCCAGCGCAGCTAATATAAATTTCTCCTTTAACACAAAATCCAGAAAACACCTACACAAAACTTATATCGGTGGGGCCCATGACACCGCATACATACATTCATCCAATTCTGGATTTAAACGTCAAGGAGAAAGAGCTGCTGGACAAGCGGGATACCTTATTAAAATGACAGAATTATAACCTATACATTATATACATTGACTTCAAATCCTGTCGGTTCTAAACATCAAGGTACTCCGCTATTTGGTCGATGGACCAACTAGTAGAATCAGTTGATGGTGATTAAGACCAGTTCAATCACAATTAGAACCTTTTAACATTTATTAAATCATAAACTTAGTTTTAAAGAACCACAGACTCATTTTAGAGTTAAAATATAATTTTATCTAAAATTATTCAAGCAAATAAGTATAATTCTTTATTAGGCAAAACATTTAGAAATATCAATACATATTTATGAAAAGTTTAGGAAGAGTGAGAAATTATGCATTACCCTCGGCCATGGGGCGATGACAAGAATGGTTCACCAAAGAAGATGAACCGCAGATCACAGGATAGGACTCCCAAACTGACTGACTGTCCCGCTAACCTCCTCGGACGCACCTCCCGGGCAGAATTCCCGCAACGAACTCGTTCCTTCCCCAATCAAAGTTCAAAGTCCAAAATGACAGAGTCTCTCGCAGCATCAAGGTTAAAAAAAAAAAGCAAGTTTTTTCACAACGTCAGAGCAGACCCTCTTATACCCTATTCTCTGGCTCACTACATTCAAAAGTTGCAATCTTTAGGGGCAAGAATCACGCTAATTAGTCCATTGGAGGGGTGGTGATGGTCACCTCATCGCCCTCCTTGTTCGAACCGGTTTGGGGACAATAAAGCACACAATAAGAATCATGACCATGGTGTCTAAAAAGTAGTCCAATTTGTTAGTCCATTTTGCAACAATCTTGGATGGTCACACATTAGTTCATCCCCTGTCGCTTGTCTTTTACATCCGTTCCCAGGCATCCATGCTGAATACTTGGCACGTTGCTTCATTGCAGGTCAGATTGGCCCTGACATCTCTCACTCCGAACACAGGCCGCATGCACGTGACTGGAGCATTCTTTCTGAGGCTGCGCGGGGGCCATCTTGTTTACCGCACGCGATCTCGTCCTTTCCAGCGGCCATTTTAGAAGCACGGCCTATCAGGCCCGAACAGAACTAATATAAGAACAAACACAATAGAAATTAAAATACGGAAAATAAGCCTTTCTGTTTACCACCTGCCATTCTAATGACCCGTGTTAGATATTACCTAGCGAAAGTGACATTTAAAGCCATTTTACTTACCATCTGGACTCTTTGCCACAATACAATTCTAAAATGCAACACAAATCATGCAATTCACTTCTAATTACTACGCAAATCACAATACTAACATTAATTACTTCATATTTGTAAATAAATTAGATTTTGCACAAAATCAGCATATTACCCACGTGTAGTGTCTGCTAAAAGGATGTATTTGTTGGTTAATTCTTGCGTTTTCAAACGGTTAGTATCATTAGCGTTATGAGGTCATTCATTTCATAGGGGTACAAAAAAATATTTTGTTTCCCCTGCTCCATCAATTCCCCCCTTTGGTGATTTTTAACATCACCACTAAAACCTATAAAATTTTATCAGATAAATGTTTCTTGTCCACTTGCATTTGTAAATTTAGACAATTGTGTTCTTTTCATCTTGTCTTTTAGACCTTTTGTACATGTTCTCCTTAAACTCTTCCAGTTCGATCTCTCCCATCTCCCGTTCTCTTTCTTTATTTTTCTCATTTTCTCTTTTTACTTTATTTTGTCTTTTTCTTCTTTTAATACACATATATGCTAATCTCAATACAGATATTATCATTATTACTAAAGTTACTGGAATTAGTATTTTCCCAATAAGAGAACTACCTATTTCTGTGAACCATTTCTTCATTGAGGAAAAACTCTTACGAAGTCTCTCCCAATCACCTTCAACCTCCAGTGGGGCAATTTCTTTATGCAAATCAGTAATGTTCTTTATATACTTCTGTATATTCTGACTTTTGTCTGGAATGTAAGTGCAACAATGTTGTACCTTCAGCATTCCACAGACTCCACCCTCTTTTGCCAAAAGAATGTCAAGGGCAAGTCGATTTTGCATCACCATAGCTCTCATGGCAACCATTTCAGTATTTACCATGAAGAACCCTCCAGCAGTATTCGTTGATAAACGATCTACTACTGTGGACAATTTCCGAATTGTGTATGCATTCAGAGATATACCCACTGCTGGTATCAATGCTCCAAAAATGTCACCTATTATTTCTGAGAAGCTTTCCCTCCTCCTACGAGTTAATGGTTTACCTATCTCGTGAATTCCTTTAGTTCCTCTTTCCACATGAAAAATCTTTGGAAAGACCAGGCCTAGCTAGCATGTTCCGTACCAATGGTCCGGCAACCTATAATAAGCTCTATTTCCGCAAATGTAATAGATCCCTGGAAATACTGGATCTTTTCCTCCTTTGAATCCCCATCCCCCTAGAATTTTGTATGTATCTCGGCACTCACTAGAACCCACGAAATAGTTATCATACAAAGTGTTATCTCTTCTAATACACAATTTTCCCTGTTGGGGCCAATCTAGAACCATAGCTGCATTTGTTTCCCCTTTGTCATAGCTTCCCTCTTCAAACGCCCAAGGTGGGGTTTTTGTCTTTTCTCCTGTTGCCTTTCTTTGAAATGTAGCCCTTCTGTCTTCTACCATGTCCAAGAAAACCTTTTCTTCTTTTCTTAACCCACAAGTAAGATTATGTCTAAATGCATATTCTAATGTTAATTCTTTGGTCTCTAGGAAAAATTCTCCAAGAATCTTTGCAATCTTCACCTTATTTAGTTCAGGGATTACGGGAACTTTACCAAAAGCAGCATCTATGTCAGTGTAATAATACTCTAATTTACCAGTTTTATCAAATAGACTAGCTAAAACACTACAAGTTATCCCATACGTCAAAGGAAGGTGATGATATGTCACACCTTCTGTTACAGACGCAGGTAACTGCATACATACATAACAGTCTCTCACATCCATTGTCTCCACATATTCATACAAAAGTTTCGTGAAGACATTCTTGGAAAAATCAGTGATTGACTTGTCCCTATGGAAATCAGTACTATCTACCAGTGTTGCAGTGTTCTTTACGTTAGATTTCTTGTTACTATTTGTGTCATTCACAATTACAGCTGTATTTTCTACAACTAACCTAAGTGGGATTATTATTGCCAAAATAAACCAGATAAGCATTAGAAAACCTGTACAATAAAAACACATCTTACACCATCTACGGAAAAAGTCACATCTAGTTCTACTACTCTCAGTGTCTACCATGTTAGAAAATTACCTAATTTATATGTACAGGAAATGTATTTTCACACCTCAAGTGACTTAACGTTGACTGGGATCAACTGCTTTTTGCGCACTTTTCGGTTTCTCAGAAATTTTCTTTGTCTTATTCAGGTTATGTCTCTAGTCCGGTTTTCTTTCTTTGACTTTATCAGTTTGTGTGTCTAGTCCGGTTTTCTCTCTTCGACTTTTCAAGGTTGGCGCATTTCACTCTCACCCATTTGTTCACAGTCTTTGTCTGGGTTCTCGTGACTGCTGTCCACTTCCTTAATGTCAGACAGTGCTATGTATACCCATTCAGGTGAATTGTATTTCAAGTTAGGTCTTTTCACTCTTTTGGGTCTCGGCAATTGTCTTTTATCTGTTTTTCCTTGTCTTTCTTGACTTGTTATTTCATTCACTTGTTCTGCATTGTCTTTGTTCAAATTTATTATCTTATATCTCAGTTTCTTAATTTCATTGGGCCAATTGTCTCCTTTTCTTGGCCTTTTCAGTTCACTTTCATTTTCTCCTCGTTCCACCCTCCAAGTTCTCTTTCTTGGACCTATTCTTTGCCTTCTTTCGTCTTCACTTTCTTCAGATTCTGCTTCAGATCTCACTTCACTTCCTCTAACCTTGAATTTTATGATCTCAGTCTCTTTGTCTGAATCTGAACTGTCTTGTGTTTCTTCTGTTTGGACTTTTGAGTCTAATCCTCCTCGTGTTTCTTCCGCAATTTCCCCAAACTCTCTATCTAGATCTAAATGTGCCCGTTTTTCTTCTTCTTGAAATTTTGTCTCTAATCCTCCTCGTGTTTCTTCCGCAATTTTCCCAAACTCTCTATCTAAATCTAGATCTTCTTGAGTTACCTTTACAATTTCCGGAGGAATTCTCCCGTAACTTGTACTTGGCTGTTCACCGTCACTGTCTATTAGTTCAGTTTCTCCTGTTTCAATATCAGTTCTTTTGGTTTCTGAGTCTTCTGTTTGTCTTTTACTGCATTCAGGTTGGTCTGTTTCAGATGCTGAACTAGTATCTGATATTTCCAGATGTCGACTTACATGTCGATCTTCAAGATCTGGAACTCTAATCGTTTCAGGTTCTGCTTCAGAGGCCGAACTGGTACCTGATTCTTCCAGATGTCGACTTACAGGTCGAGCTTCAGGATCTGGAACTCTGATGATTTCAGTCTCTGCTTCAGATGCTGAGCTGGTATCTGATATTTCCAGATGTCGCCTTACAGGTCGAGCTTCAGGATCTGGAACTCTGATTGTATGGCTGGCATGAATCCAATTTTTCACACCTGCACACTTTACTGCAGTCGTTGTCACCAGAATCACTTGATGTGGCTTGTCCCAGCGTGGAACCAAGCAATTTCTTCTTCTGTGGACTTTTATGCAGACCCAGTCTCCTGGACTCAGATCATGAGCTGGTTTTCTTTCAAGAGTGGTCGCATCCGGTCCAACCTGATGAAACACAGAATGCACCACATCAGCCAATCCTTTGCAATAGTCCAGTATGAGATCATCAGTTATAGTCTGCAGTTTGTTGACAGGTACATATGCTTGTCTCATTGCTCGTCCCATGATTATTTCATGAGGACTCAGACCTGTTTTTCTGTCAGGAATGCTTCTTATGCTCATTAACACCAATGGTAAGGTGTCGGGCCATTTGAGTCCTGTGGCTTGACACATCTTACCCAACCTATTCTTTATGGTGCCATTTACTTGCTCTACCACTCCAGAAGCCTCTGGTCTGTAGGCACAGTGCAGCTTTTGTCGAATGTCTAATGCTTCGCATATCAGTTGGATGAGTTTGTTCTGAAAATGCGTTCCTCTATCTGTTTCTATCGTTACTGGAAAACCATATCTAGGAATTAATTCTCTCAGCAGGAGTTTAGCTACAGTAACTCCATCATTCCTTCTTGTCGGCTAGGCTTCCACCCAACGAGAAAACAAACAGGCGACCACCAGGACATACCTTAGTCTGTTACTTGGGGGCATTTCAATGAAACCTAATTGCATTCTGGTAAAAGGACCTCCTTCACGTCCTATTACTCCCAAACTCACCACCGTCTTCCTTCCAGGGTTTAATTGTTGGCATATAAGGCATCTTTGACAAAGGCTTTCAGCTATAGCTCTAAATTTTGGGTTATACCAAGTCTGTTTGAAAAGTCTGATCATGGCATCTCTACCTATGTGTGCCTGTCCATGGTACATCCGTGCCATGTTAGAGATCATGCTATCAGGCATAACTGGTCTTTCGTCCCTGTAAACCCAAACTTCATCTTCTTCTCTCCGCCTGCAACCTGATTTTATCCAAATATCTTTTTCCTCTTCACTTGCCTCTTCCTGCAATTGTCTTACCTCATCCCATGTTTCAACTGGGTTAGTAAACAGCAAGGGACATGAAACATTTTCTTTCTCCCTTCTTCGATTCAATGAAGCCGTATTTCTGGCACAATATTGAGCTAATTCATCAGCAAATTTGTTTCCCTCTGAAATATAATCAGTTCCATTTTTGTGAGCAGAGCATTTTACCACTGCAATTTGTTTAGGCAGCTGTATCGCCTCAAGAAACTTCTTCACAAACTCACCATTCCTAATAGGAGACCCTCTGGAAGTCAGGAATCCCCTCTGGGACCAGATCTGTCCAAAATCATGGACCACTCCAAAGCCGTATTGGCTATCCGTGATCACAGTGATTCGGAAATTCTTTCCCAGTTTGCACTCTCGAATCAGAGCAATTAGCTCAGCAACTTGGGCTGAACTTATTCCTCTCAAACAAGATGCTTTCATTATGGTTGCCACCGTACATACAGCATACGCAGCACTTAAAGCTCCCTCATCTGTCCTCAGGCATGACCCGTCCACATACATCACATAATCTGACTCTTTTAGAGGTTTGTCCCTGATATCAGGGCGAGGCTTTGTGCAAAATTCAAGCACATCCAGACACTTATGATTAGGGCTCCCGGTTTTATGGTATTTATTTTTTTCACATTTCCGTCTGTATTTATCCATATTTATTTTTTGGTCGTTTTATCTGTATTTATCCACATTTATTTTTGACGCAAGAAAAAAACGCTAAAGCTAGTATCTTTCCACATTTATTTAGATTGGCAGGCACACTTGCACTAGTTTGTTATAGCTGTTTTTTTAAATTGGAGCCTATGCTAAGTGCACTTTACATATTGGGAGCAAATTTCTTCCCTGTCCTCTAAGAAAAGATGCGTGAATTAGTGATTTTGATTAGGTCTCATTTGCGCAGCTGTCTTGCAAAATGTCAATGCATTACTAACTCTTTTACTCACATTTAATCAGCCATCTCAGAGAGTGTCTGCTCTTAGAATATCAGATCATTCTTAGTGTGCACTAGAAGACGACCTACCCCACGAGGCATTGTAAATCGCCCAAATATCGAAAGAATCCTGCATCTTCATCTGTACAGAATAGTGCTTTGATATGGACACTATGGAGAAAATGTAGAGCACAGGTGGTGCAAGTCATTTCTCTTCTTGTTTTTATTTTTATTTAAGTAGCACTTAAATAAACATTAAATAGAAAAATGAAGTCATGCTAACTGACTTGCTCACCTCTCACTCAGCCTCACTGCCCAACAGCATGCATAGTCACGGAGAGATGCAGCCAGGCTTCATGCTAATAGTTGTTGGAGGCATTTCTGCCCCGCTCCCCCCTGCCCTGCCACATTAACCTCCTTCACCCTCCCACACAACAAGAAACAAAAGGTTGCTGGAGCAGCAGCCGATGTCCTGGGGTGTTTTCACACCTCTTAATGGACATCGGCTGCTTGCACTGCTCCAGCAATTATCTTGCGAAAACTTCCGCTGTGAGAGGTGCTCGAGTGTCTCTGCAGACACAGTGCTCCCAGTTCCCCGTCTCTGGAAGAGTTTTGGGTCAGCAGTTTCCCGTTTCTTTTGGCCGCCCCTGTGCACCTCTGACTAGGATTTTACAGAGGAGCACAGAGGCAGGAGGAGCATTTGTTTTATAAGTATTTTCCCGTTTTTATATATAAATACAGAGAAAAACCAAAATGTTTTCCGTCTGTATTTATATGTAAAAATCCGTTTAAACGGAAAACCGGGAGCCTTACTTATGATCAACATCATCCTTGACTTCTGTATTTACTTCATCTGGCAGTGATGTGGAAGGATTCACACTCGTGCATCTTGCAATGGTTACATTGTCTGCACCCAAGATCACTTTTTCATACCTAGTCAGCCGACTATGTGTCATGAATTGGGTTTTTGTTCCAGTCAGTAGGATTTCGACTGAGTGTGGGACATATACTTTCAAAGGATATCCCATCACAATGCCTTCACTCTGTTCCAGACTCACACAAGTAGCAGCTACTGCTTTCAGACATCCAGACAACACCTTTGCTACCGGGTCTAAAACAGCTGAAATATAGGCTATTAGACGTTTAATTTTTCCATGCCTTTGCACTAACACTGAAAGTGCACATCCGTCTCTCTCACTACAATACAGCTCAAATTATTTCTCATAATCAGGCATTCCCAATGCTGGTGCCTCACACAAACTTGTTCTCAGATCCTCGAAAGACTTCATTTTCTCTTCATCCAATTCAATCGGATCTATGACATATTTCTTTGTCAATCGCTGTAAAGGTTTTGCAATCAATGAAAATCCACTTATCCATTGTCGGCAATAACCAACCATTCCAAGGAACATTCTCACCTCTCTTTGTGTCATTGGGGCTCTCATTCCTTTGATAATCCTTATCCTTTCTGTTGTTACTTTTCACATCCCCTTCTCAATCTTATGACCTAAATACTGTACTTCTTGTTAACAAAATTGCAGTTTTGAAGGTGACACCTTGTGTCCTCCTTCTGCCAAATGATTCAGTAAAGCAATGGTGTCCGTAACACATGCTTCTCTAGTCTTTGATGCCACTAATAGGTCATCAATATATTGGACCATCACAGATTTTTCAGGCATTTTTAAGTCTTCTAAGGATTTCTTTAGAATTTGATTAAAAATCGAAGGACTTTCATTATACCCTTGAGGAATTCGGCACCATGCCAAAATACGCTCTCCGAACCGGAACGCAAATAATGGCTGGCTGTCAGGGTGCAGTGGAATAGAAAAGAATGCATGGCACAAATCAATAACTGTGTACCATTCTGCATCATGTGGGATTTGATACAGTATTACAGCAGGGTTTGGCACAATTGGGCAGCAAGGAATAACAATTTTGTTTACCTTTCTCAGATCTTGCACTATCCAATATGTTCCATTTGGCTTTTTCAATCTCATTATAGGAGAATTACATGGGCTGCTCATTATTTCTCTCAAAATCCCTTATTCAATCATTTTATTAATTACAGGTGTTATTCCTTCAATAATTTCTGGCGTCAGTTTGTACTGCGGGGTATTTGGGTAATTTGTTCCTTCTTTCACAGTAATTTTTACAGGATCAACTTCTCTCATTAGTCCAATATCATCTGGGGTCTGGAAAGCAATACCATCTGGGGTACAATAGATGGTACAATTAATTTTACAAAGTAGATTGCGTCCCAATAAATTTACAGGACTACAATCACACACCACA
This sequence comes from Calotriton arnoldi, assembly GCA_963921515.1. Taxonomy (NCBI): domain Eukaryota; kingdom Metazoa; phylum Chordata; class Amphibia; order Caudata; family Salamandridae; genus Calotriton; species Calotriton arnoldi. The sequence continues at coordinate 40,508 of CAWUFW010006500.1, read as the reverse complement.
AAACGATGCATCTCTTTGAATGGTCCAATCTCCACCTCTATTGGTTTTGTAAGAGGGGTTTTAATCTGCCTGTTCGAAACACCTACAACTTGGATGGATTCTCCTGAGAGAGGAAGTTTTGGAATTTCCACTGATCTAACAGTAGAACGGGTAGCACCAGTGTCCACAAGGAATGTAACATTTACATCATTCACTTTTCCATCCACAAATGGACCTGACTGATCTACCATTAGAGTTGCGCCTAGCACGCACTCTTCTTTCTCTCCCAGGCACCGTCATAAACTTTCATCCGACTCATCTCCATCCTGCCGTAACCAATACTGCGAAATTGCAGCTGCGCGCGGCAATTTTGTTACCTGCTCTCCTCCATAGAATCCTGCCTCTGTACTGTATCTTTGAGGATTTACATTCTTTGGAAGAGGTGGTAGTGGCACCTGACACTGTTGAGTAACTACCTGCGGTTGTTGCGGCTGTTGGTAACTCACCTCACTCTGCACCTGTGGATTCAATGATTGATTGTCTGTATTAGCTTTCTGAGGAAATTTACACTTGTTTCTCCAGTGCTCTAATTTTCCGCAATTATTACATGGCCATTTCTTTTTAGCTTCTTCTATACTCATCTGACCTTTTCCCTTCCCAATATTCGGTTTGGATTTGGTCTGTCCTGTATCACTAGACTGCTTATTTATCTGAGCTTCTTGCTTTTCTGCAACCTTTACTTGTGCCCACATTGCCTTTTCCTTGAGTTTACGCTGTCTACACTCAATATCATCACTGCAATATTTTGCATACCGTAGTACCTCATCTACTGTACTATTCTGCCAACATAACATATGTTGCTTAATCATTTCACTTATTTCAGGTCTCAGGCCATACACGAATCTATACACAAAATGTCTTTTCACTCAAGTTCTCGTAACCACTATACTATTTAAAAACCAACAATAATCTCTCGTAGTAGGCATGTACAGATTCCGTATTCTCCTGAGTCGTTCTATCAATCTTTACCCAGTCCGTTTCTTTTGGTGGGATTTTGTTTTTCAAAAATGTAATTGCCTGTTCATATTTTCTCATTACTTCTGAACCTGAGGCTCCTGTTTTTGCATCTCTAGGATATTCTTCCTTCGGCCAGTCAATTGTAATTTTACACTCTGTCCATAAATCTGCTGGAACAACAATCTCAAATAGTCCATCCTAATCTTCCCACAATACTTTTGAAACTTTTACAAACCTTTCTACCTGTCTATACCATTCTACAGGCTTCTCTCTCAATCTTGGAAAGTCATTCATGAATGACAATATATCTTGTCTGGACCATGGGACATGTACATAACTTCCTCCTGGAGTTTCTCTCATTGGATATTCCATTACCGTTTGTTCTTTCTCTTTTACTGGAAAAGCCAATGATGCTTTATCAGTTGTTCCCTCCTTTCTCCTTATCCACCTACTTCTCCATTTATCCACATCACCCCATTTTCTCAATAAAACAATTAGTTCCTTTTTTTGCGTCAATCGTCCTGAAGTGTTCAGATTTTCTATGTCTTTTTCACTAAAATCTACCCTGTACGGTTTCTGTAATCCTCTAATTTTTCCGAATTCTACTCCTAGTTCGTTCGCTGTTTCTTCCAATTTTTCGTGCAAATTTCTAGCTCTCCAAGTGACACTTTTACACATAAACATTAATTCGTCATCTTGATAGGACTTCAACCGATCTGTACCAATAGTTCCTAGGATTAATTCCTCCATGTCTATCTTTAATCTGACCACATCCAAAAGTTGTGGTTCCGTATCTTTTTTCTGCAAGCTCCTCACCCAATCATTTAATTCCTCTGCAGTCGGACCACAGGGGTTTTGTTTATTTCTGCCCAACTTGCACTTCTCTCTGGGGTTTCAGTTGCTGACTCGGCTCCCATAGGAATCCTATTTATCAGACTCTCATTTACTGTCAAATGTGCAGGTGGACTTGACCTAAATGGACCAACAGAATCTTCCTTTTCTCTATTTTCTGAAATCATCTCTTCTCTTACTCTTTGCATATTGGAATTTAATGGAATTGTTAAGGAGTGTTCATCTATCTTGTGATTTTCAAATACTGGGATTACTGGCCCTATAGTTACTGGCACAGTCACAGCTTCCATATTCCTTGTCAGTTCTCTTATCTTTTCAGTCAACTCTCTTGTGGTCCTAGCTAATTCAGTTGTATTACCATTATCATCTTTCACAGTCTGTGGTGTTTCTGGTTTATTAAACGAACTATTTATTTCAGACATTCGTTCAGGGCTTTGATTTATTAAAGTTCTCATTGGCGGTGCATTTGGTGTCACCACCGCAGAATTCTGTTGATATGGAGGGGGTCTTTTATTTAAAATGTCCTCCAGCAACTCATCCTCTGTGTCGCTAACTCCATACCCGTATCTCTCTGTTACTGCATTTTTCTTTTTCTCCGTACATTTCCTCCCTGCAAATTCTTCAACTGTTCTGACAGGAAACAAACCATCCGTCATGTTAGCATACCGCCATCTTCTCATCCTGTCTTCATGATTCAAACCCCATACTCTTCCATGAACTAAACTATAATTCTTTGCACCTCTGTGTCTTTCCCTATCATACATCTCATCTTCCCTTTCACGTAAGGCTTCAAACTGTGCCGGTCTAGGTCTTGGTTCAAGTTTCATCATCTTTTCTCTCAAATTTCGAAGTACCGCTGTGGTAAACGAACCATTTTCTGGAAATGCCAATACTCCATCGCTTTGGGTATATTTTGCTCAATTTTCCAACCAAATGCAAGTATGATAGCCATATTTCAACATCATATGAGATGCTGGCGTTTTTGGCGGAGGAAGTACTTCTCCTTCCCTAGTCACAACATTCTTGTCTTTCTTGAAAAAGTTTTTAATCTTCGCAAACCATGACGGTTTCTCCCTACTATACTCATAATAAGCCATATTTTGCTGTTCTTTTTCTCCAGAACAAATACACGCAATTCTTCACCACTCCGTTCTTTCTACACTCGGCTATTCGGACCTATCCCAACGCGTCTCACACCAATGCACCAATCAGAAAGCTTTACGTCACTCTCACATTAACCTATCCCAGCGCGTCTCACACCAACACACCAATCCGGACACTCTTCGTTCTACACAACTGGCCAATACCAGCGCGGTTCTTGATGACGTCAGTTCTACTCCTGCTTCTACTGACCCCTCCTTTACAAAAATTATCGGCAGTTTTCTTAGCTTTTCTTTTCGACAAAAATTGATTAGTTACAACGTAAAACACATTACCATTGTCTGTTTCGCTAAACAAAAGAGATAGTTTATCCTCGACTTACAAGAATACTGTTTTGTTCGATAAGTGTAGCACTTCTCTCTACCTTACCCTTCTCTCAAGCAAGGGGTGAACCCGTTTCTCTGGGGATAAAACACATGTGGAGACTACACTGCTCCTGAGAATTAAGGCCAGAGTTTCACAAGAAAACCTGTTGCTATTTCACTCAAACGCAATTCATACATGAAATGTCCCTAACATAACACAATCCTGTGTTATCACCAATTTGAAATCAGACAATGCACAATTCCGTGTGACTTCTCTTGCCACCCGTGTCCACATCCTACTTTCCGGACGCTTCAAAATTTCGACTTATACATAACATAACACAAATTCAACATAGAGTGTTAAGACACGAAAAATCAATAATCAAAAATCACCAAACTAATCTATAGAAACCATGACTCTGCTACCAAGAAATCTGAACCAGCGCGGCTAATATAAATTTCTCCTTTAACACCAAATCCAGAAAACACTTACACAAAACTTATATCGGTGGGGCCCATGACACCGCATACATACATTCATCCAATTCTGGATTTAAACGTCAAGGAGAAAGTGCTGCTGGACAAGCGGGATACCTTATTAAAATGACAGAATTATAACCTATACATTATATACATTGACTTCGAATCCTGTCAGTTTTAAACATCAAGGTACTCCGCTATTTGGTCGATGGACCAACTAGTAGAATCAGTTGATGGTGATTAAGACCAGCTCAATCACAATTAGAACCTTTTAACATTTATTGAATCATAAACTTAGTTTTAAAGAACCACAGACTCATTTTAGAGTTAAAATATAATTTTATCTAAAATTATTCAAGCAAATAAGTATAATTCTTTATTAGGCAAAACATTTAGAAATATCAATACCCCCCTACATTGCCATGCACAAGGTGGCAGGCTCCGCGCGGTGCCTGCCACGTTGTGCATGGCAATGCACAACATGCCCTTTTGGCATTGCAGCGGGTGCTGCTGTAAGCAGCACCTGCCGCAATGTCAAAGATGCAGGATGCGACTGCCAGGGTGGCGGTCGCATCCTAATCAGTGGTGCGGGACTGCCGCACGTCTGGCGGCCGGTCCCAGCACCGCTCGGGTGGCGGGCGGACGAAAGTCCGCCCGCCATCCTAATGAGGCCCTTAATCTGGAATTGGCTCATCGCGTCCTGGAAAAGAATTCGGCTTCTCCACTTCGTTTCATAAATAAACGAACTAAATTTGGAACATTTCCTAAATTGACACTTTCACTTGAGAAAGTATGGCTTTATTCTGCTTGTGGTAATGCAACTTTTATGAGTAAGACAGAATTGACTTTTCAAGTGGCAATTAAAGAATAGCTGATTTTTAACATTTTTAAATATTTTATTTTCCTTTTAAAACCATGTTTTTAGCTGTTTTAAGAAAGAATTTCCAGATTTTACGCATGGTCATTGTCATCCAATTCGAAAGTGGAGTGGGTGTTACATTTCGTATAGAGGCCCTAATATAGACGCGTTCATATATGCCGTATATGGTCATATTCGCATATGCCCAATTATGGTCATAATCGTATATGCCCTATTTTGGTCATAATCGTCTATGTCCTATTATAGTCATGATCTCCTGTGCCCTAATATAGGCATGATCTTTCACCTATATTAGTTCCCTACAGTACACAATGAACTCTGAGGGATGAACGTTATCTAGTCTGTGGTTAGAACACTGCAAGGTCTTTCCCGAACACAGGCCTACAATGTACTCATAAATTATGCATGAGCATTCACCAGCTACATCTCCCGCATAATATGTATGTACAAAGTTCACCCCTGATGTCTTCCTCATGTCTAACAAAGACCAATACAAACCATACTGAGGGACGAGACACTTTAGGGTATAAATACACCACATCTTGCCATGGTAAGATAGAGGGAACCGAGACTTCCACTTCCATGCTGACACACTGACCAGAGACACTGAGGCTCCTGCATGCAGTAGCTCCAGCTGACAGCGGTCTAACACAGCCCTTGTGGGGTATCCAACTCAAGACCAGGACGGGGTCCCACACTCTCTCTATTCAGGTATGGGGGTTTGACTAAATCCTAGAGGGATTCTTGGCTCTTAGGCTTTTAGACCTACACATATGCTACGTACACTCAGGTACATCTAGTTAGGCATCGTAGGAGTACGCACACTTTCATAATGCTTTTTATATTCATGTGTGTATTCATGATTATTGCAATATGGTAGAACTGTTCTATCCCTTCACTTTTATTGTACTGCTGATAATATATCTGTGCTATTGTCTGCTGGTTGCTGCAGCACATATATTTTACACTAGAATAACAACTGTTCAATAATGCCCAGACTGTTTATTCTGTGTAACTCTCTGAGACAAACCGAATAAGTAAGCACGAGTGACTGACCGAAAAGTAGTACATTGTTTCCACGATTCTGAGGAGTCAGGGTTGTCATGATCTAAGGTTGACAGGAACTAATCTCTCCCCGATAAGAGGAGATTCTAGTGGCACTGTGAGCTAGCTAATGCAAATCCGGCTAACATATGCGGTGGGGGTGCACAGAGTCAGTCTAACACCAAGCCCACAGTATATGTTATCCAAATGCGCAGGTCCTGCAGGGGTAATATAGGAACTACACGACACCACAAGGACCCCCAGGGCTAAAAAAAAGCATTTAAAAAAAATAATTTTGGCCGAATTCGCGCTGGGTGCTCGATACCAGCCGAATTTATCAAAAAGAAACGAAGCGCGGTCCCCCGCGCTTCGTTTGTTTCAAGCCCCCGGGTGGGCCAGGTCCCGGGGTCAATTCTCAATTATGGTGTGGGGGCCCGTGGGGGGCCCCACAGCCCCGGGGACCGCCACCTTCCCGGGGCTTTGTTTATCATATGCGGGGGCACGCGGCCCCCCTGCAGCCCCGGGGACCGCCACCTCCCCAGGGCTTAAATTAATGTACGGGCGTTAGCGCTTACAAATCTTCAGAGACCATTCAACGCAGGGGCCATGGCGCATAGCGCTCCCTATAGACAGACATAAGAGGGGTGGGGAGGGATCTCAAAGTCGCAAAATTAAAACCGACCATGCTATAGCACCAGTGAACCGTGCTCTGTTCGGGTGTGCACGTGGACACTCCTGGGCTAAAGGGCGACACAGTGCCCCGCCGCCCTGTTGGAACGAACTCACGCGGTGACAGACTGCGTTCATCTCAAGGCAGGAAGCGCAGCTATTTTGCGTTGTTCTGCACTGGAAAAGGCGAATAAATACATCAGTCACACACTGACTCATTTAAGTGCTGTTGTGGTCGGGTGGGGGTGCGTTATCTTATAAGGGCTTGAATTATCCGTTGCCTGCACCTGTGGCTTTTGAACACACACACACTCTCTGACATACAATCTTTTCAGTTGCTGCAACTATTTCCACAAGACTGAGGCGAAAGCGACTAATGAACCAGCAATCACGAACACGCACACACGTACATTCACACACACGCACATACACTCTCTTAAAATGAGAAAGCCATAAACTACACTGACCTTGTGTTCAAAAGCCACACGTGCATCCCCCTATTCTGAAAAGGGCTTAAAGGCCCGAGGGGAGTTTTGGAACACCAGTTCGCCGTCGCCGATTTCTTTGCCTTTCTCCAAACAAAGGCGCGGGCTGTCCAGCTGAATGACCACGACAGCCACGTCTGGCCCACCAGGAGATTCCACAGGGGAACAAGGATTACAAATTGGGGGAGTGAAGGGGGAGGGTCTGTTGTAAAAGTGCGTGTTTGGGGAGGGGCGACAGAAGTGGGCGAGGAGGCATGCGGCGGCCACACATTCGGCAGGAGCGGTAGCCAAGGCTCCGGTGTCCATTGCCGGTTGTTTCACACATTGTCTGTCCTCATTCTCTTAGGCTCCCAGAGTGGCCTTCGATGGCACGCGACGCTTTCATATATACAAAGATGACCATAACGAGTAAGGGACATTTTTAATGAGTGGTATTTACACGAGGCTTATTTTCATTGTTTTGTTGCCAAGCTATCAATACCACACGTATCTGCGCCATAAGTTGTTGTTCTCGTGCAAATAAATACAGAATTCAGAAACAGACTGAACGTCATAATACATAAATAAGTCTATCTGTAGCGCCTCGCGCTTCCATGAGACAAATGCACGTTTATGTTAATGGGTGTTTAGAGAACACCTGTTATTTACAGGCCTGCATCCGGTAGAAGAGCTGCAAGGAGCGCTACAGTAGCCGGAGACACAGACTCTTGCAAATACGAGATGTATCCCAGGGGGACTGGACAGCGGACACCCCGAGCACGTGACACCCAATTTCACAGGACAAACTCGACATCATGTGCAGAAAGGATAATGCCCGAGTCCGGGCCCCAAAGCCTTCTTCCTTTACTTCAAATGGCTAACCTTACTCTTCAGCTGCCATCTACGTAACATCAATGCGCCTCAAGAGGGTTCTATAAATAAAACGTAGGCATGTTTCACCCACAGTGAGCTTTACTGTGAACTGGACACAAACATATCACAAAAAAGGCCAGTTTTTGTGAGCGAAACTTTCTGGGGTCGTGTCTAAGACAAACAATAAGCTCAAAGCAAGCACAATGAGATGATGGACGGAGTGCTGAAACTTTTCAGACACTCACCCCCAGTCACAGATCTGGGTTGAATCCATCATCGTTCTTTAGCTCACTTTGCCACCCCAGTTCAGACACAGCCATATGCTAATCAGCTTTGACCCTGTGCCTCATGGGAACAGTCCAGCCCGAACTGCCAAGCCATGTCTTCCCTGGACCGGAAACAAGTATCCTGGGACCGGTTTTGGGCTAACAGCCCTCATCAGCCAGGCTAGCTTGAATCCAGTGGCAAACAATAAGCTCACCCATATTAAAATAACAGTATTCTGCTGACGCCTGCCCCTGGGGCGCAGTGCTCTCTGAAGCTATTAACCAATTGTATTTATAATGTTATACAGATTATATAATTGAAGACAGGCGCATTTTTCCACTCCCTTCAATCTACTTGGCCTGCTGCCGCCAGCAGCATTACAATTCAATATACATTTAAAAATAGCACTAGAGTGGGGCCGTGGGCGGTTTAAAGGGACAGTGGCCTCTTTGTTACTCCTTGACAATGGGGCTGTCTGTGTAGCACTGAGTGTTAGTGTCTGATTTCATTTCTTTTCCTCCACTTCAGATTAATCTGCAGCACTTGGCCTGCACCAGAGACATCAGTGCTTCCTGAACCGGCCTGTGATCCCCCCCCCCCCAATATTGGCACCTTTTACACTATCAGGCAGGGGTGGGGGGTGTGACGACCAGATCTCAAGCACCATCTGCCAGTTTCCGAATTTACAAACCCAGGCAGGGAGAGTGAAAAATGAAGGCGTTTTCATTCTCAGCGGCCCGAGGCAGAACTTTTCCAGTGGAAGCACTATATAGCTACCACATCCTGCAATGCTACATCAACTGGAGACAAACAGGTACAAGGCATTGCAAGACCAGGATAGAACATAGCAGAAAATAGCAGAAGAACAAATCATAGGGTAAAATGCAAAACAAAAGATGCTGATGCCAACGCAGGATCAAGCAATATGCACAAATTACACATATTAACAAGCAACAACAAAACTATACAATACAGCGTAAGATAAGACAACAGAACATAGCACGTTTACACAGATAATAGCACAAATATTGTCTTACAGTGTGTACACACACACAACAAGAACAAATAATGTCCTAATATTACGCGAAAACGAAATCACAAATGGATCATTCATGTATAAACATATTTTTAAAATCAATTTAACAGAGGATAATAGACGTCAAAACGTTTGTAATAGCCTGTAAATTCAATGTGAAAGTCATCATTGTCGGCTCATCATGAATGCATGACAAAGTACAAAAAATCCAAACAACTATACATACACACACCTATTCCAAATGGACTAACAAGAATTCGGTTTGGTGAGTCTCAAAACATGCACATAATTATTTGCTTTTAGGTCACTTACAAAAATATTTTTAGCATAGATCACAGTGTCACCTTAAGGATTTTTGGTGGTCCTGGGCAAGACATGCTTTGGCAGCCCCTGTCCAGAAAAGAAATAATTATATTAACAATTTTTTCGCACATTCAAGCCCACATGATGCCAAAGGTATTAAAATATATGTTGAATTTTGGTGAAATATGGCTTGGCTGGAATACCAAAAATCCTTAAGATGACACGTAGAGAGACAGAGTTAGAAGGAAAGGCTGGCAGAGAGGTTTACATAACGAAAAGATAGACAGAGGTCGAATAGAGAGAAAGTTCACTTTCCCAGGTGGGCCCTTGGAAGATGAGGGCCTTTGACAATTGTCCATTTTGCCCTTGCCTTAAAACGTCTCTGATAGGGTACAACAAAAGAATAAAAAAACAATAATGAAGTAGAGCAATACATCGACTTATTAATAACTTTTAGGCTCTTAAACGAGTCGAGACTCTTGAATAATTCGTGCCACTTATTCTCCAGATCGGTGGTACTAATTAAATAAACTTGAGAAGGGCGAAAGGCCGAGTGGGCCCTGCAACTTGTACAAAGACAAAAGTACTAGGCGCTTTACTAGTTAGGTGCCAAAAATGGCTACCTGCACTGCAGACTCTGATCTCTCAGGGCGAGGTTTCTTCCCAAGAAGCGGGTACTGGAGACAGCCATTGCCCCAGAGCCGCACTCACCCTAGTCCAGCGTAGACACACCACCCATTTAGACACACCACCTACTAGCTGCATCTGAAAAACAATATTATTGCCACGCCCACCACTGGGGAAGCCAGAGTGTCCTGGACCCTGGTACAAGGAAGGAAAAGAAGCCCCTGGCTGCTGCTGGAACCTAGAAGTGCAGCAGCAATCAGGGTTCAGTGTTCCCTTTAGGTCTCTTGGCCCCGGTGCCACTGCACCTGCCGCACCAACGGAAACTACGCCTCCGAGGACCACTTGGCCATGTGAGAAAGCGGGAAAGGTAGAAACTGCAAAAGTGGGGTGTGAAGTGTTGAGGGGGGGCACTCAACAAACTAACAGGGAGAGCAGAGTTAGGGCCCAGCTACGGTCTGGCTTGGTTCCAAGAGCCCAGGTACCCGCAGCACCTAGAAAATATTTGGCATGTGAATCGTGAAACAAACCAAGTAGAAATATGACAAAGACTCGTAAAAATGTATTTAACACGTAGATGTGTTTCACCCTATTACAACAGGTTATTTATTAAAAGTGATTGTTTTTAAACAAAAATTTAGTAAGATTCCTGTACCCCAGCCCTGATATAAATGTCATTGGTGGCCCAAGAAAGTCAGTTGTCGACTATATCATAAAAGTGACCAAGATTCTTATTTTAGATGGAGCAACGGTATTGACTAATAAATCATACACAAGAGAAGGTATCTGTACAGGGCACACATTGAACGGCGCACTTGAAATTGCTCTCATACCTGGTAATGAAGAAAAAAGGAGGCTCGGTGAAACACATTATTTGCCTAGTATCACACCATTTGCCAGCAAGGCAGCCAGGATTGGTTGCAGGTTTTCCTGTTTCACGTTGTGCAGCTCAGCCATTAGAGGGAATCCCTTCTCTGTCATGTTTGCATAAAAGGTAACTGCTTTATCTTTAATGCCTGTGGCATGAGGAATATGGCATAAGCCATGTGAAAGATTGCCTCGTTTGGGATCGCAGGTCGAGCCAGAGCCAGGCATCTCCAGCTTTCAGTCGATCACCCACCTCCACTGAAGCGCTCTGTATACGCACTTTATTTAATTATTTTAAATTATGATGATTTGGCTCTAATACAAACACCTACATTTCGATTTATTCGGCAGGAAACGACGGGGTGCAAACAGGGGCTAACCGACACTCTCTGTGCTGAGCTCTCAAGTATAATCTGCTGGGCAGGTTTGCCGCCCCACCCCTCAATCTCCTGCTGGACCCCTGCACAATTTAGGATGCGACCACCAAACGCTTGGTCTGCATTCAGCCAAACATTCTGTTGTCTATATGGGATGTGAGAGGGCTATGTGTGTGCCTAATATTATTGAATAAACACTACATTAAACAAGCATCAGCAAAAGCCAGTGTGTCTGCACTTGGCATTCTTGTGCGATGGTTCATTTTATTTTATTTTATTAAAAGCAAAAGCATGAATCACAAAATAAAAATTAAAAAAAGAGAATATGCCACCATCTAATGTGATGGCCATATGATACCAATAAAAAACTAATTAAAAAGTAGTAGCCGCTGTGCACAATTTTCATAGAACAACATTGGTGCTTCCAACCAACCAGGAGTATTTAGAACAGTATAGAACCCTTTTTTAGTTTTAATGCACAATATGTGAACATATGACTGTTACTGAAGCAAAAAAAACTATTCATTTCATTCGAGTTCCTGTAACCGAAAAACACAGCTAAACACACAAGGATGCCTAAAAAAAAATTAAAAAAAGGATAAATAATGGAAAGAAAAAAACACTCCTGTTGCCTCTTTCTGCACCTCTGTTCCTTTTTTCTGCACTTCTTTTGTTTCTTTCTGCACCTCTCTTCCCTCTTTTTTCACCTCTGTTCCTTCTTTCTGCACTTCTTTTGTTTCTTTCTGCACCCTTCTTCCCTTTTTGCATCCATCTTGCCTCTTTCTGCAGTTCTCTTGTCATTTTCTGCACCTCTCTTGCCTCTTTCTGCACCTCTCTTGCCTCATTCTGCCCACCTGTTCCCTCTTTTTGCACCCCTTTTGCCTGTTTCTGCAACTCTCTTGCCTCTTTCTGCAGTTCTCTTGGCTCCTTCTGCACCTCACTAGCCTCTTTTTGCACCTCAGTTGGTTCTTTTGCACTGCTCTTGCTTCTTTCTGCAACTCCCTTGCAAATTTCTGCACCTCTCTTGCATCTTTCGGCACCCCTCTTACCTGTTTCTGCACCTCTCTTGATAATTTCTGTACTGCCCTTGTTTCTTTTTGCACCTGTCTTGCAAATTTCTATACCCCTCTTGCCTCTTTCTGCACCCCTCTCCCCTCTTTTTGCACCTCTCTTGTCTCTGTCTGCACCTTTCTTGCCTCTTTCTGCACCTGTTCCTTCTTTCTGCACTTCTCTTGCTTCTTTCTGCACTTCTCTTGCCTCTTTCTGCACCTCTGTTGCTTCTTTCTGCACTTCTCTTGCTTCTTTCTGCACCTCTCTTGCAAATTTCTGCACCCCTCGTGCCTCTGTGTGCACCTCTCTTGCCTATTTCTGCTCCTCTCTTGACTCTTTCTGCACCCCTCTTGCCTCTTTCTGCACCTGTGTTGGTTCTTTCGGTACTTCTCTTGCCTCAGTGTGTACCCCTGTTCCCTCTTTGTGCACCTCTTTTGCCTGTTTCTGCAACTCTCTTGCCTCTTTCTACACATTTCTTGTCTCTTTCTGCACCCCTGCTGCCTCTTCTGAACTTCTCTTGCCTCTTTGTGCACCTCTGTTGCTTCTTTCTGCACTTGTCTTGCCTCTTTCTGCACCCCTCTTCCTTCTTTCTGCACCTCTGTTGCTTCTTTCTGTATTTCTCTTGCTTCTTTCTGCACCTCTGTTGCTTCTTTCTGCACCTCTCTTGCCTCTTTCTGCACATCCAGGGCAACTTTTAAACTGACATCAGGCTCAGCAGTGCACACATGCAAGTACAGAAAAGGGCTGCTGGCCTCTAAACTGCCATACCCTATTATATGCTAGGGATTTAGAGGTAGTTGTAATACCCCTGCCCAATTATGTGGTAGGGCCTTACAGGGAAGGTCATGCCAATCACAGGGGTACTGCAACCCATAGTGTACCCTAGTGTATGCTGGTGTTTTATGCAGGTGTTTTCACTGTATTCTAAGTGTCTTTCAGCATAGCACTGGCTCCGGGCCTGGTTAGGCAGAGCCCAGGGTCAGTCAGAGTCAGTTACCACCAGTACCAGTCAGCAAAAAGTTGGGGGGTGCCCAGGGCACAGGATGACTTTGCAACAAGGCCTCTTTCTGCACCTCTGTTGCTTCTTTCAGCAATTCTCTTGCCTCTTTCTGCACTTCTCGTGCCTCTTTCTGCACCTCTCTTGCCTCTTTCTGCACCTCACTTGCTTCTTTCTGCACCCCTCTTGCCTCTTTCTGCACCCCTCTCCCCTCTTTCTGCACCTCTCTTGCCTCTTTCTGTACCCCTGTTCCCTCTTTCTGCACCTTTCCTGCCTGTTTCTGCACCTCTCTTGCCTGTTTCTGTACCTCTGTTGCTTTTTTCTGCACTTCTCTTGCTCTTTCTGCACCCTTTGCGCCTCTTTCAGCACCTCTGTTGCTTCTTTCTGCACTTCTCTTCCTTCTTTCTGCACCCCTCCTGCCTCTTTCTGTACCTCTCTTGCCTCTTTGTGCACCTCTCCTACCATTTTTCTGCACCCCACTTGCCTCTTTTTGCACCTCTGTTGGTTCCTTCTGCACTGCTCTTGCTTCTTTCTGCACCTCACTTGCCTCGTTCTGTATTTCTATTGCTTCTTTGTACACCTCTGTTGCTTCTTTCAGCAATTCTCTTGCCTCTTTCTGCACTTCTCTTCCTTCTTTCTGCACCACTCCTGCCTCTTTCTGATCCTGTCTTGCCTCTTTGTGCACCTCTCCTACCTCTTTGTGCACCCCTCTTGCCTCTTTTTGCACCTCTGTTGGTTCTTTCTGCACTGCTCTTGCTTCTTTCTGCACCTCACTTGCCTCTTTCTGCAGTTCTCTTGGTTCTTTCTACACCTCTGTTGCTTCTTTCAGCAATTCTCTTGCTTCTCTCTGCACTTCTCATCCTTCTTTCTGCACCCCTCCTGCCTCTTTATGTAGCTCTCTTGCCTCTTTGAGCACCTCTTCTACCTTTTTCTGTACCACTCTTTCTTCTTTTTACACCTCTGTTGGTTCTTTCTGCACCGCTCTTGCTTCTTTCTGCACCTCACTTGCCTCTTTCTGCACTTCTCTTGCTTCTTTCTACACCTCTGTTGCTTCTTTCAGCAATTCGCTTGCCTCTTTCTACACCTCTCTTGCCTCTTCTGCACCCTTCTACCCTTTGTTGCATCCTTCTTGCCTCTTTCTGCACCTCACTTGCTTCTTTATGCACCTCTCTTGCTTCTTTCTGCACCCTTCTTCCCTTTGTTGCATCCCTCTTGCCTCTTTCTGCACCTCACTTGCCTCTTTGTGCATTTCTCTTGCCTGTTTCTGCACTTCCCTTGCCTCTTTCCGAACCTCTCTTGCCTCTTTCTGCACCTCTCTTGCCTCTTCTGCACCCTTCTACCCTTTGTTGCATCCTTCTTGCCTCTTTCTGCACCTCACTTGCTTCTTTATGCACCTCTCTTGCTTCTTTCTGCACCCTTCTTCCCTTTGTTACATCCCTCTTGCCTCTTTCTGCACCTCAGTTGCCTCTTTCTGCACTTCTCTTGCTTCTTTCCACACCTCTGTTGCTTCTTTCAGCAATTCTCTTGCCTCTTTCTGCACTTCTCTTGCTTCTTTCCACACCTCTGTTGCTTCTTTCAGCAATTCTCTTGCCTCTTTCTGCACGTCTCTTCCTTCTTTCTGTACCCCTCCTGCCTCTTTCTGTACCTCTCTTGCCTCTTTCTGCACCTCTCCTACCTTTTTCTGTACCACTCTTGCTTCTTTTTGCACCTTTGTTGGTTCTTTCTGCACTGCTCTTGCTTCTTTCTGCACCTCACTTGCCTCTTTCTGCACTTCTCTTGCTTCTTTCTACACCTCTGCTGCTTCTTTCAGCAATTCTCTTGCCTCTGTTGGTTCTTTCTGCACCGCTCTTGCTTCTTTCTGTACCTCACTTGCCTCTTTCTGCACTTCTCTTGCTTCTTTCTACACCTCTGTTGCTTCTTTCAGCAATTCGCTTGCCTCTTTCTACACCTCTCTTGCCTCTTTCTGCTCCCAGTACCAGTCAGCAAAAAGTTGGGGGCACAGGATGACTTTGCAACAAGGCCTCTTTCTGCACCTCTGTTGGTTCTTTCTGCATATCTCTTGCTTCTTTCTGCACCTTTCTTCCTCTTTCTGGACTTCTGTTGCCTCTTTCTGCATTTCTCTTGCTTCTTTCTGCGCCTTTCTTCCTCTTTCTGCACATGTCCTACCTCTGTAGGCATAGTTAGAAATTAGCATTTAAAAAACCTTAGAAATTCACTAAATAAACGGCAGATTTCAGAGACGTTATAGTTAGTTGGACATTTCACTTGTACAAAACCAGAGAAATTCGGCCGTTATAGGTAGTTGAGCTAACTATAACTCGCGCCCCGCAATGCTTTGCTGATGACGTCACATTTTACATCATTCATGACATGGTCAGTGACATCACTAATGACATCTCAAATGACATCACTGATGACATCATCCATGTGATAATCTGATGCACCTCCTCATACCCTAATATAACCTTTGATACACCCACTGTAAAATACGGACTACCATTTTCGAAACCATAGACACACCAATACCAGTTACTACACACCCACTCACTGATTCCTAGGTCTACACACACATCCACTCATTCAGCCATACAGTCACTCATACATACAGTCACTCATCAATACAGCACTATCATATGCACTCATACACCTATACAGACACTCGCACACCGCCACTCTTCCATAGAGTTACTCACACACCTAGTCAGTCATGCAAAGAATCAATCACACTCCCATTTACTCATCTATACAGTTATATACACACCACCTCACTTATTCATACAGATACTAACACATACTTACTCTCTTATACAATCACTGATACAAGCACACACTTATCCAAACAGCCACTCTCACAATCACTCACTCTCACATATAGTCATTTATATACTCCAACACTCACATATACTGCCTTTTACATATGTAGTTACTTACACATGTACCACTGAGACATCCATTCACTAACCAACACACCCATACAGCCCTTCACAGATGCACTCTTGAACCCATACACCCAGTGAATCACCCACTCACACATCTATGCACAGAGTCACACACCCCCTACCCACCCACACAGACACTCAGGCACCCATACAGATACTCAGAAACCAATAAATAACCCATATAGACACTCATGTAGCTACTTACCAACCCATGCAGCCGCTTATACACCAACTGACAGACTGATACAGACATTCACACAGATTAGTCACTAACCCATGCATTCAGTAAGACACGTTTAATCACTCACTTATACAGTCAGTCACGCACCTACTAAATCATTCATTCAGACACTTATACACCCACTCATTCTTCAATACACCTTGGCATATATATACATAAAACATATTTAAACTTTACAGAAACACACAGTCACTGGATGATGTCATCAGTGATGTCATCTGTGATGTCATTTGAGATGTCATCAGTGATGTCATCGGTGATGTCACTGACCATGTCATGAGTGATGTAATATGTGACGTCATCAGCAGTGCATTGCGGGGGCGCAAGTTATAGTTAGCTCAACTAACTATAACAGCCAAATAATTTCTCTGGTTTTGTACGAGTAAAATGTCCAACTAACTATAACGTCCCTGAAACCTGTAATTTTTTCAGTGGATATATATATGTCATCAGTGATGTCACTGACCATGTCATGAGTGATGTAATATGTGACGTCATCAGCAGTGCATTGCGAGGGCGCGAGTTCTAGTTAGCTCTACTAACTATAACTGATGAATTTCTCTGGTTTTATATGAGTGAAATGTCCAACTAACTATAACGTCCCTGAAACCTGTGATTTTTTTAGTGAATTTCTAAGGTTTTTTGAAATGCTAATCCCTAACTATAACGTCCCTGAAACCTGTGATTTATTCAGTGAATTTCTAAGGCTTTTCAAATGTTAATCCCTAACTATAACGTCCCTGAAACCTCTGGTTTTTTCATTGAATTTCTAAGGTTTTTTAAATGCTAATTTCTAACTATGTCTACATAGGTAGGGCATGGGCAGAAAGAGGAAGAAATGCGCAGAAAGAAGCAAGAGAAGTACAGAAAGAGGCAAGAGAGGTGCAGAAAGAAGAAGAAAGGTGCAGAAAGAAGCAAGAGAATGCAGAAAGAGACAACAGAAGTCCAGAAAGAGGAAGAAAGATGCAGAAAGAAGCAAGTGATGTGCAGAAAGAACCAAAAGAGGTGTAGAAAGAGGCCTACTTTGACTGTAGCTTACAACAGCCTCATACAAAGTGCCCTAATCACTAATCCTAAAGAGAGGAAGAGAAAGAAGCAAGAGAATGCAGGAAGAGGCAACAGAAGTCCAGAAAGAGCAAGGCAGGTGCAGAAAGATGCATGGGAAGTGCAGAATGAAGCAACAGGGGTGCAGAAAGAGGCAAGAGAAGTGCAGAAAGAAGCAACAGAGGTGCAGAAGGAGGCAAGAGAACTGCAGAAAGAGGTAGGAGAGTTGCAGAAACAGGCAAAAGAGGTACAGAAAGAGGGAACAGGAGGGTAGACAGAGGCAACAGAGGTGCAGAAGGAGGCAAGAGGGGTACAGAAATTTGCAAGAGAGGTGCAGAAAGAAACAAGAGCAGAGCAGAAAGAAATAACAGAGGTGCAGAAGGAGGCAAGAGGGGTGCAGAAAGAGGCAAGAGAGGTGCAGAAAGAAGCAACAGAGGTGCAGAAGGAGACAAGAGAACTGCAGAAAGAGGCAAGAGAGTTGCAGAAACAGGCAAGAGAGGTACAGAAAAGGGGAACAGGGGTGCAGAAAGAGGCAGGAGAGGTGCAGAACGAGGGAAGAAGGGTGCAAAAAGAGGCAAGAGAAGTACAGTAAGAAGCAAGAGAAGTGCAGAAAGAAGCAAGAGAAGTGCAGAAAGAAGCAACAGAGGTGCAGAAAGTGGCCTACTTTTACTGTACCTTACAACAGACTCATACAAAGTACTCTAATCACTAATCCTTCTCCGAAGAAGTCTTAAACCTCAATTTTCTCTTGAAAGTTCACTATTAATCGACTGCTCAGAATGTTAGGCCTACCAAATATAAAACAGCAATCCTAAGCATATCACTGTTGTAAGTCTGACCAAGTTTGTGAAGGTATGCATGCATGTCTATGCTTTTACCTAGTGACATGTTAAATGAAAATAAACATACAAACACTTGAATACCCGTGTTTCAAACAGCACACGCTGTAAATTTTTGTAAAAAAAGGTGTATGCATTTCTTTCTGCACACAATACAGGGCAGGTGGGTATTCAATAGTATATTTGAGGAGCTCTATAAGACCTATATACATAAGACATGTCTGCCTGTGCAACCGAATGACAGAACAGACCTGAGAAAATTTGACCACCTATAGGAGAAGTTACCCGCTTTTTAAGCTACCATCTTCAGATGCATAACACATGTAAGAATACATATGCAAGTAGACATATAACTCAGTCAAGAGAGCACGCAGACTTTTAAACTTGACAACTTGCACTTCCCATTTGAGTACAGAAAGAGACAAGAGAAGTTCAGAAAGAAGTAAGAGAGTTGCAGAAACAGGCAAAAGAGGTGTAGAAAGAGGGAACAGGGGTGCAGACAGAGGCAAGAGAGGTGCAGGAAGAGGGAAGATGGGTGCAGAAAGAGGCAAGAGGGATGCAGAAATTTGCAAGAGAGGTGAAGAAAGAAACAAGAGCAGTGCAGAAAGAACCAACAGAGGTGCAGAAGGAGGCAAGAGAGGTGCAGAAAAAGGGAACAGGGATGCAGAAAGAGGAAAGAGGGGTGCAGAAAGAAGCAAGAGAGGTGCAGAAAGAAGCAAGAGAAATACAGAAATAAGCAACAGAGGTGCAGAAAGAGGCAAGAGAGGTGCAGAAAAATGCAAGAGAAGTGCAGAAAGAAGCAACAGAGGTTCAGAAGGAGGCAAGAGAGGTGCAGAAAAAGGGAACAGGGTTGCAGAAAGAGGCAAGAGAGGTGCAGAAAGAGGGAAGAAGGGTGCAGAAAGAGGAGTGCAGAAAGAAGCAATAGAAGTGCAGAAAGAAGTAAGAGAAGTGTAGAAAGAAGCAACAGAGGTGAAAGAAAAGAGGCAAGAGGGGTGCAGAAAGAGGCAAGAGAAGTGCAGAAAGAAGCAACAGGAGTGCAGAAAGAGGCAAGAGAGGAGCAGAAAGAGGGACGAGGGGTGCAGAAAGAGGCAAGAGGGATGCAGAAAGAAGCAAGGGAGGTGCAGAAAGAAGCAAGAGAAGTACAGAAAGAAGCAACAGAGGTGCAGAAAGAGGCAAGAGAGGTGCAAAAAGAGGCAAGAGTAGTGCAGAAAGAAGCAAGAGAGGTGCATAAAGAAGCAACAGAGGTGCAGAAAGAGGCAAGAGTGGTGCAGCAAGAGGCAGGAGAAGTGCAGACAGAAGCAACAGAGGTGCAGGAGGAGGCAAGCAAAGAGCAGAAACAGGAAATAGAGATACAGAAAGAAACAACAGAGGTGCAGAAGGAAGCAAGAGGGGTGCAGAAAGAGGCAAGAGGGGTGCAGAAATGTGCAGGAGACGTACAGAAAGAAGCAACAGGGGTGCAGAAGGAGACAACAGAAACTGCAGAAAGAGGCAAGAGAGTTGCAGAAACAGACAAAAGGGGTGCAGAAAGAGGAAACAGGTGGGCAGACTGAAGCAAGAGAGGTGCAGAAAGAGGGAGGAGGGGTACAGAAAGAGGGATGCAGACAATTGGAACCGAGGTGCAGAAAGAACCTAGAGCAGTGCAGAACGAATCAGAACATGGGTGCAGAAGGAGACAAGAGAACTGCAGAAAGAGGCAAGAGAGTTGCAGAGCAAGGCAAAAGGGGTGACGAAAGAGGGAGCAAGTGGGCAGACTGAGGCAAGAGATGTGCAGAAAGAGGCAAGAGGGATGCAGACATTTGGAACCGAGGTGCAGAAAGAGGCAAGTGAAGTGCAGAACGAAGCAAAAGAGGTGCAAAAAGAGGCAAGAGAAATGCAGAAAAAGGCAAAAGAGGTGCAGAATAAGGCAGGAGAGGTGCACAAAGAGGCAAGAGGGGTACAGCAAGAGGCAAGAGAAGTTCAGAAAGAAGCAACAGAGGTGCAGAAGGAGGCAAGAGAACTGCAGAAAGAGGTAGGAGAGTTGCAGAAACAGGCAAAAGAGGTACAGAAAGAGGGAACAGGAGGGTAGACAGAGGCAAGAGAGGTGCAGAAGGAGGCAAGAGGGGTACAGAAATTTGCAAGAGAGGTGCAGAAAGAAACAAGAGCAGTACAGAAAGAAATAACAGAGGTGCAGAAGGAGGCAAGAGGGGTGCAGAAAGAGGCAAGAGAGGTGCAGAAAGAAGCAACAGAGGTGCAGAAGGAGACAAGAGAACTGCAGAAAGAGGCAAGAGAGTTGCAGAAACAGGCAAGAGAGGTACAGAAAAGGGGAATAGGGGTCCAGAAAGAGGCAGGAGAGGTGCACAAAGAGGGAAGAAGGGTGCAAAAAGAGGCAAGAGAAGTACAGTCAGAAGCAACAGAAGTGCAGAAAGAAGCAAGAGAAGTGCAGAAAGAAGCAACAGAGGTGCAGAAAGTGGCCTACTTTTACTGTACCTTACAACAGACTCATACAAAGTACTCTAATCACTAATCCTTCTCCAAAGATGTCTTAAACCTCAATTTTCTCTTGAAAGTTCACTATTAATCGACTGCTCAGAATGTTAGGCCTACCAAATATAAAACAGCAATCCTAAGCATATCACTGTTGTAAGTCTGACCAAGTTTGTGAAGGTATGCATGCATGTCTATGCTTTTACCTAGTGACATGTTAAATGAAAATAAACATACAAACACTTGAATACCCGTGTTTCAAACAGCATACGCTGTAAATTTTTGTAAAAAAAGGTGTATGCATTTCTTTCTGCTCACAATACAGGGCAGGTGGGTATTCAATAGTATATTTGAGGAGCTCTATAAGACATATATACATAAGACATGTCTGCCTGTGCAACCGAATGACAGAACAGACCTGAGAAAATTTGACCACCTATAGGAGAAGTTACCCACTTTTTAAGCTACCATCTTCAGATGGTTAACACATGTAAGAATACATATGCAAGTAGACATATAACTCAGTCAAGAGAGCACGCAGACTTTTAAACTTGACAACTTGCACTTCCCATTTGAGTACAGAAAGAGACAAGAGAAGTTCAGAAAGAAGTAAGAGAGTTGCAGAAACAGGCAAAAGAGGTGTAGAAAGAGGGAACAGGGGTGCAGACAGAGGCAAGAGAGGTGCAGGAAGAGGGAAGATGGGTGCAGAAAGAGGCAAGAGGGATGCAGAAATTTGCAAGAGAGGTGAAGAAAGAAACAAGAGCAGTGCAGAAAGAACCAACAGAGGTGCTGAAGGAGGCAAGAGGGGTGCAGAAAGAGGCAAGAGAGGTGCAGAAAGAAGCAACAGAGGTGCAGAAGGAGACAAGAGAACTGCAGAAAGAGGCAAGAGAGTTGCAGAAACAGGCAAGAGAGGTACAGAAAAGGGGAACAGGGGTGCAGAAAGAGGCAGGAGAGGTGAAGAAGGGTGCAAAATGAGGCAAGAGAAGTGCAGTAAGAAGCAACAGAAGTGCAGAAAGAAGCAAGAAAAGTGCAGAAAGAAGCAACAGAGGTGCAGAAAGTGGCCTACTTTTACTGTACCTTACAACAGACTCATACAAAGTACTATAATCACTAATCCTTCTCCGAAGATGTCTTAAACCTCACTTTTCTCTTGAAGGTTCACTATTAATTGACTGCTCAGAATGTTAGGCCTACCAAATATAAAACAGCAATCCTAAGCATATCACTGTTGTAAGTCTGACCAAGTTTGTGAAGGTATGCATGCATGTCTATGCTTTTACCTAGTGACATGTTAAATGAAAATAAACATACAAACACTTGAATACCCGTGTTTCAAACAGCATACGCTGTAAATTTTTGTAAAAAAAGGTGTATGCATTTCTTTCTGCTCACAATACAGGGCAGGTGGGTATTCAATAGTATATTTGAGGAGCTCTATAAGACATATATACATAAGACATGTCTGCCTGTGCAACCGAATGACAGAACAGACCTGAGAAAATTTGACCACCTATAGGAGAAGTTACCCACTTTTTAAGCTACCATCTTCAGATGCATAACACATGTAAGAATACATATGCAAGTAGACCTATACCTCAGTCAAGCGAGCACGCAGACTTTTAAACTTGACAACTTGCACTTCCCATTTGAGTACAGAAAGAGACAAGAGAAGTTCAGAAAGAAGTAAGAGAGTTGCAGAAACAGGCAAAAGAGGTGTAGAAAGAGGGAACAGGGGTGCAGACAGAGGCAAGAGAGGTGCAGGAAGAGGGAAGATGGGTGCAGAAAGAGGCAAGAGGGGTGCAGAAATTTGCAAGAGAGGTGAAGAAAGAAGCAAGAGCAGTGCAGAAAGAACCAACAGGGGTGCAGAAGGAGGCAAGAGAGGTGCAGAAAAAGGGAACAGGGATGCGGAAAGAGGGGTGCAGAAAGAAGCAAGAGAGGGGCAGAAAGAAGCAAGAGAAATACAGAAAGAAGCAACAGAGGTGCAGAAAGAGGCAAGAGGGGTGCAGAAAAATGCAAGAGAATTGCAGAAAGAAGCAACAGAGGTTCAGAAGGAGGCAAGAGAGGTGCAGAAAAAGGGAACAGGGTTGCAGAAAGAGGCAAGAGAGGTGCAGAAAGAGGGAAGAAGGGTGCAGAAAGAGGCAAGAGGAGTGCAGAAAGAAGCAATAGAAGTGCAGAAAGAAGTAAGAGAAGTGCAGAAAGAAGCAACAGAGGTGAAAGAAAAGAGGCAAGAGGGGTGCAGAAAGAGGCAAGAGAAGTGCAGAAAGAAGCAACATGAGTGCAGAAAGAGGCAAGAGAGGAGCAGAAAGAGGGACAAGGGGTGCAGAAAGAGGCAAGAGGGATGCAGAAAGAAGCAAGGGAGATGCAGAAAGAAGCAAGAGAAGTACAGAAAGAAGCAACAGAGGTGCAGAAAGAGGCAAGAGAGGTGCAAAAAGAGGCAAGAGTAGTGCAGAAAGAGGCAAGAGTGGTGCAGCAAGAGGCAGGAGAAGTGCAGACAGAAGCAACAGAGGTGCAGGAGGAGGCAAGCGAAGAGCAGAAACAGGAAATAGAGATACAGAAAGAAACAACAGAGGTGCAGAAGGAAGCAAGAGGGGTGCAGAAAGAGGCAAGAGGGGTGCAGAAATTTGCAGGAGACGTACAGAAAGAAGCAACAGGGGTGCAGAAGGAGACAACAGAACTGCAGAAAGAGGCAAGAGAGTTGCAGAAACGGACAAAAGGGGTGCAGAAAGAGGAAACAGGTGGGCAGACTGAAGCAAGAGAGGTGCAGAAAGAGGGAGGAGGGGTACAGAAAGAGGCAAGAGGGATGCAGACAATTGGAACCGAGGTGCAGAAAGAACCTAGAGCAGTGCAGAACGAATCAAAAGAGGTGCAGAAAGAGGCAGGAGAACTGTAGAAAAAGGAAAGAGAGGTGCAGAAAAGGCAGGAGAGGTGCACAAAGAGGCAAGAGGGGTACAGAAAGAGGCAGAGGGGTGCAGAAAGAACAAGAGAAGTGCAGAAAGAAGCAACAGAGGTGCTGAAAGAGGCAAGAGGGTTGCAGAAGCAGGCAAGAAAGGTGCAGAAAGAGGGAACAGGGGTGCAGAAAGAGGCAAGAGAGATACAGAAATTTGCAAGAGAGGTGCAGAAAGAAGCAAGAGCAGTGCAGAAAGAAGCAAGAGAAGTACATAAAGAAGCAAGAGAGGTGCACAAAGAGGGAAGAGGGATGCAGAAATTTGGAAAAGAGGTGCAGAAAGAAGCAAGAGAAGTGCATAAAGAAGCCAGAGTGTTGCACAAAGAGAGAAGAGGGGTACAGAAAGAAGAAAGAGAAGTGCAGAAAGAAGCAACAGAGTTGCTGGAAGAGGCACGAAGGGAGCAGAAAGAGGCAAGAGAAATGCAGAAAGAAGCAACAGATTTACAGAAAGATGCAAGAGAGGTGCAGAAAGAGGGAGGAGAGGTGTAGAAAGAGGCAAGAGAGTTGCACATAGAAGGAAGAGGGGTGCAGAAAGAGGTAAGAGTGGTGCAGAAAGAAGCAAGTGAGGTGCAGAAAGAGGCAAGAGAGGTGCAGAAAGAGGCAAGAGAGGTGCAGAATGAAGCAAGTGAGGTGCAGAAAGAGGCAAGAGAGGTGCAGAAACAGGAAAGAGAATTGTTGAAAGAGGCAAAAGAGGTGCAGAAGGAGGCAAGAGAACTGCAGAAAGAGGCAAGAGAGTTGCAGAAACAGGCAAAAGGGGTGCAGAAAAAGGGAACGGCGGGCAGACTGGGGCAAGAGAGGCGCAGAAAGAGGGTAAGAGGCAAGAGTGCTGAAAGAAGGAAAAGAGGTGTAGAAAGAGGCAAGACAGTTGTACAAAGAAGGAAGAGAGGCGCAGAAAGAGGGAAGAGGGGTGCAGAAAGAGGCAAGAGGGGTACAGAAAGAAGCAACAGAGGTGCAAAAAGAAGCAAAAGAAGTGCAGAAAGAAGCAACAGAGGTGCAGAAAGAGGCAAGAGGGGTGCACAAAGAGGCAAGAGAAGTGCAGAAAGAAGCAACAGGTGCAGAAAAAGGCAGGAGAAGTGTAGAAAGAGGCAAGAGAGATGCAGAAACAGGCAGGAGAGGTGCAGAAAGAGGGAACGGGTGCAGACAGAGGCAAGAGAGGTGCAGAAAGAGGGAAGAAGGGTGCAGAAAGAGGCAAGAGGGGTACAGGAAGAAGCAAGTGAGGTGCAGAAAGAGGCAAGAGAGGTGCAGAAAGTGGAAGAGATGAGCAGAAAGAGGCAAAAGAAGTGCATAAAAAAGAAAGGTGCAGAAAGAAGCAACAGAAATGCAGAAAGAGGAAAGAGAGGCGCAGAAAGAAGCAAGAGTGGTTTGTACACCATTAGTATCAATTTAATACCCATATTTAGCAATAAGTAACAGGTGACCATCCTAGGTTTACAAAGGGCCTTCCACCACACTGTAACACTTGTCGCTGCATTTCTGGTAGCGTTTGAGCAGTTTGAGCTAGAAACAAGGTTTTTTTTGTTCAAATCTGCAGATTATGCAGCAGATGATGGATTTTGTGGCAAATGGGGAAAATGTATAATCGTGTGAAAGTCATTGCAGCCAAACAGTCGCACAATTTTAGTGGCCCTGCTCATACCTCTGACTAGGTTCAGAAGTGCTCCTCAGTGGTTCCTTCTTTTTTTTGTCTCATTGAGTTTATAGTTTAGCTTCTATGAAAACAAGGAAGACTAAACCTGAGGTTACCACTCCACAACACAGACTACCATACCACATAATTATTCTCCATAACACATAATCCCACTTTACATAATTCCTATACACTAAATACCACATACCTTCTATCCACATCAAAGTCAAAGTCTATCCACATAATTTATCTGCACATCATACCACATAATTCCACTACAAACAACCTACATCCACTCCACTCCAAGAAACATTAGTAAAACACTTTTATATTTACAACGCATATAGCTCTAACTCTCGCAAATGTGAAACCTATTACATTGCAAATGCTTTAACTAGTAGTCGTGTTTGCAGAGAGGTGGAGAAAGGGTGCTGGGCCTCCGACCAGCGCCCAGGAATTCCACTGCGTAGGACTTACAGGAGGTACCAGGAGGGCTTCTTGACCCCCAAAGTTCCTCAGGAGCAAGGTGAACTTCTTCCCCCAACCCGTAGTGTGCCAGGAGGCGCGTTTGCAGAGCGGTGGAGAAAGGGGGGTGTGGCCTCCGAAGACGTCTTACCAATACCACTGTGTGACAACCTTGGGGGCCAACTACCCCTCCTATTACCTCCAGTAAGTCCCAAACAGCAGCATTGGTAAGTTCTCAAAGCAGGCCACGCCCCCTTTGCCCATCAGTCTGCAAATGCACTCCCCAGTGCACTCTTGGATGGAGAGTGAAGTCCCCTTCGCTGCTGGGGGTCCTTAGGGGCAAACTAGCCTACCTGATACCTCCAGTAAGCCCCATATAGTGGGATTGCTGAGAGGTGGACACAGGCCACGCCCCCTTTCTGCACCACTCTGCAAACCTGCCTCCTGGCGCGCTCTTGGTTGGGGTTGAAGTCCCCTTGCCTCCTGAGGGTCCCTGGGGGCCAACTAGCCCTCCTGTTATCTGTAGTAAGCCCCATACAGCTGGATTGCTGACAGTGGTCCGAGGCCATGCCCCCTTTTTACACCACTCAGGAAACGCACCTCCTGGCGCACTCCTGCTCGGGGAATGAAGTCCACTTAAGTCTTGAGGTCCTCAGGACACAAGAGGACCTCATCGCCCCACCCGCAGTGCGCCAACAGGCGTGTTTGCAGAGTGGTGTAAAAAGGGGCGTGGCCTAGGAAGACCTCTCAGCAATCCCACTGTGTGGGGCTTAATGGAGTTACCTGGTGGGCTAGTTGTCCCCTAAGGACCCTTAAGATTCTAGGGGACTTAATCCCCAACCCAGAATGCGCCAGGAAGTGCGTTTGCAGAGGGGTGCAGGAAGGGAGTGGGGCCTCCGGCGAGATGCCGGATTATTTTTTTGGGTTTGTTAAAGGGGGGGCTGTGTGGCCCCTCTTCCCTTAATATTTTGAGGGCTCTGTGGACCCCATTCCCTGGAGCCTGACAAATTTGTAATTTTTTTTTTTAAACGGGACGGAGGTAGCATGGCCCCCTCCCTTGGCCGATTTCGGCCCCGGGGACCCCATCCCCTGGGCATGGCCACATATTTTTATTTATTTTTTCTCTCCTTTTAATAGAAGGGGGCCACGCGGCCCCCCTCCTGAGGCCTTTATCAGCCCCAGGGACCCCATCCCCCAGGGCATTGCCTCGTTTTTTTAAATTAAATATTCGGTAGGTGGCCGCGTGGCCCCTCTTTCCTAGGCCACTTTTGGCCCCAGGGACCCCATCCCCGGGGCCAGCCCTCATGTTGGGGACCGCAGGGGGCCCCAATGCCCCGTGGTCCCTGCTGGCTCCCCGCCTCCTGCGGGAGCTGGCATTGCTTTTGGACAAGGGGAGCTGCTGACATGCAGCTCCCCTTGTCCAAAAGCAATTCTGCTTTGCTTTGTGGAAGTGAGAGCAGGTTTCCTGCTCTCGCTTGCACGAAGCAAAGCCGAGTTTGCAATGACAGGGCGGGAGCCGTGCTCCCACCCTGTCATTGCAAACTGCAATGTCCCGGGGGTGTGCACCCCGGGACATTGCCGGAGCCGGCCCTGGGGGGTGGCAGTTCCCAGGCCAAGGAGGGCTCCAGGAGGGGGGCCGCATGGCCCCCCTCCCAACATGATTTAAGCACCAGGGATGGGGTGATCTCCGGGGCCCGGGGGTCCTCAACGGACCCACACCCGTAATTAAAGTTTACCCCGGATAGGTGGTGGTCCCCGGGGCAGCTTGGGGTGGCCACGTGCCCCCGCATAATATTAATCATGCCCCGGGGAGGTGGCGGTCCCCGGGGCTGCGGGGGCTCCAGCGGGCCCCAGCATATACTTTCCTTATTGCCCCAGGACCTGGCCCACCCGGAGGCTTATTAAAACAAAGCGCGGGAGACCGCGCTTCGTTTTAAAAAAAATTCTCAGCGGGATTCGCGCACCCAGCGCGAATCCCACTGTTTTCTTTAAAAAAAAATGCTTTTTGAGTCTTTGGGGGTCCCTGTGGGACCCCTTGACCAGGCCTAGGGGGTTAGGGGGTTTCTACCCTGCCCCTTTTTCTTTTTTTTTAATCATTTTCATCCCTTTTTTCTTGTGACTCACAAGATGGCTGCCAACACTTCTTGGTTTGGAGTGTTGACAGCCAATCAAAATGAAGCTCGTGCTCGGGAGGGTTCGCGAATCCTCCTCGGCCACCAGATATCGATATTTTTTATTTTTTTAAGTTCTCAGGAACTACTGAACGGATTTACACCATTTAAAAAAAAAGGACGCTTTCTGACCCAAGAGCTACCTTTTTGCCAAATTTGGTGTAATTCCGTTTAGCAGTTCGGACTGTAGCTTTGTCTAAAGTTTCCTATGGAAATTAACATGGAGAAAACGTGTTTTGGGACCCCCCTTTTTTCTCGGCCCCCGCTTGACGAATCACCCCGAAACTTTCAAGACAGGAGTTGACCTGAGCGAACCATTAGTTTTGAAAATTTCGCGAAGATTCGTCAAATGGCACCAAAGAAAAAACGCTTTTTGAATAGAAACGAGGTCCTAACTATAAGTAGGTGATATATATATATATATATATATATATATATTATCTACTGGCGGTCGCCAGTAGATAGTTATAGTTAGGACCTATTTTCCATAGGAAATCCGCAACATTCTATTTGAAATAACTCTTGCGTCGGTTGACGAATCTTTGCGAAATTTTCAAACTTTATGGCCCGCTCCGGTCCGCTTCTACCCTGAAAGTTTCGGGGTGATTCGTCAAGCGGGGCCGAGAAAAAGGGGGTCCCAAAACGTGTTTTCCCCATTCATTTTCCCATAGGAAACTTTAGCCACGGCTAGCAGCCTGAACTGCTGAACGGAATTACACAAAATTTGGCAAAGAGGTAGTTCTTAGTTCAGAAAGAACCCTTTTGTTAAATGGTGTAAATCCGTTCAGTAGTTGCGGAGAAATTAAAAAAATAAGAGTCAAAAAATCAATTTCCCATAGGAAACTTTATGCAAGGCTACAGCCCGAACTGCTGAACGGAATTACACCAAATTTGGCAAAGAGGTAGTTCTTGGTTCAGAAAGAACCCTTTTTGTTAAATGGTGTAAATCCGTTCAGTAGTTGCTGAGAAAATCAAAAGTAAAAACACATATATATCTGGGCGGAGCCTAACCACACATGTCATCGTGAGATCTGATTGGCTGTCAGCACTTCATCCTGGAATTGCTGGCAGCCATCTTGGGACCAATATAAATGATAGTACCCCATTGAAATGCATTGTAGTGAATCGAAGATTTTGAGGGTTACCAAAAGGAGAACTATAAAGGGTGATAACAGACTTTAGTTACATTAGAATTCATTTGTTGATGGTAACATACTAATTTCAGGAATTGTGGTGTGTTCTAAGGTGATTTTACCCTGTGAAAAACCTTCTGCTGGGATATCATGAATCATGTTTGAGAGAAAACTATTTTCACATGCTTGTCCCATACAGTTTTGGAAGGTGCTCCAGAAGCTAAAATGAGAGCATATTTTCTGTAAATTCACATTATCTTTCTCAGTCATGTGAGAATGAAGTCTGACATTCTCAGTAAAACATGTACATCCAACAATGGCAGAGACTGTCAGTTGATTCCTTTGTGTTCTACTGCAGCTTCCCAGAGTGTTCTAAAGAACAACTAGAGTGCTAACAGCCTTACTTATGACAAAAGTATGGCACACCTGAAGCCATCTTGATTGGAATAAACTGGTAACACTTAAAACATTTAATTTAAAAAGGAACAAAATGATGGGGTTCATTTTGTCATAGAAATTATGGTTAGTGCTGTAGAAAGAAAAATTAGGACATGTTTCAAGTGTGATCTCAAATATCTTCCTGTTATATTTCAACAGGAGCAGCCTGTCAGTTGATGCCTTTGTGTTCTACTGCAGCTTCCCAGAGTGTTCTAAAGAACAACTAGAGCGCTAACAGTCTTACTTATGACAAAAGTATGGCACACCTGAAGCCATCTTGATTGGAATAAACTGGTAACACTTAAAACATTTAATTTAAAAGGAACAAAATGAGGGGGTTCATTTTGCCATAGAAATTATGGTTAGTGCTGTAGAAAGAAAAATTAGGACATGTTTTAAGTGAGATCTCAAATATCTTCCTGTTATATTTCAACAGGAGCAGCCTGTCAGTTGATGCCTTCGTGTTCTACTGCAGCTTCCCAGAGTGTTCTAAAGAACAACTAGAGTGCTAACAGCCTTACTTATGACAAAAGTATGGCACACCTGAAGCCATCTTGATTGGAATAAACTGGTAACACTTAAAACATTTAATTTAAAAGGAACAAAATGAGGGGGTTCATTTTGCCATAGAAATTATGGTTAGTGCTGCAAAAAGAAAATTTAGGGCATGTTTTAAGTGAGATCTCAAATCCTCTTCTATTTCATTAGAAAATTCTGACATGCAGACTGAAACAATCACTTTCAATACCAGCAGTAGACTTCCAGTTAACTCCTTGGTGAGCAGTAGCTTTACTACAGTGATCTAATGAACAACTAGAGTGCTAACATTCTGAATTTATGGCAAATGTGTGACACATCTGAATGCCTTCTTGATGGAATCAAAGTAAAAAACTGAAAGCATTTCCTACTGAGGAGACTGTAGTAAATGAGGAAATTAGGAAACTTCATAACAAATAAGTCTCCCAAGATGGCCACCAGAGAAAAAAGAGCCCAAATGTAGCACAAATATCACCCAGAGGTAGCCCACGTATAGCCCAATGACAGAAGTGTGCAAAACACTTTTTATTTTTTGTTTTTTTGCAGTTTTATTTTTATATAGTGCAGACTGGTCAGGTATTGGAGTGCTTTACATGAGCATTGGTTACATCACACAAGGACAAATTCATGTTGGTTGACCCCTACACTACCCAAACACCACTGCACTACCCTAAACCCTAAAACACTACCCCCAGCACGACCCCTTCACTACCCAAACACAACTGCACTACCCTAAACCCTAAAACACTACCCCCAGCACGACTCCCTACACTACCTAAACACCACTGCACTACACTAAACCCTAAATCTGCCCCCAGCATGACCTCCCACACTACACAAACACCACTGCACTACCCTAAACCCTAAAACACTACCCCCAGCATGACCCCCTACACTACCCAAACACCACTGCACTACCCTAAACCCTAAAACACTAACCCCAGCATGACCCCCTACACTACCCAAACACAACTGCACTACCCTATACCCTAAAACACGACCCCGTACACTACACAAACACAACTGCACTACCCTAAACCCTAAAACACTACCCACAGCATGACCCCTACACTACACAAACACCACTGCACTACCCTAAACCACTACCCCCTACACTACACAAACACCACTGCCCTACCCTAAACCCTAAAACACAACCCCCAGCATGACCCCCTATACTACACAAACACCACTGCACTACCCTAAACCCCCTACACTATACAAACACCACTGCATTACTCTAAACCCTAAAACACTACCCCCAGCATGACCCCCTCACAACACAAACACCACTGCACTACCCTAAACCCTAAATCGACCCCCAGCACGACCCCCTACACTACCCAAACACCACTGCCATACCCTAAACCCTAAAACACTACCCCCAGCATGAACCCCTACACTACCCAAACACCACTGCACTACCCTAAACCTTAAAACACTACCCCCAGCACTACCCCTACACTACACAAACACCACTGCACTACCCTAAACCTAAAACACTACCCCAGCACTACCCCTACACTACCCAAAAACCACTGCACTAACATAAACCCTAAAACACTACCCCCAGCACAACCCCCTACACTACACAAACACCACTGCACTACCCTAAACCCTAAAACACTACCCCCAGCACGACTCCCTACACTACCCAAACACCACTGCACTACCCTAAACCCTAAATCTACCCCCAGCCCGACCCCCTACACTACCCAAACACCACTGCACTACCCTAAACCATAAAACACTACCCCCAGCATGACCCCTACACTACACAAACACCACTGCACTACCCTAAAACACTACCACCAGCATGACCCCCTACACTACTCAAACACCACTGCACTACCCTAAACCCTAAAACACTAACCCAGCACGACCCCCTACACTACCCATACACCACTGCCCTACCCTAAAGCCTAAAACACTACCCCCAGCATGACCCCCTACACTACTGCACTACCCTAAACCCTAAAACACTACCCCCAGCACGACCCCCTACACTACCCAAACACCACTGCCCTACCCTAAACCCTAAAACAATACCCCCAGCACGACCCCCTACACCACCCAAACACCACTGCACTACCCTAAACCCTAGAAAAGAAACCCCCACCCCATGCCCAATCCCCCTTACCTCTCACTCCTCGTGGTTCCTCTCTCCTCGTGGTTCCTGCTTCACATCGTCTCTGAGGGGCGGTGCACGTCGTTGTGAGGAAACGGAACAGCCTCTGTTTCCTTACAACGACATGGATCGTCTACATGTTTTTAGAACGCATGGTCATTTACCATACATACCTTTACAACAAAATTCGTTGTAAAGGCATGCGTGGTAAATGACCATGCGTTCTAAAAAGCGTAGTAATGACTTCGTGATGTACAACGCATGCGTAGTAATGCATGCGTTGTAATGGTATCGCAAACTAAAAAAGTCGTTGTAACGGCTGTTTACCGATCGAAGCTGGCCCCTGTTCTTCAGTGAGACGTTTATTTGATTAATTAGGAGGAAGGAATGTGTTTTTTACCGAAAAGTGCATTCCCGGCTGTTGTATTGTGAAAGTGTCCGCGTGGCCTGGTTTCACTTCCGGTGAGAGAGTGGAAGAGTCTGTTTGGATCTACAGGAGTTCTGTTGTTGGACGGGGCCGGCGCGACATGTCATCAGAAGACATAGCTAATGGAAAGCGTCCTCCCTGAAGTGTGGAGCAGTGCCATGAGAGGTCAACGAGTGTGCGTCCCACCGCAGTATGACCGTACCGCGTGACCCATGTGCCACCTCCAGGGTACGGGAGGCAGAAGCGGCATCGCAGGTCCTCTTGAAGACCGTTGTAGCACTAATTCTACATTTTGGTACTAGGGCATTATAACTTTGTTGTTCCTGCCAGATACAAAGAGAAGATCCTGTGTTATTCAGTGCCCTCGTTACCTTTTTTGTGGGTTGTGGTGCTTGTCACTTCGCTGCCCCGCCGGTGCACACGACTGGGCACCCCACCTCGTGTGCCATCTGCAGGGCCTCTGCCCTCGGATCACTGATTTCGGTTTCTGGAGTGGCAACATAAACAGTTGCTCCCAAAGGACTAGCCTGAACACTTAGGTGAATATCCCCTGCACCAGCATTCCACGGAAATTCTTTCCTAGCTCTCCCACGTCAACGAGGACGTCATAATAGCACGGCTCCGCTCGCGACACCGTATGGCGTCATCGGAGCCATAAGAGAACCTCGTCGGCGTGCTGACGTCAGTTCCACCCATTTTTCCGTGCCACCGAGGCAAACAGGGGACCGAGACATTTTCACATGTATACATAGTATAATAAATATATATATATTCACTGAAAAAACCATAGGTTTCAGGCACGTTATAGTTAGAAATTAGCATTTAAAAAACCTTAGAAATTCACTGAAAAAACCATAGGTTTCAGGGGCGTTATAGATAGTTGGACATTTCACTCGTACAAAACCATAGAAATTCTAACTATAACTCGCGCGCCCGCAATGCACTGCTGATGACATCAGATATTACATCACTCATGACATGGTCAGTGACATCACTCATGACATCACTGATGACATCTCAAATGACATCACTGATGACATCACTGATGACATCATCCTTGTGATAGAGTGGCAGACCTCTTCTCACCCTAATATAACCTTTGATACACACACTCAAAAATACAAACTAACATTTTCAAAACAATGGACATACCAATACCAGTTACAACACAC
This sequence comes from Calotriton arnoldi, assembly GCA_963921515.1. NCBI lineage: Eukaryota > Metazoa > Chordata > Amphibia > Caudata > Salamandridae > Calotriton > Calotriton arnoldi. The sequence goes on along the minus strand of CAWUFW010006500.1, from coordinate 6,695 downwards.
CTATTCAGTAATTCCAAGATCTACACACACATCCACTCATTCACCAACAGTCCCTATACAGTCACTCATACATGTACTCACTCATCATATATACTCATACACCTATACATCCTGTTACAAACCGCCACTCATCCATAGAGTTACTCACACACATAGTCACACATGCAAACAAAGTATCAAACATCCATTTACTTGCATATACAGTTATACACATACTACCACACTTACTTCTACAGAAACTTACACATACTTACTCTCTTAAACAATCACTTATAGAAACACCTACTTATTTGTACAGGAACTCTTCCAATCTCTCACTCTCACATATACTCACTTATATACACCAATACTCACATATACTAGTTTAAAACATATGTAGTTACTCATAAAGACACTATTGAGACAGTCATTCACTCACTAACACACCCATACACATACTCATCCACCTATACAGTCCTGCACACATGCTGTCTTCAACACATACAAACAGTGAGTCACTCATTCATGCATCTATGCACTAAGCAATACCCCCCATCGAACCATACAGACACTCAGACACTCATACTGATACTCAAAAAACCAACTAATAACCCATATAGACACTCATGTAGCTACTCACCAACCCATGCAGCCACTTATACACAAAGTGAGAGACTGATACAGATATTTTCATATTTAAACATTACTCACTAACCCATGTATTCATAAGATACACTTAGTCAGTTATACAATCAATTTTACAAAAAAAATCATTCATTTAGACACTTATATACCCATTTATTCTTCCATCGACCTTGAGATATACATATATAAAACATATTTAATTTTCAGAAAAACACACATTCACTGGATGATGTCATCAGTGATGTCATCAGTGATGTCATTTGAGATGTCATCAGTGATGTCATGAGTGATGTCACTGACCATGTCATGAGTGATGTAATATGTGACGTCATCAGCAGTGCATTGCGGGCGCGTGAGTTATAGTTAGCTGAACTAACTATAACGGGGAATTTCTATGGTTTTGTACGAGTGAAATGTCCAACTATCTATAACGCCCTGAAACCTATGGTTTTTTCAGTGAATATATATATATATATATATTCACTGAAAAACCATAGGCTTTAGAGACAGTTATAGTTAGTTGGACATTGCACTACGTACAAAACCCGTGAAATTCCCCGTTATAGTTAGTTCAGCTAACTATAACTCGCGCCCCACAATGCACTGCTGATGACGTCACATATTACATCACTCATGACATGGTCAGTGACATCACTGATGACATCACTGATGACATCTCAAATGACATCACTGATGACATCATCCAGTGACTGTGTGTTTCTGTAAAGTTTAAATATTTTTAATATATATAGGGAAAGGCGCATTGAAGAATGAGTGGGTGTATAAGTGTGTGTATGGATGATTTAGTAGGTGCGTGACTAATTCTATAAGTGAGTGATTAAACGTATCTTACTGAATGCATGGGTTAGTGACTAAACTGGGTTAATGTCTGTATCTGTCTGTTGCTGTGTAAGTGGCTGCATGGGTTTGTGAATAGCTACATGAGTGTCTATAAGAGTTATTGATTTGTTGCCTGAGTATCTGTATGGGTGCCTGAGTGTTTGTGTGGATGGGGTGTGTGCGACTGTGCATAGATGTGTGAGTGGGTGATTCACTGGGTGGATGGTTTCAAGAGTGCATCTGTGATAGACTGTATGGGTGGGTAGGTGTGTGTGTAAGAGTGTGTTAGTGAGTGAATGTATGTCCCAGTGGTACATGTGTGAGTAACTACATATGTGAAAGGCAGTATATATGTGTATTGGAGTATATAAATAGCTATAAGCGAGAGTGAGTGATTGTGATAGTGGCTGTATGGATGAGTGTGTGCTTGTATCAGTGATTGTATAAGAGCGTAACAATGTGCTAGTATTTGTATGATTAAGTGAGCTGGTGTGTGTATAACTGTATAGGTGAGTAAATGGCAGTGTGTTTAATTATTTGCATGACTGACTAGGTGTGTGAGTACCTCTATGGATGAGTGGCGGTGTTTGAGTGTCTATATAGGAGTAAGAGTGCATATGATTGTCCTGTACTGAGTGACCATAAGTATGAGTGACTGTACGGGTGAGTGAGTGGATGTGTGTGTGTAGACCTAAGAATCAGTGATTGGGTATGTAGTTATTGGTGTTGGAGTGTCTATGGTTTTGCGAATGGCAGTCTGTAATTTAGATTGGGTGTATCAAAGGTTATATTAGGGTGTGAGGAGGTGCATCAGATTATCACGTGGATGATGTCATCAGTGATGTCATTTGAGATGTCATCAGTGATGTCATCAGTGATGTCACTGACCATGTCATGAGTGATGTAATATGTGACGTCATCAGCAGTGCATTGCGGGGCGCGAGTTATAGTTAGCTGAACCAACTATAACGGGGGAATTTCACGGGTTTTGTACGAGTGCAATGTCCAACTAACTATAACTGTCCCTAAAACCTATGATTTTTTCAGTGAATTTCAAAGGTTTTTAAATGCTAATTCCTAACTATAACATGTCTGAAACCTACGGTTTTTTCAGTGAATTTCAAAGGTTTTGCAAATGACAATTTTTAAATGTATTAATTGTTATATTAATTTTTTCATACTGATTTATTACATTTTTAGAATTTTTTTTTACATATTTTATTTTTTAAATTACATTGTAATTACATTATACATTACATTACAAAAAATACTTTCTCAGAATGAATTACTTTAGTTTAAATACTTTGCACATAGGCAATAGACTTTTAAGTACAGTAGTTACAGTTGTTGCAATGGGCACCACATTTTCAAACACAATGCAACATTCAGCTCAATGTGAATTTCTAGTTAAATGCAATTAGTTACTTTATGGATTACTTTTTCTAACCACAGGACTGGATCCTAGATTCAGTCCTGGTACATCTCCTGTAAACAGTTGAGTAAAAGCGTTTTGGTTACAGTCGTGATTTTTAAGGAATATTATTGTATTTTAAAAGTTGACACTTAGAAACTTTTTCTCATAGAATCACCAATGTTATCCTATGGAAGGAAATTCACTTAGCAGGTAAAAACTGTTATCGTTACTTTTTCTTACTCAGTGTTGGATCCTGGATCCAGCACTGGTGCATCTCCTGTAAACAGTTGAAAGAATGCGTTTAAGTCATACAGGCGATTTTTAAGGAATATTTGTAGTTTGTGAAAATCGACACTTTGAAACTTTTCTGCTGAAAACCAGACAATGGATTCCTATGGAAGAAAATATAAGTTACTGGTAAGTACGGTTAAAATTACTTTTCAGGACCAGTACTGGGCTGAAAGATGCAGCACTGAGGTCTCTCCTGATAACAGGTGAGTAAATCGGAATTCGTATTTCGGCTGATTTTAGAGGAATATTTTAAAGTTCCAAAACTCCACACTTAGAAGAATTTCCAAGTGAAACCAGTCAATGTTAGCCTATGGAAGGAAATTCAAGTTACTGGTAAGTACGGTTAAAATTACTTTTCAGGACCAGTACTGGGCTGAAAGATACAGCACTGAGGTCTCTCCTTATAACAGGTGAGTAAATCGGAATTCGTATTTCGGCTGATTTTAGAGGAATATTTGTATGTTTCAAAAATCAACACTTAGAAACTTTTTCAGCAAAAAGCAGGCAATTATATCCTATGGAAGGAAATTCAAGTTACTGGTAAGTACGGTTAAAATTACTTTTGAGGATCAGTACTGGGCTGAAAGATGCAGCACTGAGGTCTCTCCTGATAACAGGTGAGTAAATCGGAATTCGTATTTCGGCTGATTTTAGAGGAATATTTTAAAGTTCCAAAACTCCACACTTAGAAGAATTTCCAAGTGAAACCAGTCAATGTTAGCCTATGGAAGGAAATTCAAGTTACTGGTAAGTACGGTTAAAATTACTTTTCAGGACCAGTACTGGGCTGAAAGATACAGCACTGAGGTCTCTCCTGATAACAGGTGAGTAAATCGGAATTCGTATTTCGGCTGATTTTAGAGGAATATTTTAAAGTTCCAAAACTCCACACTTAGAAGAATTTCCAAGTGAAACCAGTCAATGTTAGCCTATGGAAGGAAATTCAAGTTACTGGTAAGTACGGTTAAAATTACTTTTCAGGATTAGTACTGGGCTGAAAGATGCAGCACTGAGGTCTCTCCTGATAACAGGTGAGTAAATCAGAATTCGTATTTCGGCTGATTTTAGAGGAATATTTGCCCAATGGTGAAGGGAGGGGCGGGGCCTGAGGTGACATCTGTGCAAACGCGCCCCGTGGCGAGTTTTAAGTTGGGGGATTAAGTCCCTTGAATCATGAGGGTCCCTACGGGCCAACTAGCCCACCAGGAACCTCCAGTATGCGCCAGGGGCTGCGTTGCAGAGACATGTACAGAGGCCACACCCCTTTTACACCTCTCTGCAACACAGCTCTGTGGCGCTTTCTGGACGTACCTGTTGGGCTAGTTGGCCCCCAGGGACCCTCAGGATTGAAGGGGATTTAATTCCCCATCTTAAAACGCGCCACGGGGCCTGTTTGCACACATGTCACCTGAAGCCCCGCCCCTCCCTTCACCACTGTGCAAACGCGCCCCGTGGCGCGTTTTAAGTCGGGGATTAACTCCCTTGAATCCTGAGGGTCCCTGGGGTGCAACTAGCCCACCATATACCTCCAAAAAGCGCCACAGAGCGGCGTTGCAGAGAGGTGTAAAAAGGGGCGTGGCCTCTGTACACCTCTCTGCAAGGCAGCCCCCTGTCGCATACTGGAGGTTCCTGGTGGGCTAGTTGGCTCCCAGGGACCCCAGTATTCAAGGGGAATTCGTTCCCCTCTGCAAACGCGCCAGGGGCGCGTTTGCAGAGTGGTGAAGGAAGGGGCGGGGCCTGCGGGCCCGATCGTTTTTTTTTTTGTTTGTTTTTTTCCCCTGAAGGGAGCTGTGTGGCCCCCTTCCTTTTTCCTATTTTTAGGCCCTGGGGACCCCATCCCCCAGGGCCTTACCCCTTTTTTTCTTAAATTAAATTTTTTTAAAAAAAACGGGAAGGGGGACCGCGTGGCCCCCTTCCCTGGGCCTGTATTGGCCCCGGGGACCCCATCCCCCGGGGCATGGCCTCTTTTTTTTTTATTTGGAGGGGGGCTGCTTGGCCCCCCTCCTCAGGCCATTTAAGGCCCCGGGGACCCCATCCCCCGGGGCCGGCCTTGCACTTTTTTTTTTTTTAAACTTTTTTTTACCTTTGGGGAGGGGGCTGCTTGGCCCCCTCCGTGGCCACCTATGGCCCCGGGGACCCCATCCCCCGGGGCCTGGCCTCTCGTTGTGGACTGTGGGGGGTCCCCAAACCCCCACAGTCCCGCCGGCTCCCCGTGTCCTACGGGAGCCGGCATTGCTTTACACATGGGGAGCAGCTAACATGCTGCTCCCCATGTGGAAAGCAATCAGCTTGGATATTGGAAGAGAGAGCAGGTTTCCTGCTCTCTCTTCCAATATCCAAAGCAGCTTGCAATGACAGGACGGGAGCCGCGAGGCTCCGTCCTGTCATTGCAAACAGCAGTGTCCCGAGGGTAGGCACCCCGGGACACTGCAGGAAGCTGGCCCTGGGGGTGGTGGTCCCCAGGGCCACCACAGGCTCCAGGAGGGGGCCGCGCGGCCCCCCTCCTTACATTTTGAAAGCCCCGGGAGGTGGTGGTCCCCGGGGCTTGGGGGTCCAAAACGGACCCCCATTGTAATTTTCTTAGTGCCCCGGGGAGGTGGTGGTCCCGGGGCGTGTGGGGGCTGGAGCCCCCACACAGGTTTTTCAAAAATAAAAAGAAGCCCCGGGAGGTGGCGGTCCCGGGGCTGCGGGAGGGCTCAGAGCCCTCCCGCACCATTATACATAAAGCCCCGGGGGTGGTGGTCCCTGGGGCTTGGGGGCCCTTAGAGGCCCCCACACATAAATTAACCCCCCAGCATGCCCCCGGGACTTGGCCCACCCGGGGCCAGTGCTATCGAAGCGCGGGAGACCGCGCTTGATTTTTTTCCGGCAGGATTCGCGCACCCTGAGCGCATCCTGCCGATTTAAAAAAACAAAAACTTTTTTGCCCAGGGGGTCTTTGTGGGACCCCTGAGCAGACCTAGGGGGTCAGGGTGTTTCTACCCTGCCCCCTTTGTGCGCTTTGCGCACTTGTTTCTGTCCCTCGGTTCTACCGAGGGACAAAATGGCTGCCAACACTTCCTGATTTGGAGTGTTGACAGCCAATTAGCATGCAGCTCGTGATCGGGAGGGTGCGCGAATCCGACGCGGCCATAGATATATCTATCTTTTTACTTTTGATTTTCTCAGCAACTACTGAACGGATTTACACCATTTAACAAAAGGGTTCTTTCTGAACCAAGAACTACCTCTTTGCCAAATTTGGTGTAATTCCGTTCAGCAGTTCAGGCTGTAGCCGTGTCTAAAGTTTCCTATGGAAAATTGCATGGGGAAAACGCGTTTTGGGACCCCCTTTTTCTCGGCCCCCGCTTGACAAATCCCCCGAGACTTTCAGGGTAGGAGCGGATCGGAGCGCCCCACAAAGTTTGAAAATTTTGCGAAGATACGTCAACCGGCAAGAGAGTTATTTCAAATAGAATGTCGCGGATTTCCTATGGATAATAGGTTGAACAAACAATGCAACCTAGAACCATTACACCATTTTTTT